>JANHMN010000003.1:30892485-30919812 GCA_030674055.1 Rhabdomys pumilio | reverse complement strand
TAGAGCCCCTGCCTAGAATCCCCAGTGAGGGGCTGGGGGCGTGGCTCAGTGATAGAGCAGTTGCCTAATATGTTCAAAGGCCTGGTCTCCATGCCCAGAACCCCAACAAAGAAACAATTTTGAAGCCTCTTCATGCCAAGCACAAATTTTAGCTGGTTTTTCTTGATTCATCCACTCATCCATCCTCCCTTCAATTCTCTAAAATACGTCAAGTCCAAAGTATGGCTGAGCGAGTATCCCTAATTTTACAGGTCAGGAAACTGAGGCACAGACAGGCAAAGGAACTGCTAAATGTTTGGAGTTGGACTTGAACCTGGACTGTTCACCGCCGAAGACCTGACTGTCTGACTGTGTGTGCTACCTTCTCCGAGTAGAGTAGGAAGAGTGAGCCATGCAGTGGGCTTTGGAGCCAGACTAGAAGAACGCTTAGTGGGGTCCAACATAAACAAACAACACAACAACAACAACGCCACTGCACCGTCACATACATGATCAAGGACTAACCCAAAGTTTGTCCGTGTTACTGACGAATGAAGAGGGATTAAATGAAATTTGGGGATAATTACAGCTATTATTTACCAAGCTCGTTCTTCATGCCCCACCCGTGTTAGCTACACGGGAAGTATGTTCCGAGTCCTATGGAGGGAGGCCTGCTCTCCCCAGGCCGGATACCAGAGCACGGAGCCTTAGAGAAGGCAGGTCACCCAGCCAGGGGACAGCAAAGCAAGATCTAGACTCAGAGCTGCCAGTTTGCCTGAGCCATCAACCTTCCCGGCTTCTTTTTATTTCTTCTAGGTTGAAACAATACTATGTTCATAACGGAAAAATGTTTGTTTTAAAAAAGGAAGTCTTAGGAGACGGTTCAGTGGGGAAAGGGTTTGCACAGAAAACCCTATGACCTGCGTTATCTGTCCCTGGAATCTTGTCAAAAGCCTGATGTTCTGGAATCGGTAATGCCAGCACTCCCAGGGAGAGGTGGAAGGTGGAGCCAGGAAAACTACCCAGAAGCTCCAGGGACAGCTGGCTGGAGTTTACAGTGTAAACAAGGTGTCAGGCAGGACAAGCCCCAGAAACCTCAGACAGTGAGAGGTGGCAGGACCCTAGATGCAATACGTGCAAATGAATACAATTTAAGAGGAATCTGATTTAAACTGTTTCATGTATTATCACTTTATTAGTTACACGAATCTCACTCTGTCACTCTGATAAAATTAAAATCTGTCTCACATGCCACCCACAGATCGACTTTGGACAGATGGCCTGAGCAAGATCCAAAACGCTAAAGCTGTCAGTAAACAACTTAGAAGAGCATGCTTCAGAAACACAGGCCCTCCCCCACACACCTCTCTCCTTCCTACTGATCAAACCTAGGACCTTGTGCATGCTAAGGAATCCATCTATCATTGAACTATAATCCACAGCCTTTTAATTTAAATGTAATTCACTTAATTTTTATTTAATTTCTATAATTCCTACCTTTTCATTAATTCTGAGGTTTTGCTAAGTTGCCCAGACTGGCTGTAGACACTCTGTAGTCCACTTAGGCATGGAATTTTTGACTTTGTCACAGCCTGCCAAGTAACTGGGACTTGAACCACCAGATCTAACTCAGCAAAAAGAGTCTGAAAGTTTTATGACAGGGTTTCACCATGTATTCCAGGCTGGCCCAGAACTCACTAGGTAGACCAGGTTGGCTTTGAACTCACAGAGATCCACCTGTTTCTGCCTCTGGAGTGCTGAAATCAAAGGCATGCACTATACCCATTCAGAAATAATCTCTCTCTCTCTCTCTCTCTCTCTCTCTCTCTCTCTCTCTCTCAAAATAAGGTTTTACTGTGTAGCCCTGGCTGGGCTAGAATTCATTATGTAGACTGGATTGACCTCACAGAGATCCATCTGCCTTCTGAGTGCTGAGATTAAAGGTGTGCACCACCATGCCTGGGCAGAAATAGTTCTGAAATAATATTGTTGGCCAGGCTCGGTGGTACACACCTGTAATACCAACACTTGGGAGGTGGAGGCCATTTGAGGGCGTGGAGGTGGCACATGCCTTTAGTCCTTCTTATCCCTTGGGAAGCATAGACAGACAGATCTCTGAGTTTGAGGCCAGCCTGGTCTATAGAGTTCCAGGACAGCCAGGGTTACACAGAGGAACCTTGTCTCAAAATAATAAATAAATAAATAAATAGCTACATATAAAGTTTGAGGCTAGCCTAAACTATGAGGATTCCTTCCTCCAAAAAAAGATTGTTGTTTTTAAAAGAAAACATTAATTATTCATAATGGAAAAAATGACTGCATTAAACTAAAGACTTTTTGTCACTAATAAAGATTTCATTAAGGATGAATGAGATGGCTCAGTGGGTATGGATGCTTGTCACCCAGTTTGATGATCCAAGTTCCATCCCCAGAAATCATATAGTAAAGGAGAGAACTGGCTTCTACAAACTGCACTGTAATTTCTACATATACTCCACGTCACTTGAGTATACTCACAAATGTACACATACACACACACACACACACACACACACACACAAAAAAAAACAAGTATCGAGAGTGTGCAAAACAAACCATAGATCAGGAGGGGTTTTCCGTCTGTTTGTTTGGTTGATGGGTTTTTGGTTTTTTTGTGGCTGTTCTGGAACTCACTCTGTAGATCAGGCTGGCTATGAACTCACAGAGATCCACCTGCCTCTGTCTCTGAAGTGCTGGGATTAAAGGTGTATACCACCAATACCCGGCTGAGCAGATTTATAGTGCATAAAACTGACAAATGGCTCTGTTCAGGTTGTCAGAAAAGCAAATCAATTTTAAGATGAATAACCTGATAGAAAACAGGATAAGACACTTGAACAGGTACATTACAAAAAGGACAACCGAAGGGCCAGGTACAAACAAAAAGGTCTCTAATTGAATTGCTCATGGGGAAATGCAAGTTAAAGCTACAATGAGCTACTACTACACACCCAACAGAATGACTAAAAATAAATTGCCTGACAATGCCAAGTGTTGGCAAGGATCTGGAGCGATGGAAATGTTCTGGCATGAATGTAGGAAGTGAAGAGGTGACTACAACTGCTTTGGGAAAACTTCTGTTAGTACTGATGTAACATAAAGACACACACATGTACATACGCACACACACATACATCTGCGTCATATACGTATACACACATATGCACACACATACATATATAACATATATAGTATACATATATACATATACATACACACATACATATATATCACATGCATTATACATATACACATACACATGCACACATATATAATATACATTATACATATGCATATATACATCACATACACTATACATACACATATACAATTTCATATGCATATATACATGTATATATCATATGTCATATATATTATACATACATATACACATATACACATATGCATACACACATACACATATACATCATATACATTATACATTTACATACACATAGACATTTACACATGTGCATATGCATATATATCATATACATTATACACAGACACATAGACACATATAGTGTACATATACATACATGCCATATGATCCAACCGTTCTACTCTTTGCTCTATACCTAAAAGAAATTTGTATATATGTTCACCTACAAAATGTAAACAAGAATGTTCAAAGCAGTTCTACCTGTAAGAGCCAAAGTCTTGAATGTCTAAACTCCCATTGTCTTTGTCAGCTGGCAGCTGGATCGTGGCGTGCTCTTACAATGGAATACTCCTTGGCAATGGGAAGGAATGGGTTGCATCTATCTGCCCAGCCCAGATAAATTTCACAACAATCATGCCAAGAGAGAGATCAGGCACAGGAGTTCATACAACATTCCTCTACTAGTGTCACATGCACGGAGAGGCAAAATGAAACCATTGTGTCCAAGGAGGTAGCCTCAGGTAGTAACGTCAAGGACAGGTCAAAGTCAGCACAGTGACTTTCTTTGTGCACAGAAAGATAGTGGTGCCGGGGAGGGCGCGTGGAGGAGGAAGGTGATAAGACCTCACTCCCACCCACCCCCACAGCGGGTAGAGTGCGCAGGTATGACCCACGGTTGTTAAGTCAAGCCTTCTGTGTTTTTCATATGCTTTTCTGTTTGTGTGAAACAGTATATCAGGATTTTAAAACAATTTAGGAGAGTAGATTCATTTCCTTTTGTCTTCCGAACTGTGCTGACTACATATCTTGGGTATCACAGTAATTGGACAGGACCTTATGTAGGACACATGCTCTCCGCTAGGCAGGGTTCTAAGTAGTTCCCATCTGATCAAATTTGATCCTCTGCAACAACCTTAGGTACTTACTATTGTCATCCCCTTTAACAGACGGGGAAACTGAGGCACCGTGAGGCCAAATGACTCGCCTATGGTTGACGCACTAACTAGATTTCCATACAGGTCAGCTGGGCCCACAGCAGGTGCTCTGTGCTCAACCTAAAGATTTCAGCTGCATAGGAGCTCTGAGTCCTCCCTCTCCACAGCAGTCCTCCTCCTCCCCTTTCCCTCTCTTCTTCCTTTCTTCCTTCCTTCCTTCTTTCTTTCCTTCTTTCTTTTTCTTTCCAGGGCCTCATGGAGCCCAGCCTGTTCTCAAGCTCAGTATACAGCTGAGATTATTTTGAACTAGTCTTCCTCTTTCCACTTCCCAGGTGCTGGCATTACAAGGGTGTACCACCACACCCAGCTTCCTTCCTTCCTTCCTTCCTTCCTTCCTTCCTTCCTTTCAAACTCTAGCTTAGATTGACCTGGACCTCACTATGTTGCCAAACCTGACCTTGAGCTATTAATAGCAGCCGTCCTCCTGCCTCAGACTTCTAAATACTGGGATTATACCAGGCCTAACTTCACATATGTGGTTTCTCTTTATGTTTTTTTAAACCACAGTTGTTTGTTTATGTATTTATTTATTTGTTGGGACTGGGTTGTGACTGTGGGTGTGTGAGCACCACAGTATGTACCCACAGAGGCCAGGGGAGTCAGTCCTCTCCTTCCACCATGAGGGTCTTGGGGATGGAGCTCAGCTTGGCAGCAAGTGAGTTGCTGGGCAGGGCTTGAGTGGAGCTTTGAAGGATGGACATAGCACTTGGAATTCAGCACATCCTTCTACCCCAAGGAGGGTAGCAAGAGGTCATTGCCTGACCTGGGTCTGGTCCCAGGAGACCCCGCAGCATGCTCCCGAATTCCATTACAGTCCTGTTGGGAACCCAAAGCACTCAGCGCTTCTAGATCAGGAGAAGCCTAGGACCCTGTTACCTGTCAGTCATCTCTCCTAATGAAGCTGCTGCTTAGAACTGAAAGGCCTGTTTTGCCCTTCAAGGCCACCGCACCTGCCTGTGCCTCTATGGTGCTAGAACTTTCCTAATAAGGCTTTCCTCTGAGGGAAAAAACAACAAACCACATAGAAGACAAAGCTGTTCTTTTGGATCCGATGCTAGACTGGATGTTTAATGAACTAAGGAGTTAGCATTGCCTGATATGCATGCAATGCCAGCCCACAGGAGTAGAAGGACTGCAGAAAAGACTGAGGCTAGCCTGGGAGACATAGTAAATTCCAGTCCAGCCTGCACTACATTTCAAGATTCCCTCAACTTGAAAAAAATAACCCCACACATGTGGACCCGCCAAAATACAAACAATTCACATGTATACCAATAAATAGATGTAATAAAGAATTTAAAACAAACAAACCAACAAGCCTGGCATTGTGGCATGTGCCTGTAATCCTAGCATTTGACAGGCTGAGTCAGGAAGATCAGGAGTTCCAGGCTATCCTCAGCTACTGAATGAGTTCCAGGGTAGTCCGGATTACATAAAACCCTGTTTTCACATAAACAAATGAAAAAGCACACGTGTTCTCATATGACACACTTGCTTTAAAAATATCTGGCTGTCTGCAACTTGTCAATCTCTGTATTTATCATATACATGTAAAAACAGGGTCAGTCAGGAACTTCTGTGGCTTGCAGTAGGCACCCTTTGCATAAACCGGGCTGAGAGCTTCCATTCTGGAAGGCCACCAGGAAAAATAACAAGGAGAGGTTTTGACTGTGGCTGCCGGAGTAGCAGTAGCGGTGAGCCAGAGTTGAAGTTGATAAAGAGAGTTGTTTGTGGTGTTTTGCTTTAAGATAGGGTCTTGTTAGGGAGCTTAGCTGGCCTCAGACTCCTGGCCCCAGACTCCTGGCCTGCTGGTCCAGCCTCCTACAGATTGGGATCAAGGGAGTGTACTACTACGACCAAGTGATTTATTTATTTTATTTTTGAGACAGGCTCTCACCCATCACTATGTAGCCCTGGAGCTCACCACAGAACAGGCTAGCTGGCTTTGAACTCACAAGAACCCTCTGCCTCGGTGCGCAGGAGATAAACTAATCCCAGACACCAGTGATTTGTTATTTATTATTATTGCATTTTAAGCTGTAATGAAGATTCTGGAAGGGGTAGGGAGTTCAAAAGTGCTAAAGACCGGGAACTACCCCGCACCCCCCCCCCCCCCCCCCCCCCCCCCCCCCCGCTCCAGTCCGGCTTCACACCCTCCACCTCCAAAGACCCAGACACTATTTACAAAGTTAAGCCATCGCACAGAAAACGGGTGAAAGACAGAACTCCCCCCCTTCCACCGAGAACGTGTCTGCGGTGGATCTGGGGAACCCTAAGCATACTTTGCTGAAGAGTTCCTCAGCGCCCAGACAGCTCAAATTCCACTTGTTCCCACCTAGACTCCGGGGGGCGGGTTCTGGACTTGAACTTGGTTCTTAGGGCAGTGCACGGGGTATGCGCAAGCCATCTCCTCCTTTTTACAGGTGAGAAAACAGGCTGTAGCGAGATTGAGCAACCGCGCCTAGGGCGCCGGGCTCACAAACGCCATTGTCACCAGGGCCTTTGGAGTTTGTGTTTTCCAGGATGCCCAGCGGGGGTCTGAGGGGGAGTCCGGGCTTTGGGAAGCAGGAGGGAGCTGAAAGATGCTGTGGGCTCAACGGAGACGAATGGGAACCCCGGGGTCGCGGCCTCCCGTGGGACCGAGGGTGGGTTTCTGTCACCAGGGGGCTCCGCAGCTGGGGCGGTGGGACGCCTAGGGACAGGGCAGCCTTACCTGTCCCGGCGCTAACCTGCTGCCTGGTTCGGAGGTGGCGGCGTCCCATGCTTTTCTGGGTCCCCTCTTTCTGCGCCCCACCCTGAGGGGGGCGTGAGGGTGGGCGTGGGGCGCCAGGGACCGGCCGGACCTGTGTGACCCGGGGCTCGGGCTGTCTGGGGAGCCCGTCACCTGAAGCAGCCGGCTCTTCCGGGGCTGGGACACCTGTGGGCGGCAGGAGCCTGTGTCCCTGCAAGCTCATAAATACTGCAGCGCATCGGTGCCTGAAAGGACCGTGAGGGCGGCTGGCGCGCCCCTGAGGGTGAGCCGGAGTCCCCTTCCCGATTGCGCCCCCGACCCCAGGCCCCAGCTCTCAGCCTTCGCTGGACGGTTCCTTCAGATCCGAGGCACATGTCCAGGTCCCGAGGGCAGGTGGACCGATCTTCAGAACCTCAGCCGGCCAGAGAGCTGAGGAGAAACCGGGGTTCAGGCACATGCAGGTTCAGGGCTGGGGAGGCAGCTGGGATGAGGATGGAGCCTGGGGAAGAGAGAGACCTGTAGGCAAGGTGGGGTGCTGGGGACAGGAATGAGAAGATGCTGGTCCAGGCAGGTGGAGGAATCTGGAAGTAGAGCTGGGGTTATCGGGTCCTGAGGAATATGTGGAAATCTGAGGATGAACTAGAGACTGGGCTCAGGGGACAGTGGGATGCTAAGAATTTGGGAAATAGATCGATAAGAGAAGGCAGAGATGTGGAGATGGAGTTGTCAAAGGCGTCGCCCCCAGCCACCCAGCCCCCTCCCAGAACAGGAGCCTGGGCCGGGAGGGTTCAAACTCAGCTGCATCTCTTCCTAGCCGTGCCATTGAGTCACTCCTTGCTCAGTTTCCTATATGTGACTGAGTTGGTGATGTCTGTCGCCACCACCTCACAGGAATGCTGTGAGGCCTCCCGGCATTAATCTATGCAAAGTGCTGAGCAGCGAGGCTCGGAAACCTCATTAATTATTCTCTCACCAGCATCTCCTTCACCACTCCCCTTAGAGACGTTTCAGTCATTCAGTCTTCCTCCCCCACGGACATCCCGACAGACGGACAGCCGGTCCTGCCTGGCATCGGTCCATTCTCCATCCTCTGTGGGACCCACCAACGGAATTTGATCACATCCCTGCACTCCACTCTGCTTCCCACCATCCCCCTACCATGAGCCCCTTTCTTGGAGGCTGGCTCTTCTTCTGTCTGCTCCTGCTTTTCTCCCTGGGAGTACAGGGGGCCCCAGAGTATCCTCGTGCCACACCAGAGCAAGTCCATCTGTCCTACCCAGGTAAGTATCCTGACCCTTCACCTTATTCTGCTACTCCTTCTTCAGCCCTGAGGTCTTCTGTTTAGTGAAGGGCTCAGGAGAAGGCCAGGCTGCTGACTTACCTTTCCAGCCTCAGTGGTGTGCCTCTGTGAAATGGGATTTCAGCAGGCTTGTGTTCCATTGTGTGTGGAAGGATGATGGTAATCAGCTCATCACAAGCTGCTGTCCTCCTGCTCTGAAGGACCGTCCTGGACCTCTGCCTTGCTATCTTATCTCAGGGCCTGGCACGTTATCACACTGACTTCTGAAACCAACTGTGGAAGGAACCAGTAAATGATGGTGGGGACCGAGAGAAAGGAGCCACCTCTTTCTCCATCCCTCTTTTCTTCTCTCTGGCAGAAGGGCCCCTTCCATCTCCTCTGGGTTTTGGAAATAGGTTCATGTAGCCTAGGCTAGCCTCAAATTTGCTTTGTAACCCAGGTTAACTTTGAGTTCCTGAACCTCCTGCTTCTACCTCCCAAGTGGTTTTATTCTTTTGGGAGTTTCTCACACTTGTAGCCCAGGATAGCCTGAAAGTCTCCCTGTACCTTCAGTCTTAGCCTTTCAAGTGCTGGGGTTGCAGGAGTGAACTACTATTTCCTCCTCCTCCTCCTCCTCTTCCTCCTCCTCTTCCTTCCTCTCTCTCTCTCTCTCTCTCTCTCTCTCTCTCTCTCTCTCTCTCTTCTTTCTGAGTCTAGGTCTTAGGGACTGAACCCAGGGCCTTGTGCATATGGGACAAGCACTCCACCAAACTGAACTACCCTCAGGCCATTATTTTAAACATCTGGTCTTCTCCATCTCTAGCCCAGGCTAGCCTTGAATTCTCAATCCTCCTGCCTCAGCCTTCCAAATTTTGGGATTTCAGGCATGAACCACTACTTCAGGCTGGGAAGATCTTTTATTTATTAAGAGGTGATGGGAACAGGGTGAGGCAACTCTAATCCCAGGACTCAGAATATGAAGGCAGGAGTTCAAGACCAGCTTTGGCTAATGAGAAAATCTGAAGCCAGCCTGGGCTACAGGAGACCCTGCCTCAAAACGAATGGATGAATGAATAAACCCATTGGATGTACTAGCTCACACCTCTATTCCCAGCACTTGAGAAGTAGACGCAGGTGGATTGATTCAAAGCCAGCCTTGACTACCTAGTGAGTTTCAGGCTAGCCTGGACTATATGAGACTCTGTCAAAAAAGAAAAGGTGGTCATAGGACATATGGGGCTCTCTGTGTCCAGACTGCCTGGGTTCAAATCCCAAGTTTGTTGCTTTATCTGGCAAGGTACATGGGCACTGAGGGCCAGTGGGGTAATAGGACCTTGTGATGAGCGTTATGGGTTGCTGGTTGCGTTCTGTGGAGTCACAGGACTGAGCTCCAGGTGTAGAAGGGACACTCTCACCCACTTTTGTGTTAGAAGTGAGTTATGCCACTAGATATAACTGCCAACCTTAGGGAACTTCGACTTGTGTGCGGGGCTTTGTTTATGTGTGTGTTAATTTGTTTTGACTCAAAAAAAATTCACAAAAAATTCACAGTGAGTTTCACAATATTTTCTTTAGAGTTTTTTTAATTACATGCATTCATTTATTTTGTGTGTGTGGATGTGTGTGTGTGTGTGCCTGCTATGCGTGTGCTTATGTGAGTGAGCGTGTGTGTCTGTGTGTGAGTGTAGGTCAGAGGGCAGCTCTCAGGAGTCAGGTCTGTCCTTCCACTGAGGAAGTCCCAGGATTGAACTCAGGTCATCAGGCTTGGGTAGCAAGCATCTCTACCCACTGAGCCATCTGGCCAGTACCATGATATTTGCATATGTTTATATCCTGTCACCCTTGCCCTGTCCTTCCTCTCCCATCCCTCCTCCCTCTCTCTCACTGGTCCTCTTCCTCCTCAAACAATCTCCCTCTGCCCTCATATGGGCATGCATGTGTGTGTATGTGATTGGCCAGATCTAGGTTCTCCATGTGAGAAAGGACATTGTTTGCTGCTCCTCGTTTCAAGCATCCTTTCTCTCCCCCTTCCTTTACACTGCCTCCTCTTCTTCATAGTCTCTCTTCTACTTATGTGTTTTAAGATCTTATATATATGATATATGATGCTATATATGATATATGATATAATTATTATATAGAATATAAGATATAGAATATTCATATATAGAATACTTTTATATACAATAATATATAAATGTATATTATACAATATATACAGTCTGTCTTCTACTTATGTGTTTTAAGATTTTATATACATGATATATATGATATAATAGCTATTATATCATATATAAGATATTTATATATAGAATATATATACATAATAATATATAATAATAACATATATGATTAACATATTTTTAACTCTGGATTCTACATATGAGAGAAAGTGTGATATCTCCCCCCTATCTTTCTCTCTATCCCTCCCTGTCTCTCTCTCTGGTTTCACCACGTAGCTCAGGCTTGCTCTCTCTGGTTTCACCACGTAGCTCAGGCTTGCTTTGAACTCACAATCTTCTTCCCTCAGCATTCTAGGGCCGCACTCAAGGTGTGTTCAAGCATGTCTGGCTATGTGATGTGTGTGTCCATGTGCATGTGTGATATGTATATATAATCTCACATCTCCATACTTATCATGTTAAAAATGAAAACCTAGGCTAAGTATAGTGTCATATACTTTTAATCCCAGCACTCAAGAGGCAGAGGAACCCAGATCTCTGAGTTTGAGGCCAGCCTGGTCTACACAGGAGGTTTCAAGCCATCCAGGACTACATAATGAGACTCTGTCTTAAAAAAAAGAAAGAGAAGCTGAAGAGAAGGCTGAACAGTTAAGAGCACTGGCTCCTCTTCCAGAGGTCCTGAGTTCAATTCCCAGCACCCACATGGTGGCTCACAACCATCTGTAATGGGATCCAATGCCATCTTCTGAATGTGTGTCTGAAGACAGCTACAGTGTACTCTTATACATAAAATAAAACTTAACAAAAAAGAAGAAGAGGAGGAGGAAAAGAGAAGAGAAGAGAAAAAAAGAAAAGAAAAGCAGCTAGATATAGCTCTGTAAGCCCAGGACTCGGGAGGAGGCAGGATCAGGAGCACCTGCGTTACCCTCTGAGCTGAAGGCTGGGCTGGGCAGCATGAGATCCTGTCCAGGAAGAGAAAAGGACAGGGTCAGTGGCGGGGGAGGAAGCGGTACACTGACAGCTTGGGTTGAAGTTGAGTGGTGGAGGCCCTGACTGGCAAATGTGACTGCCTGGGGTTCATCTCAGCACTGGCAAAAACCAACTCCACAAAGAAGACAGAAGCAAAACTCCCATAAATTTCATTTTTATTGAATGAGAAATATTTCTACCAAAGAAGAAAGCCAATGAAGAATGCCATTGTTTGATAATAATAATAATAATAATAATAATAATAATAATAACAATAAATAGTTATTATAATAAATAGTTATTATTATTATTATTATTATTATTATTATTATTATTATTATTGGAGGACAGAGGACAACTTGAATCAGTTCTCAGTTCTCTCCTTCCACCATGTGGGTCCTGGAGACTGGACTCCAGTCGTCAGGCTTGGTGGCAGGCATCTTTATCCACTGAGCCATCTCACCAGACCATATTTTTTAATCTCCCCAAGTTTTTAAAGAATTTATTGCTGAGTGTGTGTGTGTGTGTGTGTGTGTGCACATACAATGATGTATGCGTGGCAGTCTGTGAAGAGAATCTTAATGACTTGCATGCTTTCAAATCTCTGTCCTTAAACATTTTGTACTTACTGCTGTGAGTGCAGGTGGAGGTTGGAGTACAGCTTTTCGGAGCTGGCTCCCTCCTTCCACCACGTGGGTTCTGCAGCTTCACCTTGGTAGTCAGCTTGGCTGGTGGCAGGTGACTTTAGCCACTGGGTTAGCTCTTTAATGTCAGCCAGAGTTCTTGCTGGGTTTGCCTCCTGGTCAGGCTGTCTGGATCCACTGCTCTGGGTGTATTGGAGAAGGAAACGCTGTAGCTTGTGATAGTTGTGGCTCCTTCTTCTTGAAACTACACCAAAATGTAAACATATGCTCATTCCTCATTGTTTCTCATTGTTCAAAAAGGCAAAGCTTTTAACTTTGAAATAATTTGAGACTTCTGGAGGAATTCCTGTGGTGGTAAAGCCACCTGGACCTGCTTGCACGCGCTTACAATCACAGTCCTCTGAAGGCTGAGGCAGGAGGACACTGAGTTCAAGATCAGCCTAGACCTTGTCTCAAAAATAATAATAGTATTTAATCCCAGCACTTGAGAGGCAGAGGTAGGTGGATCTATGAGTCTGAGGTCAGCATGGTCTATGTAGTATGTTCCAGGCTACCCATGGCTACATAGTGAGACCCTGTGTCAATATATATATATAATGTATAACAACAATAATATAAAATACACATAATAATAACAATAATATATGGAGACTCACTCTACTGAGGTAGAGTCGAGCCATAGGTCATATAACCTGGAATGATGTTAGTATTAACAGAGTTCACTATCTTTATTTAAAGCTATTTATTTATTTATTTATTGTTTTATTTTTGAGACAGGGTTTCTCTGTGTAGCCCTGGCTGTCCTGGGACTCACTGTGTAGACCAGGCTGGCCTCAAACTCAGAAATCTGCCTGCCTCTGCCTCCCAGGTGCTGGAATTAAAGGCGTGCGCCAACACTGCCCTGAAATTAATTTATTTTTTATATTAGTGTTTTTTTTCTTTCAAAAATTTGGGCATGCTCTACTTTGGATTTCCTATTTATTTATTTATTGTTTTGAAATTGTCTCACTATGCAGCCCTAGCTGATCTGCAAGTCACTGTGTAGACCAGTTTGTTCTCAAACTCATAGAGATCTGCCTGCTTCTGTGCTGGGATCAAAGGTGTGTGCCATCAAACCTGGTTGAATTTCTTATTTTTAAATTATTTATTTATTTATTTATTTATTTATTTATTTATTTATTTTACTGTTATCTATATGAATGGGTTTGTTTTGTTTTTGCCTCAAAAAGTGACATTTATTCAGAGAGAGAAAGGGAGAGAGAGAACTGAAACAAAACAAAACAAAAACAAGATGTCCATCCCTTGGCTCCCTTCCCTGCCCCCTCCAGCTGTTTCTCAGCCCACCCCCCAGGACTGAACTCTGGACTAGGACCAGGTAGCAGCACAGCCCCTCAAATGAGGTCAGCAACGTTGAGGGGCATCTCTTCAATGGAGGTGTCGTAGAAAGTCTCAACGTCTGGAAGCGTCCTCTTGTCTTCTTCAGTCACCATGTTAATAGCCACACCCTTCCCGCCAAACCGACCACCTCTACCGATTCTGTGGATGTAGTTTTCCCTGTTGGCGGGAAGGTCGTAGCTGATGACTAAGGAGACCTGCTGCACGTCAGCTCAGTGGTAATTACTACTCTGCTAGAGCCAGATCGGAACTCCCTCGTGATTACATCTCGTTCCTTTTGGTTCATATCGCCATGCATGGCGGAAACAGAGAAATCCCGGGCATGCATCTTCTCAGTGAGCCAGTCCACCTTCCTTCCGGTATTGATAAAGATTACTGCCTGGGTGACGGTCAGTGTTTCATTCGAGTCACACAATGTGTCAGGCTTCCACTCCTCGTTCCACATTGATGTAGAATTGGCGGTTACCCTCCAGGGTCAACTCTTCCTTCTTGACAAGACTCGGAATAGGGCCTCTCATGAACTTCTTGGTCACCTCAAGGACATCAGAAGGCATCATAGCAGACAACAAAACTACCTGTGTGTTACTGTTGAGCTTTTGGAATATATCATAGATCTGATCCTTAAACCCACGGCTTAACACCTCATCCGCTTCCTCCAGTACGAACATCTTGATGTATTTGGGGACAGGAATCTCCGGTTAAGCACATCAAACACCCGGCCAGGGGTGCCCACGATGATATGGGGAGCTTCCATTTGCAGCTTCTGCACTTCAGCACGCATGTTGGTGCCCCCAATACAGGCGTGACAAGAGGCACCCATGTAGTCTCCTAATGCCGTAACCACCTTTTGTATCTGCTGAGCCAATTCACGAGTGGGTGCCAGAACCAAAGCCTAAGTGGCCTTTAGATCTAATTCAGTCTGCTGCAGAATTGATATGGCAAACGTAGCTGTTTTCCCAGTCTCAGACTGGGCTTGAGCTATCACATCATAACCCTTGATACAAGGAAGAATAGCTCGCTGCTGGGTGGCAGAGGGCTTCTTAAAACCATAGGCATAAATACCATGGAGGAGGGATTCTGAGAGATTCATGTCATCGAAGCTATCCACAATATCATTCCAGTTACTCTCGATGATGCCTTCCAGCTCCATCCCATTGGGGTCGTTGTCTCTGGATCGAGAATCCTGACTTGCAGACATGATCCTTAGAATCTTATATGGATTTCTTACTTGTGTGTCTGTACGCCATGTATATACCTGTGGAAGCCAGAAGAGGACATCTGATTGCCCTTGAGTCGACATGTGGGTGCTGCAAACTGAACCCAAGTCCTCTGGAAGAGAAGCCGGTTCTCTTAACCATTGAGCCAGTGCTCCAGGCCTCTCACATCTTTTCACTGTTGTTGGTTTGAAGACAGAGTCTCATGCAGTTCAGACTGGCCTTGAACTCTCTATGCAGCCAAGAAAGGTAACATCTAAGCAACAGTGGTAGGATTATTTAAAACTTGAGCTAGAGCTCAGCTGTGGTGGCGCACGCCTTTAATCCCAGCATTTGGGAGGCAGAGGCAGGTGGATTTCTGAGTTCTAGGCCAGCCTGGTCTACAGAGTGAGTTCCAGGACAGCCAGGGCTCCAGTGCCCTTTTCTGACCTCTGCGGGGTATCAGGCATGCATGTATAACACAGACATACATACATGCAAACACTGGTATATATATATATATATATATATATATATATATATATATGGTAAACTTTTAAAAAATGTTAATTGAAAATTAACAGCTAAGCTATGCCCCATTGGTGGAATACTTGCTCGGCCTGTGTAGAGCCTACGGCCAAACAAAGAAAAGAAAATAATGAAGCCAGGCATGGTCATGCACACCCAAGCAATCCCAGCTACTCCGAGGCTGAGGCAGGAGACTTGCTAAACTCAGGAGCATGAAATCAGATTAGCTTCAAAGAAACCCATGTAAAAACAAAAGGAAAACCGGGTATGGTAACACTGTGAGTTCCAGGCCATCCAAGGCTACTGAGTAAGACCCCAACCCTAACAAAGCAAGGCACACTAGGAACAATTCTGGTTAAACCTCAGGCCTCACTCAAATGTCCCCATGGTCACCACGAATTTTAGTCATAACCCAGGATCTCATCTTGGGCTTAGGGATGGTGCCTTCTTCATTTCCTGCTGCTGCTTTGACTGGATCCATAGGCGACACTAGCCTCAAACTAGAAATCCTCCTGCCTCAGTTTCCTGAGTTCTGGGGCTGTAAGGCCATGCACTTAAGTTTTTTTTTCTTTTGTGACCTTTGTATTTTCTGAGTATTGTCAGTTATTTCGTAAAATATCATTATTTTAGGTCTTTCTGCTATTGTTTCAAGGTTAGTACTAAGGTTGTATTTGGGGCAAGAAGATTGTGGCTGTGACTTTGTGTCCCTCCCTCCCTCTCTGCATGTGGTATCAGAGGGTCTGTGGTGTAGACCCTGATTGATTGGCTGCTTAAGCCGATGCCTGCTGGATCGATCCACTGTAAAGCCTTTATTTCTTCCTTTGTAGCTAATGAATAGCTTGAGGAAAGATTGCTCAAGAAGATGCAAGTCCTGTTTCTCCACAAATTTTCACTCACTAGTTTTAGCATCCATCAGCGGCTCCTGCCTGAAGTAATTCTTAGTGTTGTGCCTAATTGGGACTTTTTAATTTTTTATTCCCTCTTTCCATATATATGTATGATTTTATTCCTTCTTTCCATATGTATGATTAAAGAAGAAACTCCACCCCCCACATGTTAGCCAAAGGCTGTGCTGTTGAAGCCACACCCCAGCCCCTCACTGGGGATTCTAGGCAGGGGCTCTACCACTGAGCCACACCCCCAGCCCCTCACTGGGGGATTCTAGGCAGAGGTTCTATAATTGAGCCACGCCCCCTTCTGTTCCTTTCCATCTAATTGAAATTTTAGTATTAGGAAGAACCTTCCCTCCCTCCTGCCTACTTCATTCATTCCTTTAGCCAATTTAGATTTCTTTCTACCACAGATTTGTGAATATTTCTTTAATTCTCCTGGTGAAAATTCAGTGCTATCATTGCTGATTGCTGTTCACAATGTCCCAGATTTGGGCTCTTGTAATTTGTTTGCATTGGCTTGGGATGTGTGTGTGTGTGTGTGTGTGTGTGTGTGTGTGTGTGTGTGTGCTGCAGATACCAGTGGTAGAACATTTGCTTAGTATGTCAGATGCTGTGAGTTCCCTTGTGCCTGAAAAGAAAACCCCTTCTTCCTGTATCACTTTGAGGAGTAAGATTGCCTAGTTGACAGCACCTCCATAGCCTGTTTTGTCATCAGCCTCACGAATCCACTTGGACACTGTTTTCCATGCAATTTTCTTCCCCACTCTCTTCAGTGTGTTATTTGTTTTGCAATATAGCCATATGCTTATTATGTTCTCTTAAGTTTTATTGTATTTAGGAGTGTGCATGCGTGTGTGTGTGTGTGTGTGTGTGAGAGAGAGAGAGAGAGAGAGAGAGAGAGAGAGAGAGAGAATAATATACCTGGGAGTTCAACCTGGAGACGTGTCAGCTCTCACTGTTGTGCTAAATCCCATTCCCCATCCACTCACCTTCCTGTAAGTCCATCTTTTTAGCTCCTGAGGTGTCCTTTCTGTATTCCCTTTGTACGTGTGAGCAGTGCCTTCATAGTTCTACATCCTCATAAGACTATGCGCCACCATGCCCAACTCATTTATCTCTCTCCTCCTTCCCTCCACATCTCTCCCTTCTTCTCTCCATCTCTTTCTTCTTTCCTCCTTCCCCTTCCCCCCTACCCTCTCCCTCTTTCCTCCTCTCCCTCCCCCTCTCTCCTTCCCTCACTTCCTCCCTCTCTCCTCTCCCCCTCCCCTCTTCCTCTCCCCTCTTCCCTTCCTCCCTCCCCACTGCCACCTCCTTCCTCTTTCTTTTTTGTCAGGTTCTCCCTCCTTTGCTTGGGCTGTCCTCTAACCTGCCATCCTCCAGCCTGTCTCCCAAGCCCTAGCTTACAAGATGTGCTCCACCTCATTTGGTCTGTGCTTTCAGATTCCTGGTAAAGGAATTCATGTCCTTGTTTTGTTTGTTTGTTTGTTTGTTTGTTTGTTTTTCAAGACAGGGTTTCTCTGTGTAGCCCTGGCTGTCCTGGAACTCACTCTGTAGACCAGGCTGGCCTCGAACTCAGAAATCCACCTGCCTCTGCCTCCCAAGTGCTGGGATTAAAAGTGTGCACCACCACTGCCCGGCAGGATTCCATGTCCTTAATGTTGTTTCACTTGGTGTTTTTGCTTCTTGTTGTTCTATTTGGTGTTTGGAGATAGTTGACCTGGAACTCACTCATTGGCTAAAGCCTGGCCTGCCTGGCTTTGAACTTTGGAATTACAGGCCTCCTCCTACCCCTACCTCTGCAAGGTATTTTGTTTGTTACTTGTGTGGACTCAGGGGGATATGCGCACGTGCAGAGATCAGAGGACAGCTTGCAAGAGTTGATCTCTCTCCCTCCACCGCGGGTTCCCGGATTGAACTCACGTGCTCAGGCCTCACAGCAACTGTGTGACCAGCTGAGCTTTACAGGGCTTCTCTGTGAAGCCCTGGCTGTCCTGGAACTGACGCTGTAGACGAGGCTGGCCTCGAACTCAGAGATCCTCCCGCCCCTGCCTCGGGAGTGCTGGGATTAAAGGCTGGCACCACCATGGCCCAGCCCTCTGGGCTTTTTAAAGCCTTGATTGTGTTGCTTGACTGTTGATTTGAGAATCTGAATTGCATATTCTTCTTCTGAAGCCCCTCTTAGTCTTGGGAGTTCTTTTACTTTTTAATAAAATCTATGTTTGTCTTGCAAAAGGAAGGAGAGAGAGAGAGAAAAGAAAGAGAGAGAGAGAGAGAGAGAGAGAGAGAGAGAGAGAGAGAGAGAGCCTAGCCTGGCCTGTGCTATAAAAAGCCACTGTGGAAAAATTTACTCTAGAGCCAGGCATGGTGACTGACTGCTGTTACCCCAGTGGAAGCAGCCTGAGTGGCCATTCTGGACAACACAGCAATTCCCAAGCTAACCTGAGGTACAGTAGGAGACCCCGTCCTTCCTTGCAGACAGAGTGAGTTTCACAGTTTCCTCCTGCCCTACAGCTGGCCTTTGCCCTCCAATGTTTACCTGGCTGACCTCCAGATAGTCTGGGGCTCTCAGATGATATCATGAGTATGTGATGTTGGCTGCAGGCTAGCACACAGAGAAGATATGGGGACATTGACTCAACCCATAAACCTCATTGTGTCAGACATTGTTGCAAGTTCTTTGCCTAAGGTTGTCCCTCCTAGTCACCAAAGATGACTGCCAGGGCATTCTCAGGATGCCAAACCTAGGAAACTCCAGCCACTCCATACAAAGGCACAAGACCGTAATGGTGTTTGCATAGAACCTCGGGCACACTGTAAGTCACCTCTTGATGACTCAATGTACAGCATAGTAGACTGGAAAGTAGCTATTGCATCACGATGCTTCCTTGTTTTGTCTTAATTTTTATTAGTTTATATTAATCATACGTCATAAGCTTCATAATAATACTTTATTTTTTCTTTCCCTTTCTTTTTATTTATTTATTTTGGTGTGTGTGTGTGTGTGTTTAAGATTTATTTCTTTATTTTATGTATATAAGTGCACTGTAGCTCTCTTCAGACACACTAGAAGAGGCCATTGGATCCCATTACAGATGGTTGTGAGCCACCATGTGGTTGCTGGGAATTGAACTCGGGTCCTCTGGAAGAGCAGTCAGTGCTCTTAACGGCTGAGCCGTTTCTCAAGCTCCCTACTTTGGTTTTTTTGAAACCTGTTTTCCCTGTGTAGCCCTGGCTGTTCTGGAATTCAGTCATAGACCAGATTAGCCTTAAACTCTGAGATCCATCCGCCTGTGCCTCCTGAGTGCTGGAACTAAAGGTGTGTGCACCACCACCTGGCTCACACTGCCATTCCATGCATGTATTTAATGTATTTGGATCTCATTCACCCACCACTCACCCGCTCCTTTTCTATTTCCACCTCCACTGGTCCCCTTCTTCTTAGAACTAGTCTTTCTCCTATCTTTATGTCTTTGGGGCATTTGTGTGTGTATGTACATGTGTGTGTATGTGTGCATGTGTATGTGTATATGCCCAAGCATGTGCATATATGTATGTGAGTGTATGTGTGCACACGTGTGTACATGCGTGTCTGATCATGTACACATGTATGCACATGCAAGTGTGTGCATATATGTGTGTGCGCACGTGTGTGTACATGTGTGCTGTTGTGTGTGTGTCTGACCCCATGAGTTTCTATAGGGTTGTTCACAGAAGCATGGGTGAAGAGTGATTTGCAGGGGATGTGAAGAATATAGATCCTTAGGGAAGGGCTTTGCCTGAGTGTGCCTCCCTCTCCTCCATGTTTGATTTTTTTTTTTTTTTTAATTTTAAACAGAGTCTTGCTATGAATTTAGCTCAGAATTTGTTATGTAGTCAAGGCTGGCCTAGAAATTCCAGTTTTCCTGCCTCAGTGTCCTGAGTACTGTTATATGATACTGAGTTTGGACCAAGAGCTTTATGCACGCCAGGCAGGCACTCGACACATGGAGACACAGTCCCAGGCCCTGCCCTGAAATTTCATTTTTATTATTTTCTGCATGTGTATGAGTGTTTTGCCTGGATATATGTCTATGAACTATGTACATGTCAGGTGCCCTCAGAGACCAGAAAAGGGCAGTAGATTCCCAGGAACTGGAATTACAGACAGTTGTGAGCTGCCATGTTGGTTCTGGGAATTGAACTCAGGTCCTCTGGAAGAACAGCGAGTGCTCTTAACCACCAAGCTGTCTCTCTAGCTCCGCAAATATTTTTATAAATTCATTTATCATTTTGTTCGTGTGGGAGGGAGGCACACCCATGCCACAGTACACAGGTGGAGGTCGAAGGCCTCTGTTTTTAGACAAGGTCTCACTGTGTAGCCCCGGAGGGCCTGCAGTTCCCTTTGTAGACCAGGCTGGCATCAAGCCACAGAAATCTGCCTTCTTCTTTCAGGATTAAAAATCGCCCAGCTGAGAGGACGATTTTGGAAGCCATGTAGATCTTGGGGATGGAACTCAGGTCATAAGGATTGAACCATTTTGATACCTGTCTCTCTCCGAGGATTTTCAACTCATAGTTGAATTCCAAGACCTGGAACCCAGGATCCAACCCGCAAATTGTACTTAAATACATCCATACTTCCGCACAACCTTGCAGGATAAATAACCTTATTCCATTTCACAAACGGGGAAACTGAGGCTGGGGGGAGGGGCGCGAAGCCACTCCCAAGGGCCTCAGCTTGGAAATAGCTGAGGGGCTAGTCTAAACAGCAGTTTCTAAGTGTCATCCCATTCCTGCTTGACATCCTGTTTAGGCTTTTCTCTGATTCCTCTTTCCTCAGGTGAGCCAGGCACCATGACTGTGACCTGGACCACGTGGGCCCCAGCTCCGTCGGAGGTGCAGTTCGGCACGCAGCTGTCTGGTCCTCTCCCGTCGCGTGCCCATGGCACCGCCAGCGCTTTCGTGGATGGAGGAATTCTGCGGCGCAAGCTTTACATCCACCGTGTGACACTGCGGAAGCTGCTGCCAGGGGCCCAGTATGGTGAGAAGACTGGGGGTGGGTAAGAGGGAGGAATGTTGTAGAAGCTATTGAGACCTGTGGCGGAGGCTGGGCTGGTGGCTCATCTGTGTGGGACAAGGGATATGAGACCCTTGACTAGGTGTAATGACACAGGCCTGTGATCCCAGCACTTGGGAGGAGGCAGGAAGATTCGAAATTCCTGGTTATCTTGCACTACATAGAAAGTCAGGGATAAGCCTGGGGTACCTGAGATGTTTTTAATAATGATAGTGATGAGGATGACGACGCCGCCGCCCCTTATGTTTCTTCCCTCTCCAGAGGCCTGCGTGTAAGGCCTTGTGGGAAGGGCCTGGTCCCTGCCTTTCCACCTGACAGAGGTCTGTTTTTTTTCTTCCCTTCTTCCCTCAGTTTACCGTTGTGGCAGCTCTCAGGGCTGGAGCCGGCGGTTTCGCTTCACAGCCTTGAAGAATGGGGTTCACTGGAGCCCCCGCCTGGCTGTGTTTGGGGATATGGGGGCTGACAACCCGAAGGCCCTGCCCAGGCTACGGAGGGACACCCAGCAGGGCATGTTTGATGCAGTGCTCCATGTGGGTGAGGCACCGGCGAGGGTGCGCCTGGAGGCTGGCGGACTGGGTGCCCATCAGTCCAGTGCTAGAATGGGCTAGTTCTGAAGGGACAGGGCTAGGGGCTGAGGGTGGGAGCCAAGGCTGGTTCCAGATGTGAGGTCCCTACAGATTCCATCATTGATTTTCTATTTTTTTATTATTATTTTTAGAGGTGAGGCTCATTCAGAATACACAGAAATGTTATAACAAATTAAGATGACTGGGCATGCTAACATGTGTCTGTAATCCCAGCAGTGGATAGGCTGAGGCAGGAGAGTTACCCAGAATTCAATACCAGCCTGAACAGCTTAGTGGGAGCTTTAAAACAAAACACAACAACAACAACAACAACAACAACAAAAAGCCTAACAAAATCATCATCAAACTAGACGTAGCTGTGTTGTTCTGGGAGCAAAGAAGATGTAGAGACAGGCTGCTCCTAGATCTGAGGTAGGGATCAGGACCCACTAGGTCTTGATCCTAGATGAAGCAGGGCCTGGCCCTCACTCTCTCCCATCCCTACTACCCTCCAGGAGACTTTGCCTACAACATGGACCAGGACAATGCTCGAGTTGGGGACAGATTCATGAGGCTCATTGAACCCGTTGCTGCCAACCTGCCATACATGACGTGCCCTGGGAATCATGAACAGCGCTAGTGAGTATGGAGGACTGCAGGGGTGGACGAAGGCCAGATTAGTGAAAAAGTCGGGTCCTTGTTGGAGTCTCACTTAAGTCTCTCATGCTGCAGTGCCTCATCTGTGGTAGAAAACGAAGAGATAGTGTGTAGGCTGGGAGCCAGGCTGTGGCCTGAAAATTGAGAGGTAGGAAAAGACTGCTACATCCAGATCCTTTACTCCTTGCTGTTTATATTTCACCCTTTCCAGCAATTTCTCTAACTACAAGGCTCGCTTCAGCATGCCAGGGGACAATGAAGGCTTGTGGTACAGGTAATGTGGAAGGTGCTGGGAGACTGGACTGACTCCCCTGATGGACAGGTGATGCAGAGTCTTCTGATCTCTGACTTTTGCCCTTTGACCCCTGTAGCTGGGACCTGGGTCCTGCCCATATCATCTCGTTCTCCACTGAGGTATACTTCTTTCTCCACTATGGCCGTCACCTGGTTGAGAAGCAGTTCCGTTGGCTGGAGAATGACCTCCAGGTAGGCCCAGGTGTGATCCCCGCTCTGGTCTCTCAGCCCCCGTTACCCCCCTCACTCTGGTCTCTTTCTCTAGAAAGCCAATAAGAATCGGGTGGCCCGACCATGGATCATCACGATGGGTCATCGGCCTATGTACTGTTCCAATGCAGATCTAGATGACTGCACCAGGCACGAAAGCAGGGTGAGGCCCCTTTCCTGGGTGGCAGTGAGACTTGATGGGAGGATGGGTCTAGGCTTCTCCTCACCTCCCCCTCATCCCACCAGGTCCGAAAAGGCCTCCAGGGCAAGTTGTTTGGGCTAGAAGACCTTTTCCATAAATATGGTGAGTGAGCCCGAGGGGTCCCCCGCCCCACCTCTCTCCACCCAGGAGCCTGCTCATCTCTCTCTGCCTTAGGTGTGGATCTCGAGTTCTGGGCTCATGAACATTCCTACGAAAGACTATGGCCAATTTACAACTACCAGGTGAGGGCCAAGGAAGACTCAGGACCAAGAGTGGAAGATGTTCATGCTGTCAGCCCTCCCCAGGGCTGACCCACTACCACTCCGCCTTTTCCTCTAGGTACTTAACGGCAGCCTGGAGAGGCCCTACACCAACCCTCGAGGCCCAGTTCACATCATCACAGGATCTGCGGTGAGCAGGTGGGAAGGGACTAGTCTAGGTGTGCAAGGCATGATGGTGGCAACCACCATTGCATGCTGAGCTGGGAGACTGGGTGTTGCTGATGGGCACCAAGGCTAGGTTAGGAAACATGATGGGAAAACAACAGTGGTTGGAAGCCTTGTGTGATGATACATGCTTGTAACTCCAGTATTCAGGAAGACAGGAAGACAGAAGACTGCCCTGGGTTCAAGGCCACAGGTGAATTCTGGGCCAGCCTGGGCTACTCAAGTGTGATAAGGTGTGGGACCTTATCTCAAAAAAACTAAACAGTACCAGAAAGATGTCTCAGTGAGTAACTGTACTTGGTGCCATGCCTGATGACCTGAGTTCAATTACCAGGACTCAAATGTGGAAAGAGAATCACACACACACACACACACACACACACACACATCATAGCCATTACTCTTGGCACTTGGGAAGTAGAAGCAGGAGGGTCAGGAATTCAAGGTCATCCTTGGCTACATAGCAAATTTAAGAGCATACCGTGGGACTTACATGAGACTCAGAATGAACAGTGAGCTGTAGAGAGGCTGGGGGGTTAGAGTGCCTGCTGCTCTGCAGAGGACCAGGCTTCAGTTCCCAGCACCTACTGCAGGTAGCTGTGAGCTGACTACGATATACACATGTGAGAGAGAAAAAGAGAGAGAGAGACAGAGAGACAGAGAGAGACAGAGAGATAGGCAGGATACAAGCAAGCAAACAATTATGTTTTAGGGTTCATTCACTGTAAAGTTTTCTTTTTTTCTCATAACACATGGTCTCTCCATATAGCCCAAGATAGCCTCAACCTCTGTCTCATCCTCCCAAGTTCTAGCATTACAGGTGTGTACCCAGCTTTCCTGGTTGGGGACCACTTTTGTAAGTTGGCTTTTTGTTCATTTTTTGAGACAGATAGGGTCTCACTATGCATCCCTGGCTGGCCTGGAACTCACTATGTAGACCAGGCTGGCCTCAAACAAAGAGATCCACTTGTCTCAGCTTCCCCAGTGCTGGGATTAAAGGCCTGCACCACTAGGTTCGGCTTTAAGCTGATTCTTACAAATAATTAAAACTACAGCTAAAACCATCCAGATCAAAAACAAAGCAGCGCAGAGTATAGCAGAGGAGCAGCTATGCCCGCGCCCCTCCTCTGTCTTGCTTTCAGTCTTATGCCCCCCTTTTTTTGCCCCGTATAAGGAGATGTTTTGTATCAGTGTATTTATTGTCGTGTGTGTGTGTGTGTGTGTGTGTGTGTGTGTGTGTGACATGATCGACACACACACACACACACAACAGCAGGTTACAACAACAGCTGGAGAACAGCTTGCAGGAATCAGTTCTCTCCTTCTTCCATGCAGGCTGGACTCGGGATCCTTAGGCTTGGTGACAAATATCTTTATCCACAAAGCCACCTCACCAGCCCATTCTTCTTAAATCCGTTGTACGACCTTTAAGATTGTCCCCTACACACAAAAGAGTCATTGTCTAGACAGAGACATTATTGAATCACCCACTTAATAAAAATGGCTTAACTCGCCCTTCACAGCCCACCGGGCTTTCACATGGGCCTGCGTCAGCGTTACTTTGAAAACTTTCGTTTTATTTGATCAGTTTTGCTATTGTTTTTGCTTTGGGTTTTCTTGAGGCCCACTGAGCAACACTGAGGCAAAGTGTTGCTATGTAGCCAAGGCTGGCCTCAAGGTCACCAGGAAGTGGGTAATCCCACTCGTGTCAGTAAATTATTCTTCCTAATGCAGGCTGGAAATTGGGATTTTTTTTTTCTTAAGTGCCTCATTTTCTCTGGCATTTCCTGCCTTGTTACCCTAACTACCCTAGGCACTGGTTTTTGTTTAATTCACTAATCCTGAGACCTACTCATGTGCTCTAGGCTGGTCTCAAACTTGATGTCTAGTTACTAGTTACTATATAGTTCAAATTGACATTTTTGACTTGAGATTCTTTTTTTGTTGTTGTTTTTGTTTTTTGTTTTTTGTTTTTTGTTTTTTGAGACAGGGTTTCTCTGTGTAGCCCTGGCTGTCCTGGAACTCACTCTGTAGACCAGGCTGGCCTAGAACTCAGAAATCTGCCTGCCTCTGCCTCCCAAGTGCTGGGATTAAAGGCGTGCACCACCACAGCCCTGTCTGACTTGAGATTCTTAATTAAAGTTTTATTTATCATTTTATTTTATATGTGTGGGTGTTTTGCCTGTGTGTATGTATGCATGCTGTGAGCATACAACACTTGAGGGGTTCAGAATAGGGTATTGGAACCTCTAAAACTGGAGTAACAGACTGTCGTGAGCTGTCGTGTGTGTGTGTGTGTGTGTGTGTGTGTGTGTGTGTGTGTGTGTGTGCTGGAAACAAAACCCAGGTCCTTTTAACCACAAGCCCCTGACCTTGAACTTCTGATCCTCCTGCCTCCACCTCTGAGGGGCTGTTATTGAAAGACATGTGTTACTGTGCAGGGTTTTGTGCTGTGTTGGGGTTGAACTTAGGGTGCTGTGCTTACTGGGTGAGCATTTCATCAGCTGAGCTACAATCCCTGTCCAGGGATTTTGTTTGTTTGTTTGTTTGTTTTTGTTTTCTTTCTTTTTCTCTCTCTCTTTCTTTCTTTCCTTCTTCCTTCCTTCCTTTTTCTTTTTTCTTTCTTTCTTTTTTTTGTTTGTTTGTTTGTTTGTGGCTGGAGAGACAGCCTTGGGTGCTGGGAACCGAACTCTTATATTTTTGGTTGTGAGCCTAGCCTTTAATGGCTGAGCCATCTCTCCAGCCCAGGTCTCTGTTTTTTCACTTCTTTGTTTATTTTTGTGTGTGGGTGCACATACGCCAGGGTTCGTACATGGAAATCAGAGGACACCATGCTAGAGTGGTTCTGTACTTTCACCATTTGGCTTCTGGGGGGCAAACTTGTGTTGTTAGGCTTGGAAGTAAGTACCTTTATCTGCTGGGCCCTTTTATCAGTCCCCGGTTTATTTTCAAGCAGGGTCTCACTCTATTCAGGCTGGTCAGGTCCTGACGATGTACACCAGGCTGGCCTTGAACTTGGTGATCCTCTTGCAACAACCTCCCAACTTCTGAGATTGAAGGATTGTAGCCAAGTTGTAACTGGCATTTTCTTGGAGGTCACAGGGGCTTGGCTTGAAATGTGTTCTTTTTGCTGTCTGTGTGTCGCGCATTTGTCTGACTGTCTGTCTTCCACAGGGTTGTGAAGAGTTGCTGACTCCCTTTGTCAGGAAGCCCAGACCGTGGAGCGCCGTGCGTGTGAAGGAGTATGGCTACACGCGGTTGCACATCCTCAATGGCACCCACCTGCACATCCAGCAGGTGTCTGATGACCAGGTCTGTTGGGGACTTGCGGGTTACAAACCGCACAGCTTAGTTCAGGGTGTGTGGAGACTGAGTGGTCAAAATCGTGGACTCAAAAGTAAATCATGCTGGTCGTGGGAGCGTGGCCTTTAACCCCAGAACTTGAGAGGCAAAGGCAGGCAGATCTGTGAGGAAAAGGTGAGCCTCGTCTGCAAAGCAAGGTCCGTGAGAGCCAGGACCACGCAGAGAAGCCCTGTCCTGGAAGCAACACAACAAAACAACAAACTGGGTGTGGTGGTGCATAGCTAAGTCTCTATCACTTGAGAAACTGAGGTGGAAGAACTGGGGTCATGGCTCAGAGGTAGAGCCCCTGCCTAGAATCCCCCAGTGAGGGGCTGGGGGCGTGG
>JANHMN010000003.1:30842678-30892475 GCA_030674055.1 Rhabdomys pumilio | reverse complement strand
GGTAGAGCCCCTGCCTAGAATCCCCCAGTGAGGGGCTGGGGGCGTGGCTCAGTGGTAGAGCCCCTGCCTAGAATCCCCCAGTGAGGGGCTGGGGGCGTGGCTCAGAGGTAGAGCCCCTGCCTAGAATCTCCCAGTGAGGGGCTGGGGGCGTGGCTCAGTGGTAGAGCCCCTGCCTAGAATCCCCCAGTGACGGGTTGGGGGCATGCCTAACATGTGTGAGGCCCTAGGTTCAATCCCTAGGTCTGAAAAAGGACAACACAACAAACAAAATATAGAGTCAGAAGGTTGAGGCCATAGGGCCCAGACTTCAAGGCCACCTGGGCTACATAGATTGACCATGAGTTCAAAAGAGAAAAAACAAACTCACTCTATAATTGGAAGCCTGGGTTCAAATCCTGCCTGTGCTTGTTCTTCAGTGTTCAGATCTGTGAAATGGGGTCTACCACGGCTTCTAATACACAGGACGACGTGGTCATGTAACAACAGCCACAAAGGACAGAGAGCAGAACCTGGCAGTAGGAAGCCAGATAAATGTTTGTCACTTTGAAGCAGGAGAAAGATCAGCTGGCTCATGGGAGTGAGGCAGATGCATGTACCGTGGACCTGAAGAATAACAGTCCAGTGTGTGTGTGTGTGTGTCTGTGTGTGTGTGTCTGTGTGTGTGCGCACACGCACACTCACACACACACATCTATGCACGTGGAGAACAAAAGAGGGTACTTGGTTGATTCCCTCTATCAGTCTTGCTGGACATGAGGCTAAGCTGCCAGTCATCAAACCCCAGTGTCCTCCTGTCTCTCTCTTGAAGACTACATTACAGACACTCACGGGAAACCAGGCTTTTCACTTGGGTGCTGAGACCACAAATCCAAACTTCATGATGATGGAGCAAACGCTTCTAACCCTTGAGCCTCCTCTCTAGTCCCAAGCCTGGCTTTTATGTGGTGCTGGGGGTCTGAACTCAGGTTCTCGTGCTTGCCGAGCAAGATCTTTATGTGCGGAACCTTCCCAGCTCCTCAGTGTGCTTATTATTTATTATTATTATTTTTATTGTTATTATTATTATTATTATTATTATTGTTATTATTATCATTATCATTATCATTATTATTATAGCAAGCTAGGTGTGGCAGTGTACTTACTTACAAGGCAGGAGAATCAGAATATAAATCAAGATCAGCCTGGGCTTCACAGCTAGACATTGTCTCAAAAACAACAAAATAAAATAAAAGTTAGAGTTTAGCAGCACTACTGTGTGTGCTCCAGACACGCGACTGGGTTGCCTTGTACTGTGTAAGCAGTTTACCGTCAGTGTGGTCCCCACAGGGACGGGTTTCTTTCTGTTTCATAGATGAAACAGAGAGGGAAGTGATTTTCCCAGGGTCACACAGGTTCCAGACAGCAGAGCTGTAATCTGACCCACTCTCAACACATGCAATCATCATTTCTGAGCGGCGTTCGGGAACATAGGTGCTCGCAGGTTTCCGTTACCCTTGTCTCTGTGGTCACAGTGGCCCCAAAGCTAGCTCACTGTTCCTCTAATCTACACAACAAGGCAGCTGAGCAGAAGGTCACCAGCATAAGGCAGGACAGATGCTGACTGCACTGGAGTGCAGGGTCTTGATGGCACATCCAGATGAGGCAGCGTGCCTCTCCATGTGTAGGGCGATTGCCCATCAAACATGGTGTTCCGGGTTCGCTCCTCAGCACCACACAAATGGTGGCTCGCACCCATAAGCCCAACGCCTAAGCAAGTAGAGGGGGTACCCCAAGTCATCTGGGGTACATACTGAATTCAAGGGCAGCCACAGTACGTGAAACTTTGTCTTAAAACTAAAACTAAAACCAAAACCAACCAACCAACAAAAAACCCACCCCTTAGAAATAGCAGGTTATTATTGTCTCAGGTGGGAAGTTACTATATATATCATGACTCCTGGCTTTGTCTTGGCTTTTCTTTTCTCTTTTGTTGGGGGTGGGGGGAGGAAAGTGGTAGATCTGAGACAGGGTCTCTCTGTGTAGCCCTGGCTATCCTGGAACTTTCTCTGTAGAACAAACTAGCTTCAAACTCACAAGAGATCCACCTGCCCCTGCCTCCTGAGTCCTAGGATTAAAGGTGTGGCCCTCCACACAGGGCCCTCATCTGGACTTTTCAAATGAGGAAAAATGAGGCCCAGAGAGATGTGGGAACTCATCTAAGGTCACCCACCCTTAGAGGCAGCAATGGGATTTGAATTGGGCCTGCTGACCCCACAGGCCAGGCTTTCCTTTCTCACTGCCTTCCACTTCTGACCTTCACAGGATGGGAAGATTGTGGATGACGTCTGGGTGGTTAGACCTCTGCTTGGCCGGATGATGTACCACTAAGACCGGGGTGCCCCTCATGAAGACACTTTGCTGCTGTGACCAGGCAGTACCTTGGCCTGGGGAGGGAGTCAGGGCAGGATCCCACTCCCTCACCATCCAGAAGCCTGAGGGTACAGCCTTGAGAGAGGCCAGACAGTTCTTGCCTCCTGGAGAGGTGGGAGCCTGGGCTGGCTGGAGAGGGAGGGCAGGTATGTGGGCACCAGCAGGGCTGACTGCCAGCATAGCCACGCCCTCCAGCATCACTCTGACAGGGCTAAGGACTCAAAAGCCTCAGAATAAAGAGGCTTACAGCTCTGGCTCCCTTGACACAAACTTCTACTCAGGCCATCTGTCCCTTTATCCCCTCCTGAAGGTGTCCTGCTGAGATCAGCAAGGTGGGTACAGTCCTCACAACCGGGCTTGCAAGTTACTCCTCCTTCTTTCTGCCTTTTCATCTAGTCCCTTGCCTGGCGTCTGTGCTGATAGCCCACAGTGTGCCTCCACTTCCCAGCCTACTCTTCTCCAGGAGGAGAGGGTAGAGTAATATTGTTACCTCCCCCGAGCAAAGCTGGCACAGATATGCTATGCTCTCCCCTCACGGTACCTCTCTTCTTCTTCCTTTTACATATCCTACCATGATTTGTTGAGCAACTATTATGGGCTGGGCTAGAACAACACCTCTCTCCTTGTAGTATGGACATGGAATCAGGAACTTGAATAGCAACATGCTTACAAGGGGTAGGGGCTCAGGGATAAAAAAGGAAGGACAGTGACAGTTTGCAGGGAGACAGCTGACACTTGATACAGGAAAGGCGTCCCAGAGCTCAACCAGAGCAAAGGCTCTGAGGCAGAGCTGCATTTTCCCCATTGGCTGAGGCAGCTGCTGTAGCTGTCACAGAAAAACAATGAAGGAGAAAGGGAAGAGGACAGAGCAGCAGTTGCGCAGAGCCTTCCAGGCCACCGAGAGGACTTCAGATGGAGCCATGCAATGCCTGACCCCAGCAGATTCCTGGTCCCTTGGGTCACCTCACAGCTGTTCTCCCATTGTGCTGAGTACTGCATTTTTCAGCCTCCTCAGGTCTAAGTCTCACTTGCCTGTCACTAAATCCAAGGCTCATGGCCTTTGTGGAAGTTTCTGGAACTCATCACGTACTTTACCTGTGCAAAACCACTGCCCACCCTGACCTTTCTGACTCACTCTCTGCAGCGCCTTCCAGGTTGGAAGCTCCCTGCCTCCTCTACTGTAGACAGGTCTTCAAGTAGTCCAGCCTAGTCTTCAACTCCCTGTGTGTCTGAGGATGTCCTACCTTCACCTTCCAATTGCTAGGATTCCAGGTGTTCACTCCCGTGCCTGACTCGGGGTTGACACCTTTTATACTTATGTTTCCTTCCTATTGTTCCCTCCTCATAGCCTTCCCTGATGAGTCCCGTTGGAATCCAGGTCTCTGGGGCTTCATATACTACAGCCCCCAAAGCCATCACTGTCTGCCTTATTCACCAGTCATTGTGTCCTTCCTAGGTTCAGGATTCTGTGATGGTGACCAGTGGCATTTTGTTTCCACTTGAGTCTATCACTCCATCTAATCCTACTGGGGTCTTTGGTGTCTCCTCTCCCCAGCTCCGTACATTTTAGGTCATTGTTACTCTGGGATGGGTGTCTCTCAGTCTCCTATCAGTGCTAAGGAGGACAGGGCCTAAAGTGACCCAGCACAGCAGAGGCCCTAGGAAGGTTATCACATGCCAAGCTCTGACTTGGCCATGTCAGGGACAGCGATGAATCAGAAAGAGAAACCAGGTCACCCAACCCAAATGATGCATAAGAATAGAATGTTGACTGGCGAAGTCATGTTGAGGAGAGCCACTCAAGGCTGTGGACCCACAGAACTGATGAGGTGCCACAGGGTGAGGTACCACAGGATGAGGGACCACGGGATGAGGGACCACGGGATGAGGTATCACAGGATGAGGGACCACAGGATGAGGTATCATAGGATGAGGGACCACGGGATGAGGGACCACAGGGTGAGGGACCACGGGATGAGGGACTACAAGGTGAGGGACCACAGGATGAGGGACCACAGGATGAGGTACCACAGGGTGAGGGACCACAGGGTGATGTATCACAGGATGAGGGACCACAGGATGAGGTTCCACAGGATGAGGTACCACAGGGTGAGGTATCACAGGATGATGGACCACAGGATGAGGGACCACAGGATGAGGTACCACAGGGTGAGGGACCACAGGGTGAGGGACCACAGGGTGATGCATCACAGGATGAGGTACCACAGGGTGAGGGACCACAGGATGAGGTTCCACAGGATGAGGTACCACAGGGTGAGGTATCACAGGATGATGGACCACAGGATGAGGTACCACAGGATGAGGTACCACAGGGTGAGGGACCACAGGGTGAGGGACCACAGGGTGAGGGACCACAGGGTGATGCATCACAGGATGAGGTACCACAGGATGATGGACCACAGGATGAGGGACCACAGGATGAGGTTCCACAGAGTGAGGGACCACAGGATGAGGTACCACAGGATGAGGGACCACAGGATGATGAACCACAGGATGAGGGACCACAGGATGAGGGACCACAGGATGAGGGACCACAGGATGAGGTTCCACAGGGTGAGGGAACACAGGATGCCACTGTGCAGGCTGTGGACCTGCCTGGCAGGGAGAGTCCACAGAGGGCAAAGGCCTGCAGCAGGCAGCACAAGGAGGCTGAGTCCAGCTCTACCACTTCCTGTGTGACGACCACTGCAAGTCATGGTCCTCTGTGAACCTCTGTTTCTTCATCTGTATGTAGAGGAGGAGCCTGTGGGAGGCAACCTTGAACAGAATTAAAAGCTCACCACCAACCTGAATTTTCTCCTCTCTTCTTCCTTCTTCCCTCCTCTCTCCATCCTCCTATCATGTTTTACTTCCTTCTTTTCAATGCCAAATCCTGTTTCTTCTCCTAGATCAAATCACTGACAAAACCCCAATTTCCTTTTTTTTCTTCTTTTGTCATGACAAGTGACATATTTCCTACCTTCTCCATAGGCTGGCCTTAATCTAGTGATCTTGCCCCAGCCTCTCCTGTGACAGAATTACAAGCATAAGCCATTATTCCTGGCTGCCCCTTTTTTGTTGTTAAGTTTTTATTTATTTTTATTTTATGTGTATGAGTGTTTTTCTTACATGTCTATCTATGCATTTTCTTATATATATATATATATCTTACATGTGCAGCATGAACATGCCTGGTACCCATGGAGGCCAGGAAAGGGTGTCAGATTCCCCTGGGACTGGAGGTACAGATTGTTGTGAGCCACCACCCCGTGGGTGCTGGGAACTGAACCTAGGTCCTCTCTCCAGCCCACTATCTGCCTTTTATTTATTTTTGTCTTGTATTATTTCAGTTTGCGGATACAGGGTCTCACTGTGTATCCCAAGGTAACCACAATCAAGCGCTGGTGTGACAGGCACCACACCACCATACCTGTCTCAGGACACATACATGCTTACCATGTAGACACATTCTGATCTGTTCTATGTAAGCTTTAGAATGGGAACTCCAGGAACCACAAGGATTTCTTGGATTCTGTTGCTTCCCCATCCCTGGTCACTGCTCCATAGTTAGGAGCCCAGTGCATACTGCTGGGTATCTGAATAAGGAAACCAGAAGGGACGCTTCCATGTTTAGCCCAGCCTGTCACTCCAGAGGCTCATACAGAACAGACTTGTGCTCCAGGTGACTCACAGAAAGGCCAGCCACGGGAGCCACAGCCTGGTGAGAGGGAGACCCACACCCAGGAGGCCACGCTGCCATATCTGGTCCATATGTCCTGCATGGGAGACCCTGAGGTTTTGGAAGGAATTGCTGAGCATGGAAATGTTATCGAGAGCCTCAGGAGAGTTTGTGACCTGTTTTTCCTGCTTGCCGAAATGAACATGGCTGCGTTACCATCTCTATTGTGCTTTCTTTTCATTTTTAAAAATAAGCTTTAACTTGGGGAATGGTTCTCACAGAAAACTGGAAAGATAAAAGAGTTCCCACAGGAATCTCATGCCCGGCTTTCTTTTATGATTAAAATCTCATATGATAGTACATTTGTTTGTGGTTTCATTGTTTGGTGGTTTGGGAGCCTCTTTAAAAAGATTTGTTTTTTATCTTCTGTGTATGAGGATTCGGCCTGCATGTATGTCTGTGTACCACATACAAGCAGGTCCTCTGGAACTTGACTTATAGACAGTTGAAAAGTGCCAAGTGGGTGCTGGGAATTGAACCTAGGGCCTCTGGAGGAGCAGCAGTTCTCTTAACCACTAAGCAAACTCTTCAGTGCGGGATTGTTATTTTTTTTTTCTTTATCTCCATGAAGAATATCATGGGAATTTTTATGGGGATTGCACTGAGTCTGTAGATTACTTTCTGTAATATGTGCGTTTCCTGCATTTCTGCAATGGGGCAATCTATGAACTCGGACGTCCCTCCAGCTCCTCATTCCATTGTTTTCCTCCTTCAGTGTCTTCAAAGGTTTCTTTGTAAATAATTTTCACACATTTATTCCTGGTTATTATTTTTTTCTTGAGGCCATTGTGAATAGGATTGCTTGCCTGAGTTCTTTGTCAAAAATGTTCAATATTAGGACTAGAGATGGAACAGACAACCTGACTTCAGTTCCCAGAACTCACATGATGGCTCACAACCTCCTGTAACTCAAACTTTAGGGCATCCAGTGCCCTCTTCTGGCCTCTAGGGACTCCTGCACTTGCACGCATGCATACACTTATTAGACTGTCTAGTTACATCTCCATAGTAACATCAAGAAGGATTTGTAAATGAAAAAAAGATACACCTATGAATGTGTCTCTGTGTGTAAGTGCTCTTAACCACTGAGCCAGCTCTCCAGCACCTGCCCCTCTCCCCCCTCCCTGCCCACACTTATTTGCTTTATTTTTATGTTTGTCTGTGTGAGTGAGTGCTAACTGTGTGAGCAGGTGCCAGAGGTCAGAACTGGGCGTCAGATTCCCCTGAACAGGAGTTACAGGAGTCTCAAGGTGCTGGGAAGCCAACTGGAGTCCTCTACAAGAACAGTGTACGCTCACAACTGCCAGGCCACTCTTATCCAGAAACAGCATTTGTATCTCCTCCCCTCAAAAGCAATAAACCGCAGCTGACAAAACACCATCCATTATATTTCAGGGTCTAACAGTATAGATTTCCAGTCACCTTCCTCTCTTGGACCGCTTTCCCTGCAAGGCTGTGACATAAAGAGGTGCGGGGCATTGGCCCACCTGCACTCCACGCTCCAACAGTTGACCTGATAACTAACACGGCACCTAAACGACCACTTTGAGCAACTGCTGTGGATAGAAACACTGGATGGAGGGATGATTCCCATACTATTGATTAGTGTATATAAATAGAAAAAAATGAAGCGGTGTGTGGTGACTTGTGACTGCAATCCCAGCACTCATGAGATGGAGGCAGGGGGATCATTATGTTCTAGGCTGAGACTATAGGGAGATTCACCGTTTTGTTTCTCATGTAGCTCAGGCTGGCTATGAATTCACAATATAGCTGAGGATGGACTTGAATTTATGATCCCTGTGCCTTCGCTTCTTGGTTGCTGGGATAACACCCAGGTGGTCCCATGCCCTTGCTTGTGAGAGAATATTTCTATCGCCCAGATTTCCCTGCAGCAACCCCCAGTCCCCATCAGCCTCTAGCATCAAGTAATCTAATTTTGTCAGTATAGGTTAGATTTGCCTTTTCTTACAATACTGTGAATGGAGCTATGCAGTACTGACCTTTACAAAATGGCTTCTCTCAACCAGCCCAGTCCATTTGCTCCACAGGTTAGCCAGAGTACCAGCCTCTCCCTCACTGGGAGATTCTAGGCAGGGGCTCTACCACTGAGCCACGCCCCCAGCCTCTCCCTCACTGGGGGATTCTAGGCAGGGCTCTACCACTGAGCCCCAGCCCCAGGCCTCTTACTGGGAGACTCCAGGCAAACGCCCTCCAGATAAGTTGGATCTTTGTCTCTACATGTTCTTTTTATGGCCTTGTGGGATTATTTGACAGCGCAGAACTTTCCAGTGCTCATCATTTTATTTTATGTTTTAAATTTTTATTCATGTTATTTCTCCTGGGGCGAGGGCAGAAGTGGCTTGGAGTCAGACTGCCTGTGTGGTTTTGGGATTACTCACCCTCTCTGTGCCTTGATTTGCACACCTTTTGAATGGGAATGTCAATAGTGCATGAGGATTTTTGTGAAGACTTCAGTGATAAAAGTCCTCCAAATCTTAGCTGGAATAACTTTGTCTTGCAAGCCAAGACAGAACTGTAGCAAGACAAGCCAAACTTTCTAGGCTCAAACAGCTTTGGCTGACACCAACCGGACCCTTTCTTTCTTTCTTTCTTTCTTTCTTTCTTTCTTTCTTCCTTTCTTCTTTTCTTCTTTTTTTTTTTTGTTTGTTTTGAGGCTGGCCTCGAACTCAGAAATCCACCTGCCTCTGGCTCCCAAGTGCTGAGATTAAAGGTGTGCACCAAGCAACAGGACTCTTTCTTAAGGACCAAGAAATAAACACAAAATTTTCCGAGAGTCGGGTCATTCCAGGCCCTGAAGTTTGCTGTTCTAACACTAGGTGGCGGTCTAAGCCCTGGTTTGTACCATCTGAGGGATACTGGTACTGAACAGGATGGGGAGGGGCTCTTGGGAGGGGGTGCAGTCATTTGTAGCTCTCCACTGCCCCATAAATAACCCCTCATAAACGTGCATGAGTCATTCCATTGGCTGTTGGCACGCACCACCCCTGCGTGGAGACAGATGTCAATTTTACATCTTCCTAGGAGAACCCTACTGCAAAATTTAAGGGGGAGTGTATGTTACATGGCCTGCCGCATAGCATACTCTGTCAATGTTGGCATTATCATCATTCAATGCGATTGGCTCACAGCGAGTGCTCAGTGTATTATATTTACTGAGCCAGCATAGGCTTTAAAATCAGACCTCAGTTTAAAATCTATTAAGAGGGCTGGGGAAATAGTTCAGCATGTAAAGGTTCTTTTTACTAAGCTCAATGGCCTGAATTCAATCACAGGAATCACAGAGCGGAAGGAGAGAACATTCTCTTCATCCTCCTCGCTCTGGTCCACAGTCATCCACAGGCAAAACAAACAACTATAAAGAAAGAGGAAAAACAACAAGAGTGTTTTAAACACTGGTGAGAAGAATACTTTGAAGGCGGGCAGAAGTGTGAATCTGTTGTACGATCTTGCAATGTGTGTCCCCGACCATAGGGAGGCAGCAGAGGGCAGCTGGTGAGTGAATGAGTTACTAGAATTCTCCCAACTTAGGTCTCCAGAGTGAACTAGAGACCAATAATTCCACTTCAGCATAAAACTCCCAAGGGATAAAAGTGTTCTGAATAGCCAGGCATAGCGGGGCACGCCTTTAATTCCAGCACTCAGGAGTCAGAGACAGGTGAATTTCTGAGTTTGAGGCCAACCTGGTCTACAGAGCAAGTTCCAGAACAGCCCTACCTAAACAGAGAAACCCTGTCTTGAAAAAAAACTAGAGAGGAAAGAAAGGAAGAAAGAAAGAAAGAAAGAAAGAAAGAAAGAAAGAAAGAAAGAAAGAAAGAAAGAGAGGAAGAAAGAAAGAAAGAGAGGAAGAAAAAAAAGGGGAAAGACAGACAGACAGACAGTGTAGAGCACCTGCTGCCTCTTGCAGCCCAATCACTACAGGAACTTTGTGTCTACAAGGTGTCAGTGGTGGCCACACCTGTTTTCCCAACATTGGGGATGTGGGAGCAGAAAGATCTTTGGCTACATAGTGAGTTCCAGGCAGCGTGAGCCCAGGCCGCATGAGACTTTGTCAAAAAAGCAAAAACAAAAACAAAACAAAACCCTACCAACCCAAGCAAACATATTCACATTTCCTTTGGCCCATCAGTCTGTGGCAATAGACTCAAAGGAAGCAATTACTTAGCTGCTTGGATTTAGCTACACAAATATTTAGCTGCTTGGATATTTATTTATTTATTTATTTGTTTGTTTGTTTTTTGAGACAGGGTTTCTCTGTGTAGCCCTGGCTGTCCTGGAACTCACTCTATAGACCAGGCTGGCCTTGAACTCAGAAATCCACCTGCCTCTGCCTCCCAAGTGCTGGGATTAAAGGCGTGCGCCACCACAGCCCAGCGAATGATGGTTTCTAAAAGCAAAATATGTAACACAGTATAGAAACTCAACAAGAAAAATGTGGCTAAGCAAATTAGAGTAAACTAGCAGGATGGCTCCTTAGACAGCCCCAAAACTAATCCTGAAGAATATTTACTGACATTAAGGGTCACTGATGATATATATAGTCTTAGTTTTAAAAGGTATTTTCTGGGGTTGAAGAAATGGCACTTGCTGCTCTCTCAGAGGCCCTCTTCTGAACTCTGAGGACACTGCACTCACACATACACACACACACACACACACACACATACACACACACACACACACACACACACATGCATAGGGATGGGAAATATTTTTTTTAATTTACTTATTTTTCTGGATTGGGGGAATAATTTTTTAATTTATTTATTCTTCTTTCATACATTACACCCCAACTGCAGTGTCCTCTCCCTCCACTCCTCCCAGTTCCCCTCAGATTTTTTTTTTTTTTTTTGGTTTTTCGAGACAGGGTTTCTCTGTATAGCCTTGGTTGTCCTGGAACTCACTCTGTAGACCAGGTTGGCCTCGAACTCAGAAATCCGCCTGCCTCTGCCTCCCAAGTGCTGGGATTAAAGGTGTGCGCCACCACTGCCCAGCCAGAATTTTTTTTTTTTTAGATATACTATTCAGACCATTCTTCTAGCCATGGTAAAGTGACATAAACCTGTAAATCCAGTGGTAAAAGACTCTTTTAGTGCATCAGAGTCCCTGAGTTCAACTGGAAATAAGATGAAGAGAGAGATAAGGACGGTGGGGGAGGGGGAGAAAAGAAGGAAAGCAGAGACCTGAACAGCAGCCCTTCTTTCATCCATGGTTTGCACATGTTAACAAAACGCCTGCTATGTGCCTGGCAGTGAGCAGGTGCAGAGCACAGGCAAGAAGCATTTAACTGAATCTCTAGAGGGTGGAATTACCCTTTATTCAGCCATTTCTTTTATAAATATGTACTGAGCACTTACATACCAATAAGATCAAGGCCCTGGCCATGAGCAAAGCCAAGAGTTCAAGGCCAGTCTGGGCTACATAGTAAGACCCTGTCTCACGAAACCAAAACCAACCAGCAAACACAGACCACAGTCAGCAAAGGAAAAGAAGCAGAATTTGGCAAAGGATTTAGTGGCACAAGGTCGGATGCTTTGTCTCTTAGAGAACATAATGTTTGAGAAAAACCCAAAGGAACACTGGGAGTCAGGAGGGTGCTTAAAGAAGACAATCTTCCAGACAGCAGAAAAAGCCAATGAAAAGAACCAGAGAAAGCCTGTTTGGGACAAACCTGTAATTTCAGTCTCCCAAAGGGCTCAGCCGGGGAAAGCATTTGCCTAGAATTCCCCAGGGCTGGAGACTTACCTAGTACTGCTTTCCTGTCCTGTATAAACCCCTAAATTTAGTGTCTAAAACCCAAATAAACAAATAAAACCCTCAAAAAACCTCAAGATAAGAAAGCATTTAAATTTTTTTCAGTAAGACCCAATAAAACCATAGATGTGTGTATTAGTTTATGGGTTTTGTTTCCCCTGTATTTTCCATTTTGATTAATTTAAAAACATTTAATTACTTTTATATTTTTACTTTATGTCTATGACTCTCTTGTGGAGGCTAGAGATTAACTTGTGGGAATCAGTTCTACCGTGTGGGTCCAGGAGATGGAACTTGCCAGTCTAGGCAGGAAGCGCCTTGTACCCACTGATACATCTCAGCCGTGATTGATTTAAAAACAAACAAACAAACAAACAAACAAACTTATTTCAAAGATTACGATCAAGTAGTGTCAGATTTCCAGATTCGGGCAGAGCTTCATTCAAAACTGGTTACTTGCTTCCAGTAGTTCTAAACCAACCAGCGTTCTATTAGCGTGTTTCTTTACCTGTAAAATAGGTGTTACAACAAGAGGGTTGTGGTACGCAGTTTATATTAGAACTAGTCGCGTGCTAACAAAAGCATACTAGGTGCTTGAGAACTGTTTCTGGCCTTTATGTTCTCGTTTTCCACTTTCTTACTTCTTTGGGATTTCCCACGGGCTCCCAAAGAAGCCGTTATTTCCCCTTTAAGAGGCGGAGTGGGCGGGGAGTCAACGTCCCCGCACCTTTTCCAAACTTTCCAATCTCTGCTCGTCAGTCTCCTTCTAGAGGTCTCCGATTGGACAACCCGCACCAATCAGTGGTTTCAGGGAACCCTGCCCGACTCATCGCCCCGCCCCCAAATAGGCCACGCCCACGGCCCGGTCAGCTCCGTTGCCATGGAGACTAGTGGGCGGCGAGGAGTAGGGGAGGCCCCGGATGTTCGTTGGGTATTCAACATGGCGGCGGCAGTAGCCGCGGTGGCGGCGGCGCGAGACAGCTGAAGGCGGTGCGCGGGCGCAGAGTTCTGGGTCCGGCAGCTAGGCTGCGAGCGACCGCGGCGCCAAGCCGGTAGGTTAGGGGATTACCGTGCAAGGGGCTTGTGATTCGGGGCGGGTGGATCTGGGGACGCGCTGTGAGAGAGCGGTTATTCGGGAGGGGGCGGGGCCGGTGGGGTCAAAGTTCACTCTTGGAGGAAAGGGTCGCGTGGAAAAGGGTCGCGGGTCAAAAATGAGGAAAGGGGAGGGGACTGTCGCGATCAGAGATTAGAACCGCGGAGGGGGCGTGGCCGGGTTTGAAATTTGTACAAAGTTTGAAATACTAAGTGGGGGCACGTAGGAGGGTTTCAGAAGGGGTCTCATAAAAGGGGGCGCTCAAAGTAACTTAAGAAGAGGGTGTGTCTGTAAGGGTCGGAGGTCACAACCAAAAGGAGTGGGCGGCGGCCTGGTTGAAGATTTAAAAGCCTCAACCCAAGTTGGAGGTGAATGAGTTTTACGTTTGGGTGTGTCTGAGACAGCGCGTAGGTAGAGGGTACAAAGATAAAAATCTGACCGGTGTAGATGTTCTGGGAGGGTCAAAAACTAAAAACTCAAGCGGGGCACGTGCAGTGGGGAGGGGGACCTGGGACATTTAACAGTTTCAAAAGTGTGTCCTGGTGGCGGGAGTAGAAAGGGGAGCCCCTTCCACAAATCATGAAGGCCACGCACTGATAACACACTGATGATAGGCTGAGTTTCCCTCTCCGCGTTAAAGCTCTGCGTACGTACTCATTTAGCACTCAGCACAACATCACCCGAGCCAAAGCTGTTGTTAAGAAGCTAAGTGATTTGCCCCAGGTCAGCTAATGAGTAAGGTGAGCAGCTAGGATTCCAGCTCCGGAGCTGGAGCTCCGTCCCAGAGTGCTTCTGTAGCCTGCTGCCTTTCAAAAAATCTTGGTGCTGGTTAATGTTTAACGAGAGAGCGCACCGAGTGTGCCTGGTCTTGTTTCGTCCCTTATCTTGTGAGATGGGTGAGTTGGGTGTTAGAGAACGCCCCTGTTTTCCACATAGAAAAAGTAACGCCAAGAAAGCTTTAAGGGGCAGGAGCTTTGGTTAGCTACCTGCCACAGTGTCCACTTCCCAGGAGGTCTGTTCCTGGAAGCCACTCCCTAGGTGGGGACAGAGTGTCTGTTTTGCCTCCTTGGAAGGGTGTGACCTGGGAGGGGAGGTTCCACTGGGCCTATGGGAGTGGCATGTTGGTGGGTGGCCCAGAGTCCAGTGAGCCTCTGATTGGTTGGGTGTGACCTTAGTAGTTCTCTATTCCTGACACCACAAGCTCTCCCTGTGGTCTTCAATGGCTCCCAAATGCTTCAGTTTGAGGCTTGGTTCTCCTTCCAGGGCTTTGACCTGTCAGCCATCTTTCCGCTTCGGTCACTCATGTTTAGCCAGCCCTGGGCAACTCTTGGCTTTGCTTTCTTTCTCCCTCTAAGGGAGAGCCTGTTCTACCTTTTCCTGGCTCTTGAAGCCATGCACACTCCTGCTGGTTTCTGGGTGCTTCTGGAGCACCAGTTGGTTGCAGTGTCTGTTGGGGGCTGTTAGGCATTGTCCTGGGTCCTCGGATACTGTAGCAGGGGACAATAGGCACAGGGCCCTGCCCTCAATACCTGCTTAGTCTCTCCTATAGGAGCAAGCTGAGACCAGGTCTCAGCCGTCAACACTGAGCTCAACGGAGCTGGGACAGGGAGAGTGCCCATACGCTGGCTCTGTCCTGAGGTTCCTGTCTTCGGAAAGTCCCTCAAGGAAGTCTGAAAGATGAGTAGGAGGACAGGAAGGGACACAAGATGAAAAGGAGCATAGGTCCTGGCCTACTAGTGGTTCAGCCTGGGAAGGGCCACTTAAAAAGTGCCTCAGTTTCCTTCTTTGTAAAGTGGATCTAATAGGAGTGCTGGACGTAGAGGGCTTGGCTTGAAACCTGGCACACAGTAGGCCCTGGGCAGCCTGGCATGCTGTGGAAGCACTCAACTTATCGCAGGCTCCCAACTTTCCCCACCCCCACCCTGCCTGCCCCTGACAGTGTCAGAGAGCTGGCATGCTGCCAGCACCAGATCTGTGAGGTCACCCAAATTCCCAGCCTTGTGGTGCCAGCTTGGCACAGATAAGGAGAGGTGGGGGCTGTGCCATTGGAGACTCAGATTCAGGTCCCTGCTTGTCTTTGGGTCCTGAGCAAGTGTTTTTATATTGACTAATTTTGTTCTTTATGTGCTATGGTAGGCTAGTGAGAAAAGCAGAGCTTTCAGTGTTGGGGAATGTCCAGCCAGGGATGCTATCCACCCAGCACATTGTCCGCTCCATCCTAGCTGCCTTGAGGAACTGGCTCAGCAAAGCCACCTTCATTACCTAGACAGCAGGCTAGTAGATGCCGGCTCCACATCTGCACAGCCTGACCCGCCCATCCAGAGCTGGTCTCTGTCCTTTGAATGCCCCTGTTTGGCTCCTGTCCACTGGTGTTTCACAGTGTACAGATAGAGTGTCACCTGAACATGTAGTGTTCTGCACCCTCGAGGCCTTGGATAGTCACTTGTTTTTCATGCTATTCAGTATTTCTTTTTCATGATTGGTCACGTAGGAGTCATCATGCTTTGGTGGCCACGAGGTCAGTTTCTTGTTGAGCTGTCACTGTGCTATGAAGAATATTCTAGGCCATAGCCACAGTGTGTCTTGACTTACACCTTGTGGTGAACTCACCGGGCCCTGATGCTGAGGGATGGCTCTCCTAGAGGTGCTGTGTGCTTCCCAGCAGTGCCCAGAGGTGCTTTCACTGCCCCACCTGCTATGATTGTGTGGCTCTGGCTACAATGATTTCCTCTGTCTAGACATGATGGGCTGCCCCACTACTCCAGGCAGGAGACACCTGGGGAGATGGCTTTTATGACTGCTTTGTCCTGATGCCTCATCTAGTAGACTTCGGGGCTTTGGCTATTACTCTCTAGGACATGTATAACATTGACCACTGTCTTGTTAGGAACACCTTCCAGGGTAGACATTTGAGAAAAGGCCTGACTTGGTAGGGGGTGGGCCTACTTACACTCTGCCTATGTGGTTGTTGGTTGCATAGCTAACTAACAGAGGCTGTCAGATTTGTCCCTGGACGGTGGCAACCATATAGGTCAGAGGAGGAGGTTCAGGCAGTGAGGAGAGGGCTTTCTTGAAAAAGAGACAGCTGATTGAGAAAGAATGAGCCAGGCCTTCAAAGAGTAGGAAAATAAAATAGGTGGTGAAGGCCTTGGGGCCTAGCAAGCTTGGGACAGCCACAGGCTGCTGGAGTAGCTGGTGGGGCTGAGCAGATGGTGGTGTTGGGGACCAGGAGTGCGTGGCAAGCGCTGCCAGGCTAGGACAGGTGAGGAGCATGGCTTTTAGTCTCATCACAGGGAGGGCTTGGGTGGCATCGGTGTCCCTTTATAAAGCTTGCTTAGGCTGGCTGGGGTTGTGGCTCAGTTTGTAGACTATTTGCCCAGTACCCAGGGTTCCATCCTAGTTATCACATAAAACCAGACCTGATGGTGCATGCCTATAACCCAGGAGGTGGGATTAGAGGGACCAAAAGCATGAGACCCTGTCTCAAAACAATACCTCCCCAAAGCCAAGACAGCCCAGCTGCTATCAAAGAGGTAGATTGTAGGGGAGGCAGCTAGGATGCTATGAGGGGGGAAGGCCCTGTGTGAAATTTTCCCCTATATTAGCTCACATGATCCTTGCAACTGTCTTTAGTCACGAGAAAACAAACCCAGAGAGATAGACTTGTCTAAGGTACCTAGCATGCCAGTAATAGGGGGAGGCAGGATTTGAACCCTGGCTTAGGGCTCTAAAAATCACTGTTCCTACTGACAGCCTCAAGTGATTTTAATGTAGCTTTGATTGGGCAGTGTTCGTTTCCATCCCCATAGGTTTCACCCAGGTCCCCTTTCAGACAAGTTCTCTGGGGACCTGTTGGACATGAGGAGTGATGGATGGTAAGTTCGTGTCCCCGTCAGTACTCCCGTGACCCTGCCCTTCCTTATACATCACTGTGCACTGTTTCTTGGCCTGTGGCTTATGATGAGGTAGATTTCCTGGCCAGACGCTGGTCAGGGGTGTCCCCAGCAGCTGTTTCTTACATCTCCCTATCAGACTGGTGGCCACAGATGCCGCCAGTAGGAAGCTGTCCCTTTCCAAGTCCCGGCCAGGGAAATGGATTGCCCCCCTTGCTCATCCGGGGCCGGAGCTTATTGTATGCTGGACAACTTGGCTCACAGAAAAGTTTGGTGGGGGTGGGGATGTCTGAGGAAGGTCAGAAGGGGAATTCCCCAGATCCCAAGGGAGCACACAATGACAGTAGGACAGAAGCCACAGCTCATTACAGCCTGTCTCCTGGGACTGCTGGTGTCCTGCTCTTTCCCAGCAATCCAAGGGACAATGGGGACTTCCCTGACTAATGTACAGTACTGGCATATCTCTTGGCCAGTCCCCCTTACTAGAAGCCTCTGGGGAAGGACAGCCTCCTCCCTGGTGAAATGGGAGTGGTTTCAGTTCCCTGCCCACCAAGCCCAAGGCAGATGTGAGGGACGACTGCATGCAAAGTGCTCCTCAGCTCAGAGCCTGATGAGTCCTCCATAATCTCAAACTTGATGGCTTTCACAGGTGTGTCTTCTGGCGGGCTCGCGCCCGGCTTTCCCTAAAGCATAGCTGCAGTGCTCTGACTCCTGCACGTGTACCAGGGCTGTGTGCAAAGACCCTGAAGACCATCTGTCACTGACCTCATTTCTCTTCCTGCATTGTCATACGAAGGCACATTGTTCTGCATGTGCATGGATTACCTAGTCTCTATGCAATCACTGGAAACCACACACAGTCAGGAGGGAGAGTGACTAGGATCCTGCTCTTTCCCAGCACAGTCCTCTGTCCCCAGTTCAGAGATTCTCCTCACCACATTTGTTCCTGCAAGCACTCCCTTCCCTTCTGTTTCCACACAAGTGTGTCCTTCTATTCCCTCACCCCACTGTGAAACAGAGTATCCTCAGGCAGTGCCCAGGCAGCCTCAAACTCTCCATATTCCTCCTGCCTTGGCCTCCCAAGTGCTGGGACTACAGCTATGTACCATCACACCTGGCTTGCATTTTTCACTTTGCTAAAGCTCTGAGCACATCTTAGAGTGCCCCGTGGCCCATGCCGTTGTGCATTCCATGGTGCAGACAGCTGAATAACCAAACATGGCTGCTGGTGTGGGTGCCTGGAACTGAGCGTGAGGGTGGGTGCTGTGCACCTGGAGTTCTGCAGTGTGTTCCATCTGCCAGATAGGTGCTGCCTGGCTGCTGTGCTCCCACCCCCAGGATCTCAGGACCACACACTCTGCTGCTGCAGGCAGGATGTTATCTGGCACTCTGACTGTGGAGCCCGGGTTGGTGACCTCGGTTCTCGCTGTTCTGCGTCCTTCAAGAGTGTTTTGTGGAAAGGTACTTCAGCATCCTTTGGTGCCTCCTGGCTGGGTGTGGTGCCATGTGCCTGTGATCCCAGCATTCAGGAGGGAAGCAGAGGGACTGAGTTCAGGGCCAGCCTGGGCTAGTTAGACTTTATCTTCATAGAGATAATAGTAGTGTCACTTTCCCAGAGGGCCATTTGCGGGGCATAACTGTGTATTCAGTAGGAAAGGAAAGTGGTGGAGGCTGTCGGCCTCTGGGTGTAATATTCAGTGCTTCTTTCTTTGTTTCATGTTTCTGTGTTTTCTGTTTGTATATTTGTAGCCCAGGTTGGCTTAGAGCTCACTGTGCAGCTCATACTGGCCTTGAACTAGTTAGTGGTTTTTTGGCCTGTTATTCCTAGTGTTGGGTTTACAGGTGTGAGCCACCAGGCCCTTTTCTGAGTATGTCCCAAACTTACTGGTCCTTGAACTCACTGTCATCAAGCCAGGTGTCACACATCTCCATTGGTAGGGTAGGAAATGACATCCTGGAATGGTGTTCAGAACAACTGGCCACTAGAAACAGGACTGGGCTTTGGACCCAGGAGGGCTGCTTCGAACTGTGGCTGGCTAGCACTCTGGCCACTCCCAACACTAAGAAGGCTCATCTTTCCTGGTGTTTTCATTCCAGGCTGTTTGGCAGCTCCAAAGGGACCAAGACAGGTGGGGCCTCTCACACAGAGGATGTTCCGCCCCTCCCAGCCCCAGGAACTCTGATAAAGCCCCATTGTGCAGGTTTCCAGATTCCTAGTCCAGTTTCACCACTCTCACAGGGCAAAGTGGCCAACCAAGACTCCAAGGCTTGCCACTCTTGTCTGTCCCCCACAGTTAGCAGTCAAATAGGCCAGGGGAAGAAAATAGAACACCAAAGACTTCTCCACAGATTCACCCCCAACCAGAGACTCCTCCTTCAAGCAGTTTGTTCCTCCATTGAGGGATCTCCCACTCCCTGTCTCCACAGCCCTTGCCTTTTGTTTCCCCACAGATCTCCACAGCAGCCCACTCAGAGATTATTCAACCAAAATGCTGTACCCACATACATCATTTGTGATTGTACTACTTAGTGTGTGTGCATAGTGCTAGGGGTTAAAGCCAGGGCCTTTATGCATGAGAGACAAGAACTCATTACTGAGCCAGGTACCCAATCCCTCACTGGAAGGTCTAGTGACTAGCAGAATTACAGAACTACCACTGAGCCATATCCCCAGCCCCTCACGACTGGAGTCTAGGTAATGACTCCAATCCAGAGCCATGCCCTCCAACTCAACCCCACTGCTTTTTTGTGTACCCAGTGTGTGCAGAGACCACAGCAAGACCTTGGGTGCTATTGAGTTCTGCTCTTGCTTTGAGGCAGAATCTCCCACAGGATAGAATCTTGCCTTTTTTGCCAGAAGGTTCCCAGGACCTTCCTGTCTGTACCATAGGGTTACAGGTATATGCAGCCTGGCCTAGTTTTTTACTTGCATGCTAGAGACTTGAACTTGAGTTCTTGTGCTTGCTGAACAAGTTCTCTGTCCATTGAGCTATTTCCTCAAGTCTCAGTTCTATTACTTTGAAAAGGCTTGTTACTGTCAAATGTAGAACAATGCATAAAATACAGTTATCTGAACCAGGAATTGTAAGGTGGCCCTGCATGCTCAGCCTCAGCCCAGAGGAGACAGACAGAAGACACAGCACCCTAGAGCCCACTCATCTCCCTCAAATCAGGCCCTCCATGGGGCTACCCTACCCTTGGTGGTCATGGTGTGTGTGCTCCTGGACCCCAGTGCCACCGTGGCTGCTTTCAGACTCACACACATGGAATCTTCCAGTCTTTGTACCTCAGTCCTTTCCCCTCAGCTCCGTGAGATAGATCTATTTGACTGTACAGTAATACTTCCTTCATCTCATTGCTGTACCTCATCTGTTTCTGAGTCCCCTGTCATGCTGGGCTATATGTGTCCTCTCTACCCAGGGTCTCTCATGTCCCTTGCCCTGCCAGCCTTTTCCCCCAGGCCACTCCCAGGAGTGGAGGGCAGGTTGTTCTCCATCAGGAGACAACTTGATCCTGGTGAGAGTTTGCTTTGCCCACAGCCTCATGCCTAGCAGCACTTGGTACGGTCAGGCTTCTTAGTCGACTTTGGACCAGTTTTATTGTTTTATTTACTGTTTTGTGTGTTTTGAGACAGTATCTGACAGCATAGCCTAGAGTAGCCACAAGTTTATAGCAATTCTTTTGTCTCAACCTCCAAAAAGCTGGGACAGCACTTCTTCTATGAGTTTGAACTCTAAGCTTGTGGTGGTGGTGGTGGTGGTTGTGAGAGGAGCTAGGTGGAGGCCTATGGGGGAGGGCCAAGAGTCAGGGATCCCATACTAGTCTCTGTCTAGTTTAGGGACATAGACCTTGACTAAAGAATCACACCATGATAAGTCACCAGAACCAGGCTGTCGCCTCTCACTGCCTTTTTCTGGGGGCGGGTTTGAGTAACAGTCTTCCTTGGTTTGTACACCTTGGTCTGGTCCTTCTTCATCCACCTCACCCCTCCTTCCTCTCACCCCCTCCCCCATTAGTACTGTCCTCTTTCCCAGTATAACCTGGCATCTGATGTATTTTTTTTCCTTGCCACCTCCTTGTTCAAGCTGCTCCCGCCTTTCTCCCAGCCCATGTCTTGGACTCTTATCTCCCCTTCCTACAGCCCCCAGCACAACCAGAAGTCCTTGGAGGAGTCTCCTTCCAGGCTGGACACCCAGCCCTCACCCCATTGTTCTTTACTGTTCTCTGCCAAGGGATCCCTGGAGCATTCCAGGCTAAGTCCTACTTGAGAGCAAAGGTTCTTTTGAGAGCTCTGGCCATCTTGTCAAGTCTCTATCCCCTTTTAGGGGACTCCTAACCACAAGTTTATAGTAGCACCCCACTGGTGATCCACACACCACCACGCAGCTGGCAACCCAGCTTGCTTGTCTCTGTACTTCCACCATAGTTGCTCAGATCCTTTGTGGCGTAGTCCCTGAAGGTGTATGTTAGCTGCCGTGGAGGATCCACGCTGCCCCTCGCTCTGTTCTCACTGGTTTGTGTGCAGTGGATCTCAATGTTGGTAGACTGACTGGGTAGGTTACACTCACTGGAGGTCACTGTCAGTGTGTACTGGGACCCAGGTTTGGACATGCCACCTAGAGAGTCATCTCACCCTGGTTCCTGTGGGTACTCCTTGGGAAGAGCCTAGCAGGGCCTTTGAGGGATTGAAGACTGGGGATCAGGTCTTGAGTTGGGCCGAATTTAATGTGACTGGTAATAATTAGCAGGGATTGACCAGCTGGCCACACTGCAGCGGGGCCTTCCTGGAACCCCAGGGGTGCCACACCGTCTGACCCATTTCCAGATGAGAATATGAGCCTGGCACCTGTGGGGAATCCTTGGCACAGCCACAGCCCAGTGCCAAGATGATCCTGGTGTCTCCTCCCTTGTGATTGGCATCTCCCTGGCAGCCGTCAGGCAGGGCAGCTTCTTACTGGCCTTCAAAGGCCCAGTCGAGTTACCTGCTCGTTGTGCTCTCAGAATTTTAATTTTCATTTCTCATTTCTGAACAAGAGCCTTTGTTTCTAAGGTGGTGCAGTGCATTTTCTCATTTCTTTTGGCTGTTTTGTTTTTTTGAGACAGGATTTCTCTGTGTAGCCCTGGCTGTCCTGGAACTCACTCTGTAGACCAGGCTGGCCTCAAACTCAGAAATCCACCTGCCTCTGCCTCCCAAGTGCTGGGATTAAAGGTGTGCGCCACCACCGCCCGGCTCTTTTGGCTTTTTTTTTTTTAAACGTTCATTACTATCATGAGTATGTGTGCATAGTTCATGTGTATGAGTGTGTGCACAAGTGTGCTGCAGTGTGCTTGTGGGAGCCAGAGGACATCATTGTGAACTGGCTTTCTATTTCCATCTTTATGTGGGTTCTGGGGCTTGGACTTGGATCAGTACCCATTGAGCCATCTTGCCTTTCTGTCTCCCCTCCCCCACCCCAGCCTCCCAATTCATGATGTGTATGTCTTTTTATTTATGTCTCTTGTGGCCCTCAGAACAGTGTCATGCTTTCCCAGCAGGGCCCTCGCCTGCCGACTGTGGGTTTATTTCAGCTACTTTATTATGGGGTCTTCACCCTTCACTCCCATAAGGTGCCTGGCTCTCCAAATTTGACCTTGTTGGATAAAGACCTCCCCAGTCCCCGCTTTTTCTGTGGCACCATCCTGGGCCTTGCAGAGGATAGGTAGGGTGCCCAGAGAAGCTGTAATTTTCCTGAACAATTTCAGGGGCTAATTAAAGGCTTTCCTTGACTAATCAGGTTACTGTTTAATTATCATGGGACAGGCGGAGAAATGTGGAAGACTCTGCGGGGTCTCCAGAGTGCGGCAGGAGGGGACCAGGGTGGCCCTTGGTAGGCTTAGCAGGATTGGGGGATACCCTGCATCCCCCATAAGCCAGCTGGAGTCCCTGTTCCTGTGTCCCCTCCTCCAGTTAGTGTCTGCCTAGTCTTCTCACCTTACTTCTGGGGTCCTGACTTAGAGGTTAGCACCCCTAGAAAGCCTTTGCAGGTGCTGCTGGCCGGTGCAACTGGAGATCATCCCCGCAGCCTCCTGTAATATGGTTGGTCATAGCTGCCCACCATACATCCCGAGTAGGACTGGGAGGGGAATGCTTGCTTAGGCCCAGTAGCTGCTGGTCCTGAGGGGACAAGGGCTTGGGGAGTGGAACTCTGAGGGGAGGGCTGGTAATGGGGGAGGTGCAGACAGGTCACTAAGTGATCGATGGCCCAGGCTTTCTCTCAGGGAGAGGCTGCTGGCTGGACCCCATGGGTCCTGAAAGTATCTGGAGGGGGAGGGACCCAGAGATGGCTGCACCAGGCAAGATTTCATTCCTTGCATTCCTAAGCAAGCCCCAGACTTGTAGTGACTCTAAGTGGGGGAGGGTGGCCTGGAGAAAGACCTCTGGACACTGGCCCTGCCCTTCCTTCTGTCCCACTGTCAGCCTCACTCTGAGGCAGCCTCACTGTCTGCCTTCCCCTGAGGTCTCAGGACTGGCGAGTTCTTGGCTCTTCCCCATTTCATCAGCAGAAAGACTCACCAGGTTTAGGGGTTGCACGGGTTGCAGGGCCCCAGGCCATGCAATTGGACACACCGCTCCTCACTATAGAGGCTTTCAGAGTGCTACTGGTGGCCTGAAGGAGAGAATGGCACTTGTATTAGCTTTCAGGATGTGTCAGGACCTTCCTGCACTTCAGCGCACTCTGGGGAGGCAGGACTGTTGCTTGCATTCACAGACAGGGCGGTGGAGGCCACAGTAGATTTCTGTGCCTGGAGCCACCTCTGCTCCAGGCTTCTATCCCTAAACCATCCAGGGGACTGGGCAATACTCTGCACATACACACACACACACATACACACACACACACACACACACACACACACGCACACACGCACACGCACACGCACGCACGTACATTCACGCACACACATATTCCTGTGACGCACCCCCTATCTTGCCCATGTGTGCCTTCCCTATCCCTGGCAGAAATTTCTCCTGGGAGGCTGGAGGGGATATGTCTGCAGTCCTAAGACATTGTTCCCATGGGAAGGATGCTGACATCACTGGGCCTGCTTCCCACTCTGCCCTCACTCCTGGGGCTGAGGGATGCAGTGCTGTGAGGTTGCTGTGTCACCTGCAGCCTCCAGCCACTCTATGGGCTCATGTCTGGTCACCACTGCCAGCTACAATTCTGGTTGTTTGGGCTTGCACTGTCTGTTGACTCTAGTTTGGTACCAGCAAGGGCTTGTGTTAAAGATGTGAATATCACATTGTAAGAGCGTGTGTTATTTGAATCCCCAACAGCTCTGGCTGTGCCTCCTCCACCTCCTCCAGGCCCCTCCAAGACTGCTTCCTCTCTTTCTCTGGGTAAGGCCTGGCCTCAGATGTCCCAGTTCCCACATGGGCCACTGGGGTGATGACTGGCTCCCTGCCAGGGTGGCTGGGGGATTGAGTGAGTCAGCGTGTGGATGTGCAGCCTGGAATGGCTGTTGCTGTGTCATTAGGGGTCATTAGTGTCCCCATTGCTGTTGTTACATTGTGGCCGGGGAGGGCCGTGCTCCCACAGATTTGTTGTAATCTGGGCATCTTCCTTCATAAACGTGGGGCACATGAGAGAACTGCTTCCTGTTCTCATGCACCCCAGGTCCCTGTCCCCCTGACAACAGCTACTGTCTGTGCCCCAACCCAGAGGATCCTAAAACAAACTCTAAGCATTATGTACTTTAGCCAGGGCATTTTCAGATTTGTCTCTTGACACAAATCCCATAATAGCCTCACACTTCCCAACTGAGGTCCATTTGTCATTCTGTCCAATTTGGTCCAGACTCTTGAGCCACCTTCCATCTCTACATTTGTGCGCTCTCTCTCTCTCTCTCTCTCTCTCTCTCTCTCTCTCTCTCTCCCTCTCTCCCTCTCTCCCTCTCTTCCCCCCTCTCTCATGTGTGTATGTGTGCATGTGCACAATTTTGAAACTGTTGCTGTGGGTGAACATCTGGGTTTAATAATTTAATGAATGACTTGATGTTTGCACAACTGTCAAGTTAACTTTGAGGATAAAAATTTTAAAGGGAAAAAAAAAAAAAAGAAAGCCATGATGTTGTATACCTGTGTTTCCAGCAACTCTGGAAAGTTCTAGCCCAGGCTGGGAGGATAGGGAGACTGTCTTATAAACAGACAAACATTGTTGAGAAATAAAACAGAGGAGTGATGAGATGCACTAAGTGCCTCCTGGTCCTCTGAGAGGACAACAGAGCCTCAACGGCCCCCTCCTCCATACCTTGCACAATGATAGAATGGAACCACACATAACATCTTTATGGCTGGCCTCACTGCTGTCCCATGTCTCCAGCATGGGGCACAGAAGAGCCACAAGGGGTTGTCCTCAGGACAGTTTATTTGATGTAAGTAATAATTTCTTCTACCCTGTGAAACTAGCTACAGCGCACTTGGCAGGGATACTTCGGTCCAGGATGTTCCATGTCACAGGAGGGGAACCTGGGAGTGCCTAAGTGTATGCAGAGGCCTGGTGTTTATGGCCTGGGCTCTGAGGGTTCCAAGGCTCTGTCTCAGAGCTTTTGTCCCCCACTGTAGCAGGGTGTGAAGGGCCTGCTGTGTTTATAGAAGAGGCAGGGGGTGGGCAGGAGAATGGGCTAGAGGCAGAGGGACTGGGCCAACACAGCACACATGCAGAAGCTTGGGGGCTCAGCTTATTTTGCAGTGCAAAGTCTAACCCTATACAAAGTGTGGAAGCTTCTGGGTTCACTTCAGTGCCTAGGTATCAAGCAAACATCTCATGTGCCACCCAGAACAGGGGACAAGTGCTGGCAGCTGCCAAAAAATTTCTTTCCAGAAGTGAGTTCTTAGTAGAACTAGCTCATTCTTTCAGCCCTCCTTTCTTCCCTTTCACTGCCCAAAGGAGAACAGAGAGTCAGTCACCTGCTATGCTGGGTCCCCTGCCCAACTAAAAGATAGGTCATAGGGACCACACCTTGTTGTTGCTGCAGCACTCCATGTCTTTCCCTAGGTGGGAATGGCATGAGATTAGCACCTCCTGGCCACAGCCTGCTTTCTGGAATTTTGATCTGGAGAGCTCTCCAGCCATTGAAGGAAACAGCAGCAGGAGTGTTCTCCAGCCTGGACCAGGAGGAACCGGGCCTGTCTCTGGGCTCCTCCTGCCCACCCAGGTCAGCAGGTGAGAACTTGGGAGATCCCTGGTCACCAAATGGGGGTCAGTTTCAGTCCTACGCTCTGTAAAGGGGCTGTGATGTCTCCTGGAGGGACCATAGGCCAGGCAGGAAGTCTCTCTTTTCTGATCCTGTGCCATCCTGGTTCACAAACTCTTCAGGGAAGCCACTTTAGTGATTACTACCAAGGGTCGGAGTGAGCAGAGCTTTATCACAAAGCTCTGCTACTGAGTTGGTAGTTTGAAGACAAGTGCAAACCCTACCACCACCTCAGTGAGCCTGACTTTCCCATGTTAGAGTCTGTGTAAGGGTTAGTTCAGCATAGTGAGGCACTTGAGCTGGCACCTTAGTGTCCTCAGTGGTAGTTGTGTGAGTTAAATCTCTGCTTGTTATCCTAAACACTTGACAGAAGCAGCTGAGGGAGGGAGAGGTCTGTCTGGGCTCAGGCTTGAGGATACAATTTATCATGGCAGGAAAGGCACAGGACAGAAGAGTAAGGCAGCTAGTCATATGATATCTGCCATCAGGAAGCAGAGAGAGGTGGGTGCTGGCACTCTGTGGGGGGGCAGTGAGGGGGAGCTATCATAGGTATTTGTGAGCCATTGGACCTGAGTGCTGGGAACTGAACTCATGTCCTCTGGAAGAGCAGCAAGTGAGCTTAACCAGTGAGCCATCTCTCCAGCCTCTCCCTTTCTCCATGGGATGGTGCTGCCTTCATTTAGGGGGACTCTTCCCTGCTCAGTTAACCAGTTGTATAAGCACCCTCATAGGCACACCCAGAGATAGATTTCTTTGGTGGTTTTAAATCCAGAGGTTGGCAGCCACCACAACAGTATTGTCCTTATTGCCTTTCATTCTCTTGTCCCTTGAGGCTGGGCAAGGCTGAGAACCAGCACTAGTGAGAACTCCTGCTCTAGGGGCCAGCAGAGTGAGAGTTGCCATGGTGATGCCCATCTGTGAAACCAGTAGTGACTGCCTGAAGTGGGAGATAGGGAGGCTGAGGTCTAAATAGGAAGAAGAAACTGAGAGAACAGCACATCCAAGACTAAAAGATCTGAGCATGGCAGTGTCCAGAGTCTGGGCACTCCAGATGGACAGGTCATGAGTTTGAAGCCAGCCTGGACTACCTAATGAGGCTTTGTCTCAAAACAAAACAAAGGCTAAAAGATGGTAGCAGGCCTGTCATTTAAAGACATTACTAATATTCTTAAGTAAACTTACATTTTGAGGTACCTGTGGGTTCACATTGCAATTGTAAGGCATTATGAGCCAAATATATGACATTCTTCCTCCATCTTCCCTCAGTGGTAACAGCTTGCAAAGTCACCCAGGTCCCCAATCGGGATGTGGACTTTGACCCGATCAAGGCCATCACACTCCATCACAGTCAGTCGTCCCCATGAGGTCTGACCCAGCCACACCCCTCCCCCTAACCTTTCCCCAGTTGTACAATTCTCTCATTTTAGGATTGCTACATAAGCAGGATCCTCCCACAGAGAACCTTCTGGAATTGTCTTCATTCATGCAGCCTAGTTCTCAGGAGATGCTCGCAGATGGTTGTGCATGTTGGGAGCTCCTCCCTTGCTGATGCTGGGTGGCACTCATGGCTACCCCAGGGTGTTGCACCATCCACCCATGGAGGACATCTGCTTGTTTCTAGTTTTTTGACTATTACAAGGAAAGCCTCTGTAAACGTTCCCATAGTGGGTTTGTGTGGAGTATAAATTTTCGTTTTTCTGGGACAAATACCCCAACGTGTAATTGCTTGGTGGTATGACAGTTACAGGTGTTAAGGAGGATGCCAGGCTGCTTTTCAGAGTGGCTGCACCATTTCCCGTTGCCATCAGCAGCATAGCACAAGCAGGGTGCTGGTTCTCGGCAGGCTCGCCAGCACTTGAATTGTCACTATTTTTTATTTTAACTCTTGTCGTAAGCGTGTAGCCCTGTCTCGCAGTCGTGTTAATGCGTGTCTCTCTGGTTAATGGCTAATGCTGTTGAACATTCGGTGTGCTTATCTGCCATCTGTGGATCTGCTTCGGTGACAAGTCTTCTGGCTTCTGCTCACTTTATTGAACTGTTTGCTTTTTTACTGTTCAATTCTGTGAGTGCTTTATCTTAGGCACCAGGCCTTTGTCAGCTATGTGGCTTGTAAATGTTTCTCTCAGTCTGTTGCTTGCCTCTTTCCCCCTTTACTACTAGGGATTGAACCTAGGGCCTCTTGGGTATGCTAGGCAAGCCCTCTACCACAGAGCCACATCTCTGGCCTGGGACTTGTCTTTTTATCCTCTTCACATGGACTTCCGCAAAGGAAAAGTCTTCTTTATTTTTAAGTATTTTATTTATTTGTATCTGTACAGGTGTTTTGCCTTGCATGTATGAGTGCATGTATGTATATGCACATGTACGTGCCTAGTGCCTGAAACATCCAAAAGAGGGCATTGGATTTCCTGGGACTGGAATTCCAGATGCTTGTGAGCCCCCACATAAGTACTCGGAACTGAACTTGGGTCCTCTGGTAGAGCAGCCAGTACTCTTAATGAGGAGTCTTAAATTTTGGTGAGGTCCTACGTTCATTCCTCTTTTGTGACTTGTGTCTTTGGTGTGCAGTCTGAGAACCCTGAGCTGAGCTCTGGAGGGTTTCTTCATGTGTAGAGCTGGGATGGACTCAGGGCCCTGCATTTGCTGAGCCCTCATCTCTGGGCCTCTTACTGTCTACCAACCCTGAGTTGCCCTGGCTGGCTGTAAACTCAATCTATAATCCAGGCAAGCCATGAATTTAGAATCCTCCAGCCTCCACTTTGGTTTTCTTTTCTGGAAGTTTTAGGAGCATGATCCAATGTAAGTTGTGTGCAGTGTGTTTTCTGTCAAGGTCCTTTCTTGTACTTAGGGGAAGCCAGATGTTCTAGCACCTTTTAGGGAAGATGGTGCCTTCAATTGACTTTCCCAGTTACCACAGTCTGCCATCACCTCATGTTTACCAAGATACCCTTTCCCAGACAAACAGAAGAATAGCTAGGCATGCTGGCTCAGGTCTACAGTCCTGGCTCTCAGAAAGTAGAGGCAGGAGGATCTTTGCCAAACTGGCCTGGACTGTGAAGTGAGACCCTGGTGGGGTGTGTGTACTGAGGAGAGTAATGAAGGTGCTGGGCAGGTAGAAGACTTGAACCTTCATTCATCACAGGCAAGACTGAAATGGCAGCCACCATGAGAATCAGCTTGCCTTCCTCCTATAAGGCTAAACACAGAACATTGACTGTGCAGATGACCTGCCGCTTCCCTCCCAGGTACACATTCAAGAAGTGAAAGCAAGCCAGACTGGTGAGTGGCACACACCCTTAATCCCAGCACTCCAGAGGCAGAAGCAGGTGGATCTCTGAGTTCAAGGACAGCCTGGTCTACATAGTGAGTTCCAGGACAGCCAGGGCTGTTTAGAGAAAAACAAAAACAACAAAAAAAAACTGGGAACAGGGACTGGAACAGTATTTGCACATCCAGTTCTGTGCAGTGTTCTTCACAGCAGCCAGAAAGTGGAAACAACCCTGCAGCCCCCATGACTGGAGAGAAAACCAGCAGGTACACATAATGGCATATTATTCAACCATAGAAAGGGATGAAGCCTTGACAGATGCTATTGTGTGGCTGGACCTTAAACGCTTTATGCTTAGTGGAAAAAAGCCAGGCATAAGGAAGGTTGATTGTGTGATCCCACCTGTGTACAGGGCTTAGAATAGCACAAAGAGGCAGAAGGTAGAGGAGGTTATGGGGGGGTGGAGGTGGGGTGAGGGAACAGGGAAGGAGCAATGTCCTTTTGCTGGTTAAAGGCTGGGGTAAAGAGAACGCTGAAGGTTCTACACTCAGGGTATTTAAAGACACTGGGCTGTTACTTTTAGTGAAAATGATAAAAATTGTGTGTCTTTTACCACACTTGTTTTTTTGTTTGTTTGTTTTGTTTTTAAATCTCATTGGTTTTCTGAGACTCCATGTGTCCCTGGCAAAACCAGAGCTCAGTGAACTCACCCTGAGATCCCTTGTTCTGCCTCCTGGGTGCTATGTAAGCACACACCACCATGCAGCACATAAAGCCCACTCTGTCTGGGCTGGAGAGCTGCTCAGAGGTTAACAGCACTGGCAGCTGTTGCAGAGGACCTGGGTTTTGGTCCTAGCACCCAGCTCACAACTGTCCGTAACTACAATCCCAGGAGATCCAGTGCCCTCTTCTGACTTCTGAGGGCACTGCACACACACATGTCCACAGGCATATGTATAGGCAAATACTCATGCATAAAATAAAAATAAGTCCCTGAGTGAAAAGAATCATGTCATGTAGGTGGGAGTCTGTGGTGGTTCTCTGTGCTTCTCCCTCACTGTTGAGCCTCACTGCCTCTATTCAGTGTGTGGCAGGTTTTAATGTCAAGTGTAGAGCTGCCTCCCACTTTTCTGTTTCCCCATGGGCCTTAGCCTGACATTTCTCCATCATTTCCAAGATCCTTGACCTCATCCCCAGTACCCTACTTATCATGGTGTTGTGTGTGTGTGTGTGTGTGTGTTTGTGTGTGTGTGTGTGTGTGTGTGTGTGTGTTTACACTTGTGTATGTGCATTCATGTAGAGGCCAGAGGTTGATTTCCTCAGCTACTATCCACACTGTTGAAGCTGGATCTCACTGAACCTGTATCTCACCAATTTGGCTAGACCCACTGGCTAGTGAGCTTCAAGTATCAGCTGTCTCCACCTTCCCAGCGCTGGCATTACAGACACATGCTACTGTGCAAAGCTTTTCAGATGGGTGCTAGGATCTGAACTCCTCGGGCCTTCATACTTGAATAGCAGACACTTTACCAACTGAGCTGTCTCCTTAATGTTGCTTTTCTTAGAAGATGAAATTTTGGCTGTCCCCATCCATAGCCCCCACTGTCCTGGCTGCCGTCTTCAGCTGGTCTACGCTCCGTTCTGACCGCTTTTCTGGTCTTCTGAATCCTGCCTTCCCCGAAGCAAAGTTACAGCCTTAAGTGCATGTCTGTCCCTGGCAGCCTGCCACAGCTCCCCAAGGCCTCTCATGGCCTGCCTCCACTACTTTGTCCTCCCCTCAGGCCCTGCCCTTGCTACCCCTCCACCTGGCCTGTCAACTGAAATTCCAAGTTTCATTTGTGTGATGCCTGATCAGAAGGCCCACGGGCTGTCTGGTGGACACATGGTGACCTCTTGCTGAGGACCAAGTGCAGAGAAGGAAGTTGCATGTGGCTATGACAGGCGACTGCGACTGGGTCAGAGCTGTAGAAATGAGGGCAGAGGCGGACTGGACATGGCCTGGGAGCGCCCTGGTGGGAGATGGCTGTAGCTTTGCGGCCCTAGCTGGTTAACAGAAAGGGACACAGTCAGATTAGCTTTACAAAGGTCTGCCTGACCCAGCAGACAAACAGGCAGAGGATCGAGTAGACACTTAGTGAAGAGGACATCCATCCTACCAGCTTGTGTAAGCAGGAGAGGATGTGCAGTGGACAGAAGTGGAAAATGCAAATGACAGCCAGGCTGAGCTGAGCAGTGAGCTGGACAGACCTCTCCTGTGCAGAGATGACGGACCCACTGGTGCTGCAGGTGAGGGGTGGCAGCCCCAGGCTTGCTGAGGGCCTGGGAGCAGGGCAGTCCTGCTGCAAGGCCACTTGCATTGCCCACAGGCATGCTGAAAACACCTGCAAGGTGCCTGCTGTGTCCTGTTAGCACCTCTGCACTGCCTATGAGAGCAAAAGACAAAGCCACCACCTCGGCCCCCTGGGGCTGGCTCAGGTCACCACAGCACTTAGGTGGGGCAGCAGCCTGCGAAATGAGGCATGGTGAGAACTGTAAGAGCTTCAGCTAAACATGCATGCATATAGTCTTTTCCTGTAAAACCGTGACTTGATGTCAGCATGCATGCTGAAAGTTGCCTCACATGAATACTACAGCAGAGTCGTTCCTATAAGGGAAAGGCTTTCTTGCCCCTCCAGGGTAGAGACGGACGGTGCTATCCTTTCTCAAAGCTCCTGGTCCTTCTCCTATACTGGGATTGGACATGGGGCTTTGTGTGTGGTAGAGAAGCTGAGCCATGCACAACTCTAGCCCCTCACTGGAGTCTAAGCAAGGACTCTACTGTTAGGCCGCATCCATTTGCATTGTCATAGGGGGTGAAATAAGGTCCTGCTGTGTTGCCCTGGCTGACTTGGCTATTTGCTTGCATCCTAGAGAGACCTCTCATGGCAATCCTGCTGCCTTAGCCAACAGAGCGGAACCACCACATCTGGCTTTTATTGTTGTTTGATATTGAGATGGGGTCTCACCTAGTTGCTCAGGATGGTCTTGAACTCACTGTAGCCCAGGCAGGCCTTGAACCTGTGATCCTCCTGATTCTTGAGACCATTATCCTTTGCTCTTCCTCTGTTTTGTCACCTTTGACAAAGTCTCAGAGCTGACTCCTTGTACTTTATCGTACTAGGTCCTCGGTTCTGTTACTGAGGCCCACCCCCATGCAGCTCAGGCCATCAGCTCCCAAGCTGTCCTTCTAGGAACCCAGAAGGTCACAGTGTTTCCTGTGTCTGGTGAACCTTTACTTGGGCTCTTGCTTGTGTTGTACCCATGAGAGTACTTACCAGGTTCCCAGTGTGTTTCCACCTGACTGGTGACATCCTCCCTCCCAAGTGCCGTGTGACAGGGGATGCTTTGGAGTAGGACAGGGTGTTGTGTATGTCACATGCTGCATTTTGTAGGGTTCTTTAGAGTGTGCAGTTATATTCGAAAAACACATGAGTCTCTCCAAAGGAAAAACGCAGGAGGAATGGGTTGAGCATGTCCTGCCTCGATTTACCTTTTGTTACCTTTTGGCATTGGTACTGTGTGACTGTATTCTAGAAACACAAGCTGAGATGAAAAGGAAAGAGACAGACAAGCTCTTGTGTGACAAACCATGTTCAGTGAGTCACCCACTCAGCACTCCTCCTCTTGGCCTTGTTTCCTGGAGCTGACCAGAGCTCCTCAGGCTGCACCACCTCCCCCACCAGAGCTCAAACCTGCTGGTCTGGTTTGGGGAGGTGGACCTATCTGGCTTGTCTCTGGGTGGCTGCTTCCTAGGTACCCTGCCCCCACAGGGAGGTGGTAACCAGAGACCTGGGAATTTGGAATCTCCCAGGCCTTGTTCTGCAGTGGGGAGGGAATGGGACTGGAGGGACACAAGTGGCACTGGCTACTTGGTGGTGGTCCCCACCCTGTCGTGGGCTTCACAGCCTGAGCCCTGTGCTCATTGGACCAGAGCTTTCTAGGCCCCCCTCAGACAGGGCTATTTTTGGTCAGATTACCTACCACTGAGTCCTCATGTATGCTAGGAGCTTGGTAGATTGGGAGCTACAGACAATAGGAGACATCAGGGCCAGGGGATAGCCTGGGCTGGTAGGAAATGCTTCCTGAGCAGGTGCAGGAGGCAGGCTCTGGTTGGACCCTCATACACTTTTGGTCCTAGAAAGATAGGCAGTCTGAGAGGCTGCCCGGACAGATCCGTACACTGAGAGCTTGCACAGGAGACCTCTGCTCAGGGCTAGCAGCCAGCTGGGCTTTTCAGAACAGATAAGGAGCAGAGGGAGGGAAGACGCCTCATCCAGAGTGACGGTTGTTCAGGACGGAGGTTCTGAGCAGCACTGCCTCATTCAGAGCAGCTAGTTAAGGGCACAGGTGTCAGGGGAATCCTTAGGCCAGTCACACAACTTCTCTGGACTTTTTGGCTGCACTTCTGTAACAGAGGCCTGCTAACGTGGCTGCCCTGTGCTGGGCATGGCTTCTTCTGAGTGAGCCACTCACCACAGCGAGGTTAGTGTGGCATATATTGGTTCCAGCTCTATACCATCCTCCCTCCCATCATCCGTATCTCCACTTTCTATTCCCCTGTTTGTACCACTTGCTATAGTCCAAGCCCAGGGGAGAAAAAGGGATGGGGTCCACACCCCATCTCAGATTACCCACCTAGCCTACCCTGAGGTCTCTTGAGGCACTATCTTATACCCAGCTCCAACTCACTGGTCCAGAAGCCATCCTCTGGTATGAAGTCTAGCTAAGCCCTGGTTTCCTGGGCCTCTGTTATCGTGTGTGTGTGTGTGTGTGTGTGTGTGTGTGTGTGTGTGTGTGTGTGTGTGTGTGTAGGGGGAGTTACTAAGATGGGTGTGCCTGTTGTAGTGGAGGCAAGTCCTTCTGAGACCAGGCTGTGGCTGGGGTCCCTGCCAACCCTCCCCTCTGTCCCACAGCTATGGGCCTAGTGGCTCTAGCCCCACCTCCCGCCTCCCTGCTTCCCGCCCTCTGTGGGTGGGAGCCCCAGCCCCAGCTGAGCTGTTACCACGGCTAAGCTGTTAGCCTAGGGTGCACAGCCAGCTGATCAGTCTCAGGGTGCCTGAAGCCTGTCCTTGTCCTCCTCTGCACTGGGAGGTTTGGCTACCACTTGCCCTTGGAGAGGTGGCCCAGGAAGTTAGAAGAGGATGGTGGAGGTAAGCAGGCTGCCTGTGGCCCTCTAGGAGAGGGCGGGACTGGCCTATAGAGCCAGTGTGAATATGTGGGATGGGCCACACCTTTCTTGAGTCCAGGGGTGGGGTGACTCTTGTTCCCATGTGTGAGGTTGCTCCTGGGGAGTTGGTGTCTGAGCACAAGCCTCTGCCAACGTCTTCCTGATGACCCTTGAGTGGACTGGTGTTGGTGTTAGGAACTCATTGCTTGCTGTGCATGGACCTGTGGCTGTGGGGTCTCTAGTCTAACCTTGTAGCTTGGGTTGTAGTACTCAGTACATCCTTCAGGTCTGGCAGTTGTCAGACACAAGGATTGTGTGTACACGCGTCCCCTTGTGCCTGCAGAGGTGCTGGGGCCTATTATGTATCACAGCTCTTGTAGTATGACTATAGGTATCTTTAGGGAGTGCTCCCACTGCCTCTTTGGGTTGGGGAGTCATATTTCAGAGGGGCTTATGGTGGGGTGCTGAGCCTTGGCCTACAAGCTACTTTCCATAAATTCTCTCTGGTGCCCCCCAAGCCTCCTCCACCAGGCTATGCTGGTACCTGGGTTTGAGGGGCAGGGGCTGAGCTCTGAGCTTACCTCACCATGCTGCACAGTAAGCACTGGCCCAACCACCGCCTCCCAGCTCACATCCCCATGACAGCTGTCACTCACATGCTTAGGATGCTGTAAGATAGAGGGTGGATGACTATGATTTCCAGCTAGTCAGGGTAACTGCGTGTATCTCCTCTGTGTGTACCTCCATCTGTCTGTGGGCTTGTTTGGGTTACTGTTGCAGGGTCTGTGATATGATAGTGTATGTACTAACAGTTACCACTGCCTGCATGGCATGCAGGTCTGTGTGGCCTGCTGTGAGAGGTGCTGAGTACTGTTTGGCAGGCCAGTGGACAGGAGCCTCCTTTCTTTTCTTTTTTTCTTTTTATTGGATATTTTATTTACATTTCAGATAGTATCTCCTTATCCCACCCTCCTAGGAACTCCCTATCCCATCCCCCCTCTTCCTGCTTCTATGAGGATATGCCCCCATTTAGCCCCCCCCCCCCCCCCCCCCCCCCCTCCCCCCCCCCCCCCCCCCACTGAGCATCCAGCCTTCATGGGACCAAGGATCTCCTCTTCCACCTATGCCTGACAAGGCCATCCTCCCCTTCATGTACCGATGGAGTCATGAGTTCCTCCTTATGTGCTCCTAGGTTGGTGGTTTAGACCCTGGGGAGCTCTGGTTGGTTGGTATTGTTGCTGTCCTCATGGAGCCGCAAGCCCTTTCAGCTCCTTCAGTCTTCTCTAACTCCTTCATTGGGAACCCCTTGATCAGTTCAATGGTTAGCTGTGAGCATCCGCCTCTAAATATGTCAGACTCTGGCAGACCTCTAAGGAGACAAGGAGCCTCCTTTCTGCCTGTCCTTCCTGCAGAGATTCAGGGGAGGAATGAATGAAGCCTAGAGCCATGTCTCCAGCCCTCACAGCTCACCTGTACTCTTAGGTTTCTGTGGCAGCCATCCCATCCCGAGCTCTAGGTACTATGGGGATGAGCCCAGGCTGCCTGAACCTGGCCAGGTCAGAGGCAGTAGCTGCCTGGGCAGCTTCTCACTCAGCCCTCACTGCAGTTCACTCCTCCCACCCATGGTGCACACAGCTGGGTGTACAACATTCCCATCCTAACTCTGGGGAAAGTGTCACTAGCACATGCATGTGTACTGGAGGGGACTGACCAGGGTCATCATTGGTGAGCTGATTCAGCTTCTCTTTGATGCAGCAGCAGTAGCAGGGATGGAGTCAGCAGCAGCGGCTGTGTGAGCACCATGGCAGACCTGTTCTACATGCCTTGCTTGTGCTATCTAAATATTCCCAGCAGGTAGGGACTGTCACAGTCTGGTTTACAGATAGAACACTGAGGTCCAGAGAAGTTAGATGACTTGTCTGTGGACGTGCAGCTGGAATGGTTGAGCCAGCACCCGGATCTGGACAGTCTTTCTGCTCATAGGCCCACAGTGCCCCGGTACTAAGATAGCCCTGTCTTGGGCAGTGGCCAAGAGAGACAGGCACTGTGCACATGGGGCTGTCCTTCTAGCAGGAAGATGTCTGTAGAAGACCACCCAAACAGGATGAGAAGAATAATTGTGATAGACCTTCAAGGAGACACTGTCCTGGCAGCTTAAAGAAAGAGGAAGGGTTGATGGTAAAGGCTGAGAGGTTGAGGTTCTGGGCCCATCCTGTGCACCGCCTACTGGGGGAAGACAGTGCTACCTCTGGCCAGGATGATGAGAGCACAGTTGTAATGGCTTCCACGTGTCTCCAACTTCCCAACACCAGGGCACTATCTCTGAGTCATCACTTTGTGGGACTGTCCCTATTGTGGGGACTTATTGCCAGGGCTTGGGCTCTTACCTGTGGCTACAGTAAAAAGCTGTCCTTGGGTTTCCCTCAAAGGCATGATTTAGGTAAGTGTGCTTCCCTGTAGTGTGAGGACCTGTGGCAGCTCTCAGTGAGATACCCGTGGTCCTGGTTAAGACACACCAAGCTTCTTGACTAGATTCCCTGGTGTCTCGGCTGATGTCCAGGGAGCTTGAAACAGAGGCTCTGGGGAATCTTGTTTGCTCCACCTCCTCCCCTGTGCATCATGGTCCAAACTCATCATTGTGCAAGATTCGTACATATATCCCCAGATACCACTGAATGTCTATGTGTGCCAGACCCTGCTCAAGATGCTAGGGAACCATTTGGGGGTGGGGTGCTCAGAAGAAGGGGGCTACAGTCAAAAGGAATATGGTGCCGGGGAGTGATAAGGGTCACTGGGAAGTAGAAAGCTGTGCCCTAAATTTTGTTAGATATCAAGGTAGCCTCTCTTGAGTTTGTTTGTATGCTTGGTTTGTTTTTTGAGACAGGGTTTCTCTGTGTAGCCCTGGCTGTCCTGGAACTCACTCTGTAGACCAGGCTGGCCTCGAACTCAGAGGTCTATCTGCCTCTGCCTCTGCCTCCTGAGCGCTGGGATTAAGGGCATGTGCTGCCATTGCCTGGCTGCCACTCAGGGCACTAAGACTTGAATGTTAAGAAGTAAGCCGAGGTTCTGAGCAGAAGGCTTTGTAGATACAAAGCTGGGACAGGCGTTGATGTCTCAGTTTTGGTTGTCTAGATGATTGGGGGGGGGGGGTTGGCAGGAGGTGAGTGAGATGTGCAGATCTCTAGCAGGTAGGACTGTGTGGTGTCCATTGGAGTCACATGGGTAGCTCATTTAACATTCCCTCCCCATGGCAGCTTCTCTGCTCTTAGGTCTGGTCATTGTCAACAGTTGTCTCTGCCTCCTGCTCTTCCTATAAAATGGAGGTCTTGGCTAGAGCAAAGGACGCTGAGAAGCAGTGCACTGGTGGGGTGTTACAAGACCTTTGTGGGACAGAGTGGGTGCTTTTGTGACTTGGCACAAGGTGTCCCTGAGCAGTGAGCTCACTTTTGTGGGCCTCAGTTTCCTGGGTTGGGAAACAGGAAGGAAGAGGACTCTTCACCCACCTAGATGTGTTTGGGGGATCCATGATAGACCACTGTATGTGCCTGGCACATGCATGCCAGAGCTCCAGCTGTATGAGCCACCAGTGTTACAGGCTGACACTCATGCTGTGTGTGTGTGTGTGTGTGTGTGTGTGTGTGTGTGTGTGTGTGTGTTGGGGTGGAGATGCTAAGCTCTCTCAGGTAGATGAACTGGAGGCCAGTGAGCCCAGCCAGGTGCTGGAGTAAGCTATGCCAGGCAAGCCAGGCCTACAGAGTTCACATTCCATGCTCTGGCACCATCTTGCCACCTTGATTTTTGGACTGAGCAGAACCTGCCTACTCTACCATGACACAGCCCCTAGGGAATCCTGTCCATCTTATCCCCTGCTGGGTTGTCACAGCCATCTCCCTGTCCCTGTCCCTGTCCTTGTCCCTCCCCTACCTAGACCTTTCCTGTATCTTCATCTTACTTGGGAAAGACAGAGCCCTTGCTGTGGCCCACAGGTGCCACCTATCTGTCTCATCACCAGCCCATGTTGCTTAGACCCTCCTCACTTCCTCCATGTAGCCGCCAGGCCTTCTTGACTACAACCAGCAAGTGCCTGCCTCAGTACCTTCGCCCTGACTTTTCTTACCTCCTGGCTGCCCCTCTTCCAGAGCACAGGGCCTCTTTGGACAAGGCTTCATGCACTGAAGGACTGGATTGACAGTTCTTACTTCTTTTGCCTGAGTTTCTGAGCCCATCTTTATTTCCTCTCAGGACTTAAGTCTGCCCTGCAGACCTTGGGTGGACCTGGTTTAATGACAGTCATCTTTCCCCAGTGTGAACCCCGCATCAACTCTGTAGAGCTGAGAGCCAGGCAGGCTCCACCTCAGTTGTCACTGAAGTGGATAGGAGGTGAAGGCCCAGCAGCTAGGACCCATCACTTGTGATTGGACAGTGTCTGATGAGGAAGAGTTAGGACTCCCTGGCAGAAGTGGGACCCTGTCCCAGCAGGAGGCCAGAGGACAGTGGGACATATTTACATGGTGAATGGGTTTGGGCTCAAAAACGCAGGAGCCAGACCCCTCTGTCGCAGCTCAGTCCTGGAAAACAAGGGGTACACTGAGGCAGAGAGGACTTTCTTAGAGCTGGTGACTCATTCCTTCAGGAGCATGGGAGATGGGTGTATCTGCCTCTCGTGAAAGATTGAAAGCAGAGCAAGATGCAGGGGTGACTAGAAAATGGAGTATCTCACATTTGAAGAATCAGAGATTAAAAAAACTGGAAGAAGCATTTTAAAGAATATAGTTTTTAGTGTGTGTCCTTGGCTGGAGGGAGCTGTCTGCCATACTGCTCCATCTGTCTTTCTTTTCCAGGGGTACCCAGTCACCCCTTTACCTCCAGGGTCCAACAAGATTCCCCCAACATTGGCCCAGAGTAGCCCTGCTCTGAAGTTTCTGGAAGCCAAGGGGCTTATGTTGGTGACTTCCCAGGGCCACAGGTTCCTTCATGGTGAGCATGTCAGTTCTAGAACCCAGTGAAGTACATTTGGTGGCAAGGACAGGTTTCCAGGCATCTTTTCTGTGACCAGCTATCTCACCAGAGGCCCTGGGAAGGGATCCAGGAAACCCATTTCCCACGAGACTGGGGCAAGCTGGGAAGGAGGTGAAGTCCAGCCCTTGCAGTGCCGGCACAGGAGAGGGAAGGTGAGGTCTATGGCCAGGCAGGTAGAAGCAGCATGGGGGTCCAGACTAGCTGTCCATGACACAGGCAAGTAAGAGCCCAGCCTGGTGTGCTCACCTTCCTGGGGTAAACCCTGGCAACCTCTGACTGGCTGAGTGCCTGGACAAGGGCTTTCTTCTCTGGAGTCTCAGTTTCCACACCAGAAAACTGGGATAGGGAGCCTCCATTGTAGGGCTATGCATATGGCGTGGGGCTGAGTACCACTGGCAGGATCTGCACCAGAAGCAGAGGCACGGGCCCTGGGAGAAGTGGCCTACTCTAATGTCTGCTCTGGTTTTGCCCATGGGCAAGTGAGGGGACCCTCTGTGCTTCATTTCTTTACTTAGGGCATGGGGCTCACAGTGGCCCTCTGCTGGGTCAGGAGCAAAGGATGAGAGATACTGGGTAAAGTGGTTCAAAGAGGTGGCACACAGTAGGTGCACATTCCTGCTGGCTACTGTTGTCATGTGACTAGCATTGACTTACATTAGCTTACTGCCTAAGCTTCAGTAAGAGTTGACTCTGAGCCAGGCCTTCAGTGCCTTGCTCGGATTGTGTTCACTGTGACTCCTTGTAAAAGCTGCTGGAAGCAGCTACTGTCATCACCCTCCTAACGAGGAAACTGAGGCATAAGAGTGGAGCTCTTTCCCCAGGGTCACACATTGAGCTTCTGCCATGCGCTGTGGGCTGGGTCTTCACAGTTACAGAAATCAGGGCACCACAGTACTAACTAGCTGTCAGCTGCTATTTGAGGCTTGGGCTGCAGGCCTCTGACATTCTGAACTGGCCTGGGAGACCCATCCCAGCCACGAGATTCCTAAAAGGGCTTGGGTGGGGCCTACACCAGGTCATTATAAACATGGCCAGTTCCTCTGTTTGTCCTTCCCTCCATATGCTGCCCAGAGGAAAGGGGTGGCCCTGGCAAATATCCGGAGGTGTGCCCTTCCGTCCCTTCTCCTGCAGGGTCACAAGTGACTGTAGTATGCAAGGTGGCTCAGGGATTATGGGTGGGGGTAGGGGTCTGTGTGTGGAAAGGCACTGCTAAATGCTCACCCACCTTTTCCATCCTGAGCACCTCCCTACTCTTAGTGAGTGATCACATGCACCACCACCCCCCTATTTTGCCAAATCTGGGAACTGCCTTGCGGCTCCCTGGGTGTGGGAGATAGGAGAGTAGAACCAAGAGTTCAGGGTGAATAGCAAGCTAGTCCCAGAGGACAGGGAGCCGTGGGTCACAACACCAGGCTCCACACTGCATCAGGCAGCACGAGGTGTGGCACTGCTAGAGTTGTAGAGACAGGCCTAGTGCCAAGGAGGACTGGGTAGGCCTGGTGCAGAGGTCGCGGTGCTGGGACAAGCCAGGCAGGAAAGGCTAGAAGGAAGGGTGCATGCTGCTGCGCTGGTTCCGAGACAGAGAGAGAAGACTGGAAGCCAGAGGTGCCCATTCTGCCCCAGCCGTCCCAACCCTCAGCCAGACCCCTGGACCTGGATCAAGCAAAGAAACCAGACCAGCCGGGAAAGCCCTGTCCAAGCCTGGGGCTGGCCACCTGCTGGCCCCTTGGGACCAGTTGAGACAGGTTGGCTGCTGTATCCCCACCTGCCTCTCATTTGGCTCTGCTGCCAAACCGGTTTCCCTGGCTGGCTGCCCATTAATGTCCTTCTTGTAGGCTGAGCCAGTGACTCCCAAGAAAGAGAGCCATGCCTGGAAAAGAGGAGACCTGGCTGGGGCCCCCTGGACACTTGTCTGTAGCCACTTCCCCAGCAGAGTCTCATTGGATCGGGGTGCTGGTTCTGTGACAGCCCATCACCCTGCCAGGTACTAGACAGTCAGGTGGAACAAAGATGAAAGTCCTCTGGCACTCTGGTCCTGTAGGCCTACACTCATGAGGTCTACAGGACCCTTAGCACACCTGCCATGGCTGGGTAGCACTTTGTGGGTCCCGTCCCTACCAGTGTACACTGTCACTAACTATCTGCCCCAGGTAGACCTTAGTGGGTCACAGGCTGTCTAGGTTGTCTTCATGTCCCACTATCAGCCTGAGTACAGTGGGTGTTAGTGACTGAATGACTGATGGATCTTTTCTTCTTGTCTTTCAGATGAGTAACTCAAAGCCTCAGGAGGAGACGTCACCCACACAAGGGTGTTTCTAGCCCAGCCAGCTTCAGACCAGGTCTGTGTGGCTCTAGGCTCTTCCCACAAGGCCAGTCTCCCCAGCATAAGGGGCTAGTCCAAGGCAGGGAGGGGTTCAGCTGCTGCATCACCCAGGACCCAGGTAGAGAGGCAGAAGGAGGGTTGTTGCAAGGCCGCCTAGTGTCCATCATTGCTTGAGCCTCTGTGGGGTGCCACTATCATCCTGTCCTTGAGCTGGGATGGACCCCAGGGCCTCTCACCTCCTATACACTCTGCTGCTGAGCTGCAGATCCAGGCCCTTTTATCATTTTATTTTGAGACCATTTCACCACGTTGACCAGAGTAGCCTGAATCCACTCTATCCCCGGGAAAGCTTTGAGCTTGCCACCCTCCTGCCTCCTGAGCAGCTGGGATTGCAGCTTCTCACTTTGTGCCCCTAGCTGGGCTCATCTTTGATTATTTGTTGTTGTTGTTCTTTATTTTTAATTTACTTTTTAAAAATTATTATTAGTCTTTAAAGTTTGTGTGCTGGGTGTTTGCCTGTGTGTGTGTGTCTGTGCATCTCGTGTTGTAATGTCCTTGAAGGTCAGAAGACAGTGTCAGCTCCCCTAGAAGTAGAGCTATAGACAGCTGTGAGCTACCATGTGGGAGCTGGGGATTGAACCCAGGTCCTCTAGAAGAGCAACCAGTGCTCTTACCTGCTGAGCTTTCTCTCCAGCTTCCCACTCCCTTTTTGAGGCAGGCTCTCTATGTACTTCTAACTAGCCTAGAACTCACTTATGTAGACCAGGCTGGCCTTGAACACACAGAAATCTCTGTGTTTCTGCCTCTGAGTCCTGGGACTAAAGGGGTGTGTGCGTCACTGTGCCTGGCTCACCCTTGGACTCCTGACTGGCCTTTCCTGGGTATTTATATAAGTGCCCAGCTGAAGACTCAGGCCCTAAAGATAGGAGATTGTCACAGTCGGAGAGGCATCCCATGTGTCTATAGCCACTGGCTGTGGTGGCTAGATTGGAAGGGGAGGACTGTTTACTGGTGCCCAGGGATGGGACCAGGGAGACTGTATGGATGGGCTGGTTTAGGCACTATTATCATTACTGGGGTTGGAGGGAGACAAAAGACACTACACACAGCAACAGCAGCAGGTTCCCCATAGGTGAAGGGCACCTGAAGGTGATGTCATGGCCAGCAGGCTGTGTGCTTAGGAAAGCATTCGGTAGTGACCCAGGGAACTGGAAGAGGGGAGGGAGGAAACTCCTGAGCTAATAGGCAAGAGGGACTGCCTGTACAAAGGTCCTGCAGAGTGAAAGCTGGTGTGAAGGAGATGGGCTGTATGAGGTCCCTGGGCCACGAGGAGCTGTGCCTCTAAGGAGGAGATAGTTGGGCCTGACCCTGTAGTTGCTCAAGAGGAACCCACAAAAGTAGCTGCTCAGAGGGCCCCTGGAAGAGGCTGCTGCCCCCTGCTGGTATACGGGAGAGCTGCTGAACCAACCTGGGCAGAAGCAGAGAACTGGGGAAGGTTTGAGTGATAGGTCACCTGCCACTGATCCCTCCTACCTTGGTGCTTCCTTCCTGCAGGTGCCTGTAAGAACCCAAGCCACCCCACCCGTCACACACGGTGCTAAGGCCCTGGAACCATGTTTGGAAAGAAGAAAAAGCGGGTGGAGATCTCAGCCCCATCCAACTTCGAACACCGCGTACACACAGGCTTTGATCAACATGAGCAGAAGTTCACAGGGCTGCCCCGCCAGTGGCAGAGCCTGATTGAGGAGTCAGCGCGCAGACCCAAGCCCCTGATCGACCCTGCCTGCATCACTTCTATCCAGCCTGGCGCCCCCAAGGTAGCCATCACCACACTACTTCTAGCCCACAATCCATGCTGCCAGAGTGGCCCAGCCCTTTGGTTGCTTCTGGCCTCTTGACAGAACCTCCCACCTCTGTAGCCAACTGCCAGCCTTCCAACCTCCAGTGCAATCCTGGAAGCCCATGCTGACCTCCGACCTCCACTCCACATACTCAACCTTGGTCTCCAGTGCTTTATGACATGGGAGACAACATCAGGTCTTGGCTAGGGGATACCTAAGCTGCATTCCAAGGTCTGGGGAGCAGCTGAGGCAGATGCAAGCAGGGCAGCAGCCACTCAATCTTATCATCCTGAGCAAATTGTCAGAGTTGGAATGGGACCTGAGGTCTAAATCCAACATCCTCACCCTTTCCCCACCTCCATGTACAATGTGAGAATTGTGGTCTCCCTGCCTAGGCAGGGACTACAGCCATGCGGGCCTAGTGACAAGAGTGCCTCTGATGAACTCATTCCATGGGTGGTGGGACCCAGAGGAGTACAGCCAGACTTGTCCCTACTGGGTGGAGTTGGGCATGCCTGTGGTCAGCAGGCTGGGTGCCTGGCACTGCAGCTGACTCAGGGAGAGAGGCAGAGTCATCAGGGTACTGCAGCCACAGTGCTTGGGTCCAGGCTGGGGTCTTTCTGGTTATTTCTGTGACCTCAAAAGATCATGTGAGAGCCTTGACTTCTCTCCATTGCTTAGAAAGCCCCTCTTGTCATATGAATCAGTATGGGCTTTTCATGACCCAGGCCAGCTGGAAGCCAGTAGTAACTGGTTGTGAAGTAGGCCCCACCGTAGTCCCCAGAAAGTAGTCCCCACCCTAAACACTTCCATGATGCAATGAGCTTTGGGGTCATTTCTCACAGGCTGTGTATCCCCCAAATCTCACCCCTGCTCCGTGCACCCTTGTGCTTCCACACCTTCCCACAGTCGTGCAAGGGGAAGGACACTTGTCCTAATTCACATGTAGGCACCTTAGCTGGTACTGCGTACATGGCAAGATTCTTGACCATTGACCAATGCCTGGCAGGTATCCACTGAATGAAAAAACAAAATAAACAAAGAATGTACCTGCTCCGAGGTATGGCGGAGAAAGTTTATTGTGGATATGAGGGAGAGCATAGCCAGAGGCAGACACATCTGGGAGAGTCCAAAGTGAACATGACCCTGAGGCGGGCCATGTGAGGGGAGGACGGAGGGGAGAGCCAGGGGACCAAGAGGCCAAGAGAGTAAAAGGTAGAAGGGTCTGTGCAGCCAAAATGGCTGTATTATATAGGGAAAGACATTTTGGAGAGAGCAGTCGAGGCCCTGAGCTGGAGAAGTTTAGGGTAGAGGCAACAGTGTATGCCAGAAAGAGTGACCCTGTAACAGGTAGGGACTGAGGGATGCTGGGAGACCCTAGAAGTCTTGTCTGCTTTGACACGTAAATAGGCACTTCAGCTATTTGTCCTGGGGTTGAAACCTAATATCTGCCTTTCTTTCTTGGTTCCCTGGACAAGGCCAGGCTTCCAGGCAAACAGCCAAGACCCATAAGAGGCTGGGACCACAGCATACCATTAGGAGCCTTGTAGACTACAGGTGGTTCCCAGGAGCTCAGTATATCCTCAGCCTCAGTGGCTATCCAGTCCTGCCTTTGCCTGCCACCTGAAGGCAGTGGTAGGGCAGTCCCCACCTCTCCTTTCCCCTTCCTCTTCCTTCTCTTCCTTTTGCAAAGTACCTTCTTGGTGCAGACTTTGATCTAGGACCCCAGGCATAGGTAGACAGTAAACGGTAGAGCAAGTGCTCAGTCTGTGGGAAGTTCACAGGGTAAAGCAGCCTATTGGGTACAGTCATGTCAGCTGCACTGAGGGCCCAGAATGCTGGTTCTCAACCTATGGGTCATGACCCCTTTGGGAGTCACATATGAGATATTTACATTACAATTCATATCAAGTCCTCAGAGAAGTATGCTTTGATCAAAGACCTCTGGAGGGGAGTGGGACAGCCTTGGGGACATTTGGAAGATACAGATTGTGGGCAGGGCAAAGACTGACAGATATACATCTGGTGTATTGGAGGAACAGCCTAATGTGCCCAGTGCTCGGGGTATAGAGGAGCCAAAAAGACCACAGCTCAGTGGGGGTGGGTAATGTAGGGCAGGGAGATAGAAGGGTTGGTGTCCAGGATATAGTCCAGTTGACGATTGCCACGCGGCTTCCAGGCCTCCTAGGCCTTGGCTTTAGGCTGTGGGCTTTCTATTCTGCACCACATCCTTTGCCCTAGGGGATCAGAGCTGCGTGGTTTGGGGGTTAATGATGCTGGCAGCCTGCAGGGGAGGAAGTGCTGAGCCAAGCGGCCTGTAATTTGCAGCTCCTGGGGACTGATTACAGGCTGGGTTCTCCTCCCTCACCCCGGTCCACAGGGCAGAGCTTGCTGCCAGGCTGGGAGCCAAGGAAAGTCAAGAGGCACTTGTTGGGGGAGCACCCAGAGTGGGTGGTGGGCATGACAGCAGTACCTGGGGCACTGCAGGGTCCCTGTCACTCCAGCCCATCAGCATCAAGCCATCACTTCACCTGTCTCTGTCTTGTTTCTGTGTTGTATTGTGTTTTCTGTGTCGGATGCACGACCCGTGTCCTCTCCTTCCTGGCTCTACCCTGCCATTGCCTGGGCCCCAGACCATCGTGCGGGGCAGCAAAGGTGCCAAGGATGGGGCTCTCACACTGCTGCTTGACGAATTTGAGAACATGTCGGTGACGCGCTCCAACTCCCTGCGCAGAGAGAGTCCACCACCACCTGCCCGTGCCCACCAGGAGAATGGAATGCTGGAGGAGCGGGCAGCCCCAGCCAGAACGGCCCCTGACAAAGCTGGAAGCAGAGCCCGGGCCACAGGCCACAGTGAGGCAGGCAGTAGCAGTGGTGACAGACGGCGGGTGGGACCAGAGAAGAGGCCCAAGTCTTCAAGGGAGAGCCCAGGAGGGCCCCAGGAGGCCTCCCGAGATAAGCGCCCCCTCTCTGGGCCTGACGTCAGCACTCCTCAGCCTGGCAGTCTGACCAGTGGGACAAAACTAGCAGCGGGCAGGCCCTTTAACACATACCCACGGGCTGACACGGACCACCCACCCCGGGGTGCCCAGGTAATCCATCTTCCACTTTAGCGCCTAAGTGTCCACTTCATTGCTTCCTTACCCCCCTCTGCCCCCAATCCAGACCTTAGCTCATTTCTCATCCTGATCACCCGTCATCTGGATGGGGAGAACTAATGCAGTCTCCACTCACAGCGCCTTTCTTCTGTTGCAGGCGGAGCCACACACCATGGCCCCTAATGGGCCATCAGCCACAGGCCTATCTGCTCCTCAGTCTTCCTCCTCCCGGCCTCCCACCCGAGCCCAGCCCAGCCCAGGAGTGCTGGGCCCCCATGCCTCTGAGCCCCAGTTGGCACCCCCAGCACGTGCCCTTGCTGCCCCTGCTGTACCCCCTGCCCCTGGGGCCCCTGGACCTCGCTCACCACAGCGGGAGCCTCAGCGAGTATCCCATGAGCAGTTCCGGGCTGCCCTGCAGCTGGTGGTAGACCCAGGGGACCCTCGTTCCTATCTAGACAACTTCATCAAGATTGGCGAGGGCTCTACAGGTATTGTGTGCATAGCCACTGTGCGCAGCTCAGGCAGACTGGTGGCCGTCAAGAAGATGGACTTGCGCAAGCAGCAGAGACGTGAACTGCTCTTCAATGAGGTAGGTGCTGGCCGGGAAGCCCAGTACTCTGCCCTCCGCTCTACAGTTGTCCCAGCCTTGAGACCGTCATCCCAAGTGCCCATGACTTTGTTCCAACTAGTCCTGGGCCTGTGTTCTTCCTCCAGACCTCTTCTCCTCTCAGAATTCCTGTCTCCAGACCCTTCCTCCAGTCCCACTTCTGTGAAGCCTCTTTCTCTCACCCTTGGGCTCCTGCTCCAGCTTTTCTCTCAGGCCTCCCCTGGACACTCCATATATAACATCCTAGAGAGGAGTCCTTGGCTTTGCAACCTTGACAGACACTCCTAGTGTCTCCTGTGTCCTCAAGTCAGAGTCCAGCTCCTTGCCCATCAGATCCTATTCCCAGCTAGCTCAGAACCAGGCACTTGGTTCGAAACAGTTTCTGGCTCTGGGTGTCAGCCTTGGCATCCATCACAAAGGCAGTTCTGAAGTGTGTGGGTATGACAGGTACCCCCTGCCCCTGCTACAAGAGTCCCCTGCGGTCCTGCTCGGAGGCTGTCGGGCTGCGTGCCTGTTTCCTAATGCTTCTACCTCACCTGTTCCACATCCCACATCCCAGGACTCCTTCCACACCATGAGTTCCTCCCCACACTCAGCCTGCTCCTCTGGTCCCTGTAAGCAGTGTTCCCCGCCACCCTCATCACCCAGACCTCTCCTTGTCAGTCAGTCCTCCATCTGGAGTGCTCCATTAAGGTGCACCACATGCATCCATGTGTGTGAGCCCACACAGCTTTTCCTTCATACCTGCTTGTCCTGTCCTCGTTACTTCTCCAAATGCCCCCTGATAGTCAGACCACTAAAAGACCGGCCAGGACTGGTCAGAATTAGAGAACCTGCATGGTGTAGGAGTCCAGGGTGTACCCCTCAGGCTGGCCTCCAGGTCTTCTTGGCTTTGGAGAGGGAACAGCTGGACTGAGCTAGTTTGCCAGCATACAACCTGCTGGAAGGTGGAGGGATGCTGGCTGGTGCCAGGGCTGCAAGTGCCCACACAGGTGCTGACTCTGCCCTGCCCAGGTGGTGATCATGCGGGACTACCGGCATGAAAACGTGGTGGAGATGTACAACAGCTACCTGGTGGGCGACGAGCTCTGGGTAGTCATGGAGTTCCTGGAGGGAGGCGCCCTCACGGATATTGTCACCCACACCAGGTACTGTAGGGCAGCCTGCTGCCTCATGTGCTCCCTGGGGTGGAGCTGGACCCTTTAGGCTCTGGTGATAGACAGGTGTCCTCCAGAGTATGGGTGGGACAGTGAGGACAGACACACAGGATGGGGTCATAGCATGTTGGCTCCCCCGACCCCTATTGAGGCAGGTGCTTGTGACCTCTGGATGTCCTAAAGCAGGGTAGGGGCCTCTTAGTTCCCCTCTGCCCCCAGGGTGGGACACATGAGGTGGGACCCTGAGTACTCAGTTGCTCCTTCTGCCCACACAGGATGAACGAGGAGCAGATTGCCGCCGTGTGCCTAGCTGTGCTTCAGGCGCTGTCTGTGCTCCACGCCCAGGGTGTTATCCACCGTGACATCAAGAGTGACTCCATCTTGCTGACCCACGATGGCCGGGTGAGTGGGCGGGAGGCTGGATGTGTGTGGCTTTCTGTCTGAAGGGACAACTTGAGGGGGAGAATGCCGCTGTTCCTTGGCTTAGCATCGTGGTAGAGCAGAATGGAGCCAAACAGCTCCCTTCTCAGTGGCCAGGAGATGGGAGAAGGCCTATGTTGAGGGCCTGCTCCCCTTCACACCCACATTCGGGACAGCTCCTGTCCCCGTTAGTCCTCTGGAAACCCATAGACAGGCCCCTCTCACTCGGCCTTCTCCAGCTGATTTTCAGGCTAAACTGTCACCCGGTGCTGGGTCCCTGCCTCACCCTCTGCCTCTGTGGCACATGAGCCTCTAGTGACTGGAGGGGCAGCTGGCTGATTTGTCCCTTACAGAATGGCCCAGAGAAGGGGTCCCATTGGTGGAATGCACTGTCATCATAGAACTGGAAGCTAGACACCTGACCAGGGCCCAGCGAGGAAGGGCTTGGGCAGCAGCAGCAGCGACTCTGGGCGACATGCTTCCCAGCCAAGCAGCTGGCCTGCCTCCCCTGTTTTCTTTCATTTTATTTTTGATTTGACAACAGGGTCTCACCGTGTAGCCCCTGGCTGGCCTGGAACTTGGTGTGTAGACGAGACTGGCCTTGAATTCACAGGGATCCACCTGTCCCACACCTAGTTTGTTTTTTTGTTTTGGTTTTTTTTTTTGTTTTTTTGTTTTTGTTTTTTTGGGTTTTTTTTTGTTTTTTTTTTTT
>JANHMN010000003.1:30804093-30818470 GCA_030674055.1 Rhabdomys pumilio | reverse complement strand
AGATAGATAGATAGATAGATAGATAGATAGATAGATAGATAGATAGATAGATGATAGATAGATAGGAAGGAGAAGACTCTGAGGTTCAGATCCTTGAAGAGGACCATAATCCAGGGAATTCATCACTTTTGGCCTCTATGGACACCTTACAATCACATGTACATACACCCACAGAGACATACATGTGTACACATAATTAAAAAAATAAATATTTTAAATGGGAAAAGTCAGGGCTGGAGAGATGGCTCAGCAGGAAAACCTGAGTTCTGAGTCCCAGCACCCATGGGAATGTGGCCCAGTGCACCTGTAATACCAACACTGCAGAGGGCAGAGGCAGGAGGATGGCCAGGACTTGCTGACTGGCATCCTAGTTCCAGGTTCAGTGAGAGACCCTGTCTCTTGAGAATACTTTGGTGACAGATCAGAATAGATAGATCAGTCCTCTGTGGCCTCTGTGTACACACGCACACTAATGCACATATCCCACACGTATGTGCGTATGCCACACACACGCACACGGGCACATACCCCACACGTATGTGCATATGCCACACACACGTACACTAATGCACATATCCCATCCCACACGTATGTGCGTATGCCACACACATGCACACGGGCACATGAAAAGGGAAGAGAAACATAAAAGGGAAAGGCAGCTAAAAATGTTGGCACAGACCTCGAATCCCAGCACTGAGTAACCTGAGGTAGGAGGAGAGAGAGCTGTGGGCCAGCCTAGGCTACGGAGCAAGACTGTTTGTAGAACCCAAAGGGCTAGGGATATTAACTTAATTAAATGAGTAATTTAGTGAATTAAAAAAGGTTCCCAAACTCTAGACGCAGTTATCATATAAGAGGTGTTTACATACCAGAAGAGATGAGTCTCCTTTTCACCGCCCCTCTCTCCACAGGAAAGCACAGACAGGGGAGGGGGGGTTCCACCCTCACCCTTACCTCAAGAGCTGGAGTTACATTTGTGTGTGGTTCTAGGTATAGAACCCACAGCCTCAGGCAAGCTACACTCAGCCACACCTGGAGGCTTTCCCCTCCTCCTTCTTCCTCCTCTTCTTCCTCCTCTTCCTCTTCCTCCTCCTCTTCCTCTTCTTCTTTTAGTTTTCTGAGGTAGGATCTCAGTTTATATCTGGCCTTAAACTTACAGCCATCTTCCTGTCTTTGCCTCCATAGTGCTGCATTACAGACATGCACTGCCACCCCACTCAGTTTCTTCATCTGGGAAATGGGCAGTGCTTTTTTTCCAACACTGTCAGACTGTAACGATGACATCGGATGATAGTGTGTTTTAGTGCCTATGATGGAAGTCAGTGATGGAGGGTGAGCCTAGCGTGTGTGAGAGGCCCATCTCTAGCACTACCAAGTATGAAAAGCTTGCAAACATATGGACCAGAGTTCAGATTTACATAGCCAGGTGTTAAACCACTGTCAACCCAGTGCTGGGGAGGCAGAGACAGGCAGGGCCCCTGCTCTCCAGTGGGCACACTAGCTGAACTGGTGACCTCCAGGTTCCAGAAAGGCCCTGTCTCAAAGACAAGTGGACGGCGGCTGGAAGAATGGCTCAGCAGTCAAGAGAACTGGCCTCAACTTCCAGACTCTACATGATGGCTTACAGCTGCTCGTAACTCCAGTTCTGGGGGCTCCAGCGCTCTCTTTTGGTCTTCACAGGTACTACATATACACGTGGTGCACCCATACATGTAGAGCAAAATGATTTAAAAAATTTTAAATTAAAAACAAGTCGAGAGCTGAATGGTGGGGTTCTCTTTTAATCTCAGCACTCGGGAGGCAGAGGCAAATGATCTGTGAGTCTGAGGCTAGCCTGGTCTAGCAAGTTCTAGGCAGCCATCCAGGGCTGCATAATGAGACACTTTTTTTTTTTTCCTCAAGACAGAGTTTCTCTGTGTAGCCCTGGCTGTCCTGGAACTCACTCTGTAGACCAGGCTGGCCTCGAACTCAGAAATCTGCCTGCCTCTGCCTCCCAAGTGCTGGGATTAAAGGTGTGCGCCACCACTGCCTAGCAATGAGACACTTTCTTTAAAAAATAAATAAATAAATAAATAAAATAAAAACAAAAACAAAGCATAAAGAGTGACTGAGGAAGGCACTTGATACTGACCTCTGACCGCTACATGCACAAGCGTGCGAGCGCGCGCGCGCACGCGCACACGCGCGCGCGCACACACACACACACACCACATATCCACATAGCTTACATGAAGGTGAAAGGAAAAACACCAGTTTCCACAATATTTTCCTGTGTCCTCCTCATGCCTCTCCCCACTTCATGTACATACAAACAGTAATAATAAATATAATTTTAATAAGGCCAAAGATGTAACAGAATTGCCTACAGAGCAAGATTGCCTGGGGCCAGACCCCAGCCCCTCCACGCTCCTGCACCTCACAGTGATAAGGTCAGAGGTTTGCACCATGATCCCTGTCCTCATGCATGCAAGGCAAGCCCTTTACCCACTGAGCCATCTCCCCAGCCCTGGAGCTTAGATCTGGCCTCTGCTGTGTACTTTCTGAGTGACCTTGGGCAAGGGCACTTAATCTTTCTGAGTCTCAGTTTCTTCTTGGCCTCTGTGACATCATAGACGATAATATTAATCAATGATGTCATTTATAATGGCTCTAAACCACTACAAACAGCCCATGTCATATACTTATCATGTATTTATCAATATACTATGAACACCTAATAGAAAATATGGGATAGATTCGAAATTGTATGGATAAATGTGCAGGGCTTGAGGCCAGGGCCTGTGGGTCGGCTGGAGTGTCAGTACCACTCTTAGTGTGAGCCTGAGAGCCTGGCCCTGCCCCAGAGCACACAGTCTCATGATTCACGGAATCTAATCTCCAGCTGTTAACTTCCCAGAGCAGTTCCTGGACTTCAGGGTCATGGAGGCCCCACTCTTGGCTCTATGGGCATGGAGCCAAAGATACCAAAGTGTGGTACAGTCATCTACATCTGCATCCACCCAGAAGGGTCCCAGGAACATAAGACATGTCGGGTAGGGAGACCCGGAGAGGGACAAGAACATAACTCACACAACACACCATCATAGGAATCACAGAAAAGGCCATGGCATAGCAAGCATCCCATCCCTACACACAAGGAGGTAGAGGGACAGATGCTGGTCATTAAGTCCGTGGTGCTTTTGTTATTGCTGTCTTTCTCTTTATGCTGAGGAGGGCCACAGATGTGTTAGGCAAGCACTCCACCACCAAGTTATGCCGTAGCCCCTCACTGGGGGATTCCGGGTAGGTGCTCTACCACTGAGCCACGCCCCCAGCCTCTCTCTGGAGGATTTTAGGCAGGGGCTCTACCACTGAGCCACGCCCCCAGCCCCTCACTGGGGGATTCTAGGCAGGGCTCTACCACGCCCCCAGTCCTTCATGGGGGATTCTAAAGGCTGCATACTCTGAGTGTAGTGTGGTAGACACAGGTTTAACATATAGACCTAGAGAGAAACGGTCACTAACGTCCAGGTCCCAGTGGAATTAGGGCACCATTATCTTCACGGCCCACTCCTCGCTCACTCCAGCCCCACACTCCACAAACTCTCATTCATACAACTCCTCACACACACATCTGACCAACTCATGTGACTATACGCTCAGCATCTCACTAGCAAACAAATCTCCTCACCACATGTTTACAGACACTAGCCAAAGTGTAGAAAAATCAACGTGTTCTCAGACATCCTTTCCAGGAAGAATGCAAGAACGCCTTGCCCTTGAGGCATCCACGAGCCTCCGAGAGAGCCAGACGCTAAATCGATAATTCAAACACCTTGTGAAAAGGGTTCTAACAGGCATGCTGCAAAGGATTCTGGGAATGCAGAGGGAAGAAAAGTTGGCTTTCTTTTTTTCTTTTTAAAATTTTTACTGATACGTTTTGATTAGTAAAAGAAACCCTCTTTTTAGATCTCACAACCTTGATTCGACTTTTTTCCAGCAGCCCAGAAAAAAAGGAGACACGTGATACCACCCCTGGGAGAAAAAGGAATGTGTCATTCAGAGCAATCACTGTACATGAATGCCATTATGGATGGCACAGAGTTTAAATGACAAACCTGGAGCAGGGAAATGGCTCAGTGTGTAAAGGTGCTTGCTGACAATCTAGGTTTGATTTTTGGAACCCACCCACATATGGTGGAAGGAAAGAGTCAGTTCCTAACCATGCCCTCTGACAGCCACATACATGCCATGGTGTGTGCACTCCCATGCACAAACACATACTCACACACACAAATGATTTTTTTTTTTTTGCTATTTCAAATTTTACAAATGAATTTTTATAATGTACATATGAAGCCAAGCGTGGTGGCACACACCTTTAATCTCAGCACTCAGGAGGCAGAGTTCTAGGCCATCCTGGTCTACATAGTGAGTTCTAGGCCAGCCAGGGCTACACAGAGAGACCTGTCTCAAAGTGGGCGGGGCACTAGAGAGATAGTTCAGATGCTAAGAGCACTTGTTGCTGTTCGTGACAACCCTGGTTCAGTTCCCAGCATCCAAATGGCAGCTGACAGCATCTGTAACTACAGTTCCAGGGGATGTGATCTGCTCTGTCGACACTGCACACATGTGGTTACAGACATAGATATACACACGTACACACGTGCACACGTACACACGTACACACGCACACACGTACACGCGTACACACGTACACATGTACACACGTACACGCGTACACGCGTACACACGTACACACATACACACACGCACACACGTACACGCGTACACACGTACACACGTACACACATACACACGTACACGCGTACACGCGTACACACGTACACACGTACACACATACACGTAAAACAGAAAGTAAAAGAGAGTTTTCCTTTTTTTAATGGAAGATTTTATTTGTTTTAGTTTTATGTGCATTGATGTTTTGCCTGCTTGTATGTCTGTGTGAGAGTGTCTAAACCCTGAAACTGGAGTTACAGACAGTTGTGAGCAGCCATGTGGGTGCTGGGAATTAAACCTGGGTCCTCCCGAAGAGCAGTCAGTGCTCTTAACCAATGAGCCATCTTTCCAGCCCTAAAAAGTTATGTTTTTTTTTTTAAACTTTTGTTTTGTTTTGTTTTTGTTTTTGTTTTTTTGGTTTTTCGAGACAGGGTTTCTCTGTGTAGCCCTGGCTGTCCTGGAACTCACTCAGTAGATCAGGCTGGCCTTGAACTCAGAAATCCACCTGCCTCTGCCTCCCAAGTGCTAAGATTAAAGGCGTGCGCCACCACAGCCCAGCTGTTTTTTTTTTTTTAAAGATTTATTTATTTTATGTATGTTAGTACACTGTACTTGTCTTCAGACACACCAGAAGAGGGCATCAGATCCCATTACAGATGGTTGTGAGTCACCGTGTGGTTGCTGGGAATTGAACTCAGGACCTCTGGAAGAGCAGTCAGTGCTCTTAACCACTGAGCCGTCTCTCCAGCCCCCCAAAAGTTTTTTTTTTTTAATGTAAATGAAAATGTTGAATGTGTTTCATGCACACTGAAAACTATGCAGGTCAGCCCTGAGCACACCAGGCCGTGGGCAGCCACGGTTGCTGAGGAATGACAGGTACCCAGGGGACTTGTTTCCTCAGTCACTCAGTGCTTAGCCTAGAGAATGTTGAGTTGCTGAGAACTGTGTCATGGAGTTGTGCCCACAGCACTGGATGGTGGTGACTTACTGCATGATGTCGTCTGAGGGAACTGTAACATAGATGTAGTCCCTGTAGACAGAACTGTCATTATAGAATACATTGCAGGAATTTCTCGAGACACTTTTTTCTTTCCTTCCTTCCTTCTTTCTTCCTTTTTTCTTTCTTCTCTGTTAATGTGTGTGTGTGAGTGTGTATGTGAGAGTGTGTGAGTTTGTGTATGAGTTTGTGTTAGTGTGTGTGTGTGAGTGTGTGTGAGTGTGTGTGTGCCCGGCCTGTGAGTGCTCTCAAAAGGAGAAGAGTGTATTGGAGTCCCTGCAGCTGGAGCAACAGGTGGCTGTGAGCCACTGATGTGGGACCTGGGATCCAAACACAGGTTTTCTATAAGAGAAGTAAGTGGGCTGGAGGACGGCTCGGCAGTTAAGAGCACTGATGTAGAAAGGGATGTGTATGTAAATGTGCCAAAGTTAGGTCTTTCTGTGGTACTGAACATGATGTTCAGAGCTTTATCCAGGCTTTATAAGTCCTCTACCACTGAGCCACGCCCCCAGCCCCTCACTGGGGGATTCTAGGCAGGGGCTCTACCACTGAGCCACGCCCCCAGCCCCTCACTGGGGGATTCTAGGCAGGGGCTCTACCATGAGCCACACCCCAGCCCCTCACTGGGGATTCTAGGCAGGGGCTCTACCACTGAGCCACGCCCCCAGCCCCTCACTGGGGATTCTAGGCAGGGGCTCTACCACCGAGCCACGCCCCCAGCCCCTCACTGGGGGATTCTAGGCAGGGACTCTACCATGAGCTACTTTACTCCAATTTTATTTACGTTTTATTGTTTATCTCTCAGTCCTGGGAAAGGACCAGAGTCCTGAGTGTACTAAGCAGCTATGAGCTGCATCCTACTCCAGTTCATCAGAACAGAAACCTTACTGTCCTGCTCCATACTCCCTGGGGCCCTAATCCTACCTGTGACCAGGGCATTCCTGTCCATTGGTCACTTAATAGGCAACGTGGTATCAGAGCTGGGTGTCAAACTGACTTTATTACTCAAAATCATACTCAATCATAGCCTCACAGCACACGAGGACCAGTGCTGGCAACTCAGAGCTGCCGAAGAGAAGCCAGAACTGCTCCTCCCTTGCCGAAAATGGTGAAAGAACTCGAGAGAGAAGGGAAAGTCCTCTACTGAGAAGGCTAAAATCTGCAAAGAAGCCGGGCAGTGGTGGTGCATGCCTTTAATCTCAGCACTTGGGAGGCAGAGGCAGGCGGATTTCTGAGTTCGAGGCCAGCCTGGTCTACAGAGTGAGTTCCAGGACAGCCAGGGCCACACAGAGAAAAGCTGTCTCAAAAAAAAAAAAAAAAAAATCTGCAAAGAAAGGAAAAGGAAGAATGAACTACGTTTGCTGTGATGCCTCAGACTACAGAAGTTAGATGGACAGACAGACAGACACACAGGCACACAGACACACACACACACACAGAGATAGAGAAAGAGAGAGTGAGAGAAAGAGAGAGAAATAAAACGTAATTAAAACATAAAGTCCAGAGGTGTAAGCCAGCAGTACAATGCCTGCCTAGCCTGCAACAGGCCCAGGGTTTAGTCCCCAGCACCAAACACAAGGAATTCAAAACCTGGGCCTGATGGTACACATGTAATCTAAAGTACTCAGAATCAGAGGTGTAGCAGGATATTTATTCTGCTACATTGTATTGGCAGTGGAGCTTGGTGATTAGGCAGTAGAAGGGGAGGTGGAGCTGGGAGAAGAAGAGAGGAAGGGGAGGAGAAGGAGGCTATGGACCATGGAGGAAGACAGATAGGTTGAAAGCTGTCCTGGGTAGCAACTTCTATCAAAAGGTTGGATATTGGGTAACAATTCTAATTGTGTGGGCATCTGTTGATTGAGCATTTCTAAATATATAAATCCTTTAGATAATCATTAAGCATTAAGAGTCTTCATTCTACCAGGTACTGGCGAGGAAGGCAGATATTGTCTGGGGTTCAGCCAAGCTTTGTGGGTGCAGCATGAGGGATTGACAGACCCATCCCCCACGCTGGTGTCTCGTGGGTGCCAGGGCCTGAGCATCTAGCTAGCCGGAGCCCCAGTCAGAGCTGAGGAGCAGCGGGAACATGGCAGCTGCCCTGGAAGAAGCCAGACTGGGGCTGTTTTCTAAATATCATCCCTACACAAAGGCAAGAGGATTGTGTGTACATGTGCATGTGTGTCCAGGAGGATTGCATGTGTGTGTGTGCATGTGTGCATGCATGCGTGTGTGCATGTGTGTGTGCCAGAGGACTGCATGTGCATGCAAAAGGATTATGTATGTGTATGCATGCAGGAGGATTGCATGTGTGTGTATGTTGGTGTGTGTGTGTGTGTACAGGAGGACTCTATGTGTGTGCATGTGCATGCAAAAAGATTATGTGTGTGTGTGCATGCAGGAGGACTGCATTTGTGTGCATGTGTATGTGCATGCAGAAGGATGTATGTGTGTGGTGTGTGCATGCACTTGCCCATGCATGTGGGTTCAGTGTCCTCCATCACTCCTACCTTATTTCGTCAGATCGGGTCTCTCACTGAACTTGGAGCTCATCATTGTCTGCATGGCTGGTCAATGGTCTTCGGGGAGCTGCCTGATTCTGCCCCTTCCTCCTTCACCAGCACCGAGGTCACAGGGCACTGCCACCGTCTAGCTTTATACTCATGCCCTCAAATTTGTGCAGCAAACACTTTACCCGCTAAGCCATTTCCCCAGTTCCCACGTTTTATTTTTGAGACAGGATCTCATAGACCAGGCTGGCCTCAAACTCATTGTGTAGTTGAAACTGGTTTCAAAGCCCTGATCCTCCTGCCTCTGCTTCCAACTGCCAAGATTACAGGTGTGAGCTCCGAGGCTGGATCTTGGTGCTTCCTACTGACAGCAGAGGGCGGCCATGTGTGAAGAGACTCAGGCCTCTGCTCTTGCGATAACTAGTTCACTCCCACTCAGCCACCTTCAGCCATTCATGAGGGTGACACAGTCATGACGTTGCCACCTCTTACAGGCCTCACCTTTCAATACTGTTGGTGTGACAGATTTCCACAGGAGTTTTGAAACCACTGCAGATGGCAGCTGTTGGGGTAGGGATCTCTCAGGAGAAATATCACAGACTCGGCTGTCATCGCATAGTCGAGTTTGATGGCTCGGGTAGGTTAAAATTCATTTTGATTGGAAGCAATAGAAACCCACTCGAACGAGCTTAAGTGGGGTGTGTACTATAAGGGGAAAGGATGTGTTAGAGACTCTGACAGAAACATTTTGGCATTGACTTGTAAAGTTGAATATATGCAGGTTGTAGAAGCCAGTAACTACACTCGGGTAGGTCATGAAGAACCCTCACACTGGAACAGGAGCCGAGAAGAATCTTCGTTGAAGCTGAGTGTGGCGACACACACCAGTTAATCCTAGCACTTGGAGCGGAGGCTGGAGGATCCGGGGTTCAAGACCAGTCCCGACTCCACAGTGAATTCAGCAGGCAGAGGCAGAGAAGAGGAAAGCAAGGCAGTGCTCACTAACATCAAGCTCCCGGGTTTACTAGCCTCCTAAACTACGAAACAAACCTGCATTTTGTTTGTGCCTGGGTCTCACTAAATAGCCCAAGCTGGCCTTGAACTTACAGTCTTCTTGGCTCTAGTTTTACTTCTCATCCAATGCTGAGGAGTGGGCGGGACCCAGGGCAGCACAGGTGCATTTTTTGCCAGTTCTACCATGGAGCAACACCCCAGCCCACACATCTCTAGTCTTTGTAAACCACCCAATCACGAATAGTTGGAAGATGGCTTGAGACATTGCTGCAGGCTCAAAACTACAGGAAGGTACTATGGAAGAACACAGACACACGTCACAGACATCCCCTCGTCCCCTCCGCCCCCCACCCCCCAGACACACACAGCAGTTCCTAGGCCGGCCAGTAGTGCACAGGCTCTGTTAACTGCTGCTGCCATCACAGAGGGGGACAGATCCCATTGTGTAGCTGCCAGGATCCCTTATGATATTCTCAGCCATTCTTTCATGTTCAGTCTTTCCCTCGGGGTGTGTGTGTGTGTGTGTGTGTGTGTGTGTGTCTGTCTGTCTGTCTGTCTGTCTGTCTGTCTCTTATCATTGTTATAGAACAGTCCCCAGAACAGAACAGCTCTTATTGTTTTGATCAGAGCCATTGTGGCTACTCAAAAGAGACCCTCAAGGTCAGGCTTGTTGGGCCAGCAAGTTGGCTTTGTGGGCAAAGTGTTTGTCTCCAAGCTTGATGACTGAGCTTGTGCCTGGGACCCACATGGTTGAAGGAGACCTGACTCACACAAGTGGTCCTCTTACCTAATATAATATACATAATATAATTTTTAAAATACAGATCAAGCTAACCATAATAGCCTTTAATCCCAGCATTCAGCACGTAGAGGCAGGAGGATCACCAAGTATTCCAGGCTAGCCTGGTCCACATAGTGAGTTCCAGAACAGCCAGGGCTACACAGTGAGAACCTGTCTCAAAAATTAATTAATCAATTACAATTGGAAAAGACCAGGTCTGTTAACTGTGGGCCTTCCCCCACAGAAGGGTGTGGAGGCCATTAGGCCCCCGCCTGAGATTCCAGCAGCTCCCTCCCGTGCACCCCTCCCTCATCAGTATGGAATCTGTCAAGTGCTCTCATGACCTTGTCTCAGGAGGTTTTCGAATACATAGACTATGAAAAATAGCTAAAGGGGGTGGGCCTTTATCTGTGGGAAGATGTGTGTCATCCTTCTATGAGGGGTGACACTCTGTTAAGAAGGTGCTTCAGGATCACCCATGATCTCTTTAAACCCAAGGAACATATTGGCTCCCCAAAGTGGACTTTGGTCTGTTGTTGGTGTCCCATCTGCAGATGTTGTTTCTATTCTGAGTGAAAAGTTCACTCAAGACACATACACACACATACACACATATATACACATACAACACACATATACACACACACATATATATATATACACACATACATACACACCCTCACACACACACATATATACATATACACATTCATACACACATATACACTCATATACAGACACACATCCACACATGTACACACACACTGAAGCTGAGGAAATTCTTCAGCGTTACGTGTTTACACAGTCATGGACACAAACAAGCTCAACCTCACTGACAGATATACTTGTTATGTTCAGTTCTCATGAGTCCAAAGTCACAAGAATGAACATCTGGGGAGCTTTACAAGAGGTAGAGACCTGGATCCAGCCACCCTGGGCAGGGAGGGGAGCTCCTGGAATAACATGCAACAGAGTCCAAGATATACACTTCAGGTCACAGTGGGACAGGTGGAAAAGGTTAAAGGTGACAGAGGCCTCCAGGTAGCCGAGGGTTTCGTCGAGGACAGGGCTGGCTCAGAGCCTGCTGGGGCTCAGAGCTCCCAGACACTGCAGACCCCAGTCCCCTGTTCAAACTCACCTTCCTCTGGGCCTCCTGGAGCCTGTGCAGCTAGAAAATGAGATGGTGGTTCTGGTGCCTGAGGTGTGGGCTGAGTCTATAGAGGATGAGGGCTGTGAGCCCGAGCTGTGACAGAGGAGAAGCCCTAAGGGGCACTTCTACATCTTCGGGTGAGTTAGCCCCAATCTGCTCTCTGTTGCCCCCACACATTTGTTTCTCTCACCCCCCCCCCCCATCTTCTTCCGGTTCTTGCTCCTACCTGTTCCCTCCCTGACCCGACTGGTACCCTCAACTCTGCTCCCAACCAGTCGCTGGGTGCTTTCTTTTTCTCTTTCCCAACAGCTGTTCTCATCTGGAACCCTCACTTGTGTCTGAAGCTGCCGCAGGGCCCCAGACTCTGGGAAATGGAAAAGCAACACACGACAGCTCCCACTCTTGCTGAAGGGCAAGGACACAGATTAGCCCCTAAGAGAGGTGACAGAGGAGAAGGGAAGAAAGTTCACCCTTGTAGAGAAGTGAAAGCACCTGCAGGACCCCTCTGGGACCTGCACCAGGACAGGTGCTACAGGTTAGCACCCACGGGGAGCAGGAAGTCAGCTCCAAAATGTCCTGCATCCCCTGGATGGACTCGCCTCCCATTGGAAGCGTCTGGTTTCATACTCCTCTTCAGCTTCAAAGCGTGGAAACCGTCAGCTCCATCTGGAATCTCAGCCTGACCTGGGTTCCACTCTGCCAGGTCAGCCAGGCAGGGAAGCAGAGCCCAGAGAGAGGAGCAAAAGGGTGTGAGGGGTGAGGTCCATACCCGCCGCCAGGGGGAGCCTCAGAGCTGCGGAAAGCCACAGCCTGCCGGAGCCGGCTGACGTCAGAGAAAAGGAAACCTCACTATGGCTTGTGGGAAGGTAGCTTCCACTGCAAGGCCATCCTTGGTTTGAGCCAAGGAGGAGAACGTGGATGCCGGGATGGGAGAGTGTGTGGTAGGGCTTGACTTCCTACATCCTGTCAAAAAATGGAGAGGGCTTGTTGGACACCCAGAAAATGTTTCTTGAGAGTAAGGTACTCAAAGAAAGAGATTGCCTAGAGAGGGAAGACCTTCTAGGAATACCATGCTGTTGCCGCACCTGGTTCTGACCCCCACTCCATCTCCCGACTCATGGTCAGGACTTCTTCTCCCACTCATATTTCAATCACTTCTCTAAGAAGCTTTGACATTTTTGGCTTGTATGAGTTTCTCATGGCTGTTGTAACCACTCATCAGAGACTTGATGGTTTAAAACTCAAGACTTCCTGGCTGGGTAGGCCAGGGGTGGCCAATGCCTTTAATTCCAGCACTCAGAAGCAGAAGCAGGCTGATCTCTTGTGAGTTCGAGGCCAGCCTAGTCTACAGAGTGAGCTCCAGAACAGCCAGGACTACACAGAGGAACAAACAAAACAAAAAACAAAACCAACCAAGCAACCGATATGATGCTTCTGGAAAGGCCAGTTTCACTGAAACAGAGGAGCAAAGGACAGCTGCCAGGAGATGGAGGCGGGGGTAGGTGGGAGAAGGTGGACGGCAGAAGGAGAGAATTTGGTGTTTAAATAGTATAGCTCAATACAAGATTTGAAAAGACGTTATTTTTTTTTTTTTTTTTTTTGTTTTAAGATTATTTTATGTGTAGGAATGGCTGTATGTATATAAATGCACCGTGTGTATTGTAGTGCCTGTTAAGGCCAGAAGGGGGCGTCGGGTCCTCTGCTCCAGACATTTGTGACCCTCCATGAGGATGCTGGGAGCTAAACTCAGATCCTTTGTAAGAGCAGCAGGAAGAGCTCTTAACCACTGAGCCATCTCTCCGGCCTATTGTTTCCTTGTCTATAAAGATAGGGAACAACTAGGTATCTGTGTTGGCCTCAAACTCTTGATCCTCCTGCCTCAGCCTCTGAAGAATTGAAATTATAAGTGTGGACTACCTCACCCAGGAAGATGCAAAGATTTTTGGGAATCCAGACTGAGTTTGATATTGGGTATGGTGAGGCCAGTGAGATGGCTCATCAGGAAAAGGCACTTGCAGCCAAGCCTGACAACCTGGGTTCAATCCCTGAGACCCACATGGTGGAAGAGAAAAGCGACTTTCCAAAGTTATCCTCTGACCCACATTCCTGTGTCACGGCACATGCATGCCCACCAAATTAAGAGTGAATGTAAAAAAGAAAAGATCCAATGAATATGATGGTGACATGTGTATTTTCCACAATAAAAATTTTAAGTTGGGCTAGGGAGAAGGCTCAGTGCTTAAGAGCACTTGCTGCCCTTGCAGAGGACCAGAGTTCAGCTCCCAGCACCCACTTCAGATGGCCGATAACCACCTAACTCCAGCTCCAGGAGCTCCAAGTGCAAGCACACATGGATAGATAGAAAAATGTAAATGTTTTAAGTTAAACAAAACCAACAAGAACAACAGGCACTTACAGGACAGTTTCCAAAGAGAGACTGTAGCACCAGAGATGGGTGCCAGCCCAGGGCTCCCCTCCTTCTGTGGCTTAGGTTGTACCTGCCTGGACTCTATTCCCTAGCACACACCTCTCTGCTCAGCTCCCAGACTCCACTGCATGCCTCTGAAGCCCTGTGTTTTCCCAAGGACATTGGGACCAGCAATCACACTCAGGGTTACTGCCCCCTGTCCCAGTGACATTCAGAGTAAGACATTCACAGTGCTCAGGCAAAGAGCCACCTGGAGACCACCCTCAGACTCCATGCACGTGTCCAGGATGACAACCCCAGTTTCGTCCTAGAGATACCAGGCTGGATACTTGGGCTGGAAGAAGAAACCCAACTTTCTGATCCTTTGGGCCCAGTGTGCAGAGCCTTGTCCTACAGAGACCATACCTACCTCAAAAACCAAAGTGGAGAGTTGACAGAAGGAGACAATAAATGTCCACTTCCATCCTCCATGCGCACATGCAGTTATGAACACGGGCAAAAGGCACGAGCATGCACCCAAACACACACATACAAATGAGAGAAATCACACTTGAGTGACACTCAGGCCTACATCCCAAGGGACACAGGAGAGCATTTGGGAGACAAGATGAATCTAGGATGCTAACATCTTGGAAGACACTTTCAGATATAACCATTGCTAACATGAGCAGTGCTTTCAGTACCATTTTGTAGAAAGTACATAAGCATTGGAGGAAGAGAACAGAGTCTCATGTAGCCCAGGCTTGTCCCAAGTTCACCAAGTAGACAAGGCTAACCTTGA
>JANHMN010000003.1:30752345-30784093 GCA_030674055.1 Rhabdomys pumilio | reverse complement strand
TCACATCAGCAATGGTTATATCTGAAAGTGTCTTCCAAGATGAGAGCATCCTAGATCCATCTTGTCTCCCAGCTGCTCTCATGTGTCCCTGGAGATGTAAGCCTCGACTCAACTGAAATGTAATATTGTGATGTCTCCTTTGTGTGTATGTGCATGTTCATGCTTGCATATATGTACATATATGCAGGTGTGCATGCATATGTGTGTATGTGTGCACGTGGAAGATGTAAGTGGACACCCGGTGTCTTCCTCCATCATTCTCCACTTCGAATATTGAGGTGGGTGTGGTTTCTCACTAAGCTAGAGCTCACTGTCTCAGACAGTTTGCCCTGGGTCCAGTCTGTCTCCTTCTGAGCACCGGTGTCACAGGCAGGTCTCCATGCCCACCTCCCTTCCATGGGTGTCAGCGATCTGAACCTGAGTCTTCACACTTCCACAGCAGACACTATGTTCACTGAACCCTCTCCCTCATTCCTGCAATTCTCATGCTAAAATGTTCCTTTCAGAAGACAGGCTTTCTGAACTGATAAGATGGCTTTGTGAGTAAGGGCACTGGCCACTAAGCCTGGTGTCCTGACCTGAGTTTAATCCCAAACCCACACGGTGGATGGAAAGAACTGAGTCCTTGGAGCAGTCCTTGAACGTTCACATCTGCTTGTCGGCACAAATACACCTCTCTCTCTCTCTCTCTCTCTCTCTCTCTCTCTCTGTCTCTCCTACTTCTACTACTACTATTTATAAAAACAAAATTTAAGAAATGGGTGTGATGGGCTGAAGAGATGGCTCAGTGGGTTAAAAGCACTGACTGCTCTTCCAAAGGTCCTGAGTTCAATTCCCAGCAACCATATGGTGACTCACAACCATCTGTAATGGGACCCGATGCCCTCTTCTGGTGTGTCTGAAGACAGTGACAGTGTACTCACATACATAAAATAAATAAATCTTAAAAAAGAAAGAAAAAGAGAGAGAGAGAGAGAGAGAGAGAGAGAGAGAGAGAGAGAGAGAGAAATGGGTGTGGGGGTTCATGCCTTTAATCCCAGACCTCCAGAGGCAGAGGCAGGCTCTTTGGATTTGAAGTCAACCTAATCTACATAGCTAGTTCTGGAGGATAAAAGTGCAGCCTTCAAGCCTGAGGATTTCAATCCCGGGCATCTGTCTATGTGGTGGGAGAGAAACTGACTGTCTGATCCCCTGGGGTAAGTGTGCAGAAACTCATCACACAGAGACCCCATGGCAGCCTCTCAAAGCCTCCACATCCTCCCCAGAGCCAGCCAGGGCACACAGGACAAGGGAATCTGGTCTTCATCAGGTGCAGAGATCAAAACATTTTCCCTGTGGTGCACTAATTCTCTTCTTTCTCCTCTGCGTGTTGAGAAATCTCATTGAGCCAGCTCTAATAGCATCTGTAACTGAGAAACAGAAAGGAATGGGTTAGAGAAGAATGGCAGGAGGTGGCAAGGCATGAGCGTGGCCATGAGGGCTCCAGGGAACAGGCAGGGTAGCTTCTGACACTCTGTCCTGTGGACCGCACTGTGACAGGTGTGTGGTGTTGGGCGTGGTCTCCAGGTACTCCTATCCCTGATCACCAGGAATGTGTTACTCCGAATGTCGTCTGCACACTGGGCTGCGGCCCAGGGTCAGGTGCCAGTGCAGGCATGCTCTATGTTTAAGGATGACAGAATAGGACCTCATAGTATTCGTCCTTTGTAACTTGTTTGTATCACTTATAATGTCCCCAAAGTTCATCCACAGTGTAGAAATGTCAGGCTAGCCTTTCTTTTCAAGGTCATACAACATTGCATTGTACATGGAGTCCTTAGGACCCTGTGCTAATGCATTTGTCCATGGCTGGACGTTTTGAGTGGTTAAGCCATTAAGTTCATGGCAGTCTGTTGCAGCAACCAGTATAGGCCAGAGCTGCTACATTTTGGTGGTTGGTCACTGAGTCATTGCCACAGCCAGTGGAGATGAAGATGGACTAAGTAACAATGTCCAGATGTGGAGCAGGGTGGGTGGACAGCAGCAAAAGAAATCAAGCCAGGGGCAGTTCCTGCCAGAGCCATTGGGATTCAGAAGTGACATGCCCTGGTCCTTATCAGTACTGAGAACACAGATTCTGAAGTGTGCTCCTGGCAGGCCCTAGCTCAGCAGAAAACGGGACTATTCTCTCCTCTCTCCTGTTCTTGTTTCCCCAGAACCCAACTGAATGGCATAGTGAAGGCAGATGGAGGCCGATTCCAGACCTGGAGCAGAAGAGAAAATAAACTAGAGAGAGAGACATTTGGAGGCAGAGGCAGGAAAATCTGAAGGATTAGGTCAACCTCAGCCATGCAGTGAGTCTCAGGCTAGCCTAGAATACATAAGACCAGGGTAGCCTAGGATACACAAGACCAGGGAGGAAGGAAGGGTGGAGGAAAAGAAGGGGAGAGAGAAAGAAAGGGAGGGAAAGGGATCTATTGGGAAGCCCGGCTGACGAAGGTCACATTCTACCATGTCCAGAGAGCTCTTCTGAGGTCTGCACAAAATGGAGGACTCCCTTTTTGCAGCAGGGCTTCCCTTTCTCTGATCTTGTCTGATGAGCCCTCCCCCCGTCCCCCGAAGCAGTCCTTGGCAGATCTACAAGTTCAACTTCCTTTTTGCCAATAAGAGCCCACCCAACAAGTACCTGGGACTCCCGGAAGGCTTCTCCACACAAATGAGGCATTCATAGTTCTTTAAACTCCAGCTGATGGCTTACATTCACCCCGAAAACTCCTTCCCACTCTCCAAGTTCATATATAGCCTTTGTTCACCCCAAATAGAGTGTATGCATACAAGCCCACCCTGAATAAAGTGCATGTGCACAAGCTGACATTGTTTAAGAGATGTTTTATTAAAATCCTCAGAGAAGGCTTTCTACTCTCTGACACCACCCCACCCCCACCCCCACCCCCACTTCAGCACCCACTTTCAGCCAGACCAGGTTCCTGCAGACCCCACCTATTCAGAGATCTGCTTCATCCTTCCAGCCCAGTGTGCAGGGGTGCCTGAATACCCTGAGGGAGGAAGTGGAGCATGCTGACACAGCTGACACAGCTGACAAGCATACCACAGAGATCCAGTTAGGTGTGTCTTGTTTTCTTGAGACATAGCCTATGTCACCCAGGATAGCTGTGAACCGAAGATCAGTCAGCCTCAGGCCCCCAAGAGGCTACCAAAGGTTTGTAAACATGTCACCATGCCCAGCTAGTAGATTCTCGCAAAAAGCTATCTATTGCAAGGAGTCAATAGGCTTAGAGAAGTGTCAATACAGTTGACCATTCAGGTATAACAACTCCAAGAGCCCAGCTACAGATGTGAGCTTCCAGGGAGTCCCTTTCTCCCTAAGGTCAGGATGCTAGCTACTTAATTAGGAACTAATTTTCACCAGTATGATCAGAAAGTCCCATCAGCCAGGAAATGCCTATTTCCCGATTACCAGAAAAGAATTTCCACAAGGAAGAAGAAACAAAAATGGCTGATCTGCCAACTGATCTATGGCTTTTTCCAGGCCCACCATTCACATCCTGTATAAGAGCACCTGACTGGAGAACTTAGCAGGTAAGGCAGAGCCTCAGTGGACAGCAGTCTGAGAACATGCTTGCTGTCTTTGTGGCCTCTGTAGGTGGGAGGGTGGAGCCAAGGAAGCTCATGAGCATTTAAAATGGGGAATGCTCACAGTGGTCATGCCAACACTCAGGAGAATGGTGAGTTCAAGTCCAGCCTGGGCTACATAATGAGTTGTGGACCAGCCTGGTATACATAGAACCAATCAATCCCCAAAATAACTACAGAGAAAATTAATAAATTTAAATAACGTGGAAGAATTTTTGGTAAGGCACCAACTAGTACTGAAGAAAAATTATTCTGCAGTTAGCCGCTGTGCTCCCTGTCCGTGGTCCTGAACCCTCTGGAGCCTAAGGACGCTATGGGAAAGATTTGAGACCAGTTTTCCCCCAGGGATTCTGGACCAAAAAGGGCAATGGTGGTAGAAAAAAACAGAGAGGTGCATGAAAAGCCTCAGGCTGTGGGGTCTCCCCATATGGAGAAAGTTCTCCAGGGAACTGGAGACGGCTAGGTATCTGCTAAACCAAATGTCTAGCAATCTAGTCCTCAAGCGGAGCACAGGTTCAAGGGCTACATATAGGAAGGCCTTGTCTAAAAGACCATGAAGAGGTCTGGAGAGACAACTCAGTCTGTAAAGTGTTTGCCTGGCAAGCTTGAGAACCTGAGTTTAGTTCTCAGAACCCAAGTAAAAAGTTAGGTACAGTAGAACGGTAGAACACTCTTGTAACCCCAGCATTGGAAAGGCAGAAAAACGAGGTGATTAGAACTCTCTCAGCAGCCAGTGTAGCCCAGTGGGAGAGCTTCAGGTTCAGTGAGCGCTCCTGTCTCCCTGTCTCTAAAAAAAAAAAAAAAAGAAAAGAAAAAAGAAGAAGAATGAGGGACCATCAAGATACCACAGAAAACAGAGCTCTTACTATGCAAACCTGACAATCTGGGGTTGATTCCTGGAACCCACACGGGGTGGAAGGAGAGAACTTCTCTCTCCTCTGACCTCATCACATATGTATCTGATAATAACAAGTAAAACAATTTTTAAAAAAGAATAAGGTGAATGGTGCTTATGAGGAATGACACCCAAGACCATTCTCTGCCCTCCCCATATACACACACATACATATACTCCAAACACACACACACCACACATACACACACATATACAAACACAAACAGACACATAAACACACCACACACACATGCACCAAATACACATACAAACACACCACACATGTACATACATACAAACAGATCACACACACATATAAATACACCACACACATGTACACATACACTCACACACCACACACATACATACAGATACAAACACATCACACATGTTTGCACATGCACACACTCACATACACTCACATGCCCACTCACACAGGTGAAAAAAAAAACTTATTTTGATGGTGCTGACTTTGTCTTTGTAAAAATTCTACGTGCCATGTTGATTGGCAAGGGTCACCTGGTGTTATAGCCTTGGCAGAAATGTTCTAGGGTGTCAGTATCCCACAGGTAACTCCTTAACTTGAAGGAAGGACAGAAATGTGAACTCTTGCTTGCTTTAGTGCTTGAGATAGAATCATCTAATATAGCCCAGGCTGGCCTTAGACTAATCCTCTTCCTGTCTCTACCTCCCTGTAGTGGTAATTACAGGCATGGATCACAACATCTGGCTCAAGAATAGAAACTGTGTATGTGTGTGTGTGTGTGTGTGTGTGTGTGTGTGTGTGTGAGAGACAGAGACAGACAGAGAGAGAGAGACAGAGAGAGAGAGACAGAGAGAGACAGAGAGAGACAGAGAGAGAGACAGAGAGACAGAGACAGACAAACAGAGAGAGACAGAGAGAGAGACAGAGACAGACAGAGAGAGACAGAGAGACAGAGACAGACAGAGAGAGACAGACACACACACACACAGAGAATGCACACTTATACATAAATGCACAGGTGAATGCAAATACCTATGCATGTGTGAAGGCCAGATGTCAACACCAGTTGTCTATTTCTGGGACAGGGTCTCCCACTGTTACCTGGAGTCAACCTATCTACCTATCCCCACCCCTGCATCAGCACCTGACTTTTATGAGGATGCTGGAGATCTGAACTCAGATCCTCAGAACTTGTACAGCAAGCATGTTACCCTCTGAGCTGTCTCCCCAGCCAAGCACAGACTTTTATAATGGAGACACTAAGCCTGCTCCAGCTTCTCCGAATCATCAGTAAGAAGACTACAGAGAGACAAGATGTTCTTTCCAGTAGGACACCGCAGCAAGGACACAGCACCACTTCTGAATTATTCTGGGGGAATTCATATTTACCCTGAACTTAAATCAACAAGAAGGAATCAGATGAATCCAAGGGAGGTAGTCTATAGAGTGGTTACCTTGGACTCTCCACAAATGTCAATGTCAGGAAAGAATAAAACAAAAAGGAAAGGCCGTGGACCATTCTAGATCGGAGAAGAGAAGGCAATGTGACACTGAACTTCAGCCGTGATGAGCTGATCCGTGTCCTGGATTTAAAGGAATGCACACGCTAAGGTGACTTGGATAAATGGTTATGGGGCAGAGTACAGTGACACACATGTATGAAAATGTCCCCAGAGCTCCCTGAGGGGCCCACACCTCTAATCCCAGAACTCAGGAGGGCAGACAGAAAGAAAAGGAACTCAAGGCCACCCTGTACTGTGTAGTGAGTTCCAAGTTAGCTACGGCTACACGGTGCCCTGCTCAAAAATAAAAATAAATGAGGCAACGGGGTGGAGAGATGGTCAGGGTTAGGAGCCCTTGCTTCTCTTGCAGAAGACCCAGGTTAGCTCCCGAATTGGCATGGTGGTTCACATGTAGCTGTATCCCAGACGGTCCAATGCCCCTCCAACCTCCAAGGCGACTAGGCAGGAGCATGTTATACAGATATAGAAACAAGCAAAATACACATGCATATAAAAATGAGGAGGTTTTTGTTTGTTTTCTTGTTTTGTTTTTTTGAGACAGGGTTTCTCTGTGTACCAGTCCTAGCTGCCCTGGAACTCCCTTTGTAGACCACGCTGGCCTCAAACTCACAGAAGTACACATGCCTCTTCCTCCTGAGTGCTGGGATTAACAGTGTGAGCCACCACGTCTGGCAACATATAAAATAAATTTTTATTAAAAAATTTAAATATATATATATATATACATATCTATTGCAATATAATGTTCATTATGTTAGATGTAAATTGACCCAATTCCAATGTGCATGGCTTCTTACTTTCTAAGACATTTTCTTTTTAAAATTTGACTCTGTGTCCTAGCACATGTGTGTGGGGTTTCCTGTGGATTCCAGAGGCCTTGGATTCCCTGGAGCTGGAGTTACAGGTGGTTGTGACCATGTGACGTTAGTCCTGGGAACCGAACTTAGCTCCTCTATAAGAGCAGGAGTGCCTTAATTTCCACTCCCAGCTTGCCACACTATTTTTAGAGATAAAGACCTCAAAAAAAAAATAGCCCAGGTTGGCCTTGAACTTATCATCTAGCCAAGAATGACCTTGAACTGACTCCCCCAGCTGTGTGCACGTGCGAGCATGGGCGAACATTCTGCCACTGATCCACACTCCCGCCCTTGCCAAATCCTCTTTTGCAGCAAGAACATTTGAAATAGACTATTTTGATCTTTTTCTTCTTAAGTTAAAAAGGTTGCTGTGTGTGATATGTGTTAGAGAGGGTACACGCTCCATGGCATGAGCGGAGGTCAGAGAGTCAGCTCTTACCTTCAAGGAGGGCTCTGGGGATTGAACGCAGTCCTCAGACTTGTAAAACAAGCTATCTTGTTTTATCCACTGAGCCATCTCCTGGGCACAATGGGGTTTGGGGGGGCATTGTCTTTTGTTTGTGTTTTTTTTTCTTTAAAAGACAAGATTTCTTTGTGTATCTGTGTCCTGGGCACATTGTTACTAACTGCAGCCCTGTGTTATTAACTGCAGCCCTAGAACTCTTGAAGTCATCTGTCTTACTCTTTGATATTTTATATCCCTTGAACAGGACTCTCCAGTCCCCATCTCCAGCCCAGACGCTGATAACCATCATGATATTCTCAGCTTTTGTAAATCTAATACATCTTTTAAGGAATAAAACTATGATAAGCTAGGTAGTGGTGGCGCACACCTTTAATCCCAGCACATGGGAGGCAGAGGCAGATGGATTTCTGAGTTGGAAGCCAACCTGGTCTACAAAGGGAGTTCCAGGACAGCCAGAGCTACACAGGAAAATCCTGTCTTGAAGAACAAACAACAAAACAAACGACTCTTATTAGTCTAAGTGGGCAAATCTTCAGAGGGTACATGTTAGATAATAAAGTGTTAATGGAATTATCAATCATTTAACTACTCTGAGCAGGGTGGTTCATATACCAGCATGTTCTTGGTAGAGAAATATCAAGTATTGAGGTCTGAAACATTTCAGTTCTGTGATTTACTCTCAAGTGGGTTGAAGGAGATACTATGGCTATGAATTCCACAAAGGGTGATGGAGGTGTCCATTGTCCTTCCATTGGAGCTCCGTGACAAGTGATAATTTTCTAAATAAATAATTGGAAAAGCATTGACTGCATTTTTCTATTAAGACATCTACCACACTTTGAACAACGACAAGAGTGTTTTCTATTGTTATGCATCAGCCAGGGCTACCGTCATTCAACAGTTATTGAAAACTGATTGTATGCAGGCAATGTTCCAGGTGCTAGGTGAACAGAGCACACACGAACTCTTGTACTCACAGGATTCTCCCACATTCTAGTGCAAAATGTTCTGCAACCTGTCGCTTCTGGTGTTCACATCTGTGCCCTCACCATCAGGGTGCAAGTAGGTAGCAGAGAATGCTAGGCTGCATCTATCTCTACATACTCTTTAGTAGTAGTGGTCTCATTCAATTACAGTGTGCATTGTATGCCACTTTTCCTGGAGAGACTTAACACAGATGTCTATTCAACCCATGGAAAGAACTGATGACAGACCAAAGGATACCACAGAAGAGGAACTTGGTGAACCAGTAAGTTTACTGGAATGTTTCAAGTAAGAGGAGTGCCTGGCTAGAAGGTATTACTAGACTCTCTTGCAGCTAGGATAGCTTTCTAAATTGGTATATCTGTTGCTGTGATGAAACACCATGACCAAAACAACTTGGAGAGGAAAGAATTTATTTCAACATGTAACTCTCAGGTCATACTTCATCACTAAGGAAAGTCAAGGCAGAAACTCATGGCAGGTCCCTGGAGGCAGACACTGAGTAGAAGCCATGGAGGAACGCTGCTTACTGGCTTGCTCCTCATGGCTTGCTCTGCCTGCTTTCTTATGTACCGCAGGACAATCTGTCTATGAATGGCATCACTCACAATGGGCTGGGCCCTTCCATAACAGACACTCATTAAGAAAATGTCTCATAGACTTGCCTAAAGCCTGACCTTATGGAGGCATTTTCTTAGTTGAAGTTTCTCTTTCCAGATAACTGTAGCTTGTGTCAAGGTGGCAAAAAAAAAAAAAAAAACTACAAACACAATAGCCAAGAGCTCCCCACTCCCAATACTCAAGGCATGGGGTGGATATTGTAGAAGATGTCCTCGGGGTATAATTACCATTACTATATTCTCCTCAGAGCACTTGTGACTACAAGAGATTCCCAAGATGCGGTCTGTCAATGTTCTTACGTACAAGTGGCGGGGGAGGGTCATTAGACTCTCATCTTAGATTCATTACCTCTGCATCATCTACATGTGGCTCTGGTCTTGGGAGACAGTAGAATATATAGAGTCTGGAGGGCCCATTTAAGATTCAACTCCATTCTGCGCTGCTATGAGGACACTGGGTGAGATTCAATGTGTCTTCTTTGAAGACAGTCACACTTCAGTAAGGGATCCCTTATCTGTGGAAGTTCTGAGAGTAATCTCAATAAACCCATTGTGGAATCATACTTTGATCTGTTGTCAGAGCCCTTACTGTAGTGAGTAGACATTTATTTGTTCATGTCTCCTCAGGAAAAGTTTACCCAATGGGTGAGACTCCAGAAATCCCAGTATTTGGGAGGCAGTGGAAGGCAGCTCTCCGTGAGGATAGCCTGGTCTACATAGTGAGCTCTGTGTAAGCCAGAGATGCATACTGAAACCCCATCTTAAAGAGAAAAAAAAAGAGCCAGGTTTGGTGGTGTGTGCTTGTGACCTAAGTTCTTGTGAGGGGAGAGGCAGAGACTGGCAGATCTCTGGCTTCTGTAGCCAGACAGCCTACCTCTGACTCCCAAGTGCTGGGATTAAAGGCATGCACCACAGGCCTGCCTAGCACCAAGAATCTTAAGTCCTAATAAATTGCTGTTGTTTACACCCACCAAGCTTTAGGGCCGCTTGCCATGTCTGTAAACACTGCTATAGGTCACAGATACAGAACACCTCAGAGGGAATATCCAGGGTGGAGAAGATTGCAGCTAAGGTGTGTAGGAATAATCCCTTGTGTACTGTGTGCAAGCATCACCTGTCAATAAAAATCTGATGGCCAATAAGCCGAGGCAAGATTAGAAGGTGGGACATCTGGCAGAAAGAGGACTCTGGGAAAGAGTCGGGCTCAGGAGAGTTGCCACTCAGACTCAGAGAAAGTTGGACATCTGAAATTGAGGAGAGGAACCCAACCATGTGGCAGAACTTGGAATAGTATAAATGAGTCAATTAAGTCACAAGCTAGTCAGAGAACAAGCCTAGCTTAAGGCCTACATGTTTATTCATAAGTAAATAAATAAGCCTCCAAGTCATTACCTGGGAGCTGGGGTGCAGGTGAAGAAGCCCATGGTTCCAAATGTGCTTTGTGCTGATGTAACAGAAGACCTGAAGACAAGTAACTTATAGACAACAAAAATGGAGCCTGCAGTCTGCAGACTGGATGCATAGTGGCCCTGGGTTTGCTCCTTACCAACACACAGCACTAGTGGTAGTACAGACCTGTAATCTCAGCACTTGGGACTTTTTTTTGTTTGTTTGTTTTTTGTTTTTTTTTTTTTTTTTTTTTTTTTTTTTTTTTTTGTTTTTCGAGACAGGGTTTCTCTGTGTAGTCCTGGCTGTCCTGGAACTCACTCTGTAGACCAGGCTGGCCTAGAACTCAGAAATCCGCCTGCCTCTGCCTCCCAAGTGCTGGGATTAAAGGCATGCGCCACCACTGCCTGGCAACACTCGGGAATTTAACGCAGGAAGATGAGAAGTTCAAGGTTATCCTCAGCTATGCATCAAGTTCAAAGCTGGCCTGGGATGGACCGGGGAGGATTTGTTTCATTTCACATAGTAGTTCTGGAAGCTGAGCTCTCCAAGGTCCAGTTGTTGACATCTGGGGTCTGGGGAGAAGGCTCAGTTGGTAATATGCTTGTGCCTGAGCACCCACACAAAAGCTGGGTGTGATGACGTGTGCCTGTAATCCCATCCATCACTGGGGAGCAGGAGGCAGGAGGACCTCTAAGGCTTGTCTGCCAGCAAGCTTTGCCAAGCCACTCAACTCTGAGTCTCAAAAGTAAGGCACAGGTCAATAGAAAAAGACATCGAATGCCGTGGGTCCCACTTACATATGCATGCACACACATCTGTAAACACATGTGCGCGTGGTTGGTTGGCATTTGGTGAAGTATTTTTGCTTTGTTTTTCCATGGTGAGAAGCAGAAGGGCAAGAAAGGGGTTAACTGTATGTCATGTGGTGCTTTTCTTCTCCCCCTGCTTTTTATTTTTACGTTTATTTATTTATTTATTTATTTATTTATTTATTTATTTATTTATTTATTTATTTATTTATTTAGGGTAGTGTTTCTCTGTGTAGCACAAGCTGTCCTGGAAATTGCTCTGTAGACCAGACTGGTCTGGGAATCACAGAGATCGATCTCCTTCTGCCTCGCAGGTGCTGGGATTAAAGGAGTGTACCACCACCGCCTGGCATCTTTTTGATTTTCAAGACCAGATCTTGACACACAGTCCGGGTTGGGCTCAAATTCAATCCTTTGACTTCAGCTTCCAGAGTGCTGGAATCACAGTTCTGCACCGCTGTGTGTGACATTTTAAATACTTAGCAGAGACAACTTAAAGGAGAAAGGACTTGGGGCTAGACAGATGTCTGAGTGGTTAAAAGCATGGAGCATTCTGGAGGACACAGGTTCAATTCCCAGCACATGCATATCAGCTCGCAACTGTCTGTCACTCCAGTTCCAGAGGATCTGACACCCTCACACAGACACACATACAGCAAAACACCAATACACATAACATAAGAATAAATCATTAAAAATGTTTTGAGGAAAAAGGATTTATTTTGCTCATGATTTTAGACCCTTCAGCCCATCTTGGTGGAACCAAAAAACAGACATGATTGCCGCACCTGCAGGCTTCCTCCCTCTCCCAACCCCTACCTTTTCATGTGGGTTAACTGCCTCTGAGGTGGTGCCACTCCCATTTCATGTGAGTCTTCCCCTTCTGGTCCATCCCCTCTGGAAATGTCCTTACCGATGCCAGAGGGTGAGCTTGACTAAAGTTCTGAGTAGTTCTCAACCCAGGCTAATCAGCAATGAAGATTGAGCATCCCGCACCTCTAAGCCTACTCGTGAAGTGTAGACCTGGATGGTCTAATTGCTTCTTAAAGTTCTTAGCTCATCATGCCAGCAGCAACTGAAACTGAAGACATACGAAACCTAGTGTACTGTAGGACCCAGAGGAAACCCGAGGGACGGAGGAGGGAGGACGGGGTGGGGGGAGGGGTGGGGGGAGAGAATGAAATCAGAATATCCAAGAGTTGAGCGATCAAATGCTGACATTGTTTACTCTGAGAAAATACCATCTCATGAACAATGTTACTGGCTTAAATATGAAATGTCCCCCATTGGGTCACGTGTTCGGCACTAACTCCTCAGTCAGTGGGGCTGTTTAGGGAAAATTAGCTTCGGCTGAGCTTCCTTGGAGGAAGCAGTGGCTGAGGATGGGACTATGAGAGTTACATCTGGTCCCCACTCTTCCCAGAGCTGTGTTGCCGGTCCATCTGGAGGTGAATAGCCTCCTCTCCTCCTCTGTTGCCTCTACGGCAGTGTTACGTCAATGTTTCTCAACCTGTGGGTCGCGACCCCAGAGGCAGGTTGTATATCAGATATTTATATCACCATTCACAACCATAGCAAAATTACATTACAAAGTAGCAATGAAATAATTTTATGATGGGGGGATCACCATATCTTGAGGAACTGTGTTAATGGGTCATAGCATTAGGAACGTTGAGAACTGCTCTTAGGGCTGAACACCCTGGCTCAAAGTCAACCGAACAAAGATCTATGGGACTGGCATCTATGAAACTGTGAACTAAATGAAACCCATCCGGTTTGGTTTGTTTCTGTGAAACATTTTATCATAGGGAAGACAAAAATGATGAACAGCCACGGAGAATGCACAGTGCCTCTGGAGCCCGCAAATGTGGGATTCAATTTCAGGATTAGCTTTTGCCAGTTATGTTAATAAGGTTTGGGGGTTTTTCTTTTCTTTTCTTTTTTCTTCCCTATGCATTATTCATTCAGGATCCAGTGCCTATTATAAAATCCTAGAAAATGCAAACTGATCTATAAAGACAGGAAGTAGATCGTTGCTTCCCGGGGAAGAGACACCGGCGGATAAAGATGTCAAGACTCGTCAATGATCTACATTAAACGTGTGCAGTCCGTTGATGTAGATAACACCTCGATGCTGCGGTGCGTTTTTTGTGTCAGCTCAGATAGGCTACGAGGCCCAGTTATCCCATTAACCACGCAGCCAGCGCTTCTGTGAGAGGCTTCGTAGAGGTCATTAAACCCACAATCTGGTGACTTAAGGAAAGATTAGCCTTCAGCGTCTGGATGGACTTCATCCAATCAATTGAGAGGCCTTAAAGCAAAGCTGAGGTTTCCTCAGAGTAGGAAAATCTATCTGTGGCCTCCAGCCTGGAGCCTGTATAAGCCAAGAGCCTTGAAATCCCCCCTTCCTGTCCCTCTCCTGGGGATGGCCCCAGGGCCTTGTACATGCTAAACAAACACTAACCCCTGAGCTACATACAAGCTCTCTTTATTTTTCATTTCTGTCATTTATTATTTACTTCATTGAGACAGGTCTCCTGTAGTCCAGGCTAGCCTTGAACTTGTTAAGTAGCTGAGGATAGCTTTAAATTCCTGTACCTTCTCCCTCTGCCAGCCAAGTGCTAGGTTACAGGTGTACACCACCACACCCAGCTCTACCTTCTGTTCGGTGGCAGAGCCTTGCTAAATTGCCTTGCTAAGTGGGACTAGAACTCACTGTGTCCCAAGTGGGTCTTGATCCTTCAGCCTCCTGAACTGCCCACTATGCTCCCCCTGCCTCTCTCAGTTCTTTTTTTTTTTTCATTTATTTACTTTATTTTATTGAGTGTTCAGTGGAAGAGGGAAAATGGGTTGGGTCATAGTTAGAGTATTACATGGGAGTCAAGAGGAAGTTTGTCCTTTGCTGAAGAAAAGAGGTTTCTTTTCTTGTATATGTGATTTGTGCCTTGGAAGGGAAGGTAGTCAGTCAAGGTGGGCTGGTGTACAGTCTTGGGGACTTAGCAACCAAAACCCTTCTTCTGGTTCTCACTCTGAATTTGGCCATGCTCCTCATTCCCCAGGGTGGTCTGGGAATCCCAGCCCCCAGTGTTCACACCACTCAGCCACAGCTTCTAGCACTTTCCTTTGTTCCAGATAATAGAGCCTGGCATGGTGGCTCAAGCTCTTAGCCCCAGCACTCAGATCTCTGAGGTTGAGGCCACTGTGGCTGCTTTTTAACCCCAACTCTCAGTAAGACAAGCCAGCCTGATCTTCTTAACAAGACAGACAAAGGTACACAATAAAGATACCAAAACACAAATATAGATAGATAGATAGATAGATAGATAGATAGATAAATGGATAGATAGATATAGATATAAATATATATAGATGATAGGTAGATAAATAGATGATAGATAGATAGATAGATAGATAGATAGATAGATAGATAGATAGAACAAATTGAAAGAAAGAAGAGAGGGAGAGAGGGAAGAAGGAAGAAAAGGAGGAAGAGCTCTCAAATCATTTTTTTAAAAACTGCTCTCTTTTTTGCCTGATATAACCCTGACTAATACACTTAATAAATTTGTTTTTCAAAATCCAGACGAAAGCTGAAAAGCAGCCCGATGTGATGGTGCATGCCTATAATCATTGTTGATAGTTAGATGAGAAAAATCTCAAGTTCAAGGCCAGTCTGGGCTACAAAGCAAGACCCTGTGTCTCACAAAACAAGGAAGGAAGATGCCTCAGCATTAACAGTACTTGCTCCTCAACCTAGGAACCAGAATTTAGTGCCCAGTACTCATGTCCGGTGCTCATAACTACCTGTGACTCCAGCTCCAGGGGATCTGATGCTCTCTTCTGGCCTCCATGAGCGCACACACAAGTAGCAAACACCCACACGAACACATATATAAAATTAAACCTGTAAAATGTGTGTGTGTGTGTGTGTGTGTGTGTGTGTGTGTGTGGGCTAAAGTGCACACAGATGGAGGTCAGAAAATAACCAACAGCATCAATTCTTTCCTTCCACTGTGTGTCCGGAGGAGGAAAGTCAGGCCATCACATTAGAGGCAAGTGGCTTTGCTGCTGATGCATCACACCAGCCCAGAAACCTTTAAATTTTTTGAATGGGCGGAGCTAACTGGGCAATGGTGGCACCCGTCTTTAATGAATGGTGGCACTCAGGAGGCAAAAGCAGGCAGATTTCTGAGTTCAAAGCTAGCCTGGTCTACAAAGCTAGTTTTAGGACAGCCAGGACTGCACAGAAAAACCCCCGTCTCAAAAAAAAGGGAGAGTGGGAGTGTTGAAGAGATGGCTCAGTAGTTAAGAGCACTAGCTGCTCTTCCAGAGGACCCACTTTCAATTCCCAGCACCCATATGACAGCTCTCATAACTGTCTGTAACTCCAATTCCAGGGCTTATGACACCCTCACACAGACATACATGCAGGCAAAACCCCAATGAATATAAAATAAAAATAAATTAGTTTTAAAGAGTGGGGATTATCAGGCTTAATGGCACATGCTTTTGTCCCAGTACTTGAGAGGCTGAGGCAGGTAAATCTCTGAGTTTGAAACCAGCCTGATCTACAGAGTGAGTTCCAGGTCAGTCAGAGGTACACAATGAGACCCTGTCTCCAAAATAAATAAATAAGGAGTCGGGGAGGGGGGCAGGGGATATCTTAGTCAGGATTTCCATTGCTGAGAAGAGACACCATGACCAAGGCAACCCTTAAATGGACAACATTTAACTTGAGCTTGCTTACAGGTTCAGAGGTTCAGTCCATTATAATTATGGCAGAGAGTATGGTAGTGTCTAGCTAGACATGGTGCTGGAGAAGGAGCTGAGAGTTCTGCATCTTGATTGAAGACAACCAGGAGAGACTGGCATCCTCAGGCAACTAGGAGGAAGCTCTCCTCCAAAATGGATGGAGCCCAAGCATAGGAAGAGATCTCCAAAACCACCCCCATAGTGACACACTTCCTCCAACAAGACCACACCTCCTAACAGGACAATTGGCTGTGGGCCAAGCATATTCAAACCACCACAGAAGATATAGAAATTGGCTGAGTAGGTAAGAGTGCTTACTGAGAGAACATGAAGACCAGAACCCAGAGTCCCAGGATCCACACAAAAGAAAAAGAATGTCAATGCTGGGAGGGGCGTGGGGTAATGAAGACAGGCGACAGTAGCTGGATGGCAGCAGAATACATCAATACTCTGAGTTCAGTGAGAGACTCTGTCAAAGAAATAGGGCAGAGACTGAGAGCAGAGGACACCTAATCTCTTCCTTTGGACTTTGAATGCTCGTCATGCTTGTGTCCAGGCACCTGCACATACATCACACATACATCATACATACACATACGCAAACCAACAAGAAAATGAGGAAGGAAGTTTCTGTTACACTCAAAACTTTAATTATGAATAAAAGCATGTTAAACAATCATTACGTGCTAGGCATGACTTTAGGCCTGGGAATTTAGCATGGGCCTACTTGGTGTGAGTCCCTTGCAGCCCACAGTCTAGTGGGGAGGGGCAAATAGACAAGAAGACACACACAGTAAAGTGTGTGTCAGGTTGGGTCTAGTAGGAAACAATGCTGATTTCCCAGAATGCCTTGGTTCTCCTAAGAGCTGCTGTGAAGCAAGGCTTCCCTTTCTTTACACTGGCTCCTTCCATGAGGTCGTTTCTCTTTCCATTTCTTTGCAGTGCTGTGATACCACCAACGGAGCCTGCAGCAGAGGTCAAACACATAGCATTGCCCAGCCTCTAGGACTATAAGCAAAGCAAACCTTTTTTCCTTTAGCAAGTATCCAGTCTTCAGTTTTGTGTTATAGCCACAGAAGACTGGCTGACATAGAGGGCACAGATCATGGGCTTTAGTTCTGTCTATATGGCATGTACCAGTAGCTAGGTGGATCTGAGTACACGTGGGGCACAGAGGCCACCTGGTCTGCTAAACAGAAGAAGGTAATATAGTGCTGGTTCAAGGGGACCTCTGCATGAGCCTCAGGCACTTCCATGTATAACTTGAGCCAGTTGAGTGGGAAGAAGGCTTTTTTAGTCTCCTGACAGCACCCCCATGCCACATCCCTGCACCCCAGCATATGTCCCCTCGGAGCTGGGAAAGGACCTGAAAACAATTACTAGGCTAGCTTCTGCAGAAATATCTAGATACATTCTAGCCAGATAAGCATGTGGGGTCAGGGACATGGCCAAGACAGCTACCCCTTCTTCACCTCCTTGTGTCCCCTCCTCCTACCTAAAGAAACCACAGAGGGCCAAGCAGCGGACTGGACAGAATCCCTACTCTGTCTGGTTGGTTGGTCACCTTCTTTACTGCCAGTGTCCCAGTAGCACCCTCTACTGGCTAGGTTGGCCAAGTTTCTAGTCTATAAAGGATAATATAGGGGGGGAGGGGGAAGGGGGTGTCCTTTGATAGGTGTGGACTCAACCAATCATCGATTGAAAACACCAAGGGGTGATGGACAGTAGTGGCTTGTGCTTTAATCCCAGCACTCGGGAGGCAGAGGTAGGAGGATCTCTAAGTTCGAGGCCAGCCTGATCTACAGAGTGAGACCTGGGATAGCCAGGGCTACACTAAGAAATGGGGGGTTGGGGGAGAATATAGAGAAGCAGAGAAGTTGAGCCATGATAGCAGAACAGATGAGCAGTTCCAGTCTGGAGGGCTATGAATTATGTAATAAGACCCCCTTTCTCAAAGGAGGAGGAGGTCTGGGGAGATGGGTCAGTCAGCAAAGCGTCTGCAGCATAAGGGTTAGGACCTGAATTAGACCTTCAACACCCGAATAAAAAGCCAGGGAGGAGGAGGAGACAGACGGGCTTGCTGGCCAGTCAGCCTAGCCTACTTGTTTAATAGCAGGCCAGTGAGGGGCTCTAGCTCAAAAAAAGAAAAAAAGAAAAGAAAAGGAAGCCAGGAATCAAGTTTTCATGAGCACACACGCACAATAAACAAACAAACAAACAAATAAATGAATATCCAGGGCTAGCAAGATGGTAAAAGTAATTACCATGCAAGCCTGTTAGAACAAAGAAGAACCACACTGGAAACCCGAACATTTGCCCTCCTCCAGGGATAACCTGTTGCACTGCGATGTGACCTTTTCTTCCTCATGGAAGCCTCCAGTCTCAAACTTCCAGGGCCCTGGCATCTGGCAAGTAGTTCTGCAGTCCTGTGACCTCAGCTCAACCAGCGAGAAGGAGTTCTGTAGAGTCATGTGACCTTGGCTCAATCAATCACACACATCACAGCAGGTCAGGTTGGGGGATGTGCGTGAAGTGATGCCGAATACCTTAATCCTGGAGATTAAGAGGCTGAGGCAAAAGGATCAAGAGTTCTATGATAGCCTTCGTTGCAGAGAAAAATCCTGTCTCAAACAAACTGTAAGCAGGGCATGGTGGGAGTGCCTGAATTCTCAGCAAACATTTGGAAATTGGAGGCAGGAACATCAGGAGTTCAAGGCCCTCCTCAGCTACATGGTGAGTTCGAGGCTAGTCTAGGCTACATGAGATCCTGTCTCAAAATGTGTGTGTGTGTGTGTGTGTGTGTGTGTGTGTGTGTGTGTATGTCTGTGTGTGTGTGTGTGTGTGTGTCTGTCTGTCTGTCTGTGTGGTGTACCTGTTTGTGTGATTTGTGTGTATGTAGGAGCTGTAAGGATGACTTGATGTTTACACTGAAATTTCAATACAGACTGCACGGTGTCAGGCTGTCTTGAGGAGTCTCCGTAACCATAGGCATAAAATGCTGGTAGAGGCTGAAGATCTGACAGAAGTGGGTAGAGCGCGTGCTTAGCGTGCAGGAAGCCCTAGGTTTGAGGAGAGTGAGGTGGCCCATGCCTGTAATTCCAGCACTCCAGAAGTGGAGGCTGGGGGATCAAGAGTTTAAGGTCACCCTTGAGTACATAGAGTTCAAGGCCAGCCTGTATAAAAGTAGGGGGTGGGACAGGGGAGCCTGTTAGTGGCACAGGCCTTTAACCCCAGCCTTCAGACAAAGGCAGGAGGATCTCTGTGAGTTCCAGGCAAGCTTGTTCTACATAGAGAGTTCCAACCTGTGAGACACTGTCTCAAGAAAAGAAATGAAAAGAAAAGAAAGGAAAAGAAAAGAAAAAAGAAAAAACCTAAGGGGGCGGGTAATAAGAAGAAAACGGCTCTGGCACATTTCATGGAACATAGTGACTCTCATTATTTATTATGGGGTGTGGCACAAGTCATCCAAACCCATCATCTTTCTTCTGGCACCCCCCCAAAACTCCTACATGTGTCCCCTAAGATTCCAAGAAAGGCCTCCTCCGTGCCCCAATTTCTTTAAAAACATCTCCCTCCTTGCTGTGTGCCTTCGCCATCGCTAGAAATTCGGGGTGAGTCAGGGCAACTTCCTTTCCTCCCACCATCCTCTAGGCTCTGAGGATTTTCCAGCCAGGATTTCAAGCTCCTAGGTTTCTCTTTCCGACCAAGTCTTCGGTCCGTCATCCTCTGGCCCCGCCCACCAGGTATTTGTCCATCTCACCCCCTCTCCACCTCACCCCGCCCTGCGATTACGTCAGCAGAATGGTCTCCTGGCCATTCCCTGGGGAACTCTGTAGACCGGGGACACCCGGGCGACATTCCCAGAACCGTGACTGGTGCGGTCGCCTTCCCCCATCGCCATGTCCAAACGCTCCTGAAACCCGGAGTGGTCTGGAGGCATGCCTGGAGTACGGACTGGGGGACTCAGCCTCAGAACTACTCAGTCAAGAGCTCATCAGAGAAGATGCATGTGGGACAAGATCCCAGGTGACCCAGGCAGTGAGAATCGCTGCACCGCGGAGAGGGAACGGTTAAAGCTTATGTTTCTGCTCAGGAAAGATGAACCTGGGCCATTTGCAGGGGAAAAAATGGATGCGACTGGAAAGCCTCCTGTCATACGAAATAAAACAGAGTCAGAAAGGCAAATATCACGAATTTTCTCTTCTATGCAGGATCTACATTTAGCAGTATACGTAGGAAAGCCATAAAAGCATAATTATTTGGAATAGGAAAGAGAAAACTAGGGAGTCTTGAGGGGAGGGGGGCAAAGAGAGTCATAAGCATCTGTAACTCTAGCTCCAAGAGAGTAGCGCACTCTCTGGCTGCTCTGAAGACTTACATACATGTGCAGAGACAACCACACAGACACATGCATACACATAGTTAAAAATAAAAACTAAGGGGCTGGAGAGATGGCTCAGCAAGGACACTCCCTGCTCTTCCAGAGGATCTGGGTTCAGTGTTCAGCACTCACACAACAACTCCCAGTCATCTGTAACTCCAGTTTCTGCTCTGGGCATCACAGGTCCTCTGATCTCCTAGGGCATTGCACACACGTAGTGTACAACCACACATGGAGGTACAACACCCATCCACATAAAATAAAAATAAATAAATCCTTTTTACGAATTAAAAATAACATTTTTTAAAACAATAATAAGATAAGCCTGGGGGTGGTGGCGCATGCCTTTAACCCCAGCACTCAGGAGGCAGAGTCAGGCGGATCTCTGAGTTCGAGACCAGCCTGGTCTACAGAGTTCCAGGACTGCCAGGGGTACACAGAGAAACCCTGTCTCAAAACAACAACAACAACAATACAAAAAAAGGAAAAATGACACAAGTAATGATGTAACAATAAAACCCATTGTTCTGTGTGGTAACCTAAGGGAAAACCCTTTCTCCTCCAAAGGGTCACACACGGAACAACAGCGTCATCTGAGAGTGTCAACAATGTCTCTTGCTGGGCACAGTGGCATGAAGTCCAGCCAGTCAGGAAATGGGGCAGGAGGATTGCTTGAGCTCAGGAGTTTGATGACAGCCTGGGCAACAGTAAAATAAATGAAAGAAAAGAGGCTGGAGAGATGGCTCAGTGGTTAAGAGCACTGACTGCTCTTCCAGAGGACCTGGGTTCAATCCCCAGCAACCACATGACAGCTCACAATTGTCTGTAACTCCAGTTCCAGGGGATCCATGGTACCAGGCATGCACAGAGTACATATATATGTGCATGTAGGCAAAATAACCATACATGTAAAATAAATATTTTTAGAAGGAAAAGGAGGGAGGGGAGGAAGGAAGGAAGGAAGGAAGGAAGGAAGGAAGGAAGGAAGGGAGGAAGGAAGGAAGGGAGAAAGGAAGGAAGGAAGGAAGAGAAAAGCCAGCAACTGTTACCAAGCTTGACAACCTAAGTTCAAATCTGGTAACTCACATGGTAGTAGGAGAGAACAAACTCCCACAGTTTTCTGACCTCTGTCACATGCACACATACACTCGAGAGCACACACACACACACACACACACACACACACACACACACACAAATGTAACTTTTGAAAGACAGGGAGGGACAGAGGGACACAGAGGTAGATATTGACAGCTAGCGTGTCTTGTTTTCTCTGGCCGTGTATGAGAGAGACTCTTCCTTCGAGGCCTCAACAGTGTGCATCCCTAACTGTGGTTATTAGCCATCCCACCAGTCCGCTAGTGGAAGCTCGGCGAGGGCTTCTTTGGCATTTCCGCTCATGGTTTCTGCATTGGTTTCTGGTGCGTTCCCTTCCCTTGGCTATGTTTATAGACAAGCTTCCCTGCTCTTGTCTTCTGCCCATTTCCTATTGGGTTGTTTGTTGGGGTTTCGGGTTTTGTCTTGTTGTTTTTGTTTCATTTGGATGTGAGTTTCGCTTTGATTGCAGCATTTTGTTATGTAGCTCAGGCTAGCCTCAAAGTCACACTCCTCCTCCTTCTTCAGACTCCCTAGTGCTGGTGCCACAGGCGTGCGCTCAATGGCCAGACAGGTTGCTTTGTTTTGCTTTGCTTTGCTTTAAGTTCTTGTGTATGTGTGGACATGGCTCTGTGGTGTGCACATGTGTGTTTATGTGTATGTACACATGCATGCAGAGGCTGGAGGTTGACATAAGTTGTCTCCTTCAATCAACGGCCACCTAACTTTGTTTTTTTGAGACAGTTTCTCTGTGTAGCCCAGCTGCTCCGGAACTCTCTTAGCTCTCTCCCCAGGCCCTGGACCAGTTCTGAGAGGTGTGGGACCGGGGTGTAGCCAGGTCCACGTGGGGTCCATGTTTGTATACTCAGCACTTGGCAGGCTAAGGCAGAAGAATCGTGAGTTCGAGGCTCAAGGCTAGTTAGTCCAGACTACACAGGAAGACACAGTCCAAAACCCTTTGCACAGTGAAGATACAATCTGTCTTTTCCAGTCCATAGTTGAATCCACTGCTGGCACATACCCATGACCACAGCGCTCAGAAGGCTGAGGCAAGACGATCACCCACAAACTCAAGGATAGCATGGGGTACGCGATGAGTTCCAGGTCAGTCTGGGCTATGGAATGAGACCAAATTAAAAACAACAGCAAAATACAAAACCAACAAATCAAGACTGTAGTGGCACATGCCTTTGATCCCAGCACTTGAGAGGCAGAGGCAGGTGCATCTCTGTGAGTTCCAGGCCAGCCAGGTCTAAACATTGAGACTCTGTCTCAGAAACAAAACAAAACACCCCGCATCTATAACAGTCCTCAGTGGCTGACTCTTGGCGTGGAACTTGTTCACACGGTTAACTGACTGTGCTCCCCTGGAGAGGACAGAGACACAGCAACCCCATCATTTGGTGGACAATCTGGTGGACAGCACCAGGTAGACAATACAGACACAGACATGACCTGTGACCCCATGACCTAATAGTCCTCCTCTTGAACATGTATGTGTTACCTTGCATTCTCTGCAAAGCCTAGAAGGCTGAACAAGAGCGTGAACATGGGGGGATGCCCTCCATAAGTGGGTGGAGAACCAAAGCACAAAACGCCAAAAGTCAGTCAGTAACTTGTAAGAATCAAGGAAACCTCTGGGGAGTCACACAAGCAGTTATCAGTTGCTCTGGAGAGGAGACTCTTCCAAGGTGCTGCCCAAAAGTTGTGCAGGGAGCTCCAGGCATGCAGCTTTTATGAGTCCTCACCCGTGCTAGGGTGGGCTTTCCTGTGTTATAGCTGCAGGGGAGTCCCCCAGAGTAACTCCCAAACAACTCTTCTTCCGCAAGCTGGACTTAGATAAGGTCTTTCATGGGTTTGCCTTTGCTTCCGTCTGTCTGGGGTAAATAGAAATAAAGTCCTCGTGCAATCATGCAGCCAGTACAGGCTGGAGTAGAGGGAGAAACTTAGGGGACTTGCCCACCGCTGAGAGCAGCCAGCCTAATTCTACATCTTGTTTGTTTGCTTGCTTGCTTACTTGTTTGTTGTTTTGTTGACACAGGGTTTCTCAGTATAGCCCAGGCTGTCCTGGAACTCATTCAATCACCTGCCTCTGCCTCAAAAGTTCTGAGATTAAAGGCGTGTGTCACCATTGCTGGCTAAATTTGACCTCTTGTGCCTGCGTCTCTCACAACCCCTCCCTGCCCTGAGACAGTTGGGGCCCCTGGATGGTGCAGAAATCATACAGAACACAACTCCAACTTGATCCTGACTGAGAAGCTCTATGTTCAAATTACATTTGTTTTATTTTTATAAAATTACATTTACTTATTGTGTTCATTTTTGGTGCATATGGAATCTCAGAGCACAAATTGCAGGAGTCGGTTCTCTCCTTCCACCACGTGGTGGTTCCAGGTTTTGAACTTGAATTGTCAAGCTTCGCTGCAAACACTTACACCCCCTGAGCCAGCTCGCAAACCTCAAGTCTGTAATATTTATTTTCCAGTTCTGTCCCTGTGTAGGGATTGCTCCTGAAGAAAGCACTAATGGTACTTCCACTTCCGGCCTGCTCTGCAGCGGTACAGAAGAAAGGCCTAGAGAAGCCGGAAGATCCAGGCACACGGGTGGGAAGCTGTCAGTGTGTGGGGACTGCCCACCCTTTCCACGAGTGAGTGTAAAAGTGAGCCCATGGGATGTGGTGGGAGGGTACCAGCTGGTGTGCTGCAGAAGGTTCTAGAAAATCTCCCACACAGGGGACAGGTGTGGGCCTTATGGGAATAGGGAGGCTAGAGGCAACCTAAGTGCCCATCTCCGGGCGAGTGGGTAAGTACAGGCGCTGTGGGCGCGCGCTGTCGCTGTTCCACAGGGAACTGGATGTCCGCAGCTGTGTGGGGAGATCTCAAAGATGTGGTGTTAAGTTTTGATTTTTTTTTCAAAGTTAGTAGATTTATAGCGCAATCTCATTTGTGTAAATTGGAAACACATAGACAAAGTCGCAAATTAAAACGGTGCCTCTTGGCAGTTGTATATCAAGCCCGCTGAAGTGGGTGTCTGGGAGGCGGACGGGTGGGGTGGGGATTGGAGAGGAGGGAAGTCTTATGGGCCATTTGTGGTTCTGTGTTATGATCTGAAAAGTATGATTAACAACCTCGGGCACTTAGAACTAAGAAATGAAGAAATAAAAACTGCAGATACATCACAAAAATTGCTTACTGGTTGTGCAGATCCGATGACTGCAGGACTGACTAACAACATCAGAGCCCCAAACCCTTCCCCACCCTTGAGAGGGCCCTGGAGAGGGCCCTTGTCCCTAGCAAATAAGGACCATCTTCAAGTTACCCAACAGTCAGAAGAGACACTTGTGACTGTTGAGGTGTGTGTGTGTGTGTGTGTGTGTGTGTGTGTGTGTGTGTGTGTGTGAATGTGTACGTGCATGAGTGTGAGTGCGTATGTATGCATGTGTGCACATGTGCGTGTGCATTTGTGAGTGTGTATGTCACTGGGAGTGTGTGTAAGCTGTTAGTGGTTGTCTTCCTCAGTCATTCTTTAACTTAGTTTATTTTTTGGGGTCTCTCATTCAGTCTGGAACTTACCAACTGGTAAGACCAACGATCCAGCAAAGCCCAGGAATCCTTTTGTCTGCCTCCCCCAGCACAATGATTGCAGGCATGCAATGCTCTACTCGATTTTTGTTTGTTTGTTTGTTTTGTTTTGTTTTTCAAGACATGGTCTCTCTGTAGCACTGCCTGTCCTGGAACTCACTCTGTAGATCAGGCTGCACCTCTGCCTCTCGAGTGGTGGGATTAAAGGCGTGCACCACTACTGACAGGCATACTGGCTTTTTATATGGGTCCTGGAGATTAGACTCAGGACCTAATGCTTCAGGGACAAGCACTTTTACCAACTGAGCCATCTTAAGCCCATGTCTGATTCTTTACTTTTGGAGATGGTCTTGCTATACAGCTCAGTCTGATCTCAAAACATTCAATCCTCTTGCAAGTACAGGCTCTGTGGACACACTCTGTCACCATTACAGACAGGGAATTGGATGTCCACAGCCTGTGGAGAGAGCTCCCGAGGGCCAGGATTATAAGAACCTGCTACTACACACAGCTCCAGCTCTGGCCAGGCTCTTGTCCCATCTCCCAGCAGCATGCACAGTGGGGTGGGCACAGAGAATTCAGTTCACACCTCAGCCTGTTACTGATCAGCCGAGGGATTCCAAGGAAGTCATCAGAAAAGTGGGGCAACCATTATAAAGGCCGGGATTCTTCTGAGAGACAGCATTACAGGATACACAGTCACGTGCCCCTCAACATCATGCTGCCAGTGGCAGACCACTGTGCTCAGTGAAGAATCTAGAAGGTTTTTTGTTGTTGTTGTTTTGTTTTTAAATTTTTATTATTTTTTAGTATATGTACCACATTTGTGCCTGGTGCCCTCAGAGACCAAATGAGGGCATCGGAAACTCTGGAAGTGAAATTGCAGACATTTGTGAGCTACCATTAGATAAGCCAGGTCTTCTGCAAGATCAGTATGAAGTGGGAATTTCTAGTTTCGTTGGAGAATCAGTTGTGTCATGTGATGTGTTTCTGGAAGCTGTCTTGTGAGAGGATATTTTGCTGAAACAGACACATGGGAAGGTGTTTAGCTGAGAACAGACACAGTGTTTGTGAAAGGGCATATGATGTTTTGCTGAAGCGAACTCTTGAGAAGAACGCGTGATGTTTGGAAAGAGCATAAGTATAACCCGACAGATAGCGGTCAACGGTCTGGCATTGGTTCACCTTGCTGGTCTTTGTTGTCCTTTGCTGATGCTGGCTTTCGCTAACGATACTCCTGCGTTGGTTTGCTTTGGTTTCTTCTCTGATTTTCTCTTGTCATGACTTTGTAGAGAGAAACACTCCGAAGAACTTCTGGTGGTGTTCCAGCTGCTTCTTGCTGCTTCAGCAGACTCGTACCATCAGTGGAGCCTCTTGGTTTCTTCTGGATCAAGCCACTGCTGCTAAGTTTGGTGTTTTGCTAGTGAACTGGACTGCTGACAACAAAGATTGGAATAGCCCCAAAGAACTACTTCTAAACAGGTTCGTGTACCCCTTGTCCTGTTAGCCTCAGTTGGTGGGCTATAAACGAGGTTAAAGCCTTTAATAACCCTTATTAAAGTAGATTTTGAAGAATACCCACTGCCATCTTCCTCGGCTCCTGAGAATGTGGAGTTCTGACCTCCAAGAGTGCTCAACTCCACCTCTGCCTCCCATGGAAACCCTCATTTGCCAGGCAGTGGTGGCACACACCTTTGATCCCAGCATTTGGAAGGCAGAGGCAGACAAGATTTCCGAGTTCGAGGCCAGCCTGGTCTACAGAGTGAGTTCCAGAACAGCCAGGGCTACACAGAGAAACCCTGTCTCAAAATAAAAAAAAAAAAAAAAAAAAAAAAACCGGAAACCCTCGTTCTATGTGGGCTCCTCCTTCCTCATACATCTCACTGACACAGCCCTGCCTCTTCCCCAAATACCCTCAAATGCCCAGAAACGAAGCCTTTCCAGCTACCAGGCTACTCCCGGGCAAGACAACACCTGAAAAACAATCCTCAGTCACAGCCCAAATTACTCATGGGAATTTTACTGAGACACTCTCCTCAGTCAGCCTCTTCCACATGCACCCACCCTCCACCACCTCCCAGTCCCCCTGTGACCTCGAGCTTTCTGCCAGTTCTCATCCTGCCTCCTTCCTTCCCTCCATCCCTCCCTTCCTCAATTCCTCCCCCACTCCAATGTAGTCTAAATTGGGAGCCCCAGGCTTTGGTAGCCTGAAAGCCGGTTTTGCAGACTCTTTGATACTGGGTTCAGTTTCTCTTTCCTTCCTGACCTGGCCACACCCACACCCTCTCACTTATCTGGCCACACCCTCTCACTTACCTGGCCACACTCACACAGCTCTCTTACCTGGCCCAGGCATTGGCTCCACCTATCAGTGCCTCTTTTTTTGTTGTTGAGACAAGGTTTCTCTTTATAGCCCTGGCTGTCCTGGAACTCACTCTGTAGACCAGGCTGGCCTTGAACTCAGAAATCCGCCTGCCTCTGCCTCCTAGCGCTGGGATTAAAGGTGAACACCACCACTGCCTGGCTCTCAGTGCCTCTTAAGCACAAGTTTTCCTTTCCCTTATCTCCACCCCCACACCCCTCCTTCTTTGGACTCTGTCATAGCACTGTAGCCTAACCTAAAAAGCAGAGCCATGCATGCAGCTCAGGAGACACTTGGGACTTGAACATGGCTGCAATGTGCCTGCTAGGTCTGGTGACCATGGTGCTGGGCTTGGCCACAGCTGGTCCTGTCCCTCCTTCAAGCCCACTGCAGCCAGAACAGGCTGTCACATTGGTAGTTTCCACTCTGTCACAACAGGAACTAGATGCCTTTAAGGAAACCAAGGAGACTGTGGTGTGTCACTGTTACCATAATGGACCACCCTACATCATTTCTAGTGGGATGAAGATGGTAGCCTGCCACTGTGGGCTAACCTCTAATCTTCTGTGGTAGGTTAGGCTTGAGCCTTCCAGCTGTGACCAGTCTAAGTCTATCTTTTCTGCTATGGGTTCAGTTCAAATCCTCCTGCCAGGCTGTTTCACTTAGGCCCCAACTCTCCTGTGTGGGCTAACCTGTGCCTTTCCCTTCAGGAAGAATAGGAAGAATTGCTTCAGAAGGACATTTGGTATAACACCGACCCCTTTCCCAGTGCCTGGGGCCTGGGCCAGCAGCAGGTGAGTTGGAGCCTGATCCTGATCACCCCTGAAGTACCTCTCCCCTCCTAAAGTGGCTCCTTTGCCTGTCCCAAACCCTTTGTCCCTCAAGTGCCTCCACCTCTTTCATGTTTAGCCATCTTCTTTTCCATCTCTTTTTGCAGGGAGGGGGACACAAAGTCTCACTTCATAGCCCAGGCTGGCCTTAGCCTCCCAAGTATGCTGGGGTCAAAGACACAGGGCACCACACCTGGCTCCTTCTCTCTCCTTCTCTCCAGCCTGTCTGCCACCCCTGTCCCTGTCCTGCTCCCTGCTTCTCCCTCTAAGAACTCTCTAAGAGTTCTCTCTCCTCTATTACCTATTCCCCCTCACACAGCCTCTCCACTCTGTCTCTCTTACAATCCTCTCCCAGCCTGCTTTCCTCTCTGCCCTCCATCTTTCCTTGCAGCCTTCCCGGCCCCGCCCCCACCCCCACCTGCATATCCTATTCTCTTCTCCCCTGCCCCATCTCTGGGAGCCCAGAGTCTGTTTTCTGCCACCTTGTCGCCTCCTCACCTGACTCCTCCCTCCCTTTATTCCTCACCTGGATCCTTTCCATCCGTATCTCTGCCCATGTGCCCTGCTCTCTGGATCCCTCTTGTCTGCTCATCACCTGTCCCCTTGAAGGCCCCACGCCACCTTCCCCCTGCGCGGCATTACCCACACAGCCCAGTTTACCTGTGCTTTGGGGGATTGGGACAAGTATGTATGGTGATAGGGACTCAAATGAGGTCTCTCTCACACAGGCTAGGTAACTGATCTACTGATAAGCCACGCCCCCACTCCACACTGGGAAATGCTAGGCAGATGCTGTACCACTGAGCCACACCCCCAGCCCCTCACTGGGGGATGCTAGGTAGGGGCTCTACCACTGAGCCACGCCCCCAACCCCTCACTGGGGGATTCTAGGCAGGGACTCTACCACTGAGCCATGCCCCCAACCCCTCACTGGGGGATTCTAGGCAGGAGCTCTACCACTAAGTCATGCCCCCACTCCACACTGGGGGATGCTAGGCAGGGGCTCTACCACTGAGCCACGCCCCCCAGCCCCTCACTGGGGGATTCTAGGCAGGGGCTCTACCACTGAGCCACTCCCCCACTCCACACTGGGGGATGCTAGGCAGGGGCTCTACCACTGAGCCACACCCCCAGCCCCTCACTGGAGGATGCTAGGCAGATGCTCTACCACTGAGCCATGACCCCACTCCACACTGGGGGATTCTAGGCAGATGCTTTACCATGTGCTATGCCTCCAGCTCATCAGTGGAAGATTCTGGTGAAACACGCAGAGTCACACTTCCAGCCCTTACCTCAGCCTTCTTGCCTGTTATTTCTCACCTCACCTCAGGTCCAGGAGCTCCCCAAGGCCTTGCAGGCTGAGGTGGCCCTGACACTGAAGGTCTTGGAGAACATGACTGACTCAGGCCTGGCCACTATCCTGGACCAGCCCCTTCACACACTGAGCCACATTCACTCCCAACTGCAGACCTGTATGAGTCCTGGGTCTCTGGGTCCTCCCCACTGTGCCTCCAGTGACTAGGCTTCGCCCGAGTCCCAGCAGCAACCTCACAGTCCCATCCTCTGTCCACAGACACAGCCTCAGCCCACAGCAGAGCCCAGGCCCCAGAGCCGCCGCCTCTCCCGCTGGCTGCACAGACTCCAGGAAGCTGAGAAGGTGAGTCTGTCAGGGCAGGGGACTGGGGTCTGCAGTGCCTGGGAGCTCTGAGGCCCAGCAGCCCCTGAGCCAGCCCTGTCCTTTCAGGAGACCGCTGGCTGCCTGGAGGCCTCTGGCACTCTAAACCTCTTTAGCCAAGGGACTAAAGTGTGTGGGACTTGAAGTGTGTGGCCAGAGACCAGTGTCTGATTACAGTGGCCCAGCCCATCCAGGACTCTAGACTCTAAACTCAGTCTCACCCCACCTTAACTAATTTCCTCTCACCTTTTATGAAGCTGCAGCCCAGGCTGGGTTCATTTGACTACTTTCATACAATACATGCAAACACATGCAAATAAACAGTGAGAAGCTGGAGTCTTTCACCATGTGTGGTCTTGAGTGTGCGTTCGTGAATGGTTGTGGGCATGTGACTGAGTGTACACGTCGATGTGCTGCAGAGGACGCTCAAGAGTGTGCGTCTGTGTGTCTGTCTTTTCTGATGTGTATCCAAGGGACCACCTCTCTGAATCAGAGCCTAAACAAAGATGTGTCATGTGTGGACTGGCCATGTGCTCGTGTGTTTTCAAACATGCTTCAGCATCTCTGTCTAGTCTGTACCCACTGTGAGTCTATCTCTCTTTTAACCATGTTTCTATCTATCTCTCGTTCAGGATACTGTCTCCTATAATAGAATCAGAAAACCCAACACAGGCTGGAGAGGTTGTATGAGGGTGAGAACCTTAGATCTGACCCCAGCACTCATTTGAAAAAAAAAAAAGTAACAGTGGACTTTGGAAGCCGATACAGCAGAAGGATTCCTGGGACTAGCTAACCAACCAGTCTAGCAATGGCAAGCTTCAGGTTTAGCTGTAGTCCTTGGCTCAGAAAGTAAGATAAGGAACAATTGAGAAGACACTCAACATGCACTGTGGGACCCTTATACACAGGCACATGAACGTGAACAAGTACATAAACATTAAAATGTATAATACACAGGTGGGGGACTGGAGAGATTACTAGCACTGACTGTTCTTGCAGAGGACCTGAGTTGGGATCCCAGTACCCACATAGTGACTCCCAACCATCCTTAATTTCCAGTTCCAGGGATATGACGCCCTCTCGTGGCTTCCACGAGCACCAGGCACACCCTTAGTATACATACATGCACTCTGGCACTCATGTATATGCATAAAATAAAAATAAACAGATGTTTTCAAAAAGATAGAGACTAACTGAGGAAGATACCTAGTATTGACCTTTGGCCTCTACGTGTACATGCAAGCTCACACATATGCATGCAGCACACAGGCACACATACATCTAAAGAAAAATAAAGAAAGCCAGGCGGTGGTGGCGCACACCTTTAATCCCAGCACTTGGGAGGCAGAGGCAGGCAGATTTCTGAGTTCGAGGCCAGCCTGGTCTACCAAGTGAGTTCCAGGACAGCCAGAGCTACACAGAGAAACCCTGTCTCGAAAAACCAAAAAAAAAGAAAAAAAAAGAAAGATAAAGAAAAGAGAACTCATCTCAGAAGGCAAAAACAAAAATGAATTTGTCATCACAGAGTATTGGGCCTGCACAGTCACTATGCTCTAAACCTATGTACATAAGCTTGATACCCAGCAACCACATGATGGAAGGAGAGAACTTCTCATCCAGCTCGTCCTTGGACACCCACCCTAGGGTGTGTAAGTCTTAAAATTATTACTAGTAGTAGCAGCAGTAGTAGTGTATGAGTGTTCGGCTTGCACACATGTCTGTGCACCACATGCATGCCTGGTGCTCACAGAGGCCAAAAAAGGACATCAGATCCCCTGTAACTGGAGTTACAGATGACTGTAGGTGCTGGGAATCAAACCCAGGTCCACCTGAAGGAGAAGTCAGTGCTCTTTTTTGTTTGTTTGTTTGTTTGTTTGGTTGGTTGGTTGGTTGGCTGGTTGGTTGGTTGA
>JANHMN010000003.1:30734830-30752335 GCA_030674055.1 Rhabdomys pumilio | reverse complement strand
CCTCTGTGTGTGCATGCACTCATGTGCACACATTTCCCCTCCACACACACACATACTTTAAAAATAAAAAGCTAAACACGGTGGGACATGCCTTCAATCCACACTCAGGAGGCTCATTGCTGAGACTGAAGCCAGCCTGGTCTATAGAAAGATTCCAGGTCAGCCAGGGAGGGCTACACAGAAAAACCCTGTCTCAAAAAAACAAAAAACAAACAAACAAAAAAATCAAGACATGAATGCAGTTTCAGCCCTCTGTACCCAGGACATCTGCATTCATGCATACAACCAACCTCTAATGGAACATACTCAAAAACTCCAAACCCACCCTGTGTCTAGGCTGAACATGTCCAGGATTCTCCATGTTACAATCCCCTAAACAACATTGCAGAAACCCCAATAGCATCTAAGTTACAATGAATGTATCCTGATTGTCATCTGGAGAGGACTTAAAGGGAAGTGTGCATGGTCCCGTGAGCATTCTGTATGAGTGTATCCAGCATCTTCAGATGTTTGTATCCCCTGGGTTCCTGTATCCAATCACTTAGAAGCATCGAGGGATGAGTGTGTGTGTTGAACAAGAAAGTCATTGTTCTAGAGATCCAGGTTTGAAGAAGAGTAGGCAGATGCAGTGTGTGCCCCATCATTCAGAAGCATGTGCTCTCAGATCCAGGGGAAGAACTACAGGACACAAATCTTGGCGATTGGGAGGACGAGAGAGGAGGATCAGGAGTTCAAAACTAGTCTGGGCTCCAGAGTTAGACACTGACTTCCCATCTGAACATGGTGGCACATGCCTTCAATCCCAACACTTGGGAGGCAGAGGCAGGCCGATCCCTGTAGAGATAATATCTTATGTATTGTATCAGTGTATCATCTGTCAATTAAAAAGGCCTATAGCCTATGGCTTAGGCTGGAAATAAATGGAACATCTGGGAGGAGAAAGGATTCTGGGATAGAGCCAGGTGCAGGGAGGTTGGCCCGGGAAGATATGAGGAGATGTATACATGGTACCTGAGCACAGGTAACCAGCCATGTGACATAATGTAGGCTAAAATAAAGGGGTTATCTTTAGTTATGATCTAGTCAGATAAGAGCCTAGCTATATGACCAAGGTACTTGTAAATATATTTTGAGTCTGAGTCTTATTTCTGGGAGCAAGAGGCTGGGATGCAGAACCAGGCATAACTTCAACAGTGAGTTCTAGGCAATCCTGGCCTACACAATGAGTTCCAGAACAACCAGGGCTGCATGAAAAGACCCTGTCTCAAAACAAAACAAAACAAAACAAAACAAAACAAAACTGATATAAAGATGTGTGGATGGAAGGATAGATAGATAGATAGATAGATAGATGGATGATAGGTACATAGATAGACAGACAGATAGTGATGGCTAGTGAGATGGTTCAGCAGGTAAAGACATTTGTCACTATGCTTGATAACTTGAATTCTATCCCAGAGAGTACATGGAAGAAAGGAGAAAACTAACAACTCAGATTGTCCTGTCTTCCACATGCATATACAATGAGTAAATGAATGAATGAATGAATGAACATAGTTTAATAAAGAAAAGTCAAGCACGGTGACTCATGGCTATAACTTTGGAGGTAAAGGCAAAAGGATCAGGAATTTAATCCTTGGCTACATATGATCTTGTCTAAAAATCTTTAAAAAGAAAAGAAAAGAAAGCTGGGCATGGCAGTGGACACCTTTAATCCCAGCACTTTCAAGGCAGTGGCAGGTGGATTTCTGGGTGAGTTCAAGGGCAACCTGGACTACATAAGACAGACAGGGTTACACAGTAAGATGCTGAGGGCAAGGAAAGATAATAAGAAAAGCCGGCTAATATGTTTTAAACATTTAAAACATTCTGTTACAGAGCTGGAGAGATAGTTTAATATTTAAGAGCACTGGCTTCTCTTCCAGAGGGTCCAGGTTCAGTTCCCAGTACGTACATGGCAACTCAGAATCATCTGTAACACCAGTTCCTTCTGGCCTTCTCTGGCACAAACCACAGATAGGCAGGCAGGCAAAGCACCCATACACATAAAATAAATAAAAATACCATTCAGTTATATCATCTGACTAGGAATTTAGGAGTTTGTCGCAGACCCGCTTTCTGTGTATTTTTCTCTACCTTCCTCAGAATGGTAGCTTTAAATCCTAAGCTTAATGCTGCAATGTCCCCAAATGGGTGCAGAATCTGCAGGTCTCATATCCTTGTACCAATTAAGTAAGCAGGAAAGAAGAAAGCAAATGGAGAAGTCTTTTTTTGTATACTGAGGAAAATTATTAGTCCAGGCTGGCCTCAAACTTATGACAAACCTCTGATCCTCCTGCCTCAACCTCTTGAATGCTGGGATTATAGACATGTTTCATCAGGGCCATTTTCTTGGTTTTGGCCTTTATTTTTGAGACAGGGCCTTACTGTATCTTCTGGTGGCCTGGAATTTGAGATCCTCCTGACTCTGCCCGCCAAGTGCTAGATTACAGGCGTGTGCCATCAGGCCTGGCAGTTTGTATATTTTTTTTCATTGTTAAAGCCTCTATCCTGGGCCAAGCATGTGGCACAGACTCAGTAAAGCTTTATCAGTCGTGAGTGGCAGAGCAACCAGAGCTGTATGTTGTGACCCTCTGTTTACAGCAGTAATGACCTTTCCTGGGTGTCATGCGTAGTGCCTTGGCTTCTATGCTATTACTACCTTGCACGTTAGGTGGGGAGTATGAGCACAGAGCCCAGCTGTTGGGAGCACTCTGCACACAGGCATCCTTGTGAATGACGTGTATACTGGGCCAGTGTAAGGGATCCACCTGGCCTGAAATTCTCCAGTACTGCTGTCCTTGCCTCCCACCCTCTGCCCAGACCAGCTTCCTCCCTCTGGCTCCATTTCTATTTCTGTCTTGCTTTCCTTCCCCCCAAGGCCTCAGGGGGCCCCTGACTGGCTTGAAGCCTTCTTCCTTTTTCACCAGGATTAGGAAGGCATTTTCATGGCAGGGTATCTGAAGGACTGAGATGCCCAGAGCCCCTGACCTAGCCCAAACCACCTTTGCCTTCCCAGGCAAGTCTTCAGAGCCTGGAAAGCCCTTCCTCCATTACCCTCCACTCTCCAGCAGACCCTGCTCCACTTATGCTCACACAGGTAAGCACAGAGGTCTCCTTCCCTACTACCTTAACAGCTGACTGTGGAGACCCTCAGTTCAGCTAGGGTCACCAGAGCCATTCCCCAGCCTCCAGACAGCTCCAGAGGCAAACTGCCAATTCCACTCTTTCTTCATGGGAGGAGCCCTCTGACGAGTGACTCCCCCTCCCTCTGGTTCTGACCTCTGCCTGTAAAATAGACTCTGGACATCTATCCTATATAGTGTGGGCAGCCAGGCAGGAGTAGAAACTGCCCAGCTAAAAGGACTTAAAGTTGGGGATGGGTCAGAAATTGCCCCGCCTGCCCATTACTGTTATTGATGTTTGTAGGTTTAAGACAGTGTCTGGCTGTGTTGCCCAGGCTGGCCTCAAAATTCTGAGCTCAAGCAATCAGCCAGCCCCAGCTTCTTCAGTAGCTGGGAATCCAGTTGTGTCATCTTGCCCAAATCCACCTGCTTTAAAAAAAATTTTTTTTTTTTGTTGGCAAAAACAAACAAAAACTTCAGGGTCTCATGTAGGCCAAGCGGTCTCAAACTCTGCATGTAGAAAAGGATAGTCTCCAACTTTTTACTCTTTAAAAAAAATATTGATTTATCCTCTGTGTAGTGTGCCTGAGTGTATGCCTGTGCATCACACACATGCCCACAGAAGCCAGGACATGGAATCCCCCAGAACTGTAGTTACAGACAGTTGTGAGCTGCCAAAGGGTATTGGGAATCAAATCTGGCTCCTCTACAAGATCAGTGGGTGCTCTTAACCACTGAGACATCTCTTCAGTCCCTAGTTTTGAACTTTAAATTTTTTTTTTCTCTGTTTAGCTCTGACTGTCCTGGAACTCACTCTGTAGACCAGGCTGGCCTGGAACTCAAAAGATCCACCTGCATCTATCTCCCAAAGTGCTGGGATTTAAGGTGTATACCACCGCCACCCAGCTACAATTTTTTCTAATTTAATTAATCAATCAATTAGTTTTGTGGGGGTTTCACATGTGCTATGGCACTTGGGTCCCAGGGATCAAATTCAGATTGACAGGCTTGATGGCAAGTGTCTTTACTCTCTGAGCCAACTTGCCAGCTCAGTCTTGAACTTCTGAGTCTCCCGTTTCTACCTCCCAGGTGTCAGTATTTCAGGCATGTTCCATCATGCCCAATTTCTACCTGCTTTGTTAAGTCTGTTTTCCCAGGACACACACCTATAAACCTGTCACTCCAGAGGATAGGGCAGGATAACTGAAAGTTCAAGGCCAGCCCAGGCTACATTTTTATCAAGATCTTGTCTCAAAAAAAAAAAAAAAAATGACGGTACATACATATAATCTCTGCACTCAAAAGGCAAAGACAGAAGGATTGCCACAAATTTGAAGCCAGCCATATGTGTGTGTACATGTATGCATATGTACATGTATGCATATGTACATGTATGCACAGTTGTATGTACTTCTGTATTTGGTCATGGTGGTGCAAGCCCACAATCCCAACACTTGGTAGAGGCAAAGATCACAAAAGGCTGGGAGGCTAGCCAACTCTACCTAGGGAGTTTCTAGGGCAACACAGTGCTACACAGGAAGACAGTCAATCAACTAGACACTCAGGTATGTATGCATATATGTCTGTGCTTGAGGGATGTGTCAGCGAATAGTGTTTGTCATGTAAACATGGAGTTCAGACCCCCAATACACTCATAAAAACATCTGCGACTCCAGCACCAGGGGCAGGAGTGGATAGTGGAGGACCCTGGCGTTCACTGGCCAGACAGTCTAGCCTAACTGACGAGCTACAATGAGTCTCTGTCTCAAAAACTGAGGTAGATGACAGAGAAAGACACCCGACATTACCTTTGACCTCGGCATTCACACATGGATGAGTGCACCAGCACATGCAGGCATACACCACACCCACATACTAAATCAGTAAATAAATACTCCATGTAGAATTGCTTTTTTATGTTGTTTTGAGATACACTTACTATGTCGCCCTAGCTTGTCTGGAACTTATTCTGTAGACCAGGCTGGCCTCAAGATCACAGAGATTCCCCCACTCTGCCTCCTGAGTTTTGGGCTTAAAGGCAAGGGCCACTATGCCCAGCTGGAATCGATATTAAATAAATTAATCTCAATTTTCCACCCTCTGGTTATGCCAGGACACGTTATCTATTCCTCCTAGCTTCGGCGTTCTCATCTCTAAGATGGGATAACAGTATGGACGCCCTAGGGTAATTGTGAGGATTGGAAGGTTTAACGGTTACTCACATACTGGCCACCTGTCACTATCATTTTTTGTTTCTCCCTACCTCCGAGTCTGCCTGCCAGTCTCCCCATACCCACTGCCATGTTCTCTTCCGTCTGATTCAGAGTCACCCACCCACCCCCAAACACGCACGCGCGCGCGCGCGCGCACACACACACACTGGTCAGCAGAGCCGCCTCAGACACAGAAAAAAGTTTAATTCTGCTGCGGCGGAGGGTCCCGGCTCCGAGAGGGGGATTTGGTTTTTGTTTGTGTGGGGATTCATTGTGAGGTTAAGGAAGGTAGAGAGAAGAGTCTGGTCCTTCAGTGGGACCTGCCCGGAAGATGGTGGACAGGGAATCGGGAGAGACACGGACACTGGACAAAAAAATAAAATAAACAAGGAAGGGCAGAGGGAGAAGAGACAACCATGGGACAGAAAAAAAAAGGGAGACAAGTAGGAAAGGACTTAAAAACAGACGACAGAGGGAGGGAAAGACAGGACGTAGGGAGAAAAAAGGAGAAGCCCCTCCCTCCAAACCAGACTGGTGGGACCAGGAATGGGGCTGGGTGAGGGGACTAGAGGCTTTGGAGGCCGCCGCGGGGCAGAAGAGATCTAGTCCAGCCAGATACAAGGAATGGGCCCCTCGCCCCTGCCCCAGGGTCCCGGGTAGGGTAGGGGACTCGTGTCTCAGTGCTGCAGTGTGGGGGGGCCCCGCCCCTCCCCGCGCTTCGCTGTGTAAGGCACCGGCTCCGGCGAGGTCCGCGAGCGCGCAGGGGGCGGGGCAGAGGGGTGGAGTCGGAGAGACCGGCGATCTGCCTCCAATCCGGAGGCGAGTGGGCGTGGCCTCGACTGCGGCCAGCCACGCCCCTTGCACATCCCTTCTCTCCAGCCTCCCCCGCATCCGGCCGGGCTGGGCAACTAAGTGCGGCCCACAGGCGTCCCGGTGCCCGTGCGCCCGCCGCTCACACGGTACTCTCCAGCATCCATTCGGTGCTGGTGAAGGCCAGGCGTGCCCGGGCGGAACCCAGCCCCAGGTCTCCGTCCTCCCCGGCCGCGCCCCCTCCGGCCCCGTCCAGGTGTGGCGTGGACCGGTGGCGCTTTGTCCGCCGGGCGCGGCGCGGGTAACTGTGACTCTGGAACAGCGCCCCATAGTCCCCGTCGAAGGAATAGCGTTGTTGTGGCCTGGGCCGGGCCGAGGCTCCCCCAGGAACTAGAGCTAGAGTTGGGGGCGCTGAAGTAGGAGGCCCCAAGGCCCCTGAACGGCTCCTTCGAGGGCCGGTCAAGGCCCTAGATTCCTCCCCAGAAGTTTCCTCGGAGGGCAACAAGCATAGCGAGGTGGCGGAGCCACCCAGAGAGCGTCCAAGCACCACCTCTAGCTCAGTGGAAGTCGCCTCGGCCTCCATGGCCTTTGCCTCGATGGCTGCAGGGACCGCGACCTCCCGCAGCGCCTCGTAGCGGTCTGGAGCTGGTGGGGCGGAGGCCTGCTGCGCACCTGCGCCATTGGTCTGAGAGCACACGTGGCTGACCCGAGGGGGCGATCTGGACGTCCCCTTGATGCGGCGGCTGTCCCCATCGCCGTACACCTTGTAGCGAATCATGAGCAGAACGATGAAAACCAGGACCGAGGCTACAATGACGCCCCCGATGGCGATGATCATGGTGCCGCCCAAGAAGTGGGCCCTCAGCGGGCGGCATGGTGCAGGATCTCCCGCGGTGGTGAATTGCACACAGCCCACCACTCTGGTAGCCGGCAGAGCGGTGGCCCCGTCGTCGTAGACTGCCAACACACACAAATCATAGGCGCGGCCAGCCGCCAGATCATTCACCAGAAAAGTCTGGCTGGTAGAAGGGATCATCCTGTGGAAAGGGGTGCGATCAAGACGCAGTTAACACCACTCTTAACTATGTCCCTTCACTTTACGCCCTAACTGGGGGAAACTATGCTACTGGTGTCTAAGTCTCTCCTTTATCAATATATTGCCAGTCTTTCAACACTGCTCCAGACCACACCCCTTCATCTATATGCCCCGCCTCCAGAAACACCAACCTTTAGCATCTGCTACTGGAATTATCTCGGCTCTACCTTGGACAATTTTCACTTAAGCTCCTTCATCTGTACATAACTACCATTTAAGGAGATCAGTGCTATGGCCATTCCCTCTAATCTGCATGTCCTTCTTCCATTCAGATGGACACTGAAGTCAACAATGGTGGACTTGTAGCCCTGAGTCTTCATCCAGCCTCTACCTCCTGAATGCTGGAATTTCAGGCTTACAGACATGTTGGTTTGTTTGGTTTGGTCTTGTGGTGGTAGGGAATAAATCCAGGCTTCCTGTAAGTACTCCACCAGTTGAGCGACATTTCCAGGCCTAATTCCTCTTTGATACACACTCTTGCCTTTGGGGGAGACAGCATGTGGCAGGACATGCCCCACCTTTGGGTAAATCTCTAGCTCCTGGCTCAGTTTCCCAAGCACCTAAGCTACATATTCCCAGTCACTGCCCTTCTGACTGCACTCTGGCTTTGCAGCCGTATCCCTTCCAGGTACCTTGGGACAGCTCCTCCAGAGGCACCCGGCTGTTCTATGACCACTCATTATTGAATTCTAGGAACCAATTCACTGAACCATACTCCCCAAATAGTCATCTACAACTGACTAAATTGTAGCCAAGCATGGGTTTCATTCTTTGCTGTAGCCTCTATTCAAATGAGATCCATAGGTAGCAAAATCCTTCAGTTAAACACCCGGGAGCCACAACCTCTCTACCCTTTGCTAGTTCTGTGACCATACACGTTTCTTAACTTCTCTATGCACCTTTCCCCTCTAACAGAGACAACGAGAATTCCTATATCCTTGAGATAGCACAGGGAATGGATGAGTTAACGTATCTAAAGCCCAGATTGTCTAAAGTTAAGGATGTCACTATGAGCTAATGTCCCATCCAGTGTTTTCAGCTATTCTATGGGCTCCCACTCCAAGGCTATATTGCCCTTGTCTGTTTCTTTTTAGATTACATTTAATTTACAACAATACCATCGTTAACTGGCCTGACCTCATCTAAATTAGATGTATTAATATGTATATACGTGTGTAAGGTGGAGGTCAGTGGGTAACTTGCAGGAGTCTGTTCTCTCCTCCCACCATATGTGACCCAGGGATTGAACTCGGGTCATCAGGCTTGGCAGAAAGTGCCATAAGCCACTGAGCCATCTCACCAGCTGCACCCTCTACATCTCTCTAAGATCCACCCTAGGGACATTCCCTCCCAGTCTTTGGTCTCTTGTGATGAGCATATCTTGGCACAGTCTGTTTGGGCTACTTCCAGCCTCAGGGAATCCAGAGTGTGGAGTGCACCCTGACTGGCATGCACTGCACCCAACCTCGAAAGCTCTCTTCTCCTGCCAAGGCTCTTAGTGGCTCACCAGAGACAAGCACCGCCCCATGCAGATCAAGTTCCACCCCCTCTAAAAAGCCATGCCTCATCTCCAAGCATGCTTACCTGTCAGAGCTCCACAGGCCTGCCAGTGGGGCTGCCTGCTGGTCCTGAGACCCTCATCAAGAAGGTCCCTGCCATGAGGCACCACCCTCTACCCCAGGACTTCAAGCATAGGTCCCACCCACCCCAAAAGACCTCACATTATGTTCTTCCTTTTTCAAAAAACAACCAACCTTGAGCTGCCCTGACCCCTTTCATGGTTTAACTTTCTCTTCTTTTCCTAGAGGCTTGGATTTCCTTGGTTCTTCTCCCCAAATAACCAGTTGCTAGGGGCTCCCCCCCTTTCAAGGACAGTCACTGGCTCCTTAAGAAAGCCTGAGCCCACGAGTCTCTCATTGGCTGCCAGACCAGAGCAAGCAGCTGAGCAGGCTTCTTGTTGGATGTCACCTCAGCCCATGGCTGCAGAGAGGAAGTTAACCCCTGCAGTGCCGTCCTACGTACAAGCATCTGCAATGGAGGACGAAGGATAAAACTGGGGCCCTCAGGGAAGAAGAGTACCTGCCAAGCTGGGGAGAAAGGACTACCAAGATCTGCTTACATACTGGTTCTGGAGCTTTCTCCCACCCTGTCACATGATGGTTATGGATCAGAGAGGAACAGTGAAGAGAGATGAAAAACTACACAATCCAAATGATTGACAGAAATGCATCATCCATCTCCCCACCATCCCTGCCTGGCAAACACTAGGTATTCAATAAGTGTGCGTTCAAGCATATGAAAGATAGCTCTGCCTCTCTCTGTCTGAGAGCAAATTATCTCTCCCACAGAGCATCAAGTTCTGTGGCTGAAAAGAAAAAGAACTGAGGGTGTGGCTCAGTGGTAGAGCCCCTGCCTAGAATTCCCCAGTGAGGGGCTGGGGGCATGACTCAGGGGTAGAGCCCCTGCCTAGAATTCCCCAGTGAAGGGCTGGGTTTATTACAGAAGGATTGCCTAGCATGTGTGAGGCTCTCAGTTCAATCAACAGTACCATAAAAGTTGAATGCATAAAAATAAAATAAAGGCTGGCAAGATAGCTCAGTGGACAAAGGAGCATGCCACCGCAACAAGAGTCTGTCCCCTAAGACATGGTGGAAGAAGAGAACTGATTCTCACAAGATGTCCCTTGATTGCCACATGCATGTTATGGTATACACACACACACACACACACACACACACACACACACAAATGTAATTTTAAGGATGTTAAATGACACACATAAAAAAGTAATTTTTCTTCTTTCTTTCTTTTTCTTTTTCTTTTCTTTTCTTTCTTTTTTTTTTTTTTTTTGTTTGTTTGTTTGTTTGTTTGTTTGAGATGAGGTTTCTCTGTGTAGCCCTGGCTACTCTGGTACTTCCTCTGAAGACCAGGCTGGCCTCACTCTCAGAGATCTGCCTGCCTCTGCCTCCCAAGTACTGGGATTAAAGGCCAGTGCCACCACCACCCAAAAAAATAATTTAAAAATTTTAAATGAAATAAATGGGAGTGATGGTAGCAGCTTTATAGCAAACAGCTGCATCTTTGGACAGTTTGTGAAGGTTTCTGTTTGGGGTCTTGGTCTGCTAACTGACTGTAACAGGCCAGTCTGTCTGTCTAAGGAGGGCTTCTGACACACCCTCAACAATGTCCTCAGTTCTGATGGTCAGAAGCAAAATGAGGAAATGTGTACTTGGTGTAGCCATATAGTCCTTGTAATCTCAGGAGATAAAGAGTTCCATGCCAGCCTGGACTACATAGTGAGTTGAAGGCTAGCCTAGGCTACAAGGGCAAGAGCCTGTCTCAAAAACAAAAGAAGAGCCGAGAGAAAAGAGAGGCCTCTGGCAAGCAGATTGGCCAATAGGACACAGATGGAGGCCAAGAGACAGGCTTATCTTGAAGGGCTAAGTGCTCTGAAGTTGTTGGGGCTACCACTGACGGGGAAATGGATCCCAACCCTCTAATAACCCAAAGAATGAAGCACAGGGCCAGGCACTCAGCAGACTACAGTGCAGGAGGAAGGCAAGAACAAGATGTGTCTGTTTAGCCAACAGCCATTTATTAAGTGCCCACTGTGTGTCATCCCTGCTGTGCCAGGGTCTGTGACTGGGAGCCATACTGACAAACTACCAAGATGGAGAGACCACAGGGCTCAGGTACTGATTCCCATGGGCCCCTACCCATCAGGCTGTGTATTCCCTCAGGTTAGGGACTGCGTATCCTGGTCTCCTCAGGGCAAAGGTGCCAATGGTCACAATGAAGGTAGCCATTTTATTTTATTTTTTATTTTATTTTTTGAGGCAAGATCTCACTGTGCAGCTCAGGCTGACTTCAAAGGTGCTACGTAACCCAGGCTGACCTGGAACTGAAGATCGTCTTGCCTCAGCTCCCAACTCGCTTGGACCACAAGCATGTGGCACCAATGTCTAACTCCGAGCTGGTTTTCTGTATTCAGGAAGCACATATATTGAATACCTACTGCTTCCCAAGTAAGGATGGAAGGGAGTTAGGTAATTATTTCTTTATAAACTTTCCTTTCAGGGCCAGGCGGCGATGGCACAGGTCATTTTTCCCATCACTCAGGCAGAAGCAAGCTGAACTCTTAAATTCAAGGCCATCCTGGTCTACATAGTGAGCTACAGGACAGCTAGAACTACAAAGAGAGACCCTGTCAATGATGATAATAATAATAATAATAATAATAATAATAATAATACTCTTATTTCTGTGCATTTCTATCTTTTCTTCTCTATGACTCACAGCCATACCCAACTCAGGACCCAGTATAATAGCACAGAGGGGAAATGCCTAGTGGGGGAAGGAGGAAAAGAAAGTAGAGACAGACAGGGAAGAGGAAGACAACAAACTCTGGAGATGGAGAGGAAAAGTAACTGACATGTGTCTACACTACAGCCTGATCACCCTAAGACAGTGGCTTCTAATCCAGATGGGCCTGGAAATAATTCATAGGTACTGATTAGTATTCTATCAATTTGACACAAACTAGGCTCATCTGGCAATCTCAATTGAAACAATGTTTCCATCAGACTGCCCTGAGGGTGAGTGGGGGTGGGGGTATTTTTTGACTAACGATTCACATAGGATGGGAAGTATTCCCACTACTGGGAATGTTCTATAAGGTGGTCCTGGGTCGTTCTATAAGAAAGCAGGCTGAGTAAGCCCTGAGGAGCAAGCCAGTAAGCAGCACTCCTCCACGGCCTTCAAGTTCCTGCCCTGAGTTCCTGCTCTTCTCACATTGATGAACTTGTGACCTTTGAGCTATAAGATTAAAAAAATAAACCCTTTCCTCCCCAACTTGCTTTTCTTGTTTTTTGTCTTTTGTAACTGTTGTTGTTGGACAAGACTTTTCTGTGTAGCCCCTGGTGTCCTGGAACTCACTCTGTAGACCGGGCCAGACTCAAACTCAGAGATCTATCTGCCTCTCCCTCCAGAGTAACGGGATTAAAGGTGTGTACTACCACCAATTGGCTAAGTCATAGTGTTTATCAAAGCAATAGAAACCAAAGTTGAACATAATGTTTCTATTTTTCTCATGGTTTTTGCTTTTTGTTTCTATAATGTAGAGAACTAGAATAGTAGTGACATAAATAGAAATATAACTACAAACATGTGTGTTTTATGTGACACAATGTTTAACTTATAGGATTCATGATAAAAAGCCTCTGGAGAGCAAGTGATGTTGGCCATGGAACTCTGTGAGATATTTGTTTGGCAGTATTGGGATAGAACTCAGTGCCTTCCCCAGTTTAGCTAGTGCTCTGCAGAACCATGCCCCAGTCCTTGCTAGGGGATTCCAGGCAGGGGCTCTACCACTGAGCCACGCCCCCAGCCCCTCACTGGGAGATTCCAGGCAGAGGCTCTACCCTGAGACACGCCCCCAGCCCCTCACTGGGGGATTCCAGGCAGGGGCTCTACCACTGAGCCACGCCCCCAGCCCCTCACTGGGGGATTCTAGGCAGGGGCTCTACCACTGAGCCACACCTCCAGCCCCTCACTGGGAGATTCCAGGCAGAGGCTCTACCCTGAGACACGCCCCCAGCCCCTCACTGGGGGATTCTAGGCAAGGGCTCTACCACTGAGCCACGCCCCCAGCCCCTCACTGGGGGGATTCTAGGCAGGGTTCTAGCACTGAGACACACCGTAGCCCCTCACTGGGAAATTCTAGGCAGGGTTCTAGCACTGAGACACACCGTAGCCCCTCCCTGAGGGGCTTTACTTTGAGCGACACCTCAGCTTCTCACTGGAGAATTCTAGACAAGAGCTCTATCTCACTATAACTGAGCTACATCTCCAGCCCTCTTTTTTTTTTTTTTTTCTACTTTTTAAATTTTGAGACAGAGTGTTTGTTTCCAAGTTGTCCAGGCAGGCTTTGTCCTTGCTGTCCTCCTGCCTCAGCTTCCCTACGGCTAAGATAACAAACCTGAAGCATCAGTCCCTGCTCTTTGTTCTAACTCCACTGCCCAGCCCTGTCCTGGCTCATGTTAAGTATTACACAAACATCTCCTAAGTGCATGAAACACAAAGACTGCAGAGCAGGGGGATGGAAAAGGCAACTGCAGGCCTATTCAGAGCCCAAACTAAGCAAGGGCAGGGGGGATGAATGAGCAGGTGGGCGGAAAGGACAGGATGTCCGGGTTAGGGAGGAGGTCTTGGAGCTGCTGCACCAGACTCACCTGTAGACTAGGGAGTCATCCGCAGAGCTGTTGTATTGCACTTGGTACATGCGGATGCCAGGCACTGGCCTCTGGGCCGGCCAGCGGATGAGCACAGAGCTGGACGTGAGTTCAGCAGCCACAAGCCTGCGCTCAGTGGTTGAGTCGTTGGCACCGGGTCTACCTGGTGTGGCGATGTCAGAAGAACCAGGTTCAGTGAGAGGCGGCGGGGCAGCAGGTGGGGGCGCCATCAGTGGCAGAGGTACCACACATACCTCCACAGGTGCAGTGGCTTCCCCAGCAGCATTGGAGGCTATGCAAGTGAAGGTACCGCTGTCCCTTAGGGTAGTGATGGTCACATCCAGCGTTCCATCTCCACGGACCCGAGTCCGGCTGGAGTTCCCCAGCAGCCGTCCATCAGGTGCCACCCAATGCACCACGGGCTCAGGGTCACCCACTGCCCGGCAGCGCAGACTGACAGCCTGGCCCTCTACCACCAGGGCCCGGCCCCCTGCCTGTCGTGTGATGAGTGGAGGCTCACATAGAAATTCCTCCTCAGGAATGGACCAGAAATAGCGGTCAGTGAGATGTTCGGGCGTGGCACATGTCTCCAAATCATCCTCCCTGGTCAGGCGCCGAAGCCAGAGCAGTTCACAGTTGCAGTGCAGCGGGTTGCCACCAAAGCTAACTGTCAGTGGGGTGGGTGGCTTGGGCCCACCGCCCTGGGACCTCAAGAACAGTCCATCTGGGGGCAGTTTATGTAGACGGTTGGAGGTCATGTCCAAGCGTACAAGTTTGTGCAGCTGCACAAAGGTGCCCTCCGCAATGTGATCGATGAGATTGTGGTCCAGCGTGAGGGTGTTCAAGTTCACCATCTGACCCACCGCCTCCCATGGCAGTGCCTCCAGGTTGTTGTAGGACAGATCCAGGTCCTCCACGGTGGACAGGAAGGCGTCAAAGGCTGCCGACTCCACCTTGCGGATCTGATTGTTGCCGAGGATCAAGTGGCGGAGGTTACCCAAGCCCCGGAGCTGGTCCCCTCGAACCTCTGCTAGGCGGTTGCTGTCAAGGTGCAGGGCCCGGAGAGCACGGAGGTCAGCAAAGGCGCCGGCTGCTACCTGGCCAATGGTGTTGCGAGACAGGGTGAGGTGGACCAAGCTGGTCATATTGGCGAAGTCTCGGCGACGCACAGCCGCAATGAAGTTGTCAGTGAGCCGCAGCTCGACCACACGCCTGTCGATGGCGGGTGGCACGAAGAGCAGGCCGGTCTTGGCACACAGCATGGTCAGTGTAGGGGCCACGTTCTGACAGATGCAGCGACCTGGGCAGGGTTGACCACGAGATGCTCCTGCCCAGAGCAGCAGTAGGAAAGGGAGAGCAGCAGGTGGTGGCGAGAGGAGCCCGGAGGAGAAGGGGCCTGGAGCCATGGTGCAGGGGGGAGGCAGGAGGTGTGGGAGAGACCTGGAGGGGAGGAAGACAGTCAACCAGGATTGGTCATCACTCCTGCAACCCTGGCATGTGCTGCTGAAAGTCAAACTGGATTCTTTATCTCCCAACAAATGGACTCTGGACAACAGATCTCAAAGCAGCTAGCATACATGGCATGGTCATCTACGGTATTTTGTTTTGTTCTGTTCTGTTGGATACAGTGTCTTATTATATAGCCTGGCCTGGCCTGAAACTTGTTTGTAGACCAGGCTAACCTCAAACTCACATAGTTCAGCCTGCCTCTGCCTCCCTAGTGTTAGGATTAAATGCATGTGTCACCACCTTAGCTTTTCTTTTTCTGAGACAAAGTTTCACTGTATATCCCAGGTTGGCTTTGAACTCATAATCTTCCTGTGTCTGCCTTCTCAGGGCAAGGACTACAGATCTGGGTCAAAGCAACCAGATGTGATTGCATTTCCATAGTAAGTGGCAAGTCACCTCTGCATTACTCTGAAGTTTTCTACCCTCCCACCTATCATGACTCTTGGAGCTCCCCAACTTCCCATGACCTCCCAGCCCACAGATACTCTGCAATCACCGTTGGCTGAAATTTACGACCAAAGATGTCAAACATACAACTCCTAGTTCAAATTTCAGCTGTGACACTTACTAGCTGTGTGACCTCGGGCAAGTGTCTGAACCTCTCTGAATCTCGGTTTCTTCATCTGTAAAATAGAGAGAAAGAAAAGGCCTTACTTTGGTGAGGCTTATGTATACTCATGAGTGGACACATAAGATGAGTTTAATACATATTAATAATTATTAGTTGCAACATCACTGGGTGTCTAATAATACCAACGACAGAACTGGGCCTGTGCGTTATGGTAAAAGAAAGTGTTTCCATTTTAAATATTATTATTATTTTGAATATTGCACATGTGTGGCTGGGTCAGAGGACAACTCTGTGGAACTGATTTTTTCATTCCACCTTCATGTGGCTCCCAGGAGTCAAACTTAGGTCGCTGCATTTGTACAGCAAGCTCCTTCACCCGCTAAGCCATTTTGCTGCCCTGCAAGTGCATTAAAATTAAACACATTCAAATAAAAATTCTGGCTCTCTCATTTACTAACTCTAGGAGACCATAGCAATGATCCCCACACCTACACCAGAGTTTATTTTTCTTCCTTTTTAAAAATTTTGTTGTTATTTTTCACCTGTTTGTTTGAGGCACAGTAGTATTATGTAGTCCAGGCTAGCCTTGAACTCACAAGCCTCCTCAGGCAGTAAGGTCTCACTCTGTAGCCCAGGCTGGCCATGAATCCACCTGCCTCTGACTCTCAAGTAATGGGATTAAGAGTGCAATACACTCATCCTGTTCCTTTTATTATTTTATTTGTTTGTTTTCATTTTTAAGACAGGGTTTCTCTGTGAAGTCCTAGCTGTCCTGGAACTCACTCTGTAAACCAGGCTGTCCTGGAGCTCACAGAGATCCACCTGCCTCTGGCACCTGAGTGCTGGGACTAAAGGCGTGCACCACCACTTCCTGGTCCATCTTGTTCTTTAAGACATGACAGTAGGTTGTCTGTGCTAGTCTAGAACTTGCTATTGCCATACAGTTGAGGCCGGTCTTGAACTCTTGATTCTCCTGCTTCTGCCTCCCAAGTACTGGAATTACTGGCGTGTGGTGTCACACAGAGAAAGGTCAAAATGTCTTTACTTTATATATTAAAACAATACCATCTTCACTGAGTTTTTGTATGAAAACCACTGAGTACAGGGCCTAGCTCACAGTGAGCACTCAATGAATGTTAAGGCCTTCCACCTAAATTAATAGAGAAAAAGACAAAAATGTGGGAAGGGTTGAGAAAAAAAATCAGAATTTCCCATCTCAGTTTGGGGAGTCTTCCTCTGAGTATGGTCTGTTTCCAGGTTCATCTGAGCTCCCAAGTAGGGTTGACTGATACCAACTGGTAAACAGGAGGCCCGTACATGCCTACAGGCACATGCGTGTATGCACACACACTATGCCTCTGCTCCAGGCAAAACCTTCCAGCAGGGATTCCCCCTCCAGCAGCTGCAACCCACGACATGTCAGTTCCCATCATAACACAGGGTGGGTGGGGGTTGGAGGGGTAAAGCGGAAAGGATGGGAAGGGGGCGTCCTCAAAGCTATTTTCATCCCACCATGTCCTATGCCCCAGCCCTTGCAGACCAACCTCTGAGGAATCTGTGGAATGATGGCCATATGTGACCTTGATCTTTTTACCCAGGGGAAGAAGATTGGGACTAAGATAGTCAGAGAAAGGCTGCGAGAGTCAGAAGGAAGCAAGAGAGGAGGAATGGACTGGCAGACAGAGCGACTAAAAGACAAAAAGAGAAAGGGTTTCCCAAGATGACATAGGTTCCAGGTATGGCTCAGCAGAACATGTGCCTGGAACTCCCCAAAGAGGAACTGAGGCGAGGCTCAGTGGTAGAGGCCCTGCCCCTGCCTGGAATCCTCCAATGAGGGGCTGTGGGTGTGGCTCAGTGGTAGAGCACCTGCCTAAAATCCCCCAATGAGGGGCTGGGGGCGTGGCTCAGTGGT
>JANHMN010000003.1:30625788-30715420 GCA_030674055.1 Rhabdomys pumilio | reverse complement strand
AAAAAAAAAAAAAAAAAAAAAAAAAAAAAAAAAAAAAGACTTAATATATGTGTTTCTCTGTGTAGCCCTGGCTGTCCTGGAACTCACTCTGTAGATCAAGAATGGCCTCGAACTCAGAGAGCCATCTGCCTCTGCCTCCTCTCTGCCTCTCTGCCTCTCTGCCTCTCTGCCTCTCTGCCTCTCCTCCTCTCTGCCTCTCTGCCTCTCTGCCTCTCTGCCTCTGCGCCTCTCTGCCTCTCTGCCTCTGCGCCTCTCTGCCTCTCTGCCTCTCTGCCTCCCGAATGCAGGGTCTCATTATGTAGACCAGGCTAGTTTCGAGCTTACAGAAATGCCCTGGTGGGATAGGACACGCCGCTAAGCCCAGCTCCGTCTACTCTTTCTTGTGCCATCTTCACAGTCTTGGTTTAGCGCTCATTTGTTTTCTTAACTCATGTGCCCTCATTTCTCAGAGTTCCGTCTGATCCTTGACTCCATTCATCCCTCATACTCTCCTTGGGATCCGTCACCAACTCCCACAGCTTCAATTACCATCTCTAATGATCCTTAAATTCTGGTCTCCAGCCTCAATTTATCCCCGAGGTGGGGCAATGTTCTTGACCTCAGTGTTCAGTGTCCCACACTGAGCTTCTCCTCTGGGACACAATCTCCCAGAGGGCTTTATCCTGGACTTTTCTCTTCCGCCCTGTGGCCAGCCAGTGGCAAAAGGCTAGTTCAATGGGCCATCTGGGCGTCCCTCCCACTTCGCACCTCCTCCCTCCCCAAGGTCCCTCCCAGATGCAACCCCGCCCCAACTCCCCAGGTAGCTCCCTGGGCTCTCCCTTCAGTGTTCCATTCCTTCTCATTCCACGTTTCTATGTAAGCCAGAGACGTCCCTTCCAAACTCCCAAGTCCCCAAGACCTTCCTGGCCTTGAATCCCCGCCCCGCCCCGCCACTTTTAGTCGCTAGTGCCTTTAGCACAAGTGCAGACTCCCTCCAGTGGCCAAACATCTGGCCGCAGCTCATTTCCTACCACTCCCTGTCGTAAATTCTACACTCCACCCTGACTGTATTTCTTGGAGTTCTCGGAACAAGCCACGTCGCTGTCACCCTTCTGGAGCAGGCCCCTTTCCAATCAGTTCACTCCGACGCAGGACAGTTTGTGGATGGACTAAGATTGCGACAAACGTGATGGGAGCCATCTCCATTTATTGACAGCGTCTTATGTGTGGGGTCTTATCTCTTTCCACCCTTAAAGGGTCGACCTCGCTCATCTTGAGGTGTCACTTGAGGCGCGGCCGATCGAAACTAGGAGCCTGGATGCAGCATTGTCATCCTAAACGGCGATGGTACTACAGGACACAAACCCTGGGCGGGGCGTGACCGAGGGGCGGGGAGGAGGGGGGTCCTTGAACGCCAGAATGAGGAATTGTGACTCTGCCCGCCGCCACTGAGTTAGACCGGCGCGAGACTGCCCCCTGCGGGTCCGTAGGTCCAATCGCCGGCTCCGCCGGACCGTTGCCCGGGGCAACGCGGCGCGCGCCCCTCCTCTTCCAGGCCTTCTGCTCTCCGCCCGGGGCCTGGCCGTCTGCCCATCACCTTCTCGTCAGACCAATCGTAGTGAGGAGGGGGCGGGCCTCTCAGGCCTCGTTCCAGCCCTGTCGCTCCCCTCCAGGGCAGGACCCCGCCTTTCTCTCCGCACACCTCCCACCCTTCGGACTGCTCTCGCCGCCAGTTGGCTGGGCTCACCGTCTGTCAATCGGGTGTGAGCTAATGCTGGCGCACAGTGGCCCACCGGGGCGGGGCCAGGGGCGGTGACGCACGGCGCGGTGACGCAGCGCGACGGCGGCGGCGGCGGCGGCGGCGGTGGTCGGTGCGGGAGGAGGGAGGGGAGCTCTCGGGCCAGAGAGGGGGCGACGGCGGCGGCGACGGCGGTGGCAGCGGCGCTGGTGGCGGCGGCTGCCTGAGGAGGCGCAGGTGGCGGCGGCGGCGGCGGAGGCCGAGGCGGTGAGTCTCGGGCAAGGCCGGGCCGGCGGGCGCGGGGCGGCGGCGGTCGAAGCGCGCGGCGCTCCCCTCAGGGCGACCCAGGCCGCGCGGCCGGCCCCGCCCCCTCAGGGACCCCGCGCCGCGGGCTGCGGCGGGCGGCGGACTCGGGCCTCGAGAGGCCGGAGGATCCCGGAGGACTCCTTAGGGTCTCGCACTCAGCTCACTTCTCCCCACCCGGACCCCTTCCTCAGTTTCCCTCCCAAACCGTCACGCCCTGGGGATAGCCGAGGGGCCGGGCCCGGGGACCTCTGTCCTGACCCGGCACGCATCTGCCTGGTCCTACCGCACGACTCCAGCGGCCTCCCCGGAGACCATCCTCAGTTTTCAACTGCCTCCTCTGGGGACGTTCTCCATGGATCCCCGCCCTTTGGTCCTTGGTTCTCTCTCCACATCTTCCTCCTGGATCGCAACACATTCCTTGGTGGCTGCTCGTCATCTGTCTCCACAGCACATATTTTTCAGACATCTCCCCCGGGAACCTCCCTGAAGCCCCTAAACCTCCCCAGACACCCATTCTGCATCTAACCCCCCCCCCCCCCCATCTGCAGCACATATTCAGGCCATCCCTTTCAGACTTCTTCAAATACCCCCAAGAATTTACCCTCCTACTTCTCTCCATTCTAGAAATCTTAGAGATTTTTCACTCTTATCCCCAAATTCTTCAGTATGTCCCTGGTGAACACTACATCATCCTTGAAGAGCTTGCATATCCCAGAACAATCCTCTTCAAATACTCATGAAGTGTTCTTAGATACCAAAACTCACCTGGAGGCCCCTCTCCTCTCTTTGCTTCCATCTTCTGTATGCACCCTGTCTCTTCACATATTTCTTAGACCCTTCTATAGATTCCTAAAATCTGTCCCAGAGAACTCATGTTCCACAAACATTCCCCACCTTGGAATGCTCTAGAGGTGACCTCATGTACCCAAACCCTTTTCTCCTGAGCCCCTACAGCTACTAATCCTGAAAGTCTCCAGAGTTCCTCTCATATTCCCCAAACCTCTTCCAAATCCCCTCTTCTGTATCCCAAATCCTTTCCAGTAACACACACCACATGTTTTAAAAATAGAGTATGGACTCCAAAAAGTTTCCTCATAGCCTCTGTTCCCTCTAAAACTTTTCTTGGATAACCTGAAAATTTGAAACTCCCTTTCTAGCCTTAGATAAACTTCTGAAGCTCTTCCTTACAACCCTGAAACACCCCTCTAAACTACACCTTTCAGGACCCCTTACATCAAAGAACTTAGTAACCCTGAAATGGCCTTTAAAATACTTCTTAGAGATCCTGACATCCCTAGAACCTTTTGAATTTTTTCTCAGACTTTCTTACTAAAAGACTTTTCTAGCTATCTCTTCCTCAGAATCCCACCCCCCAAATTCTCTAGAACCATCTTTAGAAAGCCTACCTAATCTTCCTTCAGTATAGCTGAACATCCAGAATTCTTTGTGAAAAACCTACTCTGATGCTTTCAGGTCTTCACTAGGAGTCTTCCCCCAGCCCTATATTTTTGGTTTTGTTTTGTTTTTTAACTTGAGGTTTCTCATAAAGCCCCCCAACCCCTGCCCTACCCTATATTTAAAAATCCCTCTGTCAGGACCTTTCTCTGAAGATCACTTCCTACGACATTGGGAGATTTTTCTCCCAAGCCCTGTGTCAGTAATCTCTAGCACTTTCTGAGAACCTCTCTCAGTTTTCTCCTCTGACATCCCTAGTCTTATTTCAGGACTGTCAGACAAATCCCAGTTAGGATGAATCTCTTCTTACTTTCTCTTATGCCTTCATTCTTATCCCTTTGAAATTTTAAACCCTTCTGTATTCTCAGCCTACTTCCACTATTTCTGCAGGGACCCCCAGCATCCTTCAGGCTCTCCTTTCCTAAACTTCCTCTACTTCTGGAATCCCAGTGCTTAGAAACTCTTCTCTCCATAGACCAACTGACTGACCTACCTATCTTCTTTTCTTCCTTTTTTCCTTCCTTCCTTCATTTATTTTTAGACCTGACCCTCATAGGTCTCTCCTTTCAGAAATGGAAAGATCCTAACACCCACTTAGGAACTCTTTAAGGACTCACTTCACTTTCTTCCCTTTCACTTTTGAAGACCCATTAATGAAGAACTCCTTTTCCCTTTGTCAGTGGCTTTCAAAGTGTGGTTAGTTAGACCTGCAGCAGCACTGGTTGGAAAATGCCAATTCTCGGGTCTTACTCAGACTTACTAAATCAGAAAACCTCGAAGCAGAGCCTAGCAGTCTGAGTTTTTAACAAATGCTCCTGGTGATTCTGATGTATGCTCTCAAGTTTGAGAACCACTACTTCTAAGAGGATCTCTCTCTATATAAAATCGTCTCCCTGAAAGAGCCCTAAAAATGTGCCTCTAAGCCCTGCTGCAGAGCACCCCCCCAACCCCCCATTTTCCCAAGAATCCACTGTGTGAAGTACCCTTCCTCCAGAAAGACTTCTTACCCACTTTGGAAGGATCTTGGCTTCTCCACAAGGTTACCCCACCCTCTGAGTAATTACTTCAGATTCTGCCTTTGAATGGTTCCCTTTCAGCTCTTCCTCAGCACTTTCTCCTTCTACCTCTCTGGTCCACTGTAGAGCCTTTGCTGCTTTTGCTTTAAATTGCTGCCTCCATGAACACACATGTTCCTTTCATCTCCTCATTTCTCTCTCCATATGGCCATCTTCAGGTCTCCCATTCTGTGACTCAAATGCCAAGGGTCCTCAGTGTACTTCATAGAGCACCATTCACTTTCCTGCTTCAAGTTTTATATGTACTTCCCCACTTACCCTCACCAGACAGGAAGTAAAAAGCACAGGATGTATCTGAATGTGCCAGGTATTCTCCAGGAATGAGTGGGCACTATTAGAGAATGGGTAGCTCCGACTTTCTCAGATCCACTCCCCATTCATGTCTGGCACACTTTTCCCACCCCTTCCTCCCTTTCATCACTTTCTCTTTGCCCACTGCTTCTATTCATGAAACTTTCCTTGGCATTGATTCTGTTCTGGTGTTCTACCTCACCTCATCAGGTTAACTTCTCAATCTCTTTAAAGTTTTAGATCTCTATAGTACTCTCAGCTCTTCCCAAGAGAATCTATTTCTCTGTAGGGCCAAGAAGAGGAAATAGAGGCCCCAAGACAAATACTGACTTTAGGGAGTCAGTAGAGAGCTTGGACAGGTGCACCAAAATGGGCATGAGGTATAGATTATCTGCTGTGGAGATTGAGCTATTTGAAAAGACTTCATGGAATAGGTGGTATTTCGGTGAAGTAGTGTTCCATGGGAATCAGGACCACAATGAGGGGTTCCTAGACAGATGACACAGTTTAAACACTGTATGTTTTTGTTTTATGGTGCTGAGAATTGAACTCAGGGCTTGGGGCATGAAAGAAGTAGTTAATGACTTAGCTACATGAAAAGCCTCAAGACAGCTTCTTCATTTCTCACCCAAAGTATCTTCTGTATATGGGTTGAGTTAAAGGAAATACTTTTTCATTTGCATGATATTTCACAGCTGTACTGTGAGTGGCCCACAGCTGTAACAGGGATTGCTGTTTATTGTTTACTAGGTGTGTTTAAATGCTTTATCTGTGTAATCTCATATTCACAAGAATCTGAGTAGATAAACTGTGACTATCTTCATTTTACCTATGATGAGTTGAAGGATAGGTGGGACTAAATAGAAGGTCTATGGGACCTGCCTGTCCCAAAATGATAGTGTCTTGGGTTAGATAGTTGAATTTTCTGTTCAGATGGGGGTTGGGTGCCACCCTTCATTTCCACAGCTGAAAGAAATGAAGACGATAATGATAACTTACTTCTTGGACTACGCTAATGCATGTAAAGTACTTAAAACAAATACCTTGCACACACTGAGTGCTGTGAGCAGAAAGTAGTTAATATTAGTTGAGGTCCTAAAAGGTAGTAGAATCTTGGCACAAAGTAGTTTTAAAAAGGGATTTTTAAACTACTCTATGCCTTTTTTAAGCTCCAGTAGGGATGGGAGGAGGGTGTGCAGGGGAGTTAGGTGAGGATTAATTGGCTCATCTTACCAAAAAATCCAGACTGCTTATAGCTGCATCCAAAGGTTCAGATAATAGTCCCAACCCTCACATTTCTCCATTGTATTAGTAGCTTCATTCTTTCTTTATATTTTAATATTATTTAGTTTTGTTTATATGAGTACACTGTCACTGTCTGCAGACACACCAGAAGACTGCATCAGATCCCATTACAGATGTTTCTGAGCCACTGAGTGTTGCTGGGAATTGAACTCAGGACCTCTGGAAGAGCAGTCAGTACTCTTAACTGCTGAGCCATCTCTCCAGCCCTACAGCCCTAGTAGCTCCTTTCTTAACAGGTTTAGTGCAAATTTGTCAGATCGTGGTTGAAGGCAGGTCATAAAACAGCAGTATATGAACTATGCAAGATTTTGTTTTGTTTTTTTCAAGACAGGGTCTCTTTGTGTAGCCCTGGCTGACTTGGAACTCACTGTGTAGACCAGGCTGGCCTTGAACTCACAGGGATCCACCTGGCTCTGCCTCCCAAGTGTTAGGATTAAAGGTGTGTACCACCACTACCCAGTGAACTAGAACTATGCAAATCTTAAATGTCTCTACCTACAAGTGTTCATTTAATAATTCACGGAGGGAACTATCTTGAGTATTGGAGATATAGCTGAGGATTAAATAGTGAAAGGCCTGACCTCATGCAGTTTACATTCTAATGGGGGAGAAGAAATACTGCATTAAAAGAAATGTAAACCCTAGTAAGGTGGTTCATTATGTGAAGGCAATTGCTATGTAAGCCTTGGGAATAAGTTTGATTCCCAGAACCCATGTAAAGGTAGAAGGAGGGTGCTGACACTACAAATTGTCTTCTGACCTCCACATGCATGCTGTGACACATGTGTATCACACACACACATAAAATAATAACATTTTAAGAAGTATGAGTGTGATATGTGGTATGAAGGAAATGGATGGGTGTAAAAGGTGGTTACTGTAGACGAGAGTGTCCAGAAATGGCCTTGTTGAAGAGGTGACAACTGAGCCTGATAAGCAGGAAAGATGAGTGACACCAGTTGTGGGAAGACCAGGAAGTGAGACATTCTAAACCTAGCATTGCTGCATACAGGGGAAGGATTGCTGCACAGTGGGGAAATGTATCATAGCTGTTTCTTGAGAGCCTGCTCCTTGCCAGATGCTATGGTGTAGCAGTGTGTCATATAACCATAACCTTTCCTTCCCTCATGCCTCTTACAGTCTAGGCAGTATAAGAATGGGGAAAGCTGCAGTCGTTGATGAAACATCACCTGTAAAGATATCAGATCCTCCTTTTGAGGAAAATTGGAGACAGGTCTGATCTGAGGTCTGATGAAGAAGATTGGGAACATTTATTTGTGTTTATGAATATATCTGGGCATACAAATGATAATGCATGCATGTGGAAGTCAGAGGACAACTTATAGGAATTAGCTCTTTCCATTATGTGGGTTTTAAGGACTAAACTCAGGTCGTTGGGCTTGGCTAGCATGCATTTAACCTGTTGAGCCATTTTCCTGACACAGATAAGGACTTGTTAAGCTGCCACTAAGAAAAAAGAACTAGGGGCTGGAGAGATGTCTCAGCAGTTAAGATCACTGGCTGTTCTTCCACAGGACCTGGGTTCAGTTCTCAGAACCCACATGACAGATCATTATCATCTCTAATTCTGATCCCAGAGAATCTGACACCCTCCTCTAGCCTTTTCAGGTATTGGACATATGTGGTACACATACATAGAGGCAAAACACATACAGTGAAAATAAACTAAATCTTTAAAATGAAAACTAGAGGGGCTGGAGAGATGGCTCAGTGGTTAAGAGCACTGGTTGCTCTTCCAGAGGTCCTGAGTTCAATTTCCAGCAACCACATGGTACCTCACAACCATCTGTAATAAGATCCGATGCCCTCTTCTGGTGTGTCTGAAGAGAGCAGCAGTGTATTCATATACATACAATAAATAAATGTAAAAAAAAAACAATAGACAAAAAGAAAACTAGAATCAGGCAGACAGTTCTTCTGTTGCAGCCATATTTGTACCCATGTATGCTTGATGAACTAAGCTTTTCTCTTTATAGATATATCTATTTATTTTAGGTGTATGAGTGCTCTATCTGCATGTATACCTGCATGCTAAAAGAGGATATTGGATTACTTTATAGAAGGTTATGAGCCACTATGTGGTTGCTGGGAATTGAACTCAGCATTTCTGGAAGAGCAGCCAGTGCTCTTAACCACTGAGCCATCTCTCCAGCCAATCCAGGTAGATGTAGTTGTTCATCCCCAAAATCCCAGCATTTCCAAGCTTGGGAGGCAGAGGAAGGAAGTTCATTATACTGAGTTAAGGGGCAACATTGGCCTATTTGAGTTCCAGGCTAGCCAGGGCGCATAGCAGGACCTAATCCATTCCACCCTTCCCCACCCTCACCCCCACCCCCACCCCCACCCCCGGGAAAAAATGTGATTGTGGGGCATATGCCTGTCATTCCAGCACTCAGGAGACAAGATCATCTTTAGTTCTAAGCCAGCTCAACTACATAGCAAGACCTTGGCTCTAGGAAAAAAGAATGTATCTTCAGGAGAGGAAAAAAGCAGATGACAAGAGAGTCAGAGATATCTACAAAGGTGACAGTTTATTTTATAGGAGGACAAGGGAGTAGGAAACATTCTGTGAGAGGCAAAAAATCAAGAGATTTTGGTATAGGAAGAGGAATGCAACTTCCTTTTTACTCTAAGGTTTCCCAGAATTCCCATGTTGCCCTTAGCTTCCAGTGGCCCTACTTAGCTTCTCTCCTCTTTGTTTCCCCAGGACAGTTCATTAACAGAAAAGGCTCTTTTTAGTGAGGCAGTGGCATACTTTTTTATGTGTGCATATTTGAGAAATTTCTGAAAACAATAGTTCTTACAAAAGAGACTTTGGATTCTTTTGCTTTTGACATGTGCCTGTTACTTTGTTTATAAAATGTGTGTTCTTCAAAGGCCTAAGTCAGAAACTATAAAAGAGCTAGAAATGGATGGGGAGACTGATAGTACCCAGAGATCTGGTGTTAAAAGATACTCCATAAGCCTAATTTCTAGGCACCGATGGGGACTTCTAGGAAGGTCCAGAATCTTTATTAAGAGCAAGAGGTCTGAAAGCATTGTGCCTGGGCTTTGCAGATACTAGACGGTCATGAGTAGTGACTTCCCTTCTTGTCTAATTCATTTTTCCTATCTGTAAAGGGAGACTAATCATGTCTTATAAATATATGTGACCTTTATGTGTTACGTATGTATGTGTTGATAGGGATTAAATACCAGACTTTCGAATTTTACAGGCAAGTACACTGTCATTGAGTTACAGCCCCCTCCCCTGAGCCTTATATGTATTTTTAAAATAGATCCCAAGCACTTGAGAGGCTAAAGGAGGCAGATCTCAAGTTCAAGGTCAACCTGGGCTCCATACAGAGAACTTGTCTCAAACAGACTGCCAGATAGATGTCTGGGATCTAGGTAAACTCACCTGTGAAGAACTGTTAGCAGGACCTGTGAGGGACATTGTATGATGTAGGAGAGTAAGGCTTCTGTCTAGTTGTCTTCCTATACATTGTTTCATTTCAGTCTTCTCACAGTTTCACTGAGGAAGAAACTGACTTACTTGCCAAAAGCCATAGTAATGTCAGTGGGAGAACTGGGATTTGAGCCAGGTCATCTGACCTACCCAGTTGTGTTTCTAAATGAAGAGAGCTGACTGAGCTGGCCAGTGCTGGTATACACCTTTAATCTCAGCACTCAGGAGAAAGAGGCAGGCGGAGCTCTGAATTTGAGCCCAGCCTAGTATTCAGAGTGAGTTCCAAGACAGTTAGGGATACACAGCAAAACCTGGGTGAGGGGGAAGGGTGAGTGCTGACTGAGTTCTTGTCCTGTCTGTGGACCCTTTTTCACTTTTGTGGGCCAGGGAAGAAGCCTGGGGAAAAATTTCTCTGGAACCTCTCAGCTGTTTGTTTGGTTCCATTTTTCACCTCTGGAGTTGGTAGGTATTTCCCAAGAAAGTTATACATTCTAAATCTGGCCAGATGCCAGCAGTGTTGCTAACTATCTAGAGGCTTGCTATAGCAGGCCCTCTCTCCTGGCTTTCCTCAAAAGCAAGAAGATTCAGGTTTGTCTATGTGAAGACAGGGAGACCAGAGCAGCAGTGAATGTAGTTTTATATTTAAGAGACCAAGACTTTTAAGTAGTAAAAAATCCAGTTCAAACAGGACTAAGGAGTATGTTTATTGGCCTGTTGAACTGAAAAGTCTAGCTCAGTAAGGAGACTTCAGGCTCTGTGGCCCTTAGGTCATCTCCTTCCTTCGGATGCTCCACCTATGTTGGCTTCATTCAAAAGCAGGTGAGCCACAAGGTAGCAGAAGTAATAATTAAAAACCTAAAGCTACTTTCATAAGTAGTTACATTGAAGGTTCCAAGGTAACTGTCCTGTTTCATGCTTTATTCCATATCCACTTCTGCAGCCAAGCAGGGTTCATTGTTAAAAGGGAACCCATTGTTAGAACCAGAAGATAGAATAGCTGTTTGACAGATAAAGCCATCATGGTAAGATGGTACTTCCATGAGGTGCTATAGGACAGTTGTGCTGATGCCTTATTCAGGTACTGCCTCTTTTCAGAGAGGTGGGATTCAGGGATACAGACCAAGGGCCTCTGCACTTAGTGGAAAGGGGCCATCCATTCATTTTCATGAGTTACCATCTACATCCAGTATTCAGTATCCTTTCGTCCTGATCATTCTTTTTTCTTTCTGTGTTCTTGATCTCATGATCTTGCCCTCTCCCTCTCCCCCTCCGACTCTCTCTCCCTCCCTCCCTTCCTCTGTGAGTATGTGGGTAGCTGCAAGTGTGTGTGAGCCATGGTAGGAATTATACAATCTGAATACAACTTTGGGTATTGGTCCTTCCCACTACCTTGTTTACATAGGGTTACCTCTTATTCACCACTTGATATAGCTGGCCAGTGAGCTTCTGGGTGTTCTCCTGTCTCCACCTCTCACCCTGATGTAGGAGCACTGCAGACAGGGGTTATCACATCTGACTTTATCTGGGTTGTAGCAATTTGAACTCAAATCCTCCAGCTTGTATGGCAGGTGTTTTACCCCCTGAACCGTCTCCCTAGCCTAAATAAGATCACTATTTTTAGGTTATTTTTAAGGTAAAATCTTGCTATGTATCCCTGACTAGCTTCAAACTTGCTGGGTAGTCCAAGTTGGCTATAAATTCATGGAAGTCCTAGTGTCATTTTTTTCTTCTTTATTGTAAAGATTTATGTGTGAGAGTGTTTTGTCTGCATATATGTATGTGTAGTACATGCACAAGTATTTGCAGAGAAGCAGAGAAGGCATTGAATTTCCTGGAACTAGAGTTACAGATGGTTGTGAGCTGCCATGTGGGTGATAGGAACCAAAACTAAGTCCTCTACAAGATCAGCAAGAGCTCTTAACCACAGAGCCATTTCTCCAGTCCCGTTAGGGATGGCTTATTTATTTTTGAGACAGAATCTTTACTAAGTACCTTTGGGTGATCTAGGCCTTGCTACATAGATCAGACTGGTCTCAATTCATGGAGATCTTTTAAAACAAAAGGTTTTGAATTACATTTGTGTGTGTGTGTGTGTGTGTGTGTGTGTGTGTGTGTGTGTGTGTGTATGTGTGGAAGTCAGAAAGACAAGAGTTGTTTCTATCATGTTGGTTCTGGAAATCAAACTCAGATCTTTGGGTTTAACTATGGAATGGTTTTCCATAGTTTGGTCTTAATGGGTGGATTTGTGGAAACCCCAGTTCCACTGCAGTTCCACTATTAGAGCCTGCTCCACCTGTATCCTCCCTATCAGTTATGTCCCTTGAACATCTGGGTGGCTTGAAGATGCCACAGAAGGCCTGGGGAGGAATTTTCTTCTGGCCTATTTCCGATTTGTTTCAAGGACCACAGCCACAATGTATTGGGGTTTTGTTGTTCTGTTGTAGTTCACAGTTGCTGTTTCAATGTGAATCAGTTTCCAACATTTAAAAATAGGAATTTTTTTTTCAAAGCCAGATTTTCTCTTCAAGTTTAAAAAAAAAAATCTGAATTAATACAAATCTGTTCCTACGTGGCAACAGTTGATTAGAGTGGAAGAGTGTATTCTGCCATTTAAACAGGCTGTGTACTATGCAACTCAGTGTAGTCCCCAGTGGCCAGCTCTGTTGAAAGCCTAGCCTGGTGAGCACCACATTTGAGACTCATGCTGCCCTAGAACTCTGCTGGAAGAAGTTGGATTAATGTTTAGTCAGCAGCTTATTGGTGATACAGTATTGTTGCTTAGGAAAAGTAACAACCTAGTAAAAGAATTAATGGGTGCACCATTTTTGCCTGATAATTTGGTCATCTTTTTGCTGTAAATGCTTTTGGTATATCAAACCTCCCATCATAAATGTTCCTGTGAAATAGTAATATGGTCTGGTATCGAATGAGCTGTCACCCAGTGGAGGAACCACTCCCACTCACAAGGGGTATCCACCCAGCCTCTGCCTGACCTCTTCTATCAGCCAGGGACTTCTTACCTCACATGGTGGCCTGCTCCATCCTTGGACAGCTCTATTATATAGAAGTCTTATGTTGAAGTAGGTGCTGCCTTCCTGGGACCTGAAGCTACAAAATGCTGGAGCAGAAAGGGCAAGTGCTGCTTCCAGCACAGAGCTGCTACTCACCCATCCTCGTCTAGGGCAGCACAGTGCTCTTTCACTGTGAATAAGTAGAAAGTAGCCTCAATTCTGTTGTTGTTTTGGTTGGTTTGGTTTTTCAAGACAGATGTTCTTCATGTAGCCCTGGCTGTCCTTGAACTCACTCTGTAAGACCAGGCTGGCCTTGAAGTCAGTAATCCACCTACCTCTGCCTCCCAAATGCTGGGATTAAAGGCTGAAATTCTCTTTTTAACTGAGAGTGTATGTTTGCTTAAATCTAGTGAAGTGGTATACATTTTAGAGTAGTAGTAATTCTCTTGTCTCCCTGGAGTAGCCAATCTCAACAGCCTGGAGTTCATCCTTCCACACATGAAATACTAGTAGTGTGTTATACATGGTTCTATACAGCTTTCTCTTACAAGATCTCACTTTGTATCTTAGTTGACCTGAACCTCATAGCAGTTCTCCTGAATTACCCTCCTGGAGGATAAGATAACAGACAGCCACTACTAGTGAGTCTTATGCTGTTCCTCTTCACTAGATATGCTTTTGCCCCTCCTTGCTATTAGCATCTGCCTCCGTTTATTAGTTATGCCCCACTGATGGATATTACCATTGAACCAAGTATGGTGATGCACAACTGAAATCTCAGCATTTAGGAGTCTAAGGCAAGGAAGATTGTAATTTCAGGCTATCCTGGGCCACATAATGAGACTCTTTGTTTTGGCTGGAGTGGTTAAGAGTGCATACTACATATTCAGAGGACCTGAATTCTGAGTTCTGTTCCCAGCACCAACATCAGATGGCTTAAGGCTCCAGCTTGGGGTATCTGAAGCCTTTGGCCACTTGGGGTATCAGCATATGTGTAGAGTGTGCACACAGATAGTTAAAAGAAACCAGTTAGAACATAACAAGAGAGGCTTTTTTAAAGACCCTGTCTTGACTCCCACCCTAGCCTGTTGTTTTGGGTTGTTTTGTTTCACTCTGAGACAGACCCTCACTCTGAAGTCTTAGATTGCCTAGAACTTGATATATAAACCAGGCTAGCTTCAAAGATCCACAAATCTTTCAAAGATTCAGAATCACAAAGATTCACCTGTTTCTGCTTCTGATGGCTGAAATTAAAGGTATGTGTTCCCATAGCTGGCTGATTTTATTTTTAAAGTATATTCTGGACCAGCAAGATAACTCAGTGGGTAAAGACACTTGCACCAAGCCTCAATTCTCTGGGACTCACATGACCAAAAGGGAGAACCAGCTTTCACAATTGTCCTCTGACCTCCACATATGCTCTGTGGGATGCGTATAATACAGGCATTCACACACAAAGTAAATAAAATGTATTAATTTTTTAAATGAGCGAGGTACTGTTAGGGTCAAGTTGGTTATGTAACTTGTGTTTTGGTGAGAACAATGAACATATAATCTATAACATAAATATAGTATCATATAGAAATGAGAACTCTAATACAGTTGTGTGATAATGGGAGAGTATCAGGGATATTATCTTTAAGGAAGTGATATTGTGCTAAGACCCAAGTAACTTAGGAGCTATCCTATAGGGAAAAGTGAGTCCAATAAACAAGAAGGAATTTGATGTGTCATGAGATTGAAGAAAGACCATAGGAATCTTTCAGGACACTTTTGACCAAGATAAAATTGAATTTATTTAGATTTTATTTACATGTAATTGGAAGTCATTGGAGACTTTAAATTAGAGATGACATCAGATTTCTTCTTTAAAATGATTGGTGGGAGACCTGTGTATCTTAGAGCAAAGTTTACTTTCTCCCATCCTTTTCCCCACTGCTTCCATCCAGAAGGATTAGCAGCTATACTAGGTTTGTTTTGGTTTTTTGTTTGTTTGTTTGTTTGTTTGTTTGTTTTGAGATCCAGTGGGGTCCTTCAAGGCAACCCAGCCACACATAGCTATCCACAACAAGGCTGTAGAAGGTCAGAGTAACATGAGTCATGCCCTAAAGCCTGTAGAGACCCTATACACAGTAGGTCTACATATAGAGTTCTTGGTTCTCGTGAAGCCCTGGGGGAACTGAACAGAGGGCACCAGTTACAAGACAGACAGAAGGGAGAATGTTGGGTTAATAACTTGAAACTCCAGACACTTGAGAACAGCCTTAGAGAAGTGTCTAGAGACAAGCCAATTGAAAAACAACTATACCTACTGTTTGCCCACTTCAAACAACTTCTGTGCAGTCCCTGCTTAAGAGGAATTTAGACATTTTCTTGTTTAAGTGTCTTTCCTTTTTAATCTGCCCCATTCTCTTCAAGTTGGCACTGTTGTTGGCTCCTTGATAACAATCTGGCTTCCTGAAAAATCAAGGAGCGTTCTACCTCAGAGTCTTGGACCTGAAGCTGACTTCAAGGACTGAAGAGGAAGGCTGGGAGGATTTGACCTCACAGTAGAGAAGTGGAGTCTTAGAGCTCAGAGCCAAGACTCTTCCAGAGCAGCAGAGATGGGTTGAAGGGCATGAGATCCCTTTATGGTGATGATCTTTAAACAAGCCTGTCCATGTTCGTGCCCTGGGCTCATATTTACTAGGTGGTTTGTGACCAGATCGATAGTTAACTGCTGTCAACATCTGCTGTCTGCACACCTGGGATCTCAACTGGGGTCACTGCTCCACCTTCCACTGTCAGAATTGTGGGTTTTAAGTTTGAAGTAGTTAAGGAGCCCTAGAGTTCTTTTCTGCTGGTGAACAGTCACTGTCCAGCTCTAAGAGGAGGTAACATGAGACTAGCAAGGTCAGGGATTCTCTTCCGGGTCATATGTCTGCTTTGTCATGTCACCTTGAGCCAAACCTTCCTTCATTCAGATCTTTTCCCAGATATACATCATCTCTCCCTTCCTGTTTCCTTTCTGAACACCATTTTGACTTGATCTTTGATTTGGACTCACCTCCTTTGGCGCTGTGCTGTCTATTCATAAGGCAGTTCTTTTCCTTGGTCTCTGAGGATGTGGTCTTAGGTGCCAATCATACTTGCTTCCTGAGTCCACAATTGGGAAGGGAGCTGATTCAGTGTCTGGAGGTCTGGTCTTGAAGGGGTGCCAGTCCTGCCTGTTCCCTGGGTCCTCAGTTAGAGAGAAGCTAGTTCAGTATCTGCTGCTGGCTTTTCCCAGACACTTAGAACTAATTCCATGAAACATGACCAAGGCCCCATCCTGTAATTTATCCATGACAGTTTCAACCCCTACACCCCCTCTGATCCCTTTGCTTTCTTTTCCAGGAGCCTGGAGAGGTGTGGCTGGACCAAGACCTCCCCTGATGTAAGCAGGCTCCCTCCTCCCCCCACCACCCGTTGCCACCACGCCAGGGGACATCCTCAAGCCCTGGCCCTTAGGGGAGAGGTAACAGGAGCCCAGAGCCGAGACCATGTGACGGCGCTGGCCCTTGCCACCGCCGTCCCCCAACCCTGGCCCCAGGCCTGGCACCATGATGTTCCGAGACCAAGTGAGCATCCTCGCTAGCTGGTTCAAGGGCTGGAATGAGTGTGAGCAGACAGTGGCCCTGCTGTCACTTCTGAAGCGGGTCACTCGTACCCAAGCCCGCTTTCTGCAGCTCTGCCTGGAGCACTCGCTGGCGGACTGCAATGATATCCACCTACTGGAGTCAGAGGCCAACAGTGCTGGTGAGTCTCTGTCCCTAGAGATGGGAGTTCAGTGAGGAAAGCAAGAGCAGGTGCTACGTGCCACAGAGGCCAACCAATATCGGAGCTAAGAAACGAATGTGTGTGCTTGTCTGGTCTCCTGGAGCTGTGTTGTTGTCAGCTGTCCTCAGATGTGGAATGAGGACTCCCAGATGGAGGGCAATATAAACTGGAAACTGTCCACATAGAGGAAGGATATTGGCTAGCTTGTTTTAGCTACTGAAAGGAACAGACAAGTAAGTCATGAAGTGAGTCAGTACAAGGTAAGCAAGGATTTGTTTTCCTAGCTCTAGGACACCAAAGCTAGGAGAGGATCTCAGAAGTCTTCCGTAACCCACAGGGTTGGAGGTTTCACTCCGAAAAGTAGATTGGTCTCAGACCACAAACAACTTCAAGAGAGTTTTTAATATAGATGTTGTCCTTTATGTCAGTTCTTTAAGTAGCCAGTAGAGAGGCACTCTGTCCCCTGAAGCTGACATTGGGATAGGTAAGCCAGACATCCTTAGAACCTGACCTTAGAGTCTATGAACAGTCAGTCCAGAGAATGTCTCAAAGGCTACTGCTAAAAGCATAAGGGCCTTCTAGGCCTTGACACAGCTAGCTAGGTGCAGAGCAGGTGATCTCAGTGACACAGGTAGGAGGTGGAGGTCATAGAAGCAGGAGAGTTGTGAATAACCAAAAGGTAGCCGAAAAGGGGACCGAGGGACTCCTTGCAGAGTTACTTGTTCTTTCTTTCTTTATCTTCACAACTGCAGTTTTCATGGAGCCCTTGCAAGCCACATGCCCTTAACTTGTGTCAAGTCCTTTGGAGTCACATTGCCTAGACTGAAATAACAGTTGTTAGTTGCCATAATTATGCCTCAGTTTCCTTATCTTATGATAATTCCACCTATGTTTAGGGTGCTTATGAGGAGCCAGTGAGTTCATGCAGGTGGAGTTCTTCCCACAATGCCTGATACGCAGTACTCAGTAACTGGCAATTGTTTTATTGTCAGTCATACTTAACACTCCTCAGAACTACCTTATAAGATTTGTACTGTTATCATCCCTGTTTTATAGGTGAGGGCTCCAGGATGGGTTTCCAAGATTGGAATTTGGGGAGCCACAGAGCTACTTGTTCTCTGTTATCTCTCCAGGCCCACTCATCACAGAAACACCCTTATTTCTTACTGAATTGAATGTTGAAGCTGCAAAAGCATCACACACAACAGAAGATAGTTATGTAGATTAGGAGTCCCCTTGGCCTGAGGTAATGTGGACAAAAGCAGGTAGAGCACAGCTCAACTGCAGCGGGCTCAGAACTCAGCCATCTTCCACTCTTGCCGGCTTCCCCACCAAAGAAAAAGGCTTCCCTGCTCTGGTACCCAAGGATGGAGGTCTGTTTAATGAATGACTCTGCCCACACTGGAGAGGTGGGGTGGTGTTCCGTTGGGACAAGCTAGTGCTTTACACAGCTTCATGCCATTCCCTACTGCCACGTCCTGAGCACCAGCCTTATCTGTTTTGTCAGTTCAGCCGTGTGCTTTCACTGTTAATTTATTAGAGCACTTTCAATTTTGCATTTGTTTTCAGAACTTCTAAGAAAAGCCAATTGCTATAGAAGGTTAAAGATGGGGATCTTCTTTCCTGGTCTTTTTGTGTTATGAGATGATCTGTGCAATATGAGTGCACACATTTTCTCTGAGCTTTGTCTTTTTATTGGTTTGGAATTATTTGTTTTTTTAGAAAGTCTCATTTTGCAGCCCTGCCTGGCCTGTAACTCTATTTTATATAGACCAGGCTGTTTTCAAACTTAAGAGATCCACATGCCTCTGCTTCTTCCTGGGTGCTGAGATAAAAGGTGTGCACCTCCACACTTGACCTTTTTTTTATATATATTTTTGAGACAGGATCTCAGCCTACAGCCTATGCTGGCCTCCAGCTTGCAGTGCAGTGACTCCGACTCTGCCTCTTAAGTCTTAGGTTACAGGCATCCACAGTCACACTCAGCGGTGCTTTGTCTATTGCTGTCTAGCCCTCGTAGCACCTATAAGGAAAGCCTGTTTTGTGACTTGCTCTGAGTCACAATAGGCTAGAGCAGTAGGTCTCAGCCTTCCTCATGCTGTAGCACTTAATGTAGTTCCTCATGTTATGTGACCCCCAACCGTAAAATCATTTCACTGCTGCTTTATAACTGTAAGTTTGCTATTATGAATCATAATGTAAGTATCTGATATACAGGATATCTGATACACAATCCCCAAAGGGGTGGTAACCCAAAGGTTGAGAACTGCTGGGCTAGAGGATAGGGATCAACTTTGACTTGGGAGTAGTTGACCACTAGCTCTGTCTACCACCTGGTCTACTTGATTTTGCTCTCCCAAGCTGTAGTAAAGATCCTTTAAGCAGCTCTAGGATGAAACTCTAGACATCTCTGGCACTTCTAGTCTGAAGGTATGTTATTCTAAAGTATTTGCTCTTACCACATTGTCTGTGAACAATATGCTATACAAAACAGTGGAGGCCCTTTCCAAACAGTCACATCAGCATATTGAGGTGGGCTCAGCGAAGACTGGAGGACTACTGTTTAGGAATTGCATGATGGTGAATATATGAATCTAGGTCTTACATCCCTGTCTATGAAGCTGATGGGTAGAGAGGTAAAGAAAACAGAATGAGGGAAGAGAGGGAGGAGGCCTTCGCATATCCCATAGCAAGCAGGAAGGATGTCTGCCAGAGTTACAGCAAAGCATCACTTTCAGGAAAGTGCTCTTGGATAAAGTCTGTGGGGGCCTTGAATACTTCTTCCTAATGGATGTGAGGGCTTTAAGTCTAAAGAGGTGGCATCTCCTGTCACTTCCATCCTTAGGTAGACTTCCCCAGTCATCTGCTTGTTCTTGCCTCTTGGAACTGGTACCTGGCCCTTGGGAAAAGCTGTCTCTCCTGATATTTCTTTCTGCTCATTGTATCTCTTCATTCCTTTGTGTTCCCATGCATGTATTATTCTCAGGGACGGGGTCAGAACAACTTAAAATCTAGATTCCCAATCTTCCCACTCCCGACCCCAGACCCAATAATAAGTGAGAATCTTGAAGAGATGGGCCCAGAGAGGGATCCAGATTTTTATAAAGACCAAGCACTGTGACACATGTCCTTCTGGTCCATTTCCTTGTCTTAAGAGTGGCAGGCACATTGATCAAAGCAACTTGAGGAAGGAAGGGCTTATTCATCTTAAGCTTACAGTCCATCCTGAAGGGACATCAAAGCAGGAACTCCACACAAGCACCTGGAGGCAGGAACTGAAACAGATAGCACAGAGGAGCACTGCTTACTGTTTCTCCATGGCTTGGTCTACCTGCTTTCTTAATACTACTCAGGATCACCTGCCCGTAGCGGTCTGGGCCTACCCACAGATAATTAATGAAGGAAAAATGTCTCACAGGCTTGCCTATAGACTAATCTTCTGGAAGCCTCAGTTGAAGTTCCTCTTCTCAGGAAAATTCTAGCTTGTGGTAGGTTGACAAAAATAACCAACCAGGACAGAGAGGCCTAGGGTTTCCAGTTGTTGTCATTCCTACAGTTCTCTGCTGTTTGGAGCTCCAACAGCAATCTTGGCCTCCTTCCCACTGAATATGTCTTGAACCATAAGGGTGTTCCCATGGGCTGGTAGCTGGAGATTGGGCCTAGGTGCAAAGATCTCTTCTCCCTCATCCTCTTCCTGGTCTACAGTTCTTGTGTTTCTTCCTATATCTAGTCTTCAGAGTCAGTCTCCATATCTAGCAGATTTAAGCCTCTCCCTCTCTGGCTCCCTGAATTTGGGTGGGAAAACTGGGGTCAGAAGGGGCCATGGTGAGTGAGTCACCAGAACTCATCCTCTGATACCCCCACCCTTCCCTTTCAGGCTCTACTGACATAGTTCATCAAACAAAAATGTGAACCCGTGTCTGTGTGAGCTGGGGTGAGGCAGAGAAGAGTATGTGTGAAGCCAAGCTCCAGCCTCTCTGATTAGAGCCAGAGAGGCCAACATCATGTTGCAACACTAAGCATATAAAAATAGGTTTACTCTTATGATAGTCTCAAAGATATATTTGGTTCCTATGATTTGCCAGGGCCCAGGGTTATGACCTACTTTGCTTGGGTTACCTGGCCAGTCCTGTCCCATAGCCATCATGCTAAGGAGGGCACTCACACAATCTGCTTTACCCTCTCTGTGTCCTCAGAGTCCAAATTTGCATCTCTGACAGGAGCAACTGCTGGCATTCTGAGTTGCTTGGTCCCCCAAACCCAGTCCACCCACTTCCAGAATTTTATCACTACAAATTATGCCTCTAACTTAAGAGCAGACATGTGTCTAGTTTTGGTAAATAATTGTGTAAATTTCCCCCAACCCTGTGGGAAATCTTAAGGGGGAATCCCAGATGTGCTGTGCTAAGTAAACCACTGGGTTAGCAGCCTTGAGACAGCCTCAAGAAAGATCGACCCAGGAACAGTACAGGTTTTATGTTCATGTGCTGAGCACTTGCTCATGCCAGGTGCTTTGCACTCTTGTTCTCTACAGTCCTGTGAACTTGGGGCTTTTACAGCCATCATTACACAGACAAATGACCAAGATTCAGTGAATTTAAAGAACTGGTCCATGGTTACAATATACTGAGTCATGGAGACAGAGGTAAATTTTTTTTTTCACCCAGGCAGATTTTTTTCTTTTGAACTTGTAAACTATACTCTGCTAGAACTTAAGGCAGGATGACTGAATGTTTTGGGATCCCAGAGCAGGCATATTACACACATAGACACCACTACCTACCAACAGACCATCTGGGTTCAATTGTGCAGGTATTCATTGGGCCTCTGCTGTGCCGTAACTCTGGGCCAGAGTTTTCTGATCTGGGCAGGAAACTAGAAGTTCCATCCCCACCCGTCATCTGCAGCCCCAGCTGGGCTCACCCCAAGAGGCCTGAGGCTGTGCACATTCTTTGGACTTAATCCAGTGCTCATTGATGCTTCCCAGGCCTGGGAGACCCGCCCTTCCTACCACACGTGGACACACATTTCCCCAGGGTCAGCCTTCATTGGTTCAGAATTACTCTCTCCTTTCTGAGCAATAGAACAAGGTCCTTCTTTGAGCTCGACCCTTGAGGCTATTCTGTCACGTCCCCTGGCAGTACCAGAGGAGAAGCTGCATCCCATAGCCCTGGGGTCCTGGCAGTACTCTGGGGGTGGGGGAAGGTTTAGACAAGGCTTCTCTCTGTCCTAGTTGCCTCTGGCTACACTGTAAGGCCTAAACAACAGCAATTGAGAAGTCCTGGTGGGGATGCAGGAGCAAGGAAGAAAACACCCATCACTGAGCCATGTCTTGCACATTAACTACATGCAGACTGTTAATCCTTCACAGACACCCTTACCTAAATCTGAGCAGCCCACATCTCAGCAACCCTGTACTACTTTTACAGACAGCTGGAATGCAAAGCCTTTGACTTTGTCCTTAATATTACTGTGTTTCTTATCAAGAATGAAAGGTTGGACTAAGTCCAAAAAAGAAAAATATCAAAGAGTTATGTGACTCCATGCCAGTTGGATGGTAGAAAAGGCTTCATGATTTGAGGAAGAACTTGCCCCTCTTCAGAATTTTATTTTAAATTTAAAATATTGTGATGGTTGGAGGAAGAGCTTTGTGGACATTGAGAGCTGATTCAGATGAAAATAGATGAGGGAGGCAGTTTCCTGGCTTTGAGTGGCAAGTATAATGTAAGAAGAGTCAAGACTGAAAGCATTGGCACTGGAAGATGGAAAGTTATAGTGAAGGCTGGAGGGATGACTCAGTAATCACTTGACTGCTTCTCCAGAGTCCAGGTCCATTCCCAGCACCCACATGTTGGCTCACAATTGTCTTAACTCCAGTACCTGGGGATCTGACACCCTCTTCTGGCATCCACAGGCATTGTATGCACATGGAACACAAACACCCATGCAAACAGACACCTGTACACATAAAGAGCAATTTCCTGACACTTTAACAGGGCCACTCCAAGACAGCATAGAACAGAGACTTGCAGGCCGGGCCTCAGGAGGTCCGAGTTGTGTGATTCATTCTGAGAGCTACAGACTTAAGAAGAATTAGAAATTAATGTGAATTCCAGGCTACAGAATTAAGACAACAGGTACAGAGGAGCGATTTGCAAGTTTCTATGTGTCCATTCTGCATTGTGGCTACAGGCACATGACTTTCTTTTTTCCCTAGTCTTGAATATGGGGTCTCATACACATCAGATATGTGTTCTTTATCACTGAGCTGGGTCCTCAGTGCATGTGTGTTCTCCTTTTCCTTCTTCCTCCCTCCCTCCCTCCCTTTCTCTCTCTCTCTCTCTCTCTCTCTCTCTCTCTTTCTCTCTCTCTCTCTCTTTCTTTGAGAAAAGGAAAATATACTCTTGCTAAGGCTGCCCTTGAACTTACCTGTAGCTCCTGTAGGCCTTGAACTTGAATAGGGAGTATAGGTTTGTACCATCAGGCCTGGCTGTATCTAGGCTTCTGAGGTCTAATCCTGTTCTGTTTCCTAGGCTGACTGGTTGGCCTATATCTTTAGAATCTGTATATTGTTGAAAAGGAAGAAACCACAGTAAAATACACTGACCACAATACTAATAACAAAAAGTAAAAACAGTATTTCTAGAGGACTGACCTTAAACTGAATCTCACTTAGTTCCTAACAGCTACACTGAGTAGGAATGATTCTGAGTTCCCTTGATACAGTAGAGCTGAAGCGTGGTGCAGTAGGGCACTTAGGAAGCTAAGGCAAGAGAATTTAGAGTTTGGGGCCAGCCTGAGCTGGTGAGACCCTGTCTCAAAGAGAAGAAAGAACAATATGGCATTTACAGCTTTTAACAGCGTGTATGCTAAAATTGGAACAGTGTAGAGAAAATTAACATGCGCTTTGTGCAGAGATGACACTCAGGTTTATGAAGTATTCCATATTGGTTTTGTGTATCATGTTAAAATACCAAGCTGGGCTGACAAGATAGCTCAGTTGGTAAAGGCACTTGCTTGTGAGCCTCACATCCACACACATGGTGTGTGGGGAGAATTGACTCTTAAACGTCATGAGTGTGCTATGAGACACAGACATTGACACACACAGACATACACATGCATAACCAATCTGGGTCTGTTGGTTAAGGCTTGAAATAGCAGCTAGTTAGTATGCTGAGGCAAGAAAACCACCACATCCTTGCCTCTCTTGAATGAGTTCAAGGCTAGCCTGGGCCACTTTTAGTGAGGCCCTATCTTAAAATACAAAGTAAAAAGAAGATTGAGGGTTTAGCTCAGTGGTAGAGTGTTTCTTGAACATATTCAAGGCCTCAGGCTCAGTCCACAGTTCTAGGGGTGGAGAGGAAGACAGGACAAATCCTTAGTATTTGGGTAGGAAAAAAGTGATTGCAGCTGAACCCTTGAGTTGCAGCCTCACTGTGGGAGCTTGAATGAATACAGTGTAGTGAGCCCCAAGGAAGATGGGAGAGTCCACTTGTGCTGAATCAGTATCTGATGATGGGGGTGTTGGAGATATATGGCATATAAATGAAGTTAGTGTTGTGCTGTGAGTTCTTGGATTTGAGTCTGGGTGCAGGCTGCCATAGTAAACTTCTGGTCAGAAATTTGAGTGTGGTTTGGAAAGATAAAGCCACCTATATGGACAGGACAGATTGGAGGTGGTCACTCAGAGGCAGAGAAACCAGTTTATAAAACTGCAGCAACCGTTTATAGTGTTTTTTTGTATTCCAGGCCATAATCTATTATTTTTAACTTTTACTCATCCATTCATTCACTCATTTGAGTTGTAAGCCATAGCAGTATAGAGGTCAGAAGACAATTTATAGGGAGCTGGTTCTTTGCAGCGTGTATCTCCCAGAAATCAAATTCAGCTTGTCAGACTCAGGAACAAGTGCCTTCCTTTACCCAATGGGCCATCTGACCAGCCCCACTTTACTTTTCTTCTTAGCTCAGTGAGTCTCAAACCAACACTGTGAATCAGGTACTATTTTCTCTCAAGTTTTACAGGTGAAGTATTTTGGGAGAAGGTTTAAGACCACCCTGGGCTACATAGCAAGAGTCTGCCTCCAAAAGCAAACTAAGAAATCAGTGTTCAATGAGATTTAAGGTGACTTACCTAAAGTCTAACTGGTGAAGAATCTGTATCATCTTATGCCAGAGAACAAACTTAACTCATATTCCAGCACCTTCTCCATTTAGGCAAGAGGCTGCTTGATGGGGAGAGGGAAGTGTGGTGGTGGTCGACAGGTAGATACAGCAAAGAAACAGGCCTTCATGGTTGTTGGTTTTTTTTTTTGGTTTTTTTTTTTTTTTTGGTTTTTCGAGACAGGGTTTCTCTGTGTAGCCCTGGCTGTCCTGGAACCAGAAATCCGCCTGTAGACCAGGCTGGCCTCGAACTCAGAAATCCGCCTGCCTCTGCCTCCCAAGTGCTGGTATTAAAGGCGTGCGCCACCACCGCCCGGCCGGCCTTCATGTCATAAGAGAACTTCCACATGACTGACTGGATTGGAGGTTGCTGCAGATTTTTGAGGACAAGAGTGATAGAACTAGCAAGAATGACTTGAGAAGTGGGAACATATGCTTGGTCTCAGCTCTCTGGGGGACATGGTCAAGGGGAATAAATGGGAAAAGTAGAGATGAGAGAGACCATGGGCTTTGGGTTTTTGATAGTGTCCACTCATGCTCTCTTACTCCCACTGTAGCCATCGTCAGCCAGTGGCAACAGGAATCCAAAGAGAAGGTGGTGTCTCTCCTGCTGTCCCATCTGCCCCTGCTCCAGCCAGGCAACACGGAGGCCAAGTCTGAGTACATGAGACTGCTGCAGAAAGTGCTGGCCTACTCCATCGAGAGCAATGCCTTCATTGAGGAGAGCCGCCAGCTCCTCTCCTATGCCCTCATCCACCCAGCCACCACGCTGGAGGACCGCAATGCGCTAGCCCTCTGGCTGAGCCACCTGGAAGAGCGGCTAGCTAGTGGTTTCCGCACCCGGCCAGAGCCCTCCTACCATTCACGCCAGGGCTCAGATGAATGGGGTGGACCTGCAGAGCTGGCCCCTGGAGAGGCAGGACCAGGCTGGCAGGACAAGCCACCCCGGGAAAACGGACATGTACCATTCCACCCATCCAGCTCTGTGCCGCCGGCCATCAACAGTATTGGGAGCAATGCAAACACAGGTGAGGGACATCTTCCTAGGTGGCCATATCTATTTGAAAATAAACTGGGCTGTCTTCTCTTGCTCTGTGGCCTTGCCAATCCCATCACGCTTCTTAGCCTCAGCTTTATGTGAGAGACGGTGTAGAAATTGTGAACTGAGCTTCTTAGAGGTAAATCTAACCTGTAGTTGTGTCTTAGGAACTCACATTTGAGTTTGTTTGTTTGTTTCTTTCTTTCTTTAATTTTTTTCAGGACAGGGTTTTGTATAGCCTTGGCTCTCCTAGAACTCACTCTGTAGATTGGGCTGGACTCAAACTGAGATCCACCTGCCTCAGCCACCTGAGTGCTGGGATTAAAGCTATGCACCACTGTGCCCAGCTTCCTTTTGAATTTTTATTTTACGTGTATGGGGTTTTTTCTTCTAGGTATGCCAATCTACCATTTGTTCTATTGTTGCCTTCGGAGGCCAGAAGAGGTATCAGAACCCCTTGAACTAGAGTTAGTGATATGGACAGCTGTGAGCGGCCGTGTGGCTGCTGGGAATTGAACACAGGTCCTCTGAGTTCAGAGTAGCCAGTGCTCTTAACCACTGAGCCATCTCTTCTGCTCTTGATTTGTTTCTAAATAAATTTAGTATGCAAAGTTTTAAAAATTGAATTTCTAGCTTTTCCTGAAAAGTCCAGGTGTCTGGAGCTTCACAGCCTATATTCCTAGTGGCAGCCTGAGAGAAAGCTGAGTCGCCATGCCTGTACATGAGGCCCCACAACCCTCTCAGCATTTTTTTTTTATTTTAATGTATGGGTGGATATTTTGCAAACTTGTCTGTACCACTTGCATGCATTGCCCACAGGGTCTAGAAGAAGATGTTGAATCCTCTGGAACAATAGTGGTAGATAGGTCAGGTGTGGGGGTGCACACTCTTGGGAGGTAGAAGCAGCCAGATCTCTGCATTTGAGGTCAGCTTGGTCTACAGAGCAGGTTCCAGGACAGCCAGGGCTTCACAGAGAAACTCTGTCTTGAAAAAGAAGTGGGGGCTGGGAGGCAGGGCACAGGGCAGGGGGATGGCAGGTGGTTGTGAACTACCATATGGGTTCTAGGAACTGAACCCCAATTTTCTGCAAGAGCTGCAAGGGCTCTTAACCACTGAAATATCTCTCCAACACTCTCTGTCAACATTTCTGATACCTGACTGGCTGCTAAGGACCCCTGACAGGGATGGATACCATACCTGAGTTCTCTTTAGCTTACCCAGAATTTTTGTCTCTGGTCTTAGGTTCCAACATGAGAAGTCTGTCAGTAAATTTGATGCTGCAGAGCATCAGCTGTTAATAGCTGAGCATTAGTGCCAAGTGCTCTCCACAGCACTATTACAGATGGGCTCAGTTAAGCCTCCTAGACCATTAGACCCATTTCAGAGATGAGGACTTAGAACTCAGGAACTGAAACCACGTAGTTGAGGTCTCACATTGAACAAATAGTGGAACTGGCAAGGTTCAGGCCTGAGCAGTCTGGGCCTGAGTCACCTCTCACTAGTGCTGCCCTGACCAGCTAAGCCCAGAGACTGGGTAAAATAGGAGTTGGTATTGAGGTGCCTTTTTGAAATGTTAGCTGAGATGAGCAGTGTTAGACACTGTGATTTTTCTAAGACACAGTAAGTAGCATGACCTGATTGAAGGTGAATGCTCGAAATTTAGCCTTAGGTCATCAGCCCCTTTCAGCAGGGTATGGTTAAAGTAGGCCAGGGAGGATAGGGCATTTCCAGGAAACTCTAGCAACCCTGATTACTTTGGGTTTGTTTTTTGGTTTTGGAGTACTACACTTCCTATACCAGGTTTAGAGGCTGTATTAATAATGTTTGTTATGACTGGGAAATATTGAACACTTTGCTAGGAGCTAGTCTGAGGACTTCAGAACTGTAAACTCTAAAACTTGGCTTAGTCTTAGAAGTCATCTGCTAATGATGTCAGAATTCAGTCCAAGTAGTATGACTCTGGAACTCAGAGTCTGAACACATCTTAGGCACTGCTTCTGCCTAAGAATGTGACCGTGCAGTGACTCCCTCACAGCTTTGTGCTCCCTGCCTCAGAACCCTAGTAGGCTTTTGTTTTTGCTTTCACTTTTGGCAACACTGGTGGTAAACTCAGAATCTTGACTCTACTAGACAAGGCTGTACCACTGAGCTACAGCCCTAGCACTCCAGTGGCTTTGAAGGACCAAAGCTTTCAGTGTCAGATAGGATTCTGTAGCAAACAAGAGAAAGAAAGGGCCATGCCATGTAGAGGACGCAGCTCAATTGAAAGGCGTGGTGTCCAGTGGAAGGTCAGTATGCAGCAGGTCTGTAGACTCTGCAAGTGGTCGGTCACATTCATGCATGGGAGGCTAACTGCACCCAGTCGTACAGACAAAGAGACAGGCTCCTATCCAAGAGCACTGACTTTAGAGGTAGTCAAGTTAGGATTTGAACTCACATCTTAGGGGCACAATTTAGGGCTTTGAAGGATAAAATGAAACATTTAGACATCAGACAGTTGCAGGAAGCAGGAAACAATTAAAATATTTTTGAGTGGGAAGCAAAGATTGGCCTGGGAGGGCAGGCAGGGTGAGTTTGGTGTACTGCCAAGGACAGACCAGGATTTCTTGGAGAGTACAAGGCCATGGATCTGTAGCAGACATTCCTGTTTTTATAATCCTCAGGCAGTGGCCAGCCTCCACCCCAGCACAGGCCAAGAAGGGTTCCTCAGGAACTGCATGGTCATTCTAGTCGGGGTAATTTCCTGCCCTCTCAGCCTCACCAGCCCACTTCTTGGCTAAGAAGGGAGAACAGAGGTGGCCAAGCACACCAAGATAGGCACAAAGGCCTGTATTGATGGTTTTCCAGCCTTGGGGCCCAAAGTGCCATCTTCTTCCAAGAGGCCCCAAATGGGGCAGAAGCCAGAGTCCACAGTGTCCAGAAACTTGGAAAGAACCTTGAGTAGAGGACTCAACCGGATCCTGGGTAATAGCAGAGCCTGACACTGGCTGTGTGCAGTGGGCTAGTCAGTATCCTCTCTCTTGGATTCTGGCTAGGAGCATTAATATTGTCACAGATAGTAATGGAAGGTGCTTTGGGGCTTGTACCAGGGTGGCCTCCTGGGTAGAATATCACCGTGCAATGACAGAGACCCCGGCCTCACCATCAGAACAAGGCCTGTACTCTTTCTCTGGTTCCCCTCTCCTCCCTGTGGGAACTGGGGCAAAGGAGTTCAGCTTCTTGGGCCTTGTCCTCACCTAACCAGGCTTTTTGGCTTTCTCTTTTTCTCCAGGCTGCCACGGGAACTTCTGGATTCCCAGTGCTGAGCTCACAGGCCCTCTTAGCGCTCATTTGTTCTTTATGAAACTCAGTTGGAAGGCTTCTGTGTGATGTAGACTGTCCTGAGCCTGAGGTGCAAAAAGGATTAGGCCATGTTGCTGTTCTTCATAAACTCACAGACCAGTACAAGAGACTGGCTAGCACAGAGAGGAACAAGTGCTTGGCTTTCAGGGGCCAAAAGGAGGTTCTTGAGCAAGACCCAGAGGCAGAAGCAGCCACTGGAAAGGAATGCTGAAGCAGTGATAGGACAGGGAGAAGGCAGTACCAAGGTTTGGGTGTTTACTGCCTTACCTAGAGAACCAACTCGGAGCCCTTTGCTTACCTCAGAAATGGAGTGGACAAGCTGTGAAATGGGAAAAGGGCATTGACTTCACCCTGAGTTACAGCCCTCTTAGGTGGTCAATTTGAATTCAGTCCAGGAAAAAAATGGAGTTGTGAGGTCTAGTTACCGATGTTAAAGAAGCGGTTCATTAGTTCGAGGCCAGCCTGGTCTACAGAGTGAGATCCAGGACAGCCAGGGCTACACAGAGAAACCCTGTCTCAAAAAAACCAAAAAAAAAAAAAAAAAAAGAAGAAGAAGAAGAAGAAGAAGCGGTTCATTAGCTAGGAATGATGGTGTATACCTATCCCAACACTTGAAAGACTGAAGCAGAAGATCAGGAGTTTGAGGTCCACCTGGGCTATATAGTGCGTGCCAGGCCACCATAGCAACACTCTGTCTCAAGCTTCCTCTTCCCCTGAAAGTAGCAAGGGACTCAGTGTACTTCCTTGGCTTATTTGTAAGTACTAAGGAAGTAGCTTCCTGGGCCATCCCCTGTGATTGCTGAGGATATGATAACGTAGTATGTAGGTCTCTGCTCCACAACAGAGCACAGGGCTTTAGTAATAAGCCAGAGTCTGGCTTGTGATTGGTGTCAATAGAAAGATGGGAGAGTAATTGGAATGGAGGATTAGAGGGCATTGACAGGATGGAAGGCTTAATGTAGGCTTTAGGAGCTAACAGTTAACTGATGCTGAAGACTTCCAACTGCTAAGATTGGTGAATTGAGAATGTGGGGCTGCGCCTGGCAGTGGTGGCTCACGCCTTTAATCCCAGCACTTGGGAGGCAGAGGCAGGTGGATTTCTGAGTTTGAGGCCAGCCTGGTCTACAGAGTGAGTTCCAGGACAGCCAGGGCTACACAGAGAAACTCTGTCTCAAAAAGAGGGAGGGGGAGGGGGAGAGAGAGAAAATGAATGAATGAATGAATGAATGAATGAGGGGCTGCTTTCAGTAGTAGAATATTTGTCTAGTATGCAGGAGATCCTGAGTTCTTTCTGTCTTCAGTAACATAGGAAAGGGGATAGGAAGTTAAGAAATATAGTGTATGGGTTGGAGTGATGAACAGCAATCAAGAGCACTGGCTGTTCTTCCAGAGGTCCTGAGTTCAATTCCCAGCAATCACATGGTAACTCACAACCATCTGTAATGGGATCTGATGCCCTTGTCTGGTGTGTCTGAAGACAGCTACAGTGTACTCATATCCATTAAATAAATATTTTTTAAAAAGAAAGCAAGAAAGAAATACAGTGTATATAGTGTATATATGTAAAGTGAAGGTTTTGTGTCTGGCTTTGAGTGAAATGTTTCAGCAAACCCTTTGCTATGTTTGGGTTAATGAGTAGAGGCTGAGAAATTATTTTGAGACTGAACCTTGAAGAGATGTCTCCTTGGAGGTCTGCACATAGAACCACATGAGAGTTTGCAGCCGCACAAACCTTGGTCCTAAGACACTCCTGCCAAACCTGGAGTTCTTACTTTTGATTATGGCTAGCCGTAATCAAAGATTTGTGTGGTTTGTCTGCTCTCTTGAGTAGCAAGGGCAAGATAACTTTGGTAGTTGGAACCTTTCCCAGCCCCAATTAGTTTTGTGTAATGATTGAGTAGAAGTTACTGGAGTAAGCTAGTCAGGGTGTCAGTCTTTTTTCCAAGAAGGCTAAATGCCTCTGTTCCTTCAGAAAATGAAGGCTTAGCATCTTGGTGAACTACTCTACTGTGGCACCTATGACCAACATTAGCCATTAATAAAGCAGGTGCCAAAGTCTTTTGCTGTAAACTTGAGTGAACCAGGAGCAAGCATTTGATGTTCAGAGCCAGGGTGATTGCATGTATCTTTAATCCCAGCACTTAAAAGATAAGCATGCTGGGCAGTGGTGGCACACGCCTTTGATCCCAGCACTTGGGAGGCAGAGGCAGGCTGATTTCTGATTTTAAGGCCAGCGTGGTCTACAGAGTGAGTTCCAGGACAGCCAGGGCTATGCAGAGAAACCCTGTCTGGAAAAACAAAACAAAAGACAGAAGTACAAGGATATTTTGAGAGACCCTGTCTCAAAAGAGGAGTGGGATGGTTCCAGAGAAATGAGGAGAAGAATAGTCTTAAGCCAAGGACTGGGCTGTAGGAGATGAGAGATCAGAGTTAACTAGGGGGCTAGGGCTTTCAGGTGTGTGAGTTTGGATTCTTGTCAATGTGTAGGAAGCCTCCAGGATCTAAAAACAGGTCAAATTTGCACATTCAAACATTGTTGTCTACTTGAATGTGGTGGCACATGCCAGTAATTAAAGCACACAGGAAGATCACTGAGTTTGAGATCAACCTGGCTACAAAGTGAGAACCAATCTCAAAAGCCCAGCCTCTAAAAACAATCAACATGGCTGCTGTAAGTGGCAAGATGAAAGGGAGAATCTAATTAGGCATGAAAATAACTCCAGCCACAGCTGCTGGGGCTTGGATGAGCGTGAGTAAAGGAGTGAGGCAAGTTCATAGACCCCTGGCATCATTCTGGGAAGTTGGGTGTTCAAGTGGGAGGTTGAACAATATCTGTAGACAGTTCCCCTTGAAGTCCCTTGGTTCCTTACCTGTCGAGGATTATAGGATTGATCAGGCCATGGTCTTTTTTTATTCTCAGATTCCCCAACCTGACCTCTTGCTTTTCCTTCTCTGGCCAGGTCTCCCCTGCCAAATCCACCCTAGCCCACTGAAGCGCTCCATGTCACTCATCCCTACGAGCCCCCAGGCCCCTGGTGAGTGGCCGAGTCCAGAGGAGCTTGGGGCCCGGGCTGCTTTCACCACAGCCGACCACGCACCCCTCTCGCCCCAGAGCAGTGTGGCCTCCTCTGGCAGTGAGCAGACGGAGGAGCAGGGCTCCAGCCGGAACACTTTCCAGGAGGATGGCAGCGGGATGAAAGGTGCATCCAGAGGACAGTGCCAGAAACCCTTCTCCGGGGCTTGGACTGGGCTGGAAGGACAGAAAATTGCCTGTAGCTGCTATCTCAGGGAGGGGACAGGTTTGAAGGTAATAGATAACCAGCCAGAGCTCAGATAATTGAGAGATGAGATGAATCATGGAGCCCATCTTGGCAGCTCAGTAGGTCAGATATCCAGCTAGGGAACGATGTCTAAAAAGGCAGCTTCTGGCTTCAACCCACTGTAGTTTCCAAGGCCGTTGGTGGATTATGCCTGACTTGTGCCCACAACCCCCTCTGGTCACCAGTATCCATCTCCTGACTTATCCTCCCTTCTTTTCCACAGATGTGCCCTCATGGCTCAAGAGCCTCCGCTTGCACAAGTATGCTGCTCTGTTCTCACAGATGAGCTATGAAGAGATGATGACCCTAACTGAGCAGCACCTAGAGTCGCAGGTAAATTTGAGAGAGCACTGAGGAGGTGGTGGTCCAGCACAGTTGGGTGCTGTTCCTGTCATCAAGGCTCTTCTGTTCCTGGTCTTTGTTGGGCTACCCTTATGTATCTTACCTATCTTTAGCTTCCTATCTCCTTCCATCCTCATCACAGAATGTCACCAAAGGTGCCCGGCACAAGATAGCCCTGAGCATCCAGAAGCTGCGTGAGAGACAGAGCGTCCTCAAGTCCCTAGAGAAGGTGAGGACCCGGAATCCTCATCTTCAAGGCCCAGTGATATGGGCAAGTAGAAGGCTTCAGATCAATCTTGTTGGGAGTTGCAGTCTGACGTCTGCTGGCTCCAGCCATGGGCAGCTGGATTCTAGAGGCCTTGAGCAGGTTGTCCTCAAAGGGCTCACTTGTGGTGCCTGAGAGGCTCCCTTCCACCCTCTCTCCCTGTCTTCCTCCCTGTCCTGGTTTGTGATTGCAGAATGTGTCCGTCTTTTACCGGTAGACCCGAGTGGGTGAATTTATGAATGAGGTGCAGATGTGTAAGGGGTCTTTTCATTGACTTTCTTCTCCACGAAATCCTGATTCTGCTTCCATTTTTCTTCCTTCTCTCTTTTCCTTGCTTCCTCCTTCTGGTTTTTCCTTCTCAACTGTCTTAGTCCAATATTCCTTCTTTGGAGAGAAAAAGGAGTTTATCTGGCTGATGGGCCAGAGCTGACCTTGTCTGACCTCTGCTAGAACCTTACATACCACATAGGCTTCTCTGAATCGCATCTCCTCGGGGTCTGGGTCTGGGCTTGACCTAGCTGCGTCCGCCTTGTAGGATGTGCTGGAAGGTGGCAATCTGCGGAATGCTCTGCAGGAACTGCAGCAGATCATCGTCACTCCTATCAAGGCCTACAGTGGCCTTCAGGCCACTCCGACTGCCAAGGATGGGGGTCGAGGGGAGCCGCTACTGCCAGGTGCTGAGCCTCCCCTCACCCACCCTGGATCAGACAAGGGCACTGAGGCCAAGGACCCTCCAGCTGCAGAGAACTATCCTCCTCCACCAGCTCCAGCCCCCTCTGATAGCAGTGAGCCAGCCCCAGCTCCCGTCGCCGACGGAGACATCCCCAGCCAGTTTACACGGGTGATGGGCAAAGGTGAGAGCAGTGTCTACCCAAGAATCCTGAGTCAGAACACCAGGTGAACCCAGGTACTGGGGATCAAGTCCAAGTTACAGAAGGGGAGCAGTGCTTCTTATTTTTTTGGGGGGCGGGGAGGGGTTTGGTTTTTCGAGACAGTTTCTCTGTGTAGCCCTGGCTGTCCTGGAACTCACTCGGTAGACCAGGCTGGCCTCGAACTCAGAAATCCACCTGCCTCTGCCTCCCAAGTGCTGGGATTAAAGGCGTGCGCCACCACCGCCTGGCGTGAGCAGTGCTTCTTATTAGAGACCCTCGAGGTGAACCTTGCGAGTAGATGAGATGTAGTTTGAATAGGTCTCTTCCAGCAGGCCTGCCTGGGCTGATGGTACTAGCCATTGCCCTCTAAGGCAAGGAACTGGGACTCATCCGGCCCATGTTTCTTGTCCCTCTACCTACCAGCTGGTACTGGGAAGGCTGCAATTTGGCAGAGGGTGTATTGGCCAGATGTAAAGGCCAGATGTGGTAGACACGCCTTTAAGCTCTGCCCTTTCCCATATTCTTTAGTATGCACCCAACTGCTGGTGTCCCGACCAGACGAGGAGAACATCACCAGTTACCTCCAGCTCATCGAAAAGTGCCTGACTCATGAGGTAGGACCTCTGCTGGGGTTCCGCCCCCTCAGAGTTCATGGTGCACCAGGGCCCGGGTTCCAGCCTATCCTCTCCAGTGTTGCCTTCAAATGCTTCTTAGCTTTTGTGCATACCCTGTGGGGAGTGGCACCTCCTACCTGCTCATCCCTTCTCTCCGTGTGACTATTTGTCCAAGTTTCCCAAGTCAACTCAAAAACATTCCTGCTGGTTCAGGGTTTCTTGCCTCTTTCTCTTCTTGATCATAAGGAGAATCATAAGGAGACATGTCTATACTTAGTTACCACTGTGTACCTGTCTCTCCCAGCTAACCTAAGTGTGATCCTCTTATGTCCAGCATCCTCCTTTTCCCCCTTTCCAGGCTTTCACAGAGACACAGAAAAAGCGGCTGCTGTCCTGGAAGCAGCAAGTGCTGAAACTCCTCCGGACATTCCCTCGAAAAGCTGCACTGGACATGCAGAGCTACCGGCAGCAGAAGGGGTAGGTGGGCACCTCCCTAGGCAGATGGAATTGGCACGTGGATGCCTAAAAGGGTGTTTGTTGTGTTCTGAAACAGGCCCCCTGCTACACTTACCCAGATAACCCAGTAGAGTTTCTAGAAAATTAAGATGAAATACAGCTTAAAAGAGAAAAAAAGGCCAGATGTGGTAGACACGCCTTTAATCCCAGCACTCGGATCTCTGAGTTCGAGAACATTGAGGTCTACACAGAGAAACCCTGTCTCAAAAACACCAAAAAGAGAAAGGGAGGGAGAGAAAAAGGCTAAGTGTGGTGTGGCACAGGACTTTAGTCCTAGCACTCAGGAGGCAGAGGCAAGTAGATTTCTACAGTTTGGAGAATGAGGAGGTGGGAATTCATGGAAAGAGAGCTTGATTTGTGGAAAGGTGCTGCCATTTGATTACCCTTCAGAAAATTTAAGAGATGGGCCCCTGAAGAGGGAGAACAGGCCTTCAGTACAGAGAGCCTTCTTTAGAGGAAATGTATCGTGTCCATTGGCAGCCACAGTAGGTCTTTGAAAGAGGAGAAAGAAAAGGAAGAAGAAAGAAGAGGAAAAGGGAAAGAAGAGGAAGCTTTTGCTTTCAAATCTGGAGAACAAAGTGGGGTTCTGCCTCTAACAGATTTACAGGGAGATGGACAGCTTTATGCCATGTGATCTAGCTTACACCCCATAGAGCCTAGAAGTAGGTATAGGTAGAGCCATGAAATTCTCTGCAGCTGTTAGAGGGAGGACCTGCAAAGCCACAGCACAGTACTCTTGTAGTGTTTGTTTATGGTGTGTGTGGGCACACCCATGCGTGAAGGTCAGGGACAGCTTGGAGAAGTCAGTTTTCTCCTTACACCATCTGGGGTCCAGGGGTTAGCCTTAGGTCATCAGTCTTGATGGCAAGCACCTTTACCTGCTGAGCCGTCTGTAAACCCACACAATACTTTCCTATCAGCTTTCTGTCCCAGAGAGAAAAAGATACAAGGAATGTTGCCTGACTTCTGAAATAGAGAGCAAAGGAAGGCAGCTCAGAGTCTGATGCAACTGTTAACAGTACTAGTGTGGGGCATTGTGTACAGAGAACTTGTCTAGTGTGCATAAGGCCCTGGCTTCTATTCCCAGCACCACATGGTGACAAAGCCCCCAGCATATGTCTGTCAAGTAGACCCTGCTCCTGTATTTTGTCTCCTTACCTAATGCAGAAGGCTCTGAGGTCCCTTCTCACACCAGATAACACATTTATTTCTTGATTGAAAGGTGACATTTGAAGAACTGCTTTGAAGGGTACAAGGAACCCTCACTATGTTCCCCGTCTCCACCTTGGGTCAGGAGGAGACAGAAATGTAGGGTGCAAGGACACAGTCAAGGGATCCTTACTCAGAGTAGATGGTGGTTTGTCCTGCCCGCTGGAGTTGTGGGAGGACAGGAAATAGTAACCTTCTGCCTAAGCTTAATAACCTATGCTTTGCTCTCTGACAGCTGGGCATTTGGCTCCAACTCGCTCCCCATAGCTGGCTCTGTGGGGATGGGTGTGGCCCGGCGAACCCAGCGGCAGTTCCCAATGCCTCCTCGGGCATTACCACCTGGCAGGATGGGCCTCCTGAGCCCCTCAGGCATTGGGGGTGTCTCTCCTCGACATGCCCTTACCAGCCCCAGTCTTGGGGGTCAGGGCCGACAGGTGAGCTGGCTGCTATCCAGGTCCAGGTGCTTCTGGGTTTGGGGTGGCAGTACCTGGAATGTGTGTCCGGGTCTGGGCTTCTCCTGTTCACCCTGACACTTTCTCCTCATCCCATGTAGAACCTGTGGTTTGCCAATCCTGGAGGCAGCAACAGCATGCCCAGCCAGAGCCGCAGCTCTGTGCAGCGCACTCACTCGCTCCCAGTTCACTCGTCACCCCAGGCTATTCTCATGTTCCCTCCAGGTGAGGTGCCTTGCCTCTGTCCTCTGTCTTTCACCCTGGCCAACCTCCTTAGTTGACTTTTGTCTGCTCACCTAGATATCACATCCACTCTTGCCTCTGGATTTGTAGCAGGTCTCTCCAGGCTATGCAGCATCCCTCATCTCTCTGCACCTTTAGGGAGGCATTTTCCTTGTATGTCCACTAAGTCTTTCAGGGCTCTCTCCCTGTTTTGTTTTGTTTTGTTTTGTTTTGTTTTGTTTTGTTTTGTTTTGTTTTTTGAGACAGGGTCTCTCTGTGTAGTCCTGGCTGTCTTGGAACTCACTCTGTAGACCAGGCTGGCCTGGAACTCAGAAATCCGCCTGCCTCTGCCTCCCAAGTGCTGGGTTGAAGCGTGCACCACCACTGCCCGGCATGACTACACCTCTTAATGAGGTTTTATGGTGAAAGGGTGGTGAAAGTGGGCTCACTCCCCTCTGCTCAAATCAGCCTGGAAGTCAGAGGTGAGGAGGGTTGAGTGGCATGTGACGACAGATCAAGGATATGCCAGCTCTGGGTCCCTGCTTGACTGGACAAGGTAGAGTGACTTCTGGCTAGTGTACTCCTGCATGCTTGGATTAGGCATGCCATCTGTGACAGGAAGCTGGCTTCAGTGACCTGCTCTAGACATAAATTCTTGCAGTCAGAAACTTTGTAGCCGAGGCAGAGGCAGGCAGATTTCTGAGTTTGAGGCCAGCCTGGTCTACAGAGTGAGTTCCAGGTCAGCCAGGGTTACACAGAGAAACCCTGTCTCGAAAAACCAAAAAAAAAAAAAAAAAAGAAACTTTGTAGCCAGTGGAAATTGTGAATTGATGAAATACTGTAGGCCTCCATTTGTGGTCCCAGAGATCTCCTATCTGTTCATCTTGGGGCTGGGCTTAGCTACTGTAGGGATATATATTGTGTAAATGGTGTTGAGTGAATGGGTGTGCCATAGGGTGCACAAGGTGGGAACTTGCAGTCAGTGTGCCAGCCTTCCTACACTTGTTGGATGAAGCCCTCCCTGATACTCATGAGAAGGGTGCTCAGATGTGTTCTCACTTCACCAGTTAACTCAGCTATAGAGAGTGTTCAAGTTCAAAACTTTTAGAGGATCAGGTCTCCCTGGGACCTAACCTCAAAGTTAGGGTGACTGGGGTGAAAAACGAGGCTTAAGATAGGAGCCCGACCTAGGAGTACAGCTCAAAAGCTCAGATGTCCTGAGATGAGGCACAGTACGTAGCAGTGTGGGACCTGAGCTCTCTTCAGTGCAGGAACTAGAGAGGAGGTCTTTTGAGCAGGACTTTGAGAACAGGCTCTATAGCTGTTGTCCTGTTTTGCACCACCTGTTGAGCTTGGATTGCATCCTGTCTGCAGGAACAGTCCAAATAGGCACAGGAAGGGCTTCTTCAGCTCAGCTTTATACCAAGCATAGAGGGTAGGCCATCAGTCAGCAAGAAGCTGCCTAGTGTCTGCCCAGACTGCCCAAGGCAACTTGGAGTCCCTGTCCAAAATAATCAAAGCCTATGTGTGGCCTCCAAGAACACTCCCTAGGCTTCCTATCACTTCCTCTCTGAAGAATCTGGCCTTTTCTGCATTGCCCAACAGTGACTGTCTCTGTCTGCATTGTGACATCCCTAGGCCTGTCTTTGTTTCTTCTCAGCTATGTCTTCCACCCCTTTGTATGCATGCTTTCTGGCCTCTTTATCTCTTGGCTCCAACCCTCTGCCAGCAATCTCTGTCTCCAGCCCTTCCCTCTTTCCATTCTGGTTGGCCCTCCCCTCACCACCATTCTCTTTTCCACTCAGACTGCCCGGTACCTGGGCCTGACCTGGAGATCAATCCCACCCTGGAGTCTCTGTGTCTGAGCATGACAGAACACGCCTTGGGTGGTGAGCATTTTCTCTTCCCCTGATCTAGCTCCCACCTACCCAGCATCTCCAGCTCTGAACCCAGCAACTTGGAGTCATCCTGAGGGTCCCAAGGGGAGGCCAGACTCCAGGGAGGGCCCGCCTGGGATGGCATGCTATGTGAATGCCTTTGCTCAGGCCTCCCACCAGCTCCTGACCTTCCTCCCTTCCTCCCTTTCTTACCACAGATGGGACAGACAAAACCTCCACCATCTGACGGGACCCACAGCCCAGCGCACCCATAGGCTCCCTGGGCGGCGGGCGGGGGCCATCCCCCAACAGGCTTCTCCTCGGCAGCGAGAGGGTGGGCTGGCGCAGCTATACATTCTGATATTTTTCTACTCATCCTCTTAACTTTTGTTTAACATTGGCACACGCCTTGCTCACTCCCAGGCCCATTGAGGGATCTCAGCTGAGGCCAGGGACAGAGAGGGCAGCCAGAGGCAAGGACTGGCCAGACTGCCTGCCTCTTCCCTCCCAAATCCCCCACTGGCCCCATCCTACCCCTGCCTCCTTCAGACTGCTGACACCTGTCCTACCCCAAGAGAGCAGACTTCCTCAGAGACAAACTGACAGCCACCTTGTGCAGCCTGCCCTTCAGACACATGACAGTGGGGGAATGAGCAGTGTGGACAGCCTGCTCCACCAGTATGTCACTGGAGAAGAGCCCCTCTTCCTTCCCTGCTACCCTTCATCATTCCTACTATCCCCCAGGACAGGCACCACCTTCCTCCTTTTTTTCTTGCCCTGTTTATCAGAGGTTCTCTACAATTAATTTCTTAGGCCTATTTAAGATACATATTTATATAGTTCTTAACGGTTTTTCTCTGATCATTCCCTGTCATTTTTAGAATCCCCAGGCCTCTCTCTGAGCCAGGACAGTGGCAGGGGGAGCCTGAACTTTATGAGGAGAGGGCAGAGCCCCCTCTTGCAGACCCCCTGCCCTTCCCTATCCCAGCCCCGGCTCCCAGATGCAGAGGTTGAAGGTGGGCAGCCCCAGGCCCGCAGTGAGGTCAGGAAGTCTGTTGCCTTAATGTCCCTTTCCCCCACCAACATAACCCTTCTCTGTTCCCCAGGTCTGTTGGCAAGACTTGTGGGTAGGAACCAGGGAAGGGGCCGTGTTGGGTTTTTGTTTTCTTGCCTACCCTCTCTTTCTGTCAACCATTCCTACCCCCATTAAGTCATGACCTCATGTAAGTGGAACACTATATCATAACCCAGAGGTGCAGCCCAGCCTGAGTCACATAAACCCTCTACTCCCTGTTCTTGATGAGGGCTGGTGCTGGGGCCCAGGTAGAGGGAGGGAATTTGGGATTCAGGCTGTGGGGAAGCCAGGGTCCCCTATTCCAAACTCCTCTTTCCCCCTTAACCTACACCCTCATTGGGACATTCTCAAGCTTTTCACACGAAAAGGAAAAAAAATGTTATTTTTAGATACATTTTATGAATAACTTTTGTTATGAATATGGCTGGTAACCATTGTGTATGTTATTAAAGATACAAAATGTTGGGAAAAAACAAAACCAAAAAAAAAAGAAAAAGAAAAAAAAGGAAAAAAAGAAAGCCTTCCCTGCACTATCAGCCCATCCCCCCAGACCTTGCCCCTGCCTCCTGGTCTGTGGACCTCCCCTGCTTTGAGCCCAGGGAGGGAGAAGAAGCCAGGGGGTAGAGTGGCCCTGGGGACCTACCTGTGGTCCCCACCACCTCTCCCAGTGCCGGGCTGGGCGGGGTGTCAGGTGTATTTATGTACCTCTTGCACACTCATCAACCTATGCAAGTCCCCACCCCGGCCCTCCAGGTTTCTGTGCCTTTGCTCATTCCCCCTCTTAACTCCCGGGCTTCTCCGGCCCCTCCTACTAACAGTGGGAAGTGGGGTGAAAGGCCACCTGTTTGGAATAAGCAGGGTGTCCCTCTCATGGGACCCTCACCTCCACAAGCCGGTCTAGTCTTGTCTTGTTCACTTCCCATCAGGGTGACTGACCCTGCCTGGCACTGGAAGGTGATGAGGGATACCCTCCCTGAGAGGGAGGTGAGAGCTTCCCACCCACCTGACAGCAGAGCGCAGGACGCAGGCGGCCTCACTCTGACAGGCAGGACCCTGACCTTCCCATCCCCACCCCCTCCGTGATTTCACCCTATCCTACCCACTTCTGTCCCAGCCCCACTGGCAGAATCAGCTTTGAGTAACTGTACATTTTTCTCGCTGTTGGAGAAGACTTATTTGTTGGAGTTTCAATTGTTAATGGTCTGGGCTTATTTTGGAAAACAAAAAAACAAAAAACAAAAAAAAAAAAAGACTCCTAATTTTTCTTATGATGTATTTCCTGGAAAATTCATGGGGGCTTGATTTTGTGCTTCAAGGAGAGATCCTTGAATACAGGGGTGGGATGGGAGTGTGTACAAACACGATGTGAAGGGGAGCAGAGGCTCTGAGAGATGAAATCAAAAGAAGTTGGGTTTATTAACAGCAAAGTTTGTAGGGACAGACAAAGGGCTCACAAAACAGACAACTAGAAAAGTGCTTCCCTGCCCTAAGAATGGTGTCTGTGCTGACCTTATAAAAGGCCTGGAGGCTTAGTCGCTGTCACTGTCAGCCTCACTGGAATCAGAAGCTGCAGCTTCGCTGCCATCCTCCTGAGCTGAGTGCTCACTGCCACTGGGGAAGGGGCTGGCACTCCTGCTACGACTCCTGCTTTGGCTGCGGCTCCGTTGGCCACCACCATCACTGCCACTGTCCGAGTCGTTGTCACTGCCCCTGTGGGCCTGCCCTCTGTCCTCATCATCAGAGTCAGCATCATCTTCCGAATCAGCATCACTGCCGAAAATCTCCTCTTTGTCCCGGGCAGCTCGTGCTTCATCCTCGCTGCTCTCATCCTCGCCACTGCCACTCTTGTCACTTGCCTCATCCCTGTCACCCTCCTCTCGGTCACTCTCACTGCCAGAGCGTTCATCCTCGCTGCCTTCCTTCTCACTGCTGCTGCCCTTCTCCTGTTCCTCATCTGTGAAGAAGTAGGGACTGGTGAGATCCCATTACCCAACCCTCCCAAGGCTCCCAGGATATGACTAGTCCTTTACCTGAGCCCCCAGCTTCTTTCTCTTCAGCCTCCATTTCCTCCTCCTCCTCTTCCTCTGGTTCGTGGTTTTCCAGCTGGGCCTTGCGTGCCTCCTAGAACCAGCAAATTGGGAAGAAGATGGAAGAGGTCTGTCAGACCTCTAACCCTGACCTCACCCACAAGACTCCCTTTGGGTATCCTGGGCCAGTAGAGCTTACCTGGGCTTCTAATTCCTTCTCGTTCATGTCACGGTGTTTGACAACAAGCAAGGCATTAGTACCTGACTGAACCCCAGCCTTGGCCCGGCGCTTACTGAGACGAACCCTGCAATGGACAATTGCAGAATTGTTAGGTTCCACTGGGACCAATGTAACTTGACACCTGGTTCCCTATCAATATTTGACCCAGAGTATACCAGAAGACAAATTATACATAGAGTGGACGTGAAAATTGTATTATGGATTTGATGCATACCCATAAGTTTCTGGTTTTTTTGTTTTGTTTTTTTTTTCCCCCAAGATTTTAAGTGAATGGGTGTTTGCCTGCATGTATGTATGTTGTGTTGTAGTACCCCAAGAAGCCACAAGATGGCATCAGATTCTCTTGGCAAAACTGTCTGTGGGAACTGGGATATGAACTGGGGTCTTCTGGAAGAGCAACTAGTGTTCTTCACTGCTAAGCCATTTTCCAAGGCCCCTTATCCAAAGCATAAAAAACAAGAAAGTGGCAAATTCTGGGTTTCTGGCTTTTAAATGGAAAAGCAGAGGACTGTAGCTGGATTGTAGTATTCACTAAAGGTCTTGGTCATTCTGCCTGTTTTCACATCTCCAGCAGGACAACAGGAGCAGAGTCATATTGAACAGAAACTCAGACCCACAAGCACTAGGACACGTTAGCTTTCAGCCCTCAGAGAGGTTCTGAGGTAACACTTTTGAAGTTGTGTCAAGTATTTCAAACCTGCTGAAGGGATGGAGGAGATGGTTCAGTTGGTGAAGTGCCATGGTGGAACAAGAAAGAGTAACTTCCCCAAGTTATCCTCTAACCTCTACATGCATGCCATGCGTAGGTCTCTACACATTAATGCATGCACACAAAAGAAGAGCAACAAAGGAAAACTGACTGCAACCTCTGGCTCCAGTATGTACACACGTGAACATAAACACATCACATAACAAAAAGCTTAGTAAAACTATTGAGACTAGAAATGTATCTTATAGGAGGGCACTTGCCTATCATGTGAGAAAATTACTAGGTTTATATCCTGTATTATGTGAAAAAATTTTTCTGGTTTATGGTACTAGAACCAGAGCCAAGTCCAGTCCACATTTATAAGCAGGCTCCAGCTGCTCTCCAAACACAACAAATCCTTAGGTACAAATGACCTCAGAGTAGTTCTTGCATGATCTCAAAAAAACAATAAAAACCACAAAGGGCCAAACTCATGAGACAGTGCTGAGTACCTGGTCTCCAGCTCGTTGTAGTAAACCCCATCGCCCTCTCTGAAGATGAAGAAGTAGTTTTCCTCATAACCCTTACTGGCCTTGTTCTTCACATTCCAGTTGTATTCCCGAGCAATCTTGTAGTCATACCTGGGAAGAAGACACACAGCTCACTGGTTCCTGAGGAGTGAAGGAGACATACTTCTGAATTCTAAACCCTGACCCTAGCCCACTTACACATCATCTGGTGCATAGTCCATCTCTTCCTCTTGGTCCCGCTTTCGTTTCTTTAGTGTCTCTTCCACAGGCAGAAAGTAAGCCACAAACTGATTACCTTCCTCATCCATCATGCCCCTGGTTTAGGGGAGAAGAGAGTGGAAAGGTCAAAAGCAGGAAAGTAACAAGGCTGGGTGTGGTGACACATGCTACACATTCATCATTCCAGAGACTGAGGCAAGAAGCATGCAAGGAGCCTAGAGGTCAGCCTGGACAACAAGGTTACAACCTATCTCAAAAACAAATACAAGAGAGGCACCAAGGTAGAAAGCAGGACCACTGACCTGATCATGGCCTGAGACATCATCTCTAATGCAGCTGCCCCACTTGTGTCCTTGGGAGCTGGGTCTGAGTCAAAAATGACCTGAGCACATGGGTTGATCCACATCTGGGAAAAAGAAAGATACTAAAGTTAGTAAGGATTGGACAGGCACAAGCGGCTGCCCCTGCTTCCCACCCTGAGTCTGACCTTAAAGTCTGGGAAGACGGGCATGACCTCCACTGGTGTCACTCGGGGCTTGCTGTAATGCTGGGAGATCTGACAGAACAAAAAGGGTGAGAAAGAGGAAGAACCTGAGCCACACTTTTGCCTCTATTCTAGTCCCCCAATTACCGATTTCTGGGCATCTTCAAAAGTCTTCTCAATAGCTGTGATCTGGCTGTCCCTGTCTTTGTATATTTCTTCCTCTGTAAACTGCTGTTTCACAGAAACCCCAATCCTAGCAGTGAAGAAAATGTCATTAAGGACCTCTGGACATGGTTAAAGTCTTGCCCCCTTTCCTTCCCATCTGTTACTTACTTGACCTCAGGCTTCTCATTGGAGATGCCATATCTGTTGAACTCAGTGGAGATATACTCTGTTTTACGCATCCACGGCACCACCTTCGCATGCTGCTGGGATCTAGAGAGGAAAACCAGGCACCTCAGGGTCCCATGCTTGGCAAAGTCTACCCAGTAGCTATGGGGACCACCTCACCTCTTGGAGCTGGTGGGAGCCTGAATCTCCTCTTCAAGTAGCTTCTCATCAGCCGGATCCAGAAGAACTAGGGGGTGAGGGGCAGGAGGACCATGAGGGATACCCAGGCCTGGCCTTTGATGGCCTAGAGCAAACCCTCCCTGTCTCCCCACACACCATTGGGATCGATGCGGTAGGTGTCAGGATTGATGAGATCGATGGTGACCCCCAGATCTGGCTCAGTCAGGAGGTCATGTTTGTGTTGTTTCTCCAAGGAGGTTGCTTTGTACTGAACAAACCTGGGTGGGAAAACATTATAAACATGTCACATGCATGTTATGCCCCAACATACTCCCTTCCTAGAAGCTAAGCTTCTATGGAGAGGAACTCTGAATGCAAGCACCCAGCATTGGCAGCTTCTAAGTAAGAAAGGTATTATGTGCTGCTTTCTCTATTAGTTACTGAGCACCTCCTATGTGCCAGTCCAAGGGAGGAAGAGGCAGTGAAATAAGCAGTCCTTGCCGTCAATGAGCTATTTTAAAGTAGTTTTTCCATTCTACTACCTACCTGTTCAGTCCTACCTACCTGTTCTGGTCGAAAGGGTAGGTGATGAATTTGGGGTCAAATGGGATGTCAGGAAGGCTATTGCAGTACTTCACTCGGCAGACCACTCCAGACCTAAGAAAACAGTGGCCCAGAACTAGGTCTTGCAGGCCTACAGAGATGACTTGAGCAGTTAAGAGAGAGTACTTATCCTGCAGAGGACCCAAGGCTGGACCCACATCAGCCTGCTGACAACCACCTGTAACTCCAGATCCAGGGGGACCTGACTCCTGTGGCCTCTGTACATGCAGATACTTACACATCCAATTAAAAATAATATAAGTGGCTGAAATGGTGGCACAGGCCTTTAATCCCTGCGTTTGGGAGGCAGGCAGATCACTTGAGAGTTTAAGTTAGTGACAGTTTACATAGTGAGTAAAAGACCAGTCAGGGATACAAAGTGAACCGCTTGTCTCAAGGAATAGTAGTGCCCACACCTTTAATACCAGCCTTCAAGAGGCAGAGGCAGGTGGATCTCTGTGAGTTTGAAGCCAGCCTGGTCTACAGAGTGAGTTCTAGGAGAGCCAGGGCTACACAGAGGAAACCCTACCTTGAAAAATCAAAAGAAAGAGTAGTAGTAAAAAAAAAATTTTTTTTTTTTTTTTTTTTTTTTTTGGTTTTTGAGACAGGGTTTCTCTGTGTAGCTCTGGCTGTCCTGGAACTCACTCTGTAGACCAGGCTGGCTTCGAACTCAGAAATCCGCCTGCCTCTGCCTCCCAAGTGCTGGGACTAAAGGCATGCACCACCACTGCCTGGCCAAAATTTTAAAAAAACAGCCTCAGGCTGATGACAGGATGGCTCAGCAGGTAAAAGTGCCTGCTGTCAAACCTGAGGATCGAAGTTTAATATTTCAGGCCTATACCTATATGGTGGAAGGAAAAAAGTGTCTTTAGACTGTCACACACAGCTAAGGTATGTACACACAATTTAAAAAAAACAAAAAACAAAAACCTAGGCCTGTGCTGCTGGGCAACATAGGGCTGCAACCCCAGCACCCAGTAGGCTGAGGCAAATGACACTGCCAGTTTCAGGTCAGTCTGGGCCACTTTGTAAGATTCTCAAAAGCACAAAAAAAGGCCCCCAACGGCTTCGCCCCCATTGCGTTCGTGTCCCACCCCTCCTGGAAAGTGTAGCTAGGAGCTTACCTCTCAGGCAAGGTCCGGTGGGAATTGGGCCTGGTTTCGGGGAGAAAGAGAGAGTGATGTCAAAAGTTTGACATGTGAGTGGAAAGAAAGGTCCCTGAATTACTGAAGGAGTGGTTCTTTAGTGCATGGAGCCAGACGCTCAATCCCCTTAGGAGGGCGCTCCAGAAGTTGCACTGAAGGGGACTGAGGACTAGGTCCCTCCCCCAAAGTAGAATTCCGAAATTGGATAGCAGGGGACCAGGAAGCGACCGCAGAGGCCCAGAGGGGACCGCCCCTTCGTCAGGGGTGAGCGCCGATCCACTTCGCGGGCCGACCTGAGGGAACCAGTGACGTCGTAAGCAGCCCCCCTCCGCCTAGCCCCAGCTTGCAGCTCACAAAACAAAATGAAACGGCAGGTGACAAGAGACCTACCTGTGACCATCTTCCCTCTGGGCCTGGGTCTGGATGGTGGGCGCCATCGCGACCAGGCGACGGTGGCGCGGACGGCGTCCTCGCTGGCCGCGGGCGGACGCTAAGGGGCGTGCCGACTTTGAGAGACGCCGGGTCCAAGGACAGGCTCCCGTAGACGCCGGGCTCCGCGGGGAAAGGCGGGATGGAGTGGGCCGGCGAGAAGGGCTCGGGTGTGACTCAAGTAAAAGCGTGGACAGCGCCGGACACGGACTCGCAGCTCCAGCTCCGACTGCTACCAAGACGCTGAAGACTGGACAGGTCGCTTCTGGCCGCAAGGCCTTCAGGGAAATAGAGTGCGGTCAGTCCCTCACAGCGATTGGCGAGCTGTGGGTGAAGGGGCGGGGCTTTTGGAAAACTCCTCTTATGATTGGCGAAAAGATATTCCACTCATGGCCTCGGATTTGAAAGGGCGGAGAAAAACGCATATCCTCTCCTCCCATTGGCTAACCCGTCGGTAAGGCAGGGCTAACTAGAAAAGGAAGCCATCCAACTGAAGAAGCTGAGGAGCCATCGGAGCAGACGCGCTTGTGACGTGTTTCCGGTGTCCTAGCGGAGGAAAATGGCTGCGCCCCAGCCACAGGCTGCGGCGGTTTCCTCTGCTGCCGGTGTCTCAGGTCCGGGTTCTGCCGGTGGTCCGGGTTCCCAACAACAGCCGCAACCGACCCAACTGGTGGGTTCAGCCCAGAGCGGGCTCCTGCAGCAGCAGCAACAGGACTTCGATCCTGTGCAGCGCTACAAGATGCTCATCCCGCAGCTGAAGGAGAGTCTCCAGGTAATGGGGCGGCGGGTAGCGAAAGGGGCTAGCGGGCTGGCTCTGGGAAGGTGCGCCGAGGGGCTGTTTGTTGAAGGAGAGATCGTAGACCGGGAAGAGAAGTAAGACTAGCAATGTGCGTGTTTGTGTCTTTCCAAAGCGAAGCTCTGGGCAGCTGTAGTGGCACGCTCTTAATCCCAGCGCTCGGACTGCAGAGGGGAACGGATCTCTTGAGTTCGAGGCCGGTCTGGTCTACAGAGTTCCAGGCCTACCAGGGTCTACATAATGAAACCCTGAGGAGAGAAAGGAAATGAGAATGAGAATTTTAGCCGAGTGTGGTAGTGCACGCCTTTAATTCCAACCTTCAGGAGGCAAAGGAAGGTGGATCTTTTGAGTTCCAAAGACAGCCGAATGAGTTCCAGGATACCCGGGGCTACACAGAGAAACCCTATCTCAAAAAACTAGACGGATAGATGGAGAAAGAGGGGTGGGGGAGAGAGAGAAGAGTAGAAAGAGAAACAGTTCTGCTTAAGTTCCGTGCAGAAGTTCAGCCTCAGTGTCAATGTCCGTGATGACTGGGTAAAGGGTATGTCCAGGAAGTTATTGGCGAGAATTCCAAATGAGAACAGGCTTGTGGAAAAATACGGGGAGAAATTGCCATGGGGATGGTAGTGAGCTTTAGTCTGTATTATCAGGATGGAGCTGCCAGCTGAAAAGCCTGTGAGTCTCAGAAAAGACTATTGGTCCTGTCTGTGCGACTTTGTCTCCTGTATCTTACTTTTCTCTCTCAACATCCTTTTAAAACTAGACTTTGATGAAGGTTGCAGCCCAGAACCTGATTCAGAACACTAACATTGACAACGGACAGTGAGTAAACCCCTCTTCCCTACCTCATCCATAGAAACCCCTCTCCCCCACTGCCCCACCTTCTCCTTTTTAACCCCTGCCTGGATCCCCTGGGCTTGGCTTTAATATCTTGGTGGTCACTTGATTGTCTACATACAGATGCTGGTGTTTCAGACTGAAAGTCACTTCACTGTTTTCTCCCTGGCTATAGGAATAGCAGTGATGGACCCATACAGCGCTTTGACAAGTGTCTAGAGGAGTTTTATGCGCTCTGTGATCAGCTGGAACTCTGCTTGGTAAGGAACTCCCTAGAGACATTGTGACTAAACTCCGTCTAAACTTAGTTCACCACAAGAACAATTTGAGATATTATCACTCAGTAGCCCAGGCTCTCCCAACACTGGGTCTGTAGACCAAGCAGGCCTCCATATTCTGAGTGTACTGAGATCACAGGCATGCACCACCTCAGCCAGCCAGTTGCTCATTGGTTACTTCCTCTGAGCCAGACACGTGCTTCAGCGGAGGCTGGGGGTGAAATCTATCCTGATCCTCACCCTCACAGAGCTGATAGTTCAGTGGAGTGACAAATACAAGACCAAAGAGGGACAGCTCAGAGTGGTCAAGGCTGTGATGACACAGCATGGACCAGAGTGGTCAAGCTCTGTAGTGTGAGGAAGCCCAGGGGCATGTGGAAGGCTAGAATAGGGAGAGAGTGACTCACAGAAGGTTGCTGGTGAAACATGGAATTCCACCTGACAATCTGGCTGGAAGGGCAGCAAGAACAAGGCCTGAGGGGAGGATATGGGGATCTGTGCTTTGTTGCTAGGGACCTGCATGAGCTTGAGACTGTGACTTCAGCTACTTGGGGTATGGCAAAACCAAGGAGACTTGAGTGGGCAGGCTGAGAAGCAGACATGATAGAGCATAGGCCAGGACCGTGAGAGATGAGAGTAGCAACAACTGAGGTTGCAGTGTAGTTGGAAAAGTTTGATTCCTAACACCCACATTCAAAAGCTGGCCATGGCAGTGCATGCCTACAGCCCTAGTGCTGGGGTATTGGGGGCTGGGGAGGCGGGTAACTGGATATTTGAGGCTCAGTAGGTAGCCAGCCCAGCCTAATTGGCTTGTTCTAGGTCCTGATGAAAGGTCTATCTTAAAAAAACAAGGGGGTAGATCTGAGGAACAACATACAAGGTTGGCCTTTGGCCATACATCCTCAACCATACACACACAAGAATTCCCTTAGGCAAGCAAGCCTGCTGATATAGTCCTTTCATCCCACTGCTTAAGAGGCTGAAGCAGCAGGGTCAAAGTTCAAAACCTGTCTGGGTGGCTAGTGAGATCTTGCTTTAAAAGGTAAAAAGAAGAGCTAGGTATGTTGGTTCCAGTCTGCAATCTTAACTTGAGAGGCTGATGTAGGAGGACTACCATAAGTTCCAGGCTAGCCTGGGCTAGAAGCACTGGGGCTAAGAACTGGGGACTTAGTTGAGTGGTAAAGTTGATCTAACACAAGTAAAGCTGTGAATTCAATCCCGGTACCACACTCAGTCACTGCCCTTTAGGCATGTCAGTAGAGTGTGCTGAGGTGTGGTAGGCTGGGTCTTACTAGACTGGATATATAACCAGTGTGTCAGAAAGTGATGGAGGATTTGAAGTGAGGAAGTTTCTTTGTGAGGAAATGAGGGGCATGTTAAGAATGCCTGAGACTGGCCGGGCGGTGGTGACGCACGCCTTTAATCCCAGCACTTGGGAGGCAGAGGCAGGCGGATTTCTGAGTTCGAGGCCAGCCTGGTCTACAGATTGAGTGCCAGGACCAGCCAGGGCTACACAGAGAAACCCTGCCTTGAAAAACCAAAAAAAAAAAATGCCTGAGACTAGAGGTGGGAGCCCAGAGAGGCAGTCCTGGCTGAGTTGTGAGGAAGAATTAGGGCAGACAGAAGCTTGGAGACTTTGCCAGGCCAAAAGACAGATGGACTGTTGGGAAAGAGTTCCCAGGCTATGGCTGGAATTAGGAAGGGTGGACATGAAATGATTCTTCTGGAGCTGTAGAGGAAACATCTGTTTACCCTCCAAATAAGGGCATAGAAACTGAAGCAAGGTTCAGAGCCCAGCATGCTGATGTGAGCTCATTAGATACATTGTGGGATGGGGGCTAGGGGAGGGGGGGACAGGACTGGACTGGACTGGACAACCAGCTACACCACTGAAAAAAAATGTCTCAACCCTTGCCACCAACCTTTAATTTTACTGTTTGTTTAAATGAGTCAAACTTGCTATGTAGCCAAGGATGACTGTGGGCTCTGATCCACCTCTCAGTTGGGAGTACTGGCATGTCCTGTACCCCTACGCCTGACTCTTATCAAGGTTTCTGCTGGCCTCAGCAAGCACTGTCCAGCCATGGGAAGGACAGGGTTTTAATGCAGTTTGGTACACAGTACAGCTAAATGGAGTTTTGTTGCAAGATGGAGTTACTTTGGCTGGATTAGGACTACTCCTGCTTAAGGAGTCAGCTCTGAGACAAGGACTCACAAGAAGCCATCTGGGGAGATGTTGAGAGGCTGGGAGGGGCCTGAGCAGTGAGGAGAGTGGCAGCCTTGGCGGGAACCAGGACAGAAGACAGTAACTAGGTGCAGTGCCATCAAGTAGACACCAAGCCTGGGTTCAGTTAGGACAGGAACAAGGACAGCTAATGTCCAACAATTAGTTAGCACTTAAACAGTGTAGCACTTATTTCCTGTTTCACACCTGTCCCGGTTCTCACCAGGCAAGGAGAGGTGGTTATCCAACCCATTTACAGAACTGGGCATAGCATTATACTTGGTAACTTTTTTTTAAATTTTACATTTTATTGTGGTCAGGGCCTGCCATTGTGTACAGGCAGAGGTCAGAGGACATCTTGCAATAGTTGATTTTTTTTTTTTCCCCCTTCTACTATGTGATTCCTGGGGAAATAGAACCCAGGTCCTCAGGCTTGATAGCAAGCGCCTTTACCTACAGACCACTGTCTGACCAGCGCAGTTGTGTGCACTTGTGATCTCAGCTCTGAGGAGAACAAAGCAGTAGAGTAAGAAGTCTGAGGGCAGCCTTGTCTACTTAGCAAGTCTCTTGACTCAAGCAACACCAAAAACGTTTAATAACAAAGTCCCAGGGAGAAGCAGCCACATATGCTGGACGATCCAGTCTGACTTTGGATACCCAGAGCCCATCAGTTTAGCCTCAGATTGGGAGGAGGGGAGACTGCAGGTCCTGGGAAGTGATGCTGATGCTGTTCTCTTGCCTGCCTTCCCACAGCGCCTGGCCCACGAGTGCCTTTCACAGAGCTGTGACAGCGCCAAGCACTCTCCAACACTGGTACCCACAGCCACAAAGCCAGATGCAGTGCAGCCAGACAGCCTGCCCTACCCGCAGTACCTGGCTGTCATCAAAGCCCAGATTTCCTGTGCCAAAGACATTCACACTGCCCTGCTGGACTGTGCCAACAAGGTCACTGGCAAGACTACTGCACCATCAACTGGCCCTGGGGGCAGCCTCTGAAGTCTTGGTGGGGGAGAGGCAAAGAATGAAGTCTGGCTTAAGGCAAACAGATGGTTCCTGTTACTGATTTATTTATGGAGCCACAGTAAAGTGGCTGAAACCAGCAGGGGGCAGCAAAGACTTGCAGGCAGCACAGGACTCAACCCGGCACCCCCCCCACCTCTGTTGCCTCCACTCACTGTTCCCTGACCTGGAGTGGACCTCTGAAGGGCCCAGTCAGTGCTATGCCCAGGGCCAGGTGGGAGGAGTCCCCAGAACAGAGGTCATCAGCAGCCCAGTGGAGGGGTCTGTCCAAATATATGGGCTCCTTTTAACCCACCTTCCTCCAGTCCTGGCTTTCTCTGTATGTGTGTGTGTGTGTGTGTGTGTGTGTGTATATGTATGTATGTATGTAATGTATGTAATGTAATGTATGTGGAACCAAATGCCTGGGTTACCTGGGGCTACGGAAGGGACTTTCTGGCTCACAAAAGATGTGCATGAATATAGGCCCTGACCTCAGCACACACAGCCTAGGAGCAGTTTGAGTCTGCATTGGGCCCTGCGTCAGCAGGGCCCTCTAGCAGGATGGGGGGGACATTGTGCAATGTGTGGGGAGGCCTGCTCAACAAGACTCCTTGGTCTCTATATTTTTAGCTCCAAAGCAGAAGTGAAAAGGCCTCAGCTTGAATGAATCATGGGTTCTGGGGAAGAACCCAGCTCCTCCGGGAAGCAGGCCCTGGGGAGGGGTCTTCAGGGAGGGAGGGAAGGCCCCAGGCTGTGGGCCTGGTCACGTGCTAGATGGAGCTACTAACCCAGGCCCAGCTGCCAGTGTGAAAGGCTTAGGGGTACAGACTGGTTAGGGAACTGCCCCGGCCATACATTCTGTGCCCTGGTTCACATGTCACCAACCAGTGGCCTCATGGACTGGACCCTGTGTCTGCAAAAGTCCCTGAAGACCGTGGGGACCTCCATGATGTACAGGAGCCCAAATCATCACACTTAGGAAAACTGGAAAATGGTCAAAGTGAGAGTGTGTGCACAGTTCAGGCATTCCTCTCTCGGCCTAACTTCAATGCCACCGCAGGGCTTTCGGCAGGGAAGGTGCGTTCCACCAGTGTGATCATGGGCCTCATTGCTTTTCATGTGGAATTGTAGAGACAAGGTCTCACTCCGTAGCCTAGGCTAGCCATACAGTATAGCTCAGGCTGTCGTGTGACTCAACACTTCAACTTGCCCAGTGCTGCGATGATGTCTGAGTATGTGTGCTGGGGTGTACTTGCTTGTATGTGCACAGTGTGTGGCAGGGGGCACTTGTGTGTGGAGGTAGAGACAGCCTTTTCGGTCGTGGAGTTCTGTTTGCAGGCACAGAGGTCCTGCCATCCTGTTGCTTGGCTAGCCTAGGAGCTCCCAGGTGAGTTCCTGTCTTCACCTCCCACTTTGCCATACAAGGATTGAGATTGCAGATGCGCTGTAGCTGGTCTTTGTTACTATGCTGTGGTTCTTTTTCCCTGCCCTTTACGCTCTAATACTAGATAAACAAGGGAGTGAGGAATTAAGAAAATCCCTGGCCCGGCGGTGGTGGCACACGCCTTTAATCCCAGCATTTGGGAGGCAGAGGCAGGCGGATTTCTGAGTTCGAGGCCAGCCTGGTCTACAGAGTGAGTTCCAAGACAGCCAGGACTACACAGAGAAACTCTGTCGCAAAAAGACAAAAAAAAAAAAAAAAATCCCTGAATCTAATGTCTTTCCTTTTGTTTCGTCCTTGACCATGGCTTCTGACAAACTGCAGCCAACCTCCCTAAATGACCAGCAACCACCCACCAAGCCTGTCTGGGCTCTACCATTTATATACCCTCTGAAAAGTTCCAGAATTCCAAACATCACACAGTTGCAGAAACTAGCTGGAGCTGGCTAAATCCTGCCTCTGCTAGAACACGAGGCAAATCGTAGTCATCTGCTGTGGACATCCAAAGCAGCCCCTGCCCTACACCTGGGATGAAAATGAAGACATCTCCACTACAGTGCATCGCCATATTATCTTTCTTCCTGAGATAGGGTCTCATTGTGTAGCCCAAGCTAGTCTTTTTTCTTTTTTTTTTTTTTTTTTTTTTTTTTTTTTTTTGGTTTTTTGGAGACAGGATTTCTCTGTGTGGCCTGGGCTGTCCTGGAACTCACTCTGTAGACCAGGCTGGCCTTGAACTCAGAAATCTGCCTGCTTCTGCCTCCCAAGTGCTGGTATTAAAGGCGTGCGCCACCACCGCCCGGCTCCAAGCTAGTCTTGAACTTGGGATCTTCTTGCTTCTGACTCCCAAGTTCTAACTATAGGGCTGTACCACCATGGGCTTTAACTACACTTACAAAATGTCTTGATGTCTTGAGGTGGAGGCAAGAAAACTGCAAAGCCATTCTGGGCGACATAGTAAGACCTCATCTCATCCAAAAAGAAAAAAGCCAAGCCTTCATTCAGCAATACCTAGATTCCTGTATGGTTAGCAATGAGCTATGTCCCAAAGTGATGCATCAGACTCATCGTGGGTCTTGTCACTTGGGCACCCATGCACATCTCCGTGACCATTCTTTGTTTCTAGAAACAGTTCAAGAAATTAGTAGTCTTGCATACAACTGAAAGCATACTGATCCTATCCAAGGCAGAACATGTTCGTTTCCAACCAGCTCACTATGTATTGGCTGGGGTATGGCAGTGTGTGGTTCAAGAAGACACGTACAGCTGGCCCCTTGGGGTGATGCCAATATCACACATGCAGGTAGGCATGGCACCCAAGATACAAGGCCCAACTGCTTAAAAAACTGGGTGACAGCAGACCATGGAGTGACAGGTGTGTTTTCCACAAGCCCATACCATAAAAGATAAACACCAATTTATATTCATTCAAAAACTATGGCAGCTTTTGAGCTGAAGATTCCAGAGATGAACAAAATACAACATGGTACATGATCCTGTAATTCCAGCATGTGGGAAGACCAATACAAGTTATGAAGTCAGACGCTACACAGTGAGATCCTGTCTCCAAAGTGGAAAAAGGAGATGCACAGTGTCTGGGCCATTGAGGTGGCTCAGTGGGTAACTGCTACCAAGCCAGGCAACCTAAGTTCAGTCCCTCAGGCTTGCATGTTGGAAGGAGAGAACTGACTCACACAAGTTGTCCTTTGACCTCCACACACATTTTTAAAAGGAGTTTGGTGGCCTACATTCATAACACTAGCATTTGAGAGCCTGAGGCAAGAAGATCGTTTGAGACCAGTCTGAACAAAAATAAGCTGACGTGTCAAAGAAACCCTCGTTAGGCTGATGACTGCAGACTTGAAGGAGAAGGAATTAGTTCTTTTGGACACACACTCCGCAAAAGCGAACAAACTGCAGAGCACAGGCCAGCCTCTGGCAGAAAGAGCAGAGGCTTGGGCTAGGTTCAGGGAGCACAGAGGAGAAAGCCCAGATGGATGGTGAAGGTCCTTGCTAAGATTTGCCTTCTCCCTGCCTTATATAAGACACGGAAAGGTGGTGCAGGCCTGTACAAAAACCCCACACTAGGGACGTGTATGAGTTGAAAAACCACAGCCAGCCAAAGTGGCTCATGCTTGTAATCTCAGCACTTGAGAGGCAGAAGTAGGAGGCTTGCCGCAAGTTCGAGGCCAACTTGCTTCACATATCTACAGGCTGCTTCCCCCAAAGAAAAGGACTGACTGTGGGCACATGCCCCACCCCCAGCAGAGATTAGCACATTGGCCATCCTCCCACACACATGGACCCTGCTCCATGACCAAGTACCACAAACACTAAAGCAACGTCTAACCACGTGACCCAACCCTGTAACCACCATTTAAACCACTATCTCTCACCCATCAAGACTTTGCCCATCACAGGCTGACTCAGCTCTGTGGCAGAGCAGCCCCATTCGCTGGGGACAGATAAGATTAGTTCAGATACTCAGCATCTAGATGCGGGTGTGTGCAAGTCTGCTCTGCCCACAGAAGCAGACACAGGAGTGCCACACAATCAGTAAGCCGGCAGCTCTCCCCATCACGCGCCTGCAGCTACGTCAAGCACCAAAGTTCACTGGTTTCACTGCCTTATGACTGGTCCACAGAGGAACTATGTATGTCCAGACTCAGGTCTACCACATTGTCAGGAACAGGCAACCTCCAAGACAGCCACAAAAAGGGCACAGACCCACAAATAACATTTGTACACATAGTGTATCAGTGCTGAGTGAGCCACAGAAAGCCCACACTCTACTTCAAGGTCCTATGTGTTCAATCCCGTCACCCAGACACCTGCGAGGAATGGCACACTTAGCACAGATCCCACGGTGGTGGCTCAATTACACACAGATGAGTTGGGGGTGGGGTGGAAGTGACAGTTCTCATGAAGTCCCTTCAAAAACAGCTGCAGTAGTTACAGTTGACAATTCTCCAGAGGCCACTTGCAGCACATGTGGAGTAGTCAGTGACACAGACAGGTGGCTTCACATTGATTTACAGGACCCTGTTCTATGAGGACCTTAGGCACGGGTCACAGGAGCGTCCCCGCACCACCTGCGCCCTCAATTACATAACTAGGAACTCAGGAACTCCCCACAACACATGCAGAGCCAGCAAAAGCACAGTTCCCGATCCCGTGGGCACACTACAGGTGGCTTACTGGTTGTCCCCCTCTGCAACACCCTGCCTGGACCACACTCTCAGGCAATCACCACGGGCACACACGTGCCGCGTGTACACGGCCCCTGCCCGCCCACTGGCTCTCACACCCCCGCGTTTCCCGTCCCTGCTTGTTTTTCTGGAAACTCAGCTCTGAGTTCACCTCCCCCTAGGCCGGAAGCGCTTGCTATATTTTTAGCCTCTCTGGTTTCCGCCCCTTTCTCTGCCCCAGCCCCCAACCCCAGCGCGCACAGGACGTGGCCGCCTGTCCCGCGGGACCTTGGCCGTCCCCTTCCCCACCGTCATTCCAGAGGGGATTCCCAGCCCCTGTCTGGGCCGCGGATTTTCCCCGCTGGCTACGTGGGGAACAGGGAGGAGTCAGGCCATGAACTTCCTCCTGGGATTGGGGCACACAAGGTGGGGGGGGGGGAGCTGAATAGAACCCCGGACTCCTAGATTTAGAGAACTTGGATCCCTAGGTCTGAGGGAGGTGGGCCAGGGGTTTAAGGAAGAATAAGTGGGGCCTGGATTCCTGGTGCTGAAGGAGGTAATATGTGTGTGTCTGGACCACTGGACAGGCAAAGGAACAGAGGTTGAGAGCCAAAGCACCCGGTGTGGGGCACCTGACCCCGTTAATGATTTTAGTTAATGATTCTCACTTTGTGAGTCCTACAGCTTAAAGTCTTGATTTTCAGGGGCGGGGGTTGTCATGCTTATACCCCTCTTCTATCCCCCACCCCAGCATCCTTTAGAGAGTAGCCCAATACCAGGCAGCCAGGCTTTAGTCCCAGTGACTCAGCAGATAGAGGAGGGGGCCAGGCTGAGTCAGGGACGTCAAAAGGCTCGCAGTCTCCAGGGAATCGAAACTGGAATTACTCCTCCATGATCCAGTCCCAGCTGGCCTCCGAAAACCCCTGCATGCCCCACCCCAACCCTCGCTTTTTGCATTTGGTCCTAAAATTGGCTGGCTCAGGGATTTGTAAACTGGGCGGGAGGCAAGTTTTTGTGCCCCTCCTTCCCTTCTTTTCCCGTTGTCCTCGAGACTGTTTACAACAGACTGGAACCCTGGTTACAAGAGAGGAACCCAAGCGTCCGGGCTGAGCGTCCTCGTCACGGCTTCCAGGAAGCCCCCCCTCCCCCGCCCTGAGCGAGTGAGTCACGGGCGAGCGGGAGGCCGCAACCGTGCCACAGCAGCCTAGGGCCCGCCCTGCTCACGGGACCAGCCCAGGAAGGCCCCTTGGCCCCAGAAAGCACTGCACCAGGGATTCCCCCCACACACACCCCTCTCCTGTGAGGCAAGCCAGTGAGAAGCCTGGCAGAATCTCCCTACCTCCATACAAGTGCGCAACGCACCGTGCTAGAACTTCCCAGCATTGTAATTACACTCCTGGCAATGATAACTCCCATACACAAGAACACTTTTTCACTGGAGATATCCTTGAAATAACACTTTTTACTTGGGTGTGGCGGCCATGCCTGTAATCCTAACACTACTTGGGTGGTGGAGACGGAAGGATTGCGGGTTCCAAGCCGGCTAAGGAGACCCAATTGAAAAACAAAAACCTTACAGACCTCGAGAGAGTTTAAAGTTGGGTTAAGACTGCTTGCATTACAAGAAACCCATTCAACGTAGAAGGTGGCCCCTTTTTTGTTTTTCCAATAGAGGGGCGCTTTCTCCCTAATAAAAGATTCAAGCTGTTCCAAACTTGAGTTTTCGGAAGCAAAACCTCTTAATAACAAAGTGCAGCCGGGTGGTGGTGGGGCACGCCTTTAATCCCAGCACTTGGGAGGCAGAGGCAGGCGGATTTCTGAGTTCGAGGCCAGCCTGGTCTACCGAGTGAGTTCCAGGACAGCCGGAGCTATACAGAGAAATCCTGTCTCGGAAAAACCAAAATAATAATAATAATAATAATAATAATAATAATAACAACAACAACAACAACAACAACTTAAAGTGCAGCTTGGGTGAATGCGCTCTTGCTAAACAAGGAGGTTGGAAGAGCACAGGGCTGAGCTACAGCTAAGAAGAGGCTCTGAGCAGTCCCTTCCTGGACTTTGAAGTTCTGTGCCTTCAAGTTTTAGTTTTAATTTCACCTTCCCTTTTTATCCTTCTGTAAGCCGCTTCCTCGCCTAGATTTGTTTCCCAGTCCGCTCTCCCTTCTGTCTCCCCACTTTGTAAAGGTAATCTTTTTTCTTTCTGTAGTAGGGATTGGCTCTAAGGAGTACATGCCAAGCCACTGAGCCTTCATTTTACTCCCTCGTTACCTTGGTGGTCCCCCTCCCCTTTTAGAAATAGGACCAGGAACTCGAACAATATCTGAGACTGACATTGGACGCCCGGTCCCCCTTCCTCCACCTCCAAATGCCAGGATCACAACCATATGCCCCTTTTGTTTTGTTTTTCAAGACAGGATTTGGAACTCGCTCTGTAGGCCTCGAACTCACAGAGATCTGTCTGCTTCTGCCTCCCAGGCGCTCAGATTAAAAGTTTGAGCCACCATCTAGTGCCATTTTACTTTTTCTTTTCTTTTTGTTTTTTGTTTTTTGTTTTGTTTTTTTCGAGACAGGGTTTCTTTGTGTAGCCCTGGCTGTCCTGGAACTCACTCTGTAGACCAGGCTGGCCTCGAACTCAGAAATCCACCTGCCTCTGCCTCCCGAGTGCTGGGATTAAAGGCAGCCTTTTTACTTTTTAAGACAAGAGTCTCACTAAGTTACCCAGACTGCCCTAGAACCCACTGTATAGTCGAGCCAGGCCTTCAACTACCAGGCTCCTGCCTCAGCCTCCCTGAGGGGCTGGAATCACAGTCCTAAACCAGCGGGCCCTACTTGTGAATGTCTCTCACTGTCTCTTTGTTTTTCTCTCAGCTTCTGGCCATCTCTGTCTCTTCCAGCTTGTCTCTCCCCGCCCCCGTCTGTCTCACACGCACACGCCCTCTCAGTCTCTGCCCTTGTCAATTGTCCCTAGAGCCCTGCCCCCACTCCTGCCCCAGTTCTCTTCCCGATTGCCTTCAACCTCTAAAAACTACTCGGACACCCCGCTACCATCACCACCAATCAGTCGAACACAGCTTTCCCCCACTACCCCCGAGAGGGGCAGAAGCTGCGGGAGAGCCGAGTTCAGGCACATTCTGCGTGCTAACCAGCAGATGGGCGGAAGGGGCCTAGTACCAGGCCGGCAGGGCTACGCCGCGGGGGCGCGTCCGGGAAGCTCTCATGGCCACGCCTCCGGGCCGCCCCATAAAAGGCGAAAGCTCCTGCGGCGGGTCATAGCCTGACTTCTGCGAACCGACAGTCGGGTCTTTACTCCATGGCCATTCGTGCCACCATGGATCTCTCTGCTATCTACGAGGTGAGTACTGGTTAGACAGCACCTCCGGATCCCCGACGCACCAAACTTAGGCCTGGGACGACTCCATTCCTTCTCAGACTAGCCTTGGCTGGCTGGAAGTGAGAGAGGGAGCCCGCGAGCCCGGCGCCTCGGTTCAGATACCGGCGATCCCCTGGGGACGGAAAGCTGGCGCACTGCTGTCACTCGCGCAGGGGCGGAAGCGGCCCCACACCTGTCTAATGCCCTTCGCTGCCCATCGTGTGGCTTTGGCGGCCAAGCAGGTGTTAAAGTTGGGGGGAGTTGACACAGAGTCCTAGAGAGATCTGGCCTCCTGGGTCGGCTTTGGCCGGCTCCTCCAAGTTGTGAAACGAGCGCCCGGTGGGCAGTCATATCCGGGGAGGTCTAGAGACCCAAAGTTAGCGAGCAGCGTTGAGCTTTGATTTGGGGGGGATACTGGACTTAATATATCCTTCTGGATTAGCTTCAGTCATGTGGAAACACTCAAATCTCTGTAGTTTGTGTGAGCCGGGTGGGGCTCAGGCTGAGAACCCACAAACCGGACTGGCAAGCTCGTGAAGAGCTTTACAACAGGGGCGGGGCGTCGTCACCTTACCTTTTCTGGTGGCCTAACCGAACCCTATTTCTCTCAGAGCCTCCTGTCGTTGAGCCCTGACCTGTCATCCGACCACGGAGGAACTGAGACCTCAGGAGGACTTTGGAACATAAACTCGTCGGACTCCATCCCATCTGGGGTCACCTCTCGCCTGACTGGCCGCTCCACTAGTCTGGTGGAGGGCCGAAGCTGTAACTGGGTACCCCCACCCCCTGGCTTCGCACCCTTGGCTCCCCGCGCAGGCCCTGAGCTGTCACCCTCACCTACTTCTCCTACTGCGACTCCCACCACATCCTCTCGATACAAGACCGAGCTCTGTCGGACCTACTCAGAGAGCGGGCGTTGTCGCTACGGGGCCAAGTGCCAGTTTGCCCACGGCCTGGGTGAACTGCGCCAAGCCAATCGCCACCCCAAGTACAAAACGGAACTCTGCCACAAGTTCTACCTCCAGGGCCGCTGCCCCTATGGCTCTCGATGCCACTTCATCCACAACCCCACCGAGGACCTGGCTCTCCCTGGCCAGCCGCATGTACTCCGACAAAGCATCAGTTTTTCAGGCTTGCCCTCAGGCCGCAGAACCTCACCACCACCTCTAGGCTTTCCTGGCCCTTCCCTGTCCTCCTGTTCCTTTTCGCCTTCCAGCTCCCCACCTCCGCCTGGAGACCTTCCACTTTCCCCGTCTGCCTTCTCTGCTGCCCCTGGGACCCCTGTGACTCGAAGAGAACCTATCCCAGCTTGTTGCCCCTCCTGCCGAAGGTCTACTACCCCTAGCACCATCTGGGGGCCCTTGGGTGGCCTGGCTCGGAGCCCATCTGCACACTCTCTGGGATCCGATCCAGATGATTATGCCAGCAGCGGCAGCAGCCTGGGTGGGTCAGACTCACCTGTCTTTGAGGCCGGGGTGTTTGGGCCTCCCCAGCCCCCTGCACCCCCAAGGCGCCTCCCCATCTTCAATCGCATTTCTGTCTCTGAGTGACAAGTGCCTACCCAATAGGGATCAGCTAGATCTCAAAGAGGGAGGGGACTGCTTGTTGCTGTGGGAACCTGAGGGACTCCTCTAAGTTAATAAGTCCCTCCTTCTGGACATTCCAAGATGCATTAACCCATTCCCCTGGTGCTGGGCTGGGGCAGGCCCCTAGTTGCAAATTCAGTGTTTGAGTGGATCAATTCCTAGGGTACCTAAGATGTAGCGTGTTTGAGAGGGACAGTTGACACTTGGTCTTCCAGGCCCCAAGTCTTTTGAGTCTCTTGTTTTTGAAATATGGGCTTTTTACGGTACCCCAGGCTGGCTTTGAACTCAATATAATCCTGCCTTAGCCTTTTCCAAGTTCTGGGACTACAGGTATGCACCAATCCCTCCGTAACTCTGGTCTCCTGGAATCTTAAGTGCTGTGAAGAGCCGGCTCCCACAATACTATCTTAATTTTTATTATACCCCGAAGTTCAGTGTACCGTGGTTGAAGCCTCTCCTGAGAATCTGGTGCTCAAATTTCCCTCCCAAAGCAAATAGCCAAAGCCATTGCCAAATCCCTTCTTCCTCAACCAGTGGGCCCTTTATTTATGACGACTTTATTTATTGTAATAAGATTTTATAGTATTTATATATATTGGGTCGTCTACTCCGTTTTTCTTTTTGTAATGTTAAAGCTGATACTGCATAAAGTATATACTATAATATATTAAGTAATATATTGTTACATACAAGTCTATTTTTGTGGGTTTTTTGGAATTTTTAAATAAAATCTTGAGTGTGAACTGAGGTGGAATTTGGGTTTTTTTCGCGGCCCACAGCCTTGTGATGGTGGGTAAACTGACCTCCAGATCTTCCAGTGAGCGGTGCTGCCTGGGGGCGCTTACCTGGCAGGAAGTGACGTTACCGCCCGGTCGTTCACCTGGGGGGGCGTGGCAAGATGAGGTCACCCAGTAGGAACAAGGAGAGCTAGTTCTCCTGGCGTAAGAGGTGCTCTGGGCCTGTCCCTCCGGCTCTTGACCCAGCTCGGGCAGGGACAGGATGTTTCCGTCCCCACAGGGCCAAGGAAGGAGGGCGGTGTGGGGCGGGGCGGCAAGGACGGAATGTGCCGGAAGGCGAGCCTGGGCGGCCAGGGTCAGGGGTCACCCCAAAGCCGGGCCCTAGGGGACTCTGAACCCCGCATAGACAGCCTAGGCGGACTTGACAGAGGACTTATTTTAGTTTTTCTCTTTTTTAAAAATAAAGTCGACTCTAGCTCAAACTGATCTGAACTCTCAGCAACCTCCTGCCTCAGCTCCTGAAATACTGGGATAACAATCGCAGGTCACCATGCCCGACTTTATCTTTTTTAACGTATAGTGTGTTACTCTGAAATAGGGTCTCTTTTTCCACAAAGTGGGTCCTGGGATCGAACTAGGTTTTATGGCTTAGTGGCAAGCACCTTTTCTTGCTGAGCCCTCTCAATTCTTTATGGACTTTCGTTTGTTTGTAGGGGAGGGTAGGGAAGACTGGGTTTCCCTCTGAACCCCGAGCAACTCCTGGCAATCCTCCTGCCTCAACTTTATTAATGTTTAGGGTTATAGGCTATGAGCCCTCTCGGTTTGGGGCAGGGGCTTTAGAGAAGTGTGAGACTTCTGGCTCCATTTGCAATCTCGGGACCTGGCACCAGGCAACTTGGGAGTCTCCAGACACCTAAAGAATCTTGGCCTTCTAACATCTGCAGACCCCGATCGGGCATTTCCGGAACTTCGTCTGGTTCGACTCGCGGGGCGCAGGGGTAGGGCAGCCTCGTCGTCCGACCATACAAGGAAAGAGGCCGCGATAGCGGCCAGCCTAGGCTGGGCGGGCCGCGCCCGGAAGCTTCTCGCGTCAGGGCCCGCGCCCCGCCCCTCTTTCGGTTTTTTTTTTTTTTTTCCTCCCGCTTCCTCCCCCTCCTCTCAGCCTCCTCCCTCTCTTCCCTCCTCTTTTCTTTCTTCTCCCAACTCCTCCCACCTATTGCTGTAGCTCCACTCTTGCTGTAGCTCTTCCCCGGCTCCCCTCTGTCTCTTAGCCCCTAGGACTTTTGTTCCGTTTGTTTTTGAGATAGGCTCCCTCTGTAGCCCTCCCTGCTAGGCCCTTTGCTTCCTCCCCTAACTGTAAACCGTCAGCCACGCTCTTCCTCTCACCCTGCCTCTCTTTCACTCCATTCTACTGACCTTTGGTCTCCTCTCCCAGGAAACTGCCTCCCTTGTGAGAAAGAGCTCAGGCCCTGGTATGTAGAACAGGGTTAGGAGAGGGAAGCAGAAACTCAGAAGTCCCCGAGGCATCGGGAAGGTAGAGGTAAGCAGCACTGGACATTGAGCGGAAGAAATGGATGGACACTAGAAGAAAGAAAGCATCAGTCCCCCTTAAAAACGCGCGTGCGCGCGCACACACACCCACACACCCCCATGGGCTGAGGATTTAGCTAAGTACAGACTGCCTGCTGCTCAGCGTCTGCAGAAACCTGGTCTAAGTATATGACCTGTCCAGGTCCTTGACAGATGGCTCAGAGTTTAAGAGAATGAACCTGCTTCTCTTGCAAAGGACCCACATGACTGACGGCTGACAACTCCAATTCCAGAGGACCCAGAGCCCTCTTCTTGGCCTCCTTGGACACTAGGCATGCTATGACACCAGCCCCTTAGACCTGCTCTGGAGACACAGTCTAATCCACAACTCAATCTAGCCTCCAGGGCCCTCTCATCAAAAGCCCCCACCTTGCTAGTACCCAATTCTAAAAGTACCTGTTCTCTCCTTCCTCCCTGAAATCAGTTGCTCCGGGAAGCTTGTTAGAACACCAGAGTCGCCGGGCAGTGGTGGCGCACGCCTTTAATCCCAGCACTTGGGAGGCAGAGGCAGGCGGATTTCTGAGTTCGAGGCCAGCCTGGTATACCGAGTGAGTTCCAGGACAGCCAGAACTACACAGAGAAACCCTGTCTCGAAAAAAAACCAAAAAAAAAAAAAAAAAAGCGAACACCAGAGTCAAATAATCACAAAGTTCAAAATCATCACCACAGCCCAACAGCCTGCCCCCTTCCCCCACACACACAGAGTGAGTCCCCTCCCCCAGCTCTTCTCATCTGCTCCACTAACACACCGATCTTCAGCCTTAGAGTGTTATCTGGAACATCTATCTCCCTGGTGTTCCCATGGCTCCCTCCCCTCCTCCAGGTGTCTGTTCAAAGAAGATTTCCCCTGGGGCTGGAGAGATAGATCAGCAGTTAAGAACACTGTCTGCTCTGACAGAGCACCTGGTTTGATTCCCTGCACCTCAAGGCTCTTAATCCTCTGAAACTTCAGTTCCAGGGGATCTGCCAAGCTCCTCCAGTCTCTTTGAGCGCTAAACATGCATGTGGTGCACAGACACACTTGCAGACCCAACTACCCATACACATGAAATAAAAACTACCATCATCCCTGACAACTGTGATAATCTGCATCGCACCCTATCTGCTCCATATCTATCAGTACCTAATCTAAAGATATACTTACACTCCCATATAGTAATGGTACTAGTTTAGGCCAGTATGGGAACATCATATTAACATAGGGAACATCAAATTAAAAAATAATAATAATAATAATGTGCCGGGCAGTGGTGGTGCACGCCTTTAGTCCCAGCACTTGGGAGGCAGAAGCAGTCGGATTTCTGAGTTCGAGGCTAGCCTGGTCTACAGAGTGAGTTCCAGGACAGCCAGGGCTACACAGAGAAACCCTGTCTCGAAAAGCAAAAAAAAAAAAAAAAAAAAAGTACTTTGTAGACTTTTAGCAACCAGTGTCCTTGATAAAATGTCAAGTCCTCAGAGACAGAAGTAACGGTACCTAGTGAGTGTTCAGTATATATTGAAGAAATCGGTTCAGAAACCTGAAGAGGAAAAATATATTTTAAAAGAGTTGTAATCATCCACCTATCCCTAGGATCTGAGATTTAAGAGTCCATTTGATGCCCAGGCCATTTAATGAGAGACGTTATTGCCCTCTGGCGACCAGAATAGAAACTGCAACTTTGGGACTGATCCATCGACCACTGCAAAAAATTCACAAGGAAATGTTCATTTTTCAAAAATTCTGTAGTTTCCGGGTGTAGTGACGCACGCCTTTAATCCCAGTACTCGGGAGGCAGAGGTAGGCGCATCTCTGTAAGTTCGAGGCCAGCCTGGTCTACATAGTGAATTCCAGACTAGTTAAATGGTAAGACAGACCAAAGTGTTCGGTTGAATTATAAAACGTGAAGACTTCTAAACCGATGAGAGAACACAAAAAAAAAGGGGTTATAATAAGGAAAAATGAAGTGCTCCAGGTGAGGATCGAACTCACAACCTCGGCATCGCTTACGCCTAGCACTGACATATAAGTACCGCGCGCTAACCGATTGCGCCACTGGAGCTCCGGCCGCACCCTCGCGCCACAGAGTCCTTCAGTCAGTTGTAGTCGCGCGAATTTGTTGAATGGTTCGATCCAACATTGCATATGCAAATATACAGTACGCCGATCGACCAATAAGAACAAGAGTGTGTGATTATTCCGGATCCTCACGCCTCGTGGGCCCTTGCTGTAAAAGGTAAAAAGTCCTCCCGGCTCTTGGAATGTGGGCGGTGACTTGCCGTTGGATCCGCCTGCTTGCGATTATTCAGAGTAGGGGGCGGGGACTGTAAAAGCCTTTGCGGAGGGCGTGCCGGAAGGCGGCCCCTCCCCCCAGCGGGCGGGAACAGGATGTGAGCCGCAGTGGCGGCAAGGGGGAGGAGAAGCTTCAGGCGGCCGCCCCCCGCCCCACATCTGGGACCCGACTCTCCCCGCCCCAGATGCGGCGTCGCCGCCGCCCCCAGAACCCCAGGACATTCATCCCAGAGCCCGAGGCGTCCATAGTGTCGGACCCAGGCGTCCAGGACCTCTGTCCCGCGTTTTAAGAGACCCGCAAGTCCCGGCTCCCGCGCAGGGGCCGGGACCTCTGATGCCCAGCGCCCCCTCCTGGAGGAGCCGGGGGCTCGGGAAGTCAGCCCCGAGGCGGGAGGCCCGTCCCGCACCCGGCTTCGAAGACCGTAGGATGTGGCCGTGCATCCCTCCCCTGGGGTCCCAACTCTGAGTCCAAGACCCCCTTCTGGAGCCACTTGGGGACAGGACCTCGCGCCTCGACTTAGCGCTGCAGCATCCATCACCTCCAGGAGACCGAGGAGTTAGCCAGTCCTTGCGGTCCCTCCCGGAGGTGACTTCATCCCTGCCCCTCGGGTTCTGGAAACTCTGGGATCCTGGTGCCCCCGACAACACACAGCCCTACCTAGAAGACTGAGGAATTTGGGTCCCCAGCGCCCTGGTTTGAGACTCGAATAGAGAGTTGCAGCATCTTCTATTTAGAACACCGAGACTTCAGACTCCGGATCCCAACTCTCTCCGGATTCTGGAGTCCGAGAACCCCAAGTTCACGACCTTAAGTCTGGGTTGTGAGCCTCCCCCGGGACCGCGCGTTACGGTTCGGACGCGCGGGACTCCCGACCCCAAGGCCCGTGGCTCCCCGGGAGGTGAGGGGAGCGAGGGGCCCGGGGCTGGGGGAGGGGGCGGCGCCGAAGCGGAACAATGAGGGGGCGTGCCGGTGGGGGGTAGCGGAGGCGCCGGCTGGAGTTGGGGGCTGCAACTGCACAGGGGAGGATCCAACGGTGGGGACCGCGGTTGGGGCGCCGAGGGACCGACTGGAGCTAGGTGGAGAATTCGAGGCCAGCGCCCCAGTGCGCCGTCCTGGGCGGGGTAAGGAACCGTCTGTAGGACCCTGGCATCCGGTCCCCCAGCCTCCGCCCTCCCCTGGGACCCCGCGGCCTCTCCCGCCCACGGCTTTTCCCAGCCCTGCCCCTCGCCCTCAGCTTCAGCCTGAGCCTGAGAGTTCCCAGGATCCCTGAGCCTTGGGAAGGGGGGGGCTCCAGACAGATGGGACTTGCAGACTCAGGCACTTTTGCTGTCTTCGTTCTTTGTCTCAACCTTTTTCCATCTTTAGCTTGTCTTCTCAGCCGCTTCTTTCTGTCACTTTGTATCTTCTCGGGGGCCCCTGCTTGGCTTTAGATCAACTTCCAGAACCGTATCTGTGAGTTGGAGCGGTGGGAATACCAGTGAAGTCTAGTTCCCAAGAAGTAGGTGTCTTTGTAGGTCCGAGTTGTGCCACTCAGCCATGCCCGAGGGAGCCAGGGGACTCAGCCTGTCCAAACCCGGCCTTAGGCTCGGGTGTGGCCACCAAGGTGAAGTTTGCGACTGCGCAGCTGTGAGTGATACTCCAACAGGTGAGCAGCCCAGACAGGTGGAGCCTGTGGGCATTTGTCCCTTCCTCCAGGACAGTGAGCATCCCTCTGTGGCTCGCCTAGTGCTGAGCATGGCCAAGACAGCCCAGCCCTGTCACCACGGAGGAGACTGCTAAGCTGAGAATTCAGGAGAAAGGAGGTGGACACAAAGAATTCTGCATGCAGGGAGCAGTATGTGCAAAGGCCCACAGCTGCACCTTTAAGTAACTGGACAAAGTTGAGTGTGAAGGGGTGAGGGCCGCTGAGAGATGTGTCATGGAAAGGGAACTAGGTGAGGGGCTCTCCCATGGCTGCGTTAGATGGGGCCCTGTGGATTTGAGGAATTTGGACTTGATCATAAAGGGCTCGTGCTTATGGGAGTGACAAGGTCAGTTGGACGGATTCACAGTGATAGCTGTGGTTGACAGATTCGGTGAATAAAAGCAATGGAGGTCTAAGTCACAGAGAGGAAGGAACCCTGATGGGGTCAGACTGGACAAGTATTGAAGACCTGTGGGAACTGTCAGTTGAGTTTTGGTGGCCATGAGGGGCTGGAAGACTGTGTCTGGGAAGCCCTGACAGCATGCTCCTACCTCAGCAGCTCCGGCAGCCCCCACCATGGCTTCTCCAAGGGGTTCTGGCAGCTCCACCTCTCTGAGCACTGTGGGCTCTGAGGGGGACCCATCTCCAGCCTGCTCAGCCTCCAGGCCAGAGCCCCTGCCAGAGCCCCCCATACGCCTACACCTGTCACCTGTTGGAATCCAAGGTTCAGTGAAACCCTCCAGGCTGGAGCGGGTGGCCAGGGAGATTGTGGAGACAGAACGGGCCTATGTTCGGGACCTTCGCAGCATCGTGGAGGTGAGGTGGGCAGGCAGGCAGGCACCTGAAGACAGTGGGGACCCAGGCCAGGCCCTTGGCACCTGTAACCCCTGTCATCTCTACAGGATTACCTGGGCCCTCTGATGGATGGCAAGGCCCTGGGGCTGAACATGGAGCAGGTGGGCACGCTGTTTGCCAACATTGAGGACATCTATGAGTTTAGCAGGTAAGGGACAGGGTGGGGACCACACGGGGACTAGCTGCTGTGTCCTCACACTAGCCTGAGTGCCTCTTAGTGGCCTTGTATAGCATGGCATGTGAGGTGTGGTGACATTGGGCGTGATGGGGACAGTGAGGACACAAGGTGGGAAGAAGTATAGACATACGATGCCATGTTGGGCTCTTAGACCTTGAGTCATATGGGGTTTGAGTGTCCCGTCCCAGTTTACCACTGTACTTCTACGGTGCTGGGATATCCCCATCTCAGAACAAACCTGGTTGGTTGCTTGCCCTAGTGAAGGAGACACTAGGGCCCAAGTGTGGCATCTCAGAATCCCAAGAGAAGCTACTTTTTTAGGGGGAATGGATGTGTTGAGACCTGGTTTCTCTGTGTAGCCTTGGCTGCCCTAGAACTCACTCTGTACACCAGGCTGGCCTCAAACTCACAGATCTGCCTGCCTCTGCCTCCTGTGTGCTGGGATTAAAAGCGTGTGCCACCAACAGCCCAGCAAAAGAGAAGCTTTTGTGCGTTTTGTTTTATTATTTGAGATAAACAGACTCTCCATCATCTAGTCTGGCTTGGAACTTGCTAGGTAGCTGATGACAACATTAACGCATGCCCCTGCTATCACTTCCCAAGTGCTGGAATTACAGGCATGCAGGACCACACCTAGGGTCTCCTGATGTGGTTCATGCTGGCCTCAAAATTGAGATCTTCCTGCCTCAGCCTCCAGAGCTATGTCCTCAGCTTTTTGGTTGTGGTTGTGGTGGTGGTTGTTGTAGACTCTTATGCCGGACGGTGGTGGCGCACACCTTTAATCCCAGCACTTGGGAGGCAGAGGCAGGCGGATTTCTGAGTTCGAGACCAGCCTGGTCTACAGAGTCAGTTCCAGGAAAGCCAGGGCTACACAGAGAAACCCTGTCTCGAAAAAACAAAACAAAACAAAAAAAAGACTAGACTCTTACTAAGTAGCCCACACTGATCTCGAACTCTCCATCCCCCTTCCTTGCCTCCCAAGTAGTTGAGATTACAGGGTAGTGCCACCACTCCCTGGCTTACAACATATTCTAAGATATCTAAGATGTTGCATAACCAACACCCCCTTTCCCAGGGCTGTGGTGTCACTCCCCTGGGTCATGACATGCTAGCCACGGCAGGGTTATCAAGCTGAATAATACGAAGTCAGGCAAAGACAGAGTGAGCAGGCTATGCTTTCTCATGTAGCCATCTGAGGCTCCTTCCTGCCTGTCTATTGGATCTCTGGAGTCTTGTCATGGGAGTCCTTTACCCTCTTCTTCCCCCATAGTGAGCTCTTGGAGGACTTGGAGACCTGCAGCAGTGCAGGGGGCATCGCCGAGTGCTTCGTGCAAAGGGTGAGTATGAACCAGCCCCTGAGGACAGCTTGAGGCTGGGGAACGGCTGGGCGACTCATGGGGCCATGGGAATCTAGGTGGTGCTGACTCCCATGTCCCCACAGAGCGAAGATTTTGACATCTACACATTGTACTGCATGAACTACCCGAGGTGAGGCAGAGGGAAACCCGCTTGGCCCCGGGGTATTCCTGTGAGCCAGTGTGCCAAGCCATTATCCCCACTCCTCAACCCCATGCCCAGGGGCAGCTCCTTCTAGACCTTGATCGTCACTGACATCCTTAACTGCCCTGACCTGATCATCCCCAGCCCTGGCCACCTCATCCCAGCCCTGCCTGCTGGAGCGCCAGCCACCACTGATCTATGCTGTGCCCCCTAGCTCCCTGGCCCTGCTCCGCGAGCTGTCACTGTCCCCACCAGCTACTCTGTGGCTGCAGGAGCGTCAGGCCCAGCTCCGTCACTCCCTGCCTCTGCAGAGCTTCTTGCTGAAGCCTGTTCAGCGCATCCTGAAGTACCATCTCCTGCTGCAGGTCAGCTATGCCCTTGAGGCCTGGCTTGGGGGTAGGGGCATGGCTGGGTCTAACAGCCTCCCCTGGTGCCCTGACTGTTTGTGGTCTGCCCCTCCCCTTTCATGTTGCTCCGCCTCCCATCTCCTCGGCTACCTTGCTGGATGACTGGCAGGAACTGGGCAAGCACTGGGCAGAAGGCCCAGACACTGGAGGGAGAGAGATGGTAGAGGAAGCTATTGTGTCCATGACTGCAGTGGCCTGGTACATCAATGACATGAAACGCAAGCAAGAGCATGCAGCACGCCTGCAGGTGGCCCCCGGGGTGGGCTGGGCCACCTGAACTGGGGACTGAGCCGGGGGACATTGCTCACTGTGTCCCTGTTGCTAACACCTCTGTTTTGGCTTGTATATGTGTGCCACCAACCCCGGGCCTGTCTCTGTGCCTGGTGTGGTCCCAGCAGGAAGTGCAGCGGCGGCTGGGTGGCTGGACTGGCCCGGAGCTCAGCGCCTTTGGAGAGCTAGTGCTGGAAGGCACCTTCCGTGGGGGAGGCGGGGGAGGCCCCAGGCTTCGTGGGGGTGAGCGCCTGCTCTTCCTGTTCTCCCGGATGCTGCTGGTAGCCAAGCGTCGGGGGCCTGAATACACCTACAAGGGCCACATCTTTGTGAGTATAGAGTGGGGTCCAGCTCAGACAGTCACAACTAATATATCTTCACGTGAATACCCAAAGGGGACAGACTGGCTTCCAAGGTCTTTAGCTGGGCTCAGTGTCATTTGACCTTTGATTCCAGTTACCGGGAAGGGTGAGACAAGAGGAGCAAAAGTTCAAGACTAACCTGGGCTACAGAGAGGGTTTGGGACCAGCCCCGGGCACCTTAATAAAAAACATTAAAGGCTGGCAGCGGGATATGGTAGCTCACTGGGCGGATGGGGGGCTGGGGACTGAAGCAAAAGTCTGAGGCCAGTAAGACCGACAGGTGGGCTCACGGCCATAGTGAGATTCTGTCTCGGGGACACACGGTCTCCGGGTTCTAGGGTAGCTAGGACTACAAAGTGAGCCAGACCCTGTCTCAGAACACAACCAAAAAACCAACAGGAAACATAGCTGTTGGCCACAGGGTCCAGTGAGTAAAGGTGCCACAGGCTTGTCCTTGACCTCCACTGGCAACTCGCCCACACACAAGTAAATGTGATGATAAATACAGATGTAAGGGCTGGAGAAACAGCTCTTATAGAGGACCCAGATTTGATCCTAGTGTTTGTATTAGACTGCTCAAAGCCACTGAACTCCAGATAGAGGGGTCCAAAGCCTCTGGCTTCCAGGGGCACATGGATTCACATGCACATAGTGTATTTCCCAGATACACAGTTTGTTTGTTTTGAGACATGGTCTCATTATATACCTGTGCATGGCCTCTGACACACAGATCCCTCTGCCTCCCACATGCTGGGCTTAAAAGGACTTTAGAATGTAAGAAAGCAAAAGCAACAGCGTGTCTGCCCTCCAGAATGAAGGGCAAATGAGCCATGTGGCAGTGGCCCACACTTACTTGTGTGTGTGTGTGTGTGTGAGAGAGAGAGAGAGAGAGAGGAGGTCTGGTGGGGAGACCTCGCGCAGTTAGTTCTGTCCTGCCACCTGTGAAAACTGGGGGCTGAGGTCCAGTCTTCAGGAGACACACAGTGCTTCTGCCCCACTAAGTCCTCCCTCCGGCCGTCTTTATAGCCTAGCTGCCTGGAACTTGCTACGTAGGCCATGCTGACTTCAAACTTGCTTTAGTTCTCCTGCCTCAAACCCCTAAATACTAGGACTACAGGTGTGTGCCATCATATTTAGCCACCATTTTTTCAGGAATTAAAAAAAAAAAAAAAAAAAAAACGGGAGAGCCATGAGCTAGCAGCGTGCCTCAGTGGTTAGAGTGTTTGTCTTGCGTGAACATAACCCCGTATTCCATCCCCAACCCAGAATAAACCAGTTGTGCCCGTGTATGCCTGTTATCCCAGGACTCAGTAAAGACAACAGGATTGGGAGCTCATGGTCATCATTTTCTACTACAAGCTCACTGAGGCCAACTTACGAGATGCGAGATCCCAGTTCAAAAATAAAAGGGAGTGGGGGAACCAGGCGTGTGGTGACCCATGTCTGGAACTCAGACAGGAGAATTAGTACTTTGAGGCCAGCCTGAGCTACATAGTCAGTCTCAGACTTTTTAAAAATGTAGGGACTTGCCGGGCGTTGGTGGCGCACGCCTTTAATCCCAGCACTCTTGGGAGGCAGAGGCAGGCGGATTTCTGAGTTCAAGGCCAGCCTGGTCTACAGAGTGAGTTCCAGGACAGCCAGGGCTACACAGAGAAACCCTGTCTTGAAAAACCAAAAAAAAAAAAAAAAAAAAAAATATAGGGACTTGGTGATGGTGCACACCTTTAATCCCAACACTCAAGGCAGGTGGATCTCTGAGTTTGAGGCCAGCTTGGCCTGCAGAGCTAATTTCAGGACAGTCGAGGATACCCAAAAAAAAAAAAAAAAAAACCCACATCAAAAGACAAAAACAAACCATTACCATTGCCCACAGAAGTATTCGATTAGAATACCTGAAGGGTAGACTTGGGCTTCATTTTAAAACGTGAGGTAGGTTCAGAGGGGTGTGGGAAGTTTCTTCATGGGGCTCAGGAAGAAGAGGGAATATATCTTCATGAAAGGAAGAAGGAATCCGGTAAGAGAGTGACAAGAGCCCAGCCTGGTGGGTTAAGAGGCAAAGCAGCCCGTGGGAAGCCTCTTTGTAGCAGATCGGAAGGAACCCCAGTATTTTCTGAAGGGCATCTGGTGCCAGACAGCTCTCAGCATCCCACCTTCTCTGCTGTCCTCAGTGCTGCAACCTCAGCGTAAGTGAGACCCCTCGAGATCCCCTAGGATTTAAGGTGTCAGACCTGACCATCCCCAAGCACAGACACCTGTTTCAGGTATGCAGAGGGTGGGCTGCACCCACACCCATTCCCACGCCAGCTCAGAACCCAGATTCCCTCACCTCCACCTACCTTCCCCCCAGGCCAAGAACCAAGAAGAGAAACGGCTGTGGATCCATTGTCTCCAGCGCCTCTTCTTTGAGAACCACCCGGCTTCTATCCCCGCCAAGGTATGGACCTGCCTAACATTGAGAGCCAGAACCCAGTCTCCACGGCAGACCCCCAAGTAATACGAGTGGGACCCTCGTACTACCTAATGGCTAAAGCTGCGGAGTTCTACCTTCTGGTTTTGGAATCCAGCACGATCTTGCTTTGTGATCTTGGGCAACAGGGTTGCCGGCCTTCTGTTTCCTCACCTGGAGGAACAGGGACACGCCGTTGTAGGGCTGTGGCGAGAGCTGACAGTCATCAGCCTGGTACCAGAAGCAGCCATTCATTCTTAGGATTCATTGGTTCTCAGGATCTGCTCTCCTAGTCCTATCCCTCCGACACTTTTCACCTATCTGTCTTTCAGGCAAAGCAAGTTCTCTTGGAAAACAGCCTACACTGTGAGTCCAGGGGCCAGGGCTGGCTGTGGTCCTATGCCAAGAGAGGAGATGCTTCCAGGAAAGTAGACAGTCCCCTGACTCTCACCACAGGTGCTCCAAAAAGCAAACATATCCCAGAACCCCCAACATCTCCACTGGACTCTCCCCGACCTCGGGATGCTCGAAGTTTTACCCCCGGCAGAAGAAACCCAGGTAATTGAAACAGAATGTGGGTTCAGTTCCCCAGCACATCTCCCAAGGCTGAAGGGCTGGGCTCACACCGAACTCTGGCCTTCTCTCCCACAGTTCCATCTCCAAGACTTTCTGGCAGTCGCCGTGGCCGCAGGCAATCTGGTGAGTACCCACCGCTTGAAGAGGACCCAGGGATCTAATGGCTTATCTCTTGACATCCTTTTTCCTTCCTCTAGAGCCGGCAAAGGAACCTTATGTCAGTTTTCCCCAGAACGGTTAGTGACTGGTCTGTGTCTGTTAATCTGTCCATGTCTCTTTCCAGGGATGTCTGGGAGTGGATGGGAAGGGAAGAAGGGGGCAGCTGATGGGTCACTGGGAATAATTTACTTCTGTGTCTTGTTCTTGTCTCTTCTCTACCTCTCCATCCTCAGATAAGCCTCAAGTCAAGGTAAGAAATGCCCCTGTCAGAGCCTGGGCACCTAAATCCTAGCTCTGGTGGAGAAGGGAAAGTCTACAATCCATGGTCAAAATAAGCATGGACTAAAGGCTTGGGGATGTAGTTGGTTTTGTGCTTACTCAGCATGCACAGAACTCTAGGTTTGAGCCCTTAGCAGCACATAAAACTAAATGTGCTGGCACAAGCCTGAAAGGCCAGCACACAGGAGATAGAGGCAGGACGACTTGGAGGTCAAAGTTATGCTTGACTACAGGCATGTTCTAGTCCAGTCTAGACTACAGGAGACTCTCAAAAAGTTAGTGAGTAGTGGGGAGAGAGGAAAAGAGGCCCTAAGCCCGTGGCAGAAGCCTGCAGTTCAAACTACACTAGAAACTGAAACAAAGGGATCAAAGGTTTGAAGCTGCACGGGGGAGTTCTCTGTCTTCAGATAAAAAGGGGGCAGGCAGGTCTCTGGGAGTTCAAGGCCAGCCTGGTCTACAGAGTGAGTTACAGGATGGCCAGGGCTACACAGAGAAACCTTGTCTCGAAAAACCAAACAAGTGAAAATAAATAAAAATACAAAGGGGCAGCAGGTCGGGTGTAGTGAGGTACCACAGGTCTCTCACCCCAGTTGGGAGGCAAAGGTGGCAAAGTGTCCGAGTTCAAGGCCAGCCTGCTCTACATATTGAGATCTAGGCCAGCTCAGGCTATAAAGTGAGACCCTGTTTCTCAAAAAAAGGTTTTATTGGGGAGGAGTTAGGTGTGGAATAACACTCAGAGGTGGAATATTGGGTACGATACACGAGTCCCTGAGTTCATCCCCAGCAACAGTTTATAAGGGGGGTTGTGGTGAAGTTGGCTGTCTGGTGAGAAGGTAAGATTAGAAGTTCAAGACCATCCTGGGCTACATAAGACCCTGTTAAAAAAAAAAAAAAAAGAATAAGATGGTAGAGGGTTCATTCTTGACTTCCCCAATGTGCAAGAGGAGAGCCTGGGAACTTGGGCTCAGAGCACTCCTGGCCTGGCTTCCTATGCCTTCCCTCACAGCATGCTGGCAGTGAAGGGGAGCTCCATCCAGCATCCGACTTGCAGCCTCCAATATCTGCTTCTGGCCCTCCTGAAGACCTGGAGGATGCTGGGCCTCCCACATTGGACCCATCGGGGACTTCCATAACTGAGGAAATTCTAGAACTGCTGAACCAGAGAGGCCTCAGGGACTCGAGGGTGAGCTGACACTGCCATCACCGTTTTGAAGCACTTGGGCAGGCAGAGACCACGGTGTGGGTCAGCCCACCCCGTCTCCCTGATAGCTTGGCTTTTCTTTGTGTACCCACTACAGCCAACCGCCCACGACATTCCCCAGCTCCCCAGAGAGTCCAGGGTGCCCGTTGAAAATGAACCCCTCCCGTTCCGAGCCCTGCCCAGCCGAGAGTCTTCAGAAGAGGAGGAGGATGAAGAGCTGGAGCCGGGTGAACGGGAGCCTTCCCCGCTCCATGTCTTAGAGGGGCTGGAAGGCTCCAGTGCAGCCGAAATTCCTTGCATGCCCAGCCTAACTAAGATTCCCAGTGACATGCCCAGCCTTCCAGAAATTCCCGAGGTTCCCTGCCTTCCGAGTCTCTCTGACATCCCTGGTGTTTTTGAGGTGCCCTCCCTTTCACCCTTGTCCAGTGTCCCTGACATTCCCAGCTTAGCCAACACCCCCTCCTTCCCCTGTGGCTCCTGGCTCCCTGGCTCCCTACAGGAGGCAGCCCAACCTCAAGCCACCAGGAGGGAACTGTTGACTGGGAGCAATCCAGGAAAACTGAGTGAGCCACTCTCAGAAAGCAGAGAGGGGCAGGAGGAAGACACAGAAGGCGTGTCATTCCCAGCTGTGCAGACCGAGGCTGGCACCCCAGTCCAAGGATTCCCAGAAGAACTAGAATACCGCTCTTGTTCAGAAATCCGGAGTGCCTGGCAAGCATTGGAGCAGGGGCAGCTGGCCCGGCCTGGCTTCCCAGAACCTCTGCTGATCCTGGAGGACTCTGATCTTAGTGGAGGCAGCACCAGCGGGAAGACAGGAATGCCACATTCAGAGCGGTCCGCGTCACGGGTGCGAGAGTTAGCTCGTCTCTACAGTGAGCGGATCCAGCAGATGCAGCGAGCTGAGACTAGGGCATCCACCAATGCACCCCGCCGCAGACCTCGAGTCCTGGCCCAACCCCACCCGTCCCCTTGCCCACCCCTGGAAGAGGCTGAACCAGGTGACTTAAACTCATCCCTCCCCCCTCCACCCCCACACACACCCTGTGTACTGCTAGGGCCTGAGGCCTCTATCACATTTTAGGCAGGTACTCTTACTACTGAGCCAAGCCCCCAGCTCCTCACTGGGGGATTCTGGGCAGGGCCTCTACTACTGAGCCACACCCCCAGCCCCTCACTAGGGGATTCTAGGCAGGTGATCTGCTGAGCTACATCCTTAGCTTTTGATTTTTTTTTCCCCATACAGGGACCCTGCCTGCATTTGGCCATGTGCTGGTATGTGAGCTGGCCTTCCCACTGAACTGTGCCCAGGAGTCTGTCCCTCTGGGCCCTGCTGTTCTGGTTCAAGCTGCCACACCTTTGTGTATACAAGGAGATGACCTGAGTGTCCAGAGTCTAAACGTTTCAGATTTGCCTGAGCAAGACCATCTGAGTAATAACTGCATTCCACCTCCTGTCCCTTTACCTGGGCAAAGCAACTTCCAGAACATCCAGGTTCCATCTACATCCCTTTTGCCCAGGCAAGATCCTCCAGATGTCCAGGTCCCAGCTGCCTCAACCTCGCCTGGTACATGTCAGCTACAAAGCCAAGTTTCAGCTGAGAGTAGAAACTATGTGGAGGTCCGGGTTCAGTCTACCACTTCCCTTCCTGGCCAAGAGTGTCAGACAGACTTGCAGATGCCAACCGCTGTGGCATTGCCCAAGCAAGAAGGTCATGAAGACAGCCAAAGCCCAAACAATGCCCCAGAAGCCGGGCAAAGAGATGTCAGCGCTGATCATGGCCTAGCCGCTGTTGGTCGCCAAGCTGTCAGCCCTTTGCCAGTGTGCACAAGCAGCCCTGACCATCAGATCCCAGCTACCACCCCACTGCCATTGTCACCTGACCTCCCAGACGTGGAGGGTCCTGGTGCCTTGCCTTTGCCCGAACAGGGAGGTGATCCAGACTGCTACGACCCGTGCAGCCCTCTACCTTCTCTGTCCCAAGACATTCAAATGACAGCTGTCATCCCCGTGCCCCAGCCACAAGGCCTTACAGACATCAGGGCCAAAGTGCCCCTGTCTTTCCCCAAGCAGGAGGAAGCTCCAGAGTTTCTGGGTCCAGAGCCCAGGCTCACAGATGCACCAGCTCCCAGACTCTCACCTTCACTGGGCCAAGAGAACACCACAGACAGCCATGTTGGTCATGTTCCAGCAGCTGCCATGCCTTTGACTGAACAAGGGTGCTCTCAGGATCTTCAAGGCCTAGTAACTTCCCCGGTTCAGACAACCTTGGAGTTAGCCAAACCAAGGGGTTTAGTCTCTCGTGTTGCCACGTCAGAGTCTTTGGACTTGACCCCGCCACAAAGCCCCTCACTCTCCACTCGCCAGCTCCTGGGCCCCAGTGCAGCTGCCCTCTCAAGGTACCTGGCAGCTTCATACATCAGCCAGAGCTTGGCTCGGCGCCAGGGACCTGGGGGGGAGGGTACAGTAGCCTCCCAGGGTCACTGGTCCTCCTCTGCCCCTACATCACGGGCACCTTCACCACCACCTCAGCCCCAGCCCCCAGTCCCTCCAGCCAGGAGGCTCAGCTATGCCACCACGGTTAGTATCCAGGTAGGAGGTGGTGGCCGGCTAAGACCAGCTAAAGCTCAGGTCCGGCTAAACCACCCTGCTCTCTTGACAGCCCCCCATCCAGGAGCCTATGGGCCTTCTCAGGGCCCAGGAGGCTCTTGATGACTGCTTTCCAGATGTAAGCCTGGACATTAGGCTTCCTCGGCTTCAAGAACTTTCACCAGGTGCCACCCATCCTTATGACATCCAGAGTCTGGACACAGGTCCAGAAATGACTGTAGCTTTCTAGCCCCAGGAAACTGTCCACAGATGGCTCTCCTGAAGTCATGGTTATTTTGTTAATTAATGTTATGAAATGCTGTGTTTTGCCATTCTTGAGGTAATGGGAGGTGGGAAGACACCGTAAATGGGCAGGGCTGATGTGGCCCAAGATGTCAAAGCTCTGTAAGACATTGGCTGTAGCTCAGGTTGGCCATGTCGCTCAGCTGGTGGACTGCTTGCTTAACCCCTTGGTTCAGTCCCCAGCACTACATAAAACTGGGTGTGATAACGCCTGCCTGCAGGGAAGGAAGGTCAGGTATTTGTGACCATCCTTGGCTACATAGCAAGTTCAAAGACAGCTTGTGTTACATGACACCATGTCTCAAAAAAAGCAAAAATGGGGAACGTCAAGCTCCTTGGGGGCCATTAGGAACTGTTAGAACCCGATCTGTGGTTTTGAGACATTTGGAACTATGATAGACCCGTCCAGGAAACCGGAACATGCATGGTGATGCATGCAGTCCCAGCTGCTTGGGAGGCTGAAATGAGGACCCCATGAGCCCCGCTCCAGGTAGGCCCCCTGAAGTCCATTCCTTTGGTATCCATCCCTGTCCATGTCCTATTAAGTATCTTATACATCAACTTCTTCCTACACTCCTTCCATTCATCCATCCTTCCATCCAATTCTTCATCCCACCCGACTCATTCCACTCTTCCATCTAGATACATCTAATATCTACATCTTTACCACTGTTGCCCACACACCCTTCCGTCTGTCCATCTACCCATCGTTTCATCTATATACCTCATTACCACCGTCTCTAATCATCAACCCTCTCTCCTGGCCATCTCTCCTTGATAGGGTTCTTCCAGGTACCATGAAACCTCAGGACCTTTCCAGGCTAACACCAGGACAGATTAAGATGGGGTTGTGGGAGCTCATCCTCATTTGGTTTTTCTGGGAACACCTAGGCTCCCTTCCCATGAATATTCTGATTATTGTGTCCAGCCTCCCCCCACATCCCTCCTCACTTGGGACCGCTGCAATTCCTCTGTATGCCCTTGCCTCCCACAGAATAATTCAAGTTTGTAGTGGAAACAAAAGGGATTTTATGTTTAAATCCTGCCCCTCCCAGCAGTTGGTCTGCAGGGCAGCATAATTTAAACAATTTGATGACAGAATGCCAGCTCCTTCCTTAGCTGTCTGTAATCCTCCCAAGAATTCTAAGGCATCCCCGTGCTGTGGCTGTAAATTCAAGTCTCCTTTCTATTTGGTGTGTGACATTCCTCGAAGAGCTCTGGCTTTCCTGTCTTTAACCACTTCTCAGAATGAGCTTAGCATCCAGTAAACATATCCTGTCACTTCTCAGGGACATCTTACCCGTGACTCACCAGGGAGTTAGTCTAATCACACACACACAAGGTCCAGTCCTGACCTACAGAGCTCAGGAATCTGATTGTTAGCCACTGGCCCGAGGCCAGAGGCTGTACTTTATTACAAAGTAGCTTCTGGCTTTAAGGTTGTTACTCTGTGTGAGCTCATTCTGTTTTGGCCCTCATCATCCCTGAGAGATTAATGCGGGTTCTACTTCCTTTTGTTTTGCATTGAGAACCAAACTGGAGCCTTACTTTTTTCAAGAGTTTGTTTATGAGCTACCTCCCCTACATGGTGAGGATAGTTTTTGTGTTGTTTGCAGTACTGAGCGTTGAATTTAGGGCCTTGAGCTTGCTAGGTAAGTTCTCTGACACTGCGTCTCATCTCTCCCCAGCCCTTCATTGTTGGTGGGTTGGTTGGTTGGAATTTGGTATGTGTGTGCACACAAGTGACCCTGGAGTCTACAAGAGGGCGTCAGATTCCTCTGGAGCTGGATTTAATGGGTGGGTAATTATGAGCCAACCAGCATGGATGCTGGGAACTAAATGTGGGTCCTCTGTAAGAGCATTATTAACCGCAAACATCTCTCCAGCTCCTTGTTTGAAGTATTATAGATAAGGACACTTCCTGGGCTACAGAGGGAGATCCTTTCTTAGGCCAAAAAATAGGAAGAGGAGACACAAAGAAGTACCTACCCTAGTCTCACTGCTAGGAAAGGACTGAGCAGGGACAAATCCTCTCAGCCTGAGTTGTTGCCCATCTAGTGCCAAGAGCCACCAGGGCTACAAGAGCTTGTGAGTGAACCACCCCAAGGAGCTGGGTTATTACTGAAAGCCATTCTACCCACAGGGCCCGGACTGTGTCTGGGGGCTCCCTAGCAGCTGAGTCCTGTGTTCTCCCTCACACACATATCCTCGGTGACTGGAGGCTTCCCCCAAGGTCAGGACTGAAGCTGGCCTGCCCCTTCTCTGCAGAGTTGCACATTCCCAGCCGCCCCCAGCTGTAGGAAAGTTCCCAGCCTGGCCTGGGCTCCCAGCGGCGCCGGAATTCCCGGCATTCAAAGGAGGCAGGGAGGGAGAAAGGGCTGTCTGCTCTAGAGCCTGGCAAGAGGAAGAGAAGCAATTCCCCTCTCCAGATGTGTTCCAGCTGTGCCTCTGGGAAAACCGTAGGTTCCAGGCTAGCCTCAGTCAGCCTCGCCTCCTCTTGATGAGTTCCATTCCTTAACCCACTACCCACTTTTTATCTATGCTTTGAAGCACCGGATTACTAGGGCCAGGAGGGCTTTTGCTCACCCATCAACCTGCGGACAGCTGTAGTTAGGCTCAAAAAGATAGATGGAGGATAGGATAATTTGGCCAGTGCCTGGAGTCTCAGCTGCTCCAGAAGCTGAGGCAGGAGGATCCCTGAGGCCAGCCTTGAGTGAAACCAAACCAGGCATGATGGTGCATGTCTTTAGTCCCAGCACTTGGAGGCAGACAGATTTGTTAGAGCCAGCCTGGTCTGCAGAGGGAGTTCTAGGACAATGTAGTGAGACTTTGTCTCTAACAAGAGGGAGTGGTTGTTTACCCTTCTCAGGGTCTCCTTGTCTTTAGCTGCTGCAGAGCATGCTTTTGCCGCTAAGGTTTTTTCCTCAGGTACACCCTCACCACCACAAGGCCGCCATGTCAGGTGATACTGAGCCTAGCATTTACTTCTATTCAGCAAACCTCACTCCATTTTTCTGCCAGATGTCACTTCTGTCCATGGAGCCTTTCTTGCCTATGGGAATGGCCCATCTGCTGGGTCCAATGTGGTGGATACATCTTTAATCCCAGCACTCTAGAGGCAGAGGCAAGCAGATATCTGAGAATCTTGGGCTAGCCTGGACTACACAGCTAGTTCTAGGTCAGTCAAAACTACATAATGAAGCCCTGTCTCAACAAAAAATTAAATGTGAGCTTAGGACAGTAGCTATGTGTGGGCTTCAGCAGTGACTCTTAGTTGTGTAAACTTTACCCTCAATTGACATGCAAGGCCGGGACCCTCTACGGCCAGTACTCACTAGTACAGCTCCCTGGCTGCTGGCCACTCAGCTGCCTCTAGGCCAACTCTACCAATAACAGCTTTTTGTCAAGAAAGTGGGTCCTGGTTACCAAGGTCCCTGGATTCCATCTCAGAGGTGTGTGTGAACAAGACAACCTAACAATCCACCAGCAAACCCTGACTTGTAGTACCCAGGAACCTGACCCTCTGGGCTGGGCCTGCTACTCGATGGGCTAGGGTTTCTCCCATAAAGCTCAAAGTTCTGACCTTGTACTCCCCAAACAGGATTGCAGAGCATAGCCTCTTAGCTCAGCACGAAGGGCCTGGGCCTTTCCACCTGCCTGGTTTTTTGTTTTGTTTTTTCGAGACAGGAGGTTTCTCCTGGCTGTCCTGGAACTCACTCTGTAGACCAGGCTGGCCTCGAACTCAGAAATCCGCCTGCCTCTGCCTCCCAAGTGCTGGGATTAAAGGCATGCGCCACCACCGCCTGGCTCCACCTGCCTTTGTGGCTCAGCATTACTTCCAGCTTCCACTGTGTGCCCTTGAATGAGCCACTGCCTGGCATTCTATCTTCTCTACAAAGAGCACATAACAGGACTGATATCCACAGAGGCTCCTAAGTACTGGCTCCAATTCTTTTAATGTTTTAATGTGCACTGGTGTTTGGCCTGCATGCATGTCTGTGTGAGGGGGTCAGACCCCCTGGAACTGAAGTTACAGTTGTAAGCTGCCATGTGGGTGCTGGGAACTAAATCAGGACCTCTGGAAGAGCAGCCAGGGCTTTAACCCCTGAGCCATGTCTCCAGCCCCTGAATTATTTTTGAAAGTGTTAAGTCAGGCCAAATTTGAACTCACCTCTACAGTCAACCTTGGACTTCTGATTTTCCTACCTTCCCTTTGCAAGTGCTAAGAATACAGACATGTGCCAAGCAGTGGTAGTACAGGCCTTTAATCCTAGGAAGAGACAAGCCATCTCAGAATTCAAGGACAGCCTGGGATATGCAAAGAAACCATTGTCAAAAACCAATGCCTCGACAGGCCCCTGCCTTCCAAAAAAACAGGCATGTGCCCCCACTGCAAACCCAGCAAGTGTGTGACTCCCATGGGTAGAGACGAGCACTTGAGCCCAACCTAAATTAATAAATTAAAAGAGGCTCCATGGCTCCCCACGTTGAGCACAATAGGATCTGCCTTGAGGTTGGGCTCAACCCCAGCACCTAAACTGACTAAGATTCAGAAGACCAGATGCAGATGCAGTTTGCCTGGCCTACAGGTGGGAGGCTCCTTTAACTTGGGTGGCCCTTTCAGGATATCAGTATTTTAAACATTTTAAAACTTCCACCCATTTTCTTTATATTGAAGATTACAGGCCTCAAGAGATCCTCTACTGTGTTCAGCAGTGCTAGGTGTGACACTTCACAACTCTAGTCCCAGTGTTTGGGAGGCAGAGGCATTCCTGAGCCCTGGAGTTCAAGATGAGCAAAGGCTATGGAGTGTGACTGCTCAGTGCAGTGCAAAAGGGCAGGGACATTTCAACTTGTGCAAAGCCCAGGGGTTGCTCCCAGGCAAAACAAGGTAGGCAGAGAACAAAGACTTGACAGTGTGCCGATAGCTGCACACTCAAGTCCTGGCTACTGAGATGGGGACATGGGATTGCTTGGGCCCAGCGTAACATCAAAACCAAAATGGTCTAGGGAGAAAGCTTGGTTGGCAAAGTGCTTGCTTTGGAAGCATGAGAAGAGTTCAGTGCCAAAGTTGGGTTAAAAAAGTAAACTTGGGAGGGGCGCAGTATTGAATTTTTGTTTTTCGAGACAGGGTTTCTTGTGTGTAGCCCTGGCTGTCCTGGAACTCAGAAATCCGCCTGCCTCTGCCTCCCAGGTGCTGGGATTAAAGGCGCAGTACTGAGTATTTATTGCTCTCGCAGAGGAGCAGGTTCAGTTCCTATCACCCACTTGTCAGCTGTTGTGTTAACTGGTTTCGGAACACATACATATGAAGGAAAGGCCTGGTAGCATGCACCTTCAGTCCCAGCACTAAGAAGCAGATGGGTATGGATACTGAGGCCTGCCAGAGCAGCAGAAACCTGTCTCAAATGAATAAATGCCTGGCATGGTTGGGCACACTTGTAATTTCTGTGCAAGAGACAGGTAGCTCACTACCCAACTCCACTAAGAGATCTTGTTCAATCTGCCCTGTATACATGTATACACACTGTGTCAAAAATCTTGGTGCTAGTAGAGAGATGGCTCCAAGGTTTAGCTCCAAGTTAAACAAGACACTGGCTGCTCTCCTAGAGGACTTGGGTTCAGCATTTAAATGGTGACTCCTACCAGTCTGTAAATCCAGTTTCTGGGATGTACCACCCTCTTCTGGCCTCTGTAGGAACTGGGCATGCAGTGTACATATATATATACCTATAAAAACTCATACACATAAAACCTTTAAATAAAAATTTAAGGTGGGCAGCATTTGAACATCCATCCAAGACAGCCCTCTGGTGTCTATATGTATTTACATACATCCATATACATAAAAACTACACACTCTACAATAGCCAAAGCCCGCATACCCTGGGCTCTGCCAACAATGCATTCCACACAAGGGAAACAAACTAAACCTTCTACCTGCCACCTCTACAAACCATACAAAGGCCAGAAGATGCTTTAAACTGTTAAATGGCTGGCCATAGTGGTGCACCCCTTTAACCCCAGCACTGTTGAAACCAAAGTAGGCACAGCTCTTGGGTTTAAGGCCAGCCTGGTCTATACAGTGAGTTCCAGGATAGCCAGGGCTACACAGAGAAACCAGGTTTTTAAAATAAAAAAAAAGAAATAAAATAAAATAAAATAAAAAAAGAAAAGAAAAAGAAAACACACACACACACAAAAACAAAGCTCAAATGCTCTGGGAAGGCAGCCATAACTCCAGCCTTCATGGCCACTTATTAAGAGTGTCTCTTGGATTGTCTAGCCACAAAGACTACAAGAGACCACAACACAGAAACGGCAACATTAAAATCCTAGGATGTTTATTACAAAGGTAAACCCTGATTCTTGAGATGGGCTTATCGGTAGGATTTCTGGTATCGGGCACGGGCACCAGGACCTCCAAACTTCTTGGATTCGCAGCGACGGGGGTCAGCTACAAGCAGGGTCCGATCGTATTGGATGAGGATGTCTTTGATCTCCTTCTTAGAGGCTTCATCCACATCTGGAGATGAACAGACAAGATTCAGGTAACATCGAGCCTCTGGCTTGGTACCCACACAGCCCACCCACCGTAAGACGAAGGATCACCACTCACTCACATTTTTGGTAATAAGCCACCAGGGCTTTTGAGATGGACTGTCGGATAGCTGCAAGACAATGACCAAAAAGCTTTGTGAAGACCCAGTCTTGTTCTAGGAGCTGTCTCACACCCACAGGCCCAGATCCTGAGACTCACCATAAATTTGGGCCACATGACCACCACCCTTCACACGGACCCGGATATCCACACCAGCAAATCGCTCCTTGCCCAGAAGCAAAACAGGCTCCAGTAACTAGGAAAATGGGAAATGAATGGGTTACAGGGCTAAGTCGTAGCCTGGCTTAACCACCCTCCGTGGGCATCCTTCAGCTCCCCTTGTGTGGGTCCCACCAGCACCAGAATTAAGGAGGCAACCTGTTCTAGGATCCCTGTGCCCTTCAGATTTCCGTATGTGCCCACAGAGACCAGAAGAGGGCCTCAGACACCTTGGAGCTGGGATTATGGAGTGACAGGCAATTATGAACAGTAGGCAAAGTCAGGTCCCCTGTTCTCACAGTGGCCATTCCACCTCCTAAGCCCTCAAATTATGTCCAGCATCTAGAAGCAGTCTATCCAGAAGCTTCCTCAGTGCCAGGCCTAGAGCTATCTAGATCACTGGTATTTGCCCAATTCACAACACATGGCACTCAGGCACTGGCGAGCACTTGCACGTGCGCACGCACGCACACACACACACACACACACACACACACACACACACACATCCTTCAAATAAACTGACCCCAAGTAACAAAATCCCTGTTACCCAGTATCTGGTATACAAAGGAAACCTAGTATTTTCCACTCTGCAGAGCACCATATTCTTACTCTTTGGGAGGAATAGAATTTAAGCCAGTTTTTCATGTGTTCACATATAACACACAAGAATAAAAGTCACCTCCATTTTACAGAATGGACCAAGGATTGGAAAGTCTAGTGACTCTGCCTGGTTGACAATGGTAGGGGCCTTGTATATGAATGAAAAACTTCCCAGACCTGTATTGTCGACAGCCTAACTGTGTCAATTTTAGTCACCTGACAGACTTGGATTAAGACTAAGCGTGAGGTTTATAGACATTATCACCAATACTATAATTAGTGTGCATTGTCTTGGGTATGATATTCCTTCTTACATGTACCAAAACTCATACAACAATGAGTTCTGGGTTGCAAAAGAGGATTTGTTCTTGCACCTGTTTTTAAGTCTTTGTCCACTAGTTCAACAAAAACCCATACAAGTGCTACCAATGTTAGACTTCAGAGGGCTCCTACTGTTTGTAACTTTTCTTTATTTTTTCAAAGTTTCACACTGTAGCGCCATGCTGACCTAAACGGCGCTTTGGTCTAGTAACTCATACTATGCTATTTCCCAGGGAACTAGGATTACACACAGGAACCTGTAAACTCATACTTCTAGAACAGAGACCGTCAATCAGGTCGGATACACTGTGCTATTCTGGCCATCGGCTCCTAGCATCTGGAGAGCTTCGAGACACCGCAGGTTATACAATCCTCAATAACCCACGTTTTCATTTATCTTACTAGCTCGGACTTCACACCTTTCCTGAACCCAGGCCTAGATCTACCGCTAGGTAGCCATTCTCCTTCTCCCACCTCAGCTCCTAATACTCCCGGGGCCTTTCCTTCCGGCTGCCCGCCACCCAGACGCCCGTGTCCGACTCCAATACCTTGTACTGCAGGGTGCGCGGCTCGATCATCTCCAGGGGACGTCCATTCACCTTGATGAGCCCATTTCCTCGTTTGCAGTGGGCCACAGCTGTGGCTGTCTTCTGCGGAAGGCGAGGGAGACGGCGGGACCGTGTGAGTTCGGGACCCTGGCTCAAGTGGGCCCCAGTTCCTGTCTCCCAGCCCGGGCCTTCCCAACCCCTAACCCCCGTCTCTCTCCCTCTCGCCCCTGGCACACCTTGCGTCCGAAGACCTGCACAGACTGCAGCGGACCCTTGGAAGGCATTGCTACAAGTACGAACACGAGGTGCTCACTGCGCGGCGCCGCCACCGGAAAAGGAAAGCTCTAGGCCACCCGGGCTGATTTTTCAGGGTCTGCGCAGGCGCATTGAGCGCTGCGTCACGACAGAAGCGAGCTTTACGGCTGACGTTGAAGCCTAAGACAAGGACGTGTAAATTACGGCGGGAACGCCTTCAGGCAAGGGAGGGGGCGGCCTTGGAGGAGGAAGGAGCAGTGCTGTGTGGGACTGGGCGGGGACTCAGTCCCTAACTCGGAAGATGGGGGCTGGGCTCCTCTTTCTATTACTTTTCCACAGCCTTCGTCTTGACTTTCGACCAATTCTTATTAACATTCCTGATACTGGATACTCTCCTTCGGCCCTCCTCCAGACAGATTCTCAGCCCCCTTCCTCAATCGCCGTCTTCCTCCCACCGTTTCCCAGGATCCCCATCCCATCTGAGTCTTCTGCATCCACTGTGCTAAGTCAGAGCCCTTTTCCCTAGCCTTTCAGATCCTCCGCCGCGAATCTGCCTTTCACTAGAATTGCCTTCCTATCCTAGACTCTTCTCAGTAAACCTGGCCCCTTAAAAGCCCTTTTCGAAGCTCTCATAAACTTCTCTTTCCTCCTGGATTGTGCCTTGTATACGTTTTTTTCCTCAAAGTTGCGGGCCTTCGCCTGCTTTCGCCACCGGAATTACTACCTCTTTGGTGGCTCCTCTCCCCACCAACTGCTCCAGGGAAATTGTTCCTCCCAGCTTGGCCCTCCCTTAGAGAACCTACCCTCAGGAACTGTCTTCAGGGCAATTATCTTAAAAGATCATTATCCAGAATACCAATAAGTAGTCTTGTTTTAAGATTTAATACTTTTGCGAGGGCAGGTTCCCGAGGGGAGGCCTCCAATCTCCCTGGGAATGTAGTTACAGGTGCCCGAGCCACACCCCCAAACTCAGACCCTAAGAAAAGCAGCAAGTGCTTTTAACCAGCCATCTTTCCAACCTCCAAATGATCTTACTGCTCCTCTAAACCCTCCGCTCTATGTCTTTACATCACAGAATTCTCCAGCCCACCAACCTGAGGAAACCTAGCTTTTAATTTTTCCATAGTACCCACCCCAGAATCATTCTAAGTCAAGGGGATTTTCTTACTGGGCGACAGCCTTCTCAGGATTGCCTCAGTTTCTCTAGCAGCACAGGGTGGGGGGACATTAGGGGATGTGGAGACGTTTGGAGGACAGAGTTGTCAACAAGAAAGACTAGGTGTGGTCATGTATGCCTGCAATACTAATACCTGGAAGGTGGAGGAGGAATGACCGGGAGTTCAAAACCAGCCTCTCCTCATTATGAATGTTTGGCCAGCATGGGCTACATGTGACCCTGCTTCAGAAAGAAAAGAAAGAAACTAGCTAGTGAATTGCCCAAGTCTGAGTTTGATTCCAGGGACTCACATAGTAGAAGGAGAAAGCAAACTCCTGTAAGCTGTCTTCCTGGCTCCACATGTGTACTGAGGTGTGTGTACACACACACAGACACACACTTCAACGTAATAAAATGGAAAACACACAGTGGATCTCTGGATTCGAGGTCAATGCAGCTTACAGAGAGTATTCCAGGCCATCCAAAAACAAAGCATGACACTGTCCCACACTTGCGTGACCATGCCTTTGGCAGTGGTAACTCCTTCTCAGAGCTGGAGAATTAGGGAAAAACCACTGGGCTCTGTGTGCAAGCAATTATGCATGCTTGAACATGCTCACAGTAAACAGTAGGGCTGGTGCTCTGGATAGCATATTTCTGACCCACTACCCCAAACTTCAGCAGATAAGCGTCTTTCAGACACATAAATGCTAATTATGTTGATTACAGTCACACTTAAATAGTGCTTACTCTGTGCCAGGTGCTGATCTAATCTAGATGTATTGAGTTCGTTGACTCATGTCCTCTGCAGGCTAACTCTGTGAGGTGGGCAGACATATGACATTTACACAAACAGTATTTGTCCTGGACATCGTAGATTCATATTTGTCAACTTCCAGCAGATGGCAGTAAAATACTCTGTCCTAATCCCTTCTTTGTCCTAACCACCCACCCTGCCCTGCTCCACCTCACAGATTCTTTTGGAGTCCAGGCTTGCTGGAAGTCACAATATAGTTAAGGAGAAGATGGCTTTGAACCCCTGATCCTCCTGCCTGCACTTCCCCAGTTCTGGGACTATAGACGTGTACTACTACATCCGGCTTTACAAGTGCCTTAAGGAAAGGGTGTGTCTTCTTTCCTTTTTTTTTTTTTTTTTTTTTTGTTTTTTTTTTTTGTTTGTTTGTTT
>JANHMN010000003.1:30607780-30621961 GCA_030674055.1 Rhabdomys pumilio | reverse complement strand
AGAAGAAGAAGAAGAAGAAGAAGAAGAAGAAGAAGAAGAAGAAGAAGAAGAGCAGCTGCCTGACAGTTGGTTTGGGTCCAAGCATTGTAGTAACTATACCAAGAAGTTCTAACTGACTTCTATTGTGATTGGTTTCCAAGAACAGGGAAGCACAGGACATAACAGAATATGCAATCACCTTGGGCATGAGAAAGCTTCCTTGTAACTGTAGCGGGAGATATTAGTAGTAACAACATAACTGGCTGGCTAGACAGGCAACAGTTACCCAGACCTTGACAATTCACACAATACATGGAGGTTTGCTCATCTGACTCCTCTTCCGCACTGGAGCTGGTCTGTGCCTTTGACTTTTTTGGCAATGATACTGATTGCAAGCATGAAAGCTGATGCAACATAGTATCTGCCTGGATCAGCCATGCTTCTCTGATGAGACATGTCCAGAACTGGGTTGGTTACACTGTTGAGCTTTTCAAATTTAATTTTCATGTCCTGAGTTCCAGGAAAGCCACCACCAATATCAAGCAGATACATGCTAAAACCAACTTCTGATCCTATGCCAAAGACACAGTGGATGTCTGACACGTCTGTAGGAGGCTCTCAGGAGCAGTACATCCACTGCCCACATGAAAGCTGGCACCAATGATGTCAGCACTTAGCTCTTTTGCAGGATGCAGTGACACACGCTTTTAGTCTTAGCACTCAGGAGGCAGAGGCAGGCAAATTTGTAAGTTCAAGAGAGCAAGTTCCAGGAAAAAAAATTAAGATTTTTGCCCTTTCCAAAAGAAGCCTGCTGGATTTGAGTGTGTCATTAAACTTAACATTGAGGTGACAAAGAGCTTTGGAATCTTCTGTGGCAATCAGAAAAAAAAATCCAACTTTGCCTTTGGGTGTGCTCTGGCAACTGTTATTAACTTCACTGTCAAAAGTAATCATCTGGATTCCACTTCTGAAGCATACGTGATTTGAGACACTTCTTTACAAGGCTTTACCTCTCTGGAGGCACCCCAAGCCCCTGGTACCAACTGTATTTCAGTCTTGCTTGCTCACTCAAGTCCTGTCCAGTGGTGGCTAGGGTGTTCACTATGGCTCTGCTATCATGATTTCATAAAAGGGAGTGACATGAAGAAGAACTCTTAGCCATTGTAAATGCTTCTTTAGAATGTCCGTGGTATAAAAAGCATCCTTAGCTTCAGAGGAAGAAAGTTCTTTAATGCCAGAATGTCCTTGGAAGTAAAGACTTCATAGAGAATATGGTGGTCTAACTCTTCCTTGGTAAAGCTGTTCATGTGCCTACAGAAAACCTAGAGATGGAATTAAAGTATTGCCAGCTCCTCACAGAGCAAGTTATTCAGGAACTCTGAATACGGTTTCCTTGGAGTGTTTGGAATGTTCACACAGTGTGTGGGCACTGCTGGAGTGAGCTCACTAGCCGCATGAAGACTTCACCCTCTTTTCAGTCTAACTGCTAGAGGTGGGCAGGCAGCTGCAAGGACTGACAGAGTCCAGTGATACAAGACACCATTGCTTAGATGCCCAGCTCCTACATTCTTTTGTTATTGTTTTTAAATTTGCTGTTGCTGTTGTCTACCCTGTCATATACATGTAATACATTTATTTTTAGAATAAATTGACATGCCTATGAAAACTAGGGCTATGACTTAATGGTAGTGTCAGAAGCCATCTAGGAAGGATTATGGCAAGCAAGTGAGCTTTCTGGAGAGGGCCCACTGTTTTGCATGGCTGTTTTGGATGAGCTCTGAGATTGCATGGTCCTTAGAGATTTCATCCCAGGATTGCCTCTTGCTGCTGGCATGCCTTTTCTGTCATTATTAGCCTAAGGATTCCTGGGCATCAGCTCACCCTTTTGGGCAGATTTCCTGAAGAATCAATATGAAGATGTGCATCCATGTAATAATGCTATGTAGACAAATTGATAATTTCACAATTCCTGACAATGACTTTATAGAATTTCTAAATTGATACAAGTAATTCCAAGCCCCCTATAGAATAAAAGCTGCAATTAGAGGTCTATAAGCCATCATGTGTCATGAGCTAATTGCACTAGGAAAAGGAAACTAAGACATGCGAGTCATAAATTGACTTAATTGACTTTGTGGATCTTGTTCACGCTGTTGTTCTAGGTCAGAGTTCAGGAGGGGACTTGGCTGCAAATCTGACCCAAGGACCCTGAAACCAGGTGGCTTGCGTAAGGCCCAATCATCAATGTTAACTTCCTTGCTTAACCCCTTGTTAAAAAAAATGATTGGTCAACACAGCAGCCCACCTTGATCCCCCTTGCTTTCTGTTCCCATCCTATAAACGTTTTGTATAATCTCCCTCCAGGGACGCAGTTCCGACCCCAAACTGGTTGCCTCCCTGAACACACCAAAAATAAAGCTTTCATTTTCAAGCTTCTGCATCTGAAGTGGGTGTGAGTTTTCTTGACTTTCATCTGGAACCCAACGGAACCTTAACTCTTTGCTTCCTCTTTGCCATCACCCTCTCTGGGCAGCAATAGCTTGCAGTCCTGTGGTTTTCTCCAAAATCTGGGCTGGAGAGATTACTCAGCACCTAAGAGGACTCAGTGCTCTCCCAGAGGACCCTAGTTTGAGTCCCATACGTTCATGGTGTTTCAGTTTCATAACTGTGTCAGTAATTCCAGTGCGTGGGGACCTAACAACCTATTCTTGCCTCCAAGGGCACACATACAGAACACAAACATACATGTAGGCAAAACATCCACACACATGAAAAGACATACAAAATAAAAAAGATTGAGTGAACTGGTCCTTGTGCTTCAGTTTTTTTCATACTTGTAATCTTAGTACTTGGGAGGCAGAGGCTCATTCCAGTGAGATTCATTCAAGCTCAAGGCTTGCCTAGTCTACATAATGAGTTCTAGGCCACCCAGAACCACATAGTGAGAGCCTGTCTTCATAAAATAACATATGCCAGACATTTTTTTTTAAAGGAAAGGCAAGACTAAACTTTATTAAGGCCTGATTTACGCATAGTGAAAGTCACCCTGTGTAGTGAGCATTCCCATCCGGGCAGACACTGTCACATTTCCACTTCATTTCGTGCGCTCAGACACCACTAATCTGTTCTCCTATGGATAGCTTAGCTTTGCTTGCTCTGGAGTTTTGTATGAATGGGATCATACCCTCTGCCAGACCCCACTGTCTGGCTTCTTTCACTCTGCATAAATGTGTTTTGAAATTAACTTGTGCTTTTCAGTAGTTTGGTGGAATTTACTGATTCTTCCTCCTCTTCCCCCTTCTGCCCTTCCCCACCTTATTTTGTTGTTTTTAGAAAGGGTCCCATTTTGTAGTCTAGGTCACTCGGAACTTCAGATTCTCTTACCTCAGTCTGTCAAGCGCTAGTATTACAAGGTAGGTACCACCATGTCTCGCAGAAGCATGTGATTTAAACATTTTAAACTTATTGTATATATACGTATATATGTATGCATTGTATGTATACACATATATGTACATATACACATATACATATGCATATACACCATATACATATTCATATACATATTCATATACATATTCATATACATATTCATATACATTGCGGGGTGCGTGTATGCCGTAGCATGGATGCAGAGTTCAGATGAAAACTTTTGGGCCTTCTTCCTTCTACCATATAGGTTCCAGGGATCAAACTCAGGCCGTCAGGCTTCTCAGCAAGATCCTTTATCTGATGAGCCATCTAGATGGCTCAAGCTTGCTGCTTTTATTTACTTTTTATTTTGTCCTGCATTTTTATTTTATGTATGTGGGTATTAAGTGTGCCTGGATGGCAATGCACTACATGGATGTAATGTCAGCAGAGGCCAGAAGAGGGCGAGCATTAGCTCCCCTGAGACTGCAGCTGGGAATTGAACCAGGCTCCAGAACAGCCAGAGTTCTTTGACAGTTGAGCTATCCCTCCAGTTCAGGTTTTTGTTTTTATTTTTTGTTTTGTTTTGGTTACAGTGTTTCACTGTGTAACTTTGGCTGTCTTGAATTACCTAAACTTCCTGGTTTTGTGCGTAACTCCTGGCGCGCCTTTCTGTCACACCTCAATCTTAAATCCGTAATCCGTGTCTTTAATAGTCAGCATGGTGGCACACACTTTTAATCTCGGTATCAGGGAGGCAGAAGCAGGCAGGGGCGGATCTGAGTTTGAGATTAGCCAGGCTACACAGTAAGGCCCTATCAAAAACCAACCAACCAACCAAACAAACCAGATCGTTAACAACGCTATACTGCGCTGCACTAAATTGACAAGTTTTGAGATTGTTTTGAGCATCGCCAGGAATTCGGATTTAAGCTGAATCTAGGTTCCTAAAATCTAGGGGAACTCCTCAGAATGTCGTGGACGGCGATGTGAAGCAGAGTCTCTGTCCGTCACCTTTGACACCTTCTAGGGAAGCTCAGAGGACTTACGAATAAACAGTTTACTCAATTCAGGTATGAGTCGGGAGGAGGCACTGCTTATTTTTTGACCTTCTCAAGATGGCGGCCCTACAGTCCGCTTTAGCTACTCTAGCCACTTCCGAGATGGCGGCTCCAGGATGCCGCCCTCGGGGCAGGCCCCGAAAGCCTCGCGTTAGGTGAGGCTAACGCGGCAGTTCTCGCGAGAGAGCGCTCAGGCCAGCTAGGCGTTGTATGCTCCGCTGCTGGCGCGGAAGCTTCAGGTGGACAGTGATCGGTAAGAGGGTTTGCGGCGGTAGGCCGAGGGGCTGGCGGGGCCAGAGCGGGATGTGCTAGCTGGCATAGGCAGAGAAACTCGGGTTCGCGGTTGCCTGAACCAGGCTGCCGGTAGTGCGCCTGGGGATTTTCTTCCCCACTGGAACTTGCCGGGGAAACTGAGGCTCGTGGTGGCGCTCCGGGTCCTGCGATGCGCTGAGGCCGCGGTTTTCCTCTGCAGTTGCGGAAGATGTCGGACAGCGAAGACAGCAACTTCTCGGAGGAGGAGGACAGCGAGCGCAGCAGCGAGGCGGAGGAGGCCGAGGTCAGTGCCTGGGTTTCTTAGGGGAGACGTTGCGCCTGGGGACGGGCAAGGCAGAGAGGGCCCTGCGGGAGCAAGTCAAGGTGGAGCAGAGGGACAGGATCCGGAAGGTGGGGGTGCACCAGATACACTGTATTCGGGGATGTGTTGAGACGTCGTTGGCGTTTTTGTCATGTATCTGATTTGTTTCTTTTTGTTTACCTTTATTATTTGAGATGCTAGGATTGAGTTCAGGGCCATGCTAGGTGGACACTCTGTCGTCGAGTCACAGCCTCAGCTCTTAGTATTTTTTCCTGTTTGTGTTTTTAGGTATGCCCAGTTGTTCCAGAAGTGTACATGTATTGCCTACTGTGTGCCAGCCACAATTCTTTGTCCTTGGGCTCCTGTTAACAGATTTTAAAATATAAATCGACAACTGATAGGTGAACATGAATTTGCTAATGTGAATAAATATAGCCAATAAATGTAAGACTTCCAGGTTCAGCATCCTAATTTGAAATCCAGATTGCTTTGTAACTTTTTGAGCCTTGTATTGATGCCATGAACAGAAAATTCCACATGTGACAGGTCAAATTCAAGACACTAGTGCACTAAAAATACTGTATTAAACTACTGTGCACAGTATATATGAAACATATTTGAATTTCATGTACTGTCTACCAAGGTACCTTATTGTGTATGTGCAAATAATACAAAAATCCTCCAAGATCTGAAATATGTATATTTTGGACTTTTCATTTGTTCATTTGCTTTTTTTGAGACAGAGTTTCTATCCTTGGCTGTCCTGGAACTCATTCTGTAGACCAGCCTTGAACTCAGATCTGCTTGGCTCTGCTTCCTCAGTGCTGCCTTTGTTTTTTTTCTTTACCTCCCAAATGATAAGATTCCTGAGATTATAGGTGTTGTGCCAGCATGGACAGCCTGAATCTGAAATCTAATCACGTCTTGTCTCAAGCTATGAATTAAGGATACGAGGCCTGAGAAAACCCTCTCTAGTACTCTGGTGAAAAATCCAAGCACAAAAAGGGAGTAGAGGGTCCTAGCTGCACTTTGAAGCAGTTGATCAGAATGAGTCCGAGTGACATTTAAATGGGGACTGTTTCGGAAGTGAAGGAGTAAGTTGTGGCGATCTGTTTTTTCCTTTTCTTTTCTTTCTTTCTTTCTTTCTTTTTTTCCTTTTTTTTTTTTTCTTTTTTTTTTTTTTTTTTTTTGAGACAGGATCTTACAATGTGTAACCTTAGTTGGCCTAAAAGTAGCTTTATAGACCAGGCTGGCACACTCAGAGATAGATCTACTTGCCTTTGCCTTCCTAATGCTGGGATTAAAGATGTACCACACCATGCCTGACCTTCTTTTAATAATGGGGGTAGAACTCAGGACTTTGTACAAATTAAGTGTGATGGACACATTAATTACAAGCTCTGCCACTGAGCCACATTTTGTTAAATTTAGCATTTAGAGGGAGTCTCTCTCTGTCTGTCTGTCTGTCTCCCTCTCTGTGTGTGTATGTGTGCTAGACAGGTACTCTTGTCACCAAGCTATGTCATTAAGCCCTAAATTAACTTTTTTTAATGTTATTATTTTGTGTGTGGGATTTTGTGTGCATGTGTGGCTGTGCACCACATGCATTCGGTATGCTGGACGTCAGAATATGTTGGGTTCCTCTGCATTTAAGGGGAATTCTCTCAGGATTTAAGGATGGTTGTGAGCCACCATCTGTCAGTGCTTTCCAAGATTTCACTGTGAACAATAGAAAACCTGTGAGGAAGGAACTGGGGACCCTGGTGTCATTACCATTATCAGGCTTCAGCCACCAGACAGTAACCTGAAGCTCTAAGTCACTGTCCCTTTCTTTAGTGGGAAACAGAAGGAGGCAACAGTATCTGTGCTCAGAAGTGGCTATCTTCTTCTTTTGTTACAGGACTGGGGTTGACCCCTGGCCTCAGGTATACTAGGCAAGTGTGCTGCTGTTAAGCAGTACGCCCATCCCACCTGCTCCAGTACATCAGGGGCCATTTATCATCGTGCTTACCTCACGGCAGAGTTTAGAAAAAGGAAGAAGTCATGGACCCGTGTCCTGGAGGGCATCAGGATTAGGGCTATGGGTTTCCATTGATACCCTCTTACATGGTCTGCTTGTCTTCTGTAGGCATTTAGTTGCCAGTCTGTGTGCCTTTGGGGGTGGTCCTGTGCTCCCAGGCAGGTGTCATGGTATCATGGTGATAAAGGAAAGGTGGGAAGGTGGCAGGACCAGCCTTCGTTCCAAGTTTAGCATTGGGCCCTTGGCAGTGACTCATGACTTCCGGTCACTGCTGGTACTTGTAGTCTGGTGGTAATGAGACCAGGGTCCCTGGTTCCTTCCTTGCAGAGGTTTCCCACTGGGCATTTCAGACTCATGAGTCACCTGCTGGCAGGCTGTTGACACAAAGCAGAAGGCAGTGTGAGGCCTGCCTCCAGCTTCTGTAGACTGGGCCAGATGTCCTGTGTTGTGTAGCTAGGTTGGCTGTCAGGCAGATAACATGCTTGCTGCTGAAGGAGTCAGCTCACTTCTCATTCTTATCCCCTTCATTCAGAAAGGCTCAGGTGTTGCGTGGTGGCTCATAGCCTCCCTTCTGGAGCTAAGTCCTCAGGCAGAGGCTACAGGGGTGTTGAGGACAGTGTCCTAGTGTGAAACGAGACCTGTGGCTCCTCAGTTCTTAGGTTGTCTCTCAGGCTTTCACTGTGGTCTTGGTTCATGAGACCTACTAAGAACTGGCCATTCTAGGTTATGCTTACAATTCCAGATTGCTCCCGAAACCAAAAAAGAATGCAAACCAAAGACTGTAGTCTAGACTCCAGGGAACACAAAAGTGTGCAGGAGCCCTTACTTCAGAGAAGAAGGCTCCAGGAGAGGAAAGAAGGGTTCTCTGGGACCCAGCCAAGGACAGTGGCAAATTTGCTTGAAATGGGCATTGGACTGGTGCCATGGCTCATTCAAGTCTAAGGACATGTGTTTGAGTTTTAGGATCCATGTGGTGAAAGAGAGTGAACTCTTGAAGGTTGTCACACACATAAAATAATATGTGTAAAAAAATTGCAATGTGAGATACTATGGCCTAGTCAGTATTAATATTAAGGGAATTCATTTTTTTCTTTTCAGTTTTTTTTTTTTTTTTTTTTTTTTTTTTGAGACAGTATCTCTGGTAGGCCTAGAACTAGCTATGTAAGCAGGGTGCTCTGAAAGTCACAGAGACATCTGCCTCCTGAGAATGCTGAGAATAAAGGTGAACAACACCAACCTGGGTCAGTGATTGTTTCTTGTTTTTGTTTTAGATTTATCTTTATGTGTATGAGTGTTTTGCTTGCTTGTATGTATATGTACCACATGTCTGCCTGCAGAGGTCAGAAGTCATTAGATCTCCCAGAACTGGAGCTAGGGATAGCTGTAAACCACCGTGGGGAGTTCTGGGAACAGAACCCACCCAGATCCTCTGGAAGAGCAAGTTCTCTATGACTCAGAGCCATCAGCTCTCTTAGTTTTTGAAGCAGTGTCTCATGTAGTCCAGGCTGACTTGAATTTGCTATTCAGCCAAGAGAGAATCCTTCACCTCCTGATCCTTTGCTTTCACCTCCATAGTGTCAGTCACCATACGCCTACCCTGTATGCAGGGTAACCACTGCTGCTCGAGCCTTTGGCAGGTCAGTGTTCAGAGATGGGGGTGGGAAGAGCCTGGCTTTACCTAGGCTAGAAGGGAGCAGGTTGTCTGCATCAGGAAGATGGTGTTGTTTTTCTTCTTTGACCCTAGTAACCTAATCCAGGCCTTGTGCATCCTAAGCAAGGGCTCTAACACTGAGCTACAGACTTGCAATGTTGGGGAGTGTACCCCAGGCCTGGCATAGAATAAATAGTGATTTTATGAATACCAGGCTGGCCTTGAACTCGGAGATCTGCTTGCCTCCACCTCCTAAGTGCTGATTGTGCATAACTTTAATCTCAGCACTTAGATCTTCATGAGTTTGAAGCCATTCTGGCCTACAGAGAGAGTTTCAGGACAGCCAAGGCTACACAGAAAAACCCTGTCTCAAAAAAGGAGGAGGAAAAATTATGCACCAGTACGCCCAACTTAAAGTGTTTTTTTGTTGTTGTTTTGTTTTTTAGTGTGTTTGTCTGTGTGATTGTATGCTGCTATGACTGCTATGAGTTGTTTCGAGGTGCCCTCAAGAACAAAAGAGGGCTCTGATCCTCCAGCATTAGAATTGTAGGCAGTTGTGACACTACCAGTGTGCGTGCTGGGAATTGAACCCTGCACTCAGAAGAGCAGCACGCGCCCTTAACTGCTGAGTCATGGCTTTAGCCCAGAGCAATGTTAAATGTACATATTGGGGGGGCAGGCTTAAGAGAACTGTCTGCTGTTCAGAGGACCTGAGATTGACTCCCAGCAGCCACTTGGTGGCTCACAACCATCTGCAATGGGATCTGATGCCCTCTTCTGGCAAGCAAGCATGTATCCAAAAGAGCACTCATGTATAAAAGAAATTAATCTTTTTATTTTATTTTATTTTTTGGTTTTTCAAGACAGGATTTCTCTGTGTAGTCCTGGCTGTCCTGGAACTCACTCTGTAGACCAGGCTGGCCTCGAACTCAGAAGCCTACCTCTGCCTCCTGAGTGCTGGGATTAAAGATGTGCACCACCACTGCCTGGCTAATAAAATCTTTTTTAAAATGTACATGTTGATACAAATGTGATACATATTTATTGCTTTTGTTTTAAAAATATTTCTTTATTCTTTGACAGTTTCACACATATATACATTATATCTTTTTAAATCCGTTTTTTGAGACAGTGTTTCATTTTGTATCCCTGACCGGCCTGAAACTCCTCCTCTGATCCCCAGTGTTGGGATTTAAGGCATGCTCTGCCACATCTGGCCGTAATCATGGATCTTGATTATGTGCGCTCTCAGCACCCTCTTACTCCTCCCCTGCCCCATACAATGAGCCTCCCAACTTTGTGTGTGTTTGTTTCTTAGAGATTTATTTATTTTATGTATATGAGTACACCATTGCTCTCTTCAGACACCAGAAGAGGACATCAGATCCCATTTCAGCCACCATGTGGTTGCTAGGAATTGAACTCGGGACTTCTGGAAGAGTAGCTAGTGCTCTTAACCTGCTCTTAGCCTAGAGCTCTTATCTCCAGCCATTCATGTTCTTTTAAATCCACTAAATCCAATTAGTGCTGCCTTCACGAGCAGAGATAACCGTTAATTGCTGGTAGCTCCTCAGCTAGTGTCATGAGCCCCTTCTCCGTGTATGCTGAAATCACTGACTGGCTTGGTCTTGTGCAGGAAGGTATTCACAGCTGCTGAGTCCATGAGTTGAGTGGCTACATCATATCTAGAAGTCAGTGTTTCACAGCACTCCTTTGTATCCTTAACTATTTATGCTTGCTCTTGCTCTGAGTAAGGACGTGGAGGCTTATTTGGGCACTATAGCTGGGCAGATTCTCAGTTATTTTAACCTGACAGAACCAGCCTGGCCAGTATCCCACCAGGTAGTGCATCTTAGTCTCGTCCTGGCACCTGCTTTTTTACCCTTGTCTGGCTGGTGCTCTGGCCTCAGAGTCCCACCTGAGACCCTCTTTCCAGCCCAGCTATTGACCATTCAGCTCTTTATTTGACCAACCAGAAGGTGATGGAGAACAATGTTTACAAAATACCAAGGCAGGATAAGCTTCGCTGTAATGACAATAGGGAAGTCCAGCCTATAACCAGATCTCTGCCAGCACAGAAATCAATGTTTGAATAATGCCAGGGTAATCTTTACACAATGCACAAAACCGTCACTCCAACACTCCCATCCACTGGCTCTTACATTCTTTCTAGTGTCCCTGAGCCTTGTTGGGGGTTAGTGTCGATGTGTCATTTATAACTGAACACTCAGCAGTCACCTATTCTTGTCACTTAGACCAATTATGAGTTTGCATTAAGCACTCTCTACTGCAAGACAAAACAAAACATCTCCTTCCTTGGGCTAGAGAGATGGCTCAGTGGTTAAGAACATTTGGTGCTCTTCGAATGAGGGCCTGGGTTCAGTTCCCCCACCAGTTCAAAACTATCCTTAGCTCTAATTCCTGGGGATTTATACAATGGCTTTCTCTGGTCACCAGGTGTGCATGGGCTGCACAGCCGATGTGTGCGTAAAACAATCATATACATAAAGTAAATCTGAAAAACAAAAGAGGAACTTCCTTGACAAGGTAAAGAGCAGTTTGAAGTTCTGTTTTGTTGGGTCTTATACTTCTGCCTCTTTTCCACCCTAATCCCAACCCCCAACACGAGGTAGGAGAGAAAGAAGGTAAGAGAGGGGGGTGGTGTAGACCTCCGTAGACTACTTCCTGCTGATTAGGGTTGGTGTTTCTTGGGGCCACTCCAATCTTTGTCATCCGAATATCTCTAACTACTTCTTGTCAAACTGAAACAACAGCAGCCAGGAGCAGCAGCCTCTTGGGGCTCTGGTATTTATTCCATCTCCAGAGACCCCAGAATTAAACTACATGAAGCTGGCAAAATCATGCCTGTCTTAGAGTACGAGAAAATCATAGTCAACAGCTGTGGACAAACTGAAGCAGCCCCATAGCCCACACCCAGGATTAAGTCAAAAAAACATATAATATAACTGGATTTTTAAAGAAACCAAACTTTCTTTTTTTTTTTGGTTTTTCAAGACAGGGTTTCTCTGTGTAGTCCTGGCTGTCCTGGAACTCACTCTGTAGACCAGGCTGGCCTTGAAGAACTCAGAAATCTGCCTGCCTCTGCCTCCCAAGTGCTGGGATTAAAGGCGTGCGCCACCACCTCCTGGCTGAAACCAAACTTTCTTTACAGTTACCAGCACTTGCTTATCCAGAGGACCTGGGTTTGGTACTCAGTGTCCAGGTCATGTGGCTTACAGCTGTCTGTAATTCTGGCTCCAATGGACCTTATACCTTCTGAGGGCACCTGCACATATCTGGCATGTACTTACGTAGACTGAGTGCATGCACATGTACAAAAAATATAATAAGCAAAATAAAAATAAAAGCATACAGAAATACTGAGTAAGTAGGTTATAGGAGTGCAGAGATGGTGGGAACCTTGAGGTGGTGAGTTAAAGGTTAATGTTTGAGCAGCAGAATTTGTAGATCTGTTTGTAACTGTTAAGGAACAGGGATTAGAATCCAGGCAAGTATTGGCCTGGCCGACCCAGAGAATATTTAGAGAGGCAGCCCAGCGGCTGCTGCATGTGGAGGAGACTCTTATTCCTGGAAGACAGTGAGGAATAGAAACATCAGCAGCAGAGACAGGAGTTGAGATCTTGGATGGTAAATGGCCCGGTGAGAGAGGCATGGGAGGAAGAAACATGACCCTAGACAGAGCCTAGGTCCATGGAAGGTCCGTCTAGAGCTGCTTTTAAGGGATGAGTGGAAGCTGTGAGTGATGCGTTACACCTGTACTCTAGTACTCGGGACACAAGACAGGAGGACTGCCACACATTCACAGTCAACCTAGGCTACTGAGTGTTCCCCCCCTCACACACACACACACACACACACACACACACACACACACACACACGCGCGCACACGAGTGGACTAATTGGAGCTCAGAGGAAGTAGCAGCTATGTTGACTATTAGTTATTACTATTACTTAGGAAGTGCAAGGGGTTAGCACTAGGGACATCCATTGGTGAGTATCAGGCACCTGAGACAGATTCTAGAGTTAGGAGCTGGACTTTTCAGGAAGCACACAGGTGAGGAACAAGCCTCAAAAACCTGGCATGTAATGGCTCTCAGGGCAAGGGATCCAGTGATAGGATTGGCTTCCAGGAGGTTGGTTGGGTGACTGGGTCTTGGCTGTTACTGTCCTACTTGAGGTAGGACAGTAATCAGAGGCCTGGTAAGGTTGGCACTTTGAGGACATTGTGGATATGTGTGTGAGACAGAGAGGAGAGAGATCAGGTTTTCTAAATTTGGGGATAGTAAAATCCTGGTGCCTCAATTTTTGTTTGATCCCTATAGGTAGAGGAAGACCGACGAAGTGCTGCCGGTAGTGAAAAGGAGGAGGAGCCTGAGGAAGAAGAGGAGGAGGAAGAGGAAGAATACGATGAGGAGGAAGAGGAGGAAGATGATGACCGGCCCCCCAAGAAACCACGCCATGGGGGCTTCATTTTAGATGAGGCTGGTATGTCACAGGGCCAGGAAGCATTGAGCAAGCTTAAAGAGTGCATGAGACAATCTGTACTTCCAGTTGTGTGTGTGTGTGTGTGTGTGTGTGTGTGTGTGTGTGTGTGTGTGTACATGCACATGAAAATATGGGGATTGACCTGGCAGTGGTGGCACACACCTTTAATCTCTGCACTCAGGAGCTGGAGGCATGTCGACAAAAAAGAAAGGAAGTGTGGGGCTTGACTGTCAGAGAATGACTCTGGAGCCACAGCCTAACTCCTGACTGGTGGATTCTAGGCAAATGTCAGACCATTGAGCCATTCCCCCAGCCCTCTTTTTTTACTTTTTATGCTGAGACAAGTTCTCGTTAAGTTGCTTAGGCTGGTCTTGAACTTGCAGTTTTCTTGCTAGCCTTTCAAGTAGTTGGGATGGCTAACCTATTTCATGGGGCCTGATGCAGAATGCTAGGGACACAGGTGATGGCTTCTGTGCCAGCTCGGGTCTTGATGTTTTAGAAGGGGTATATGGTGGGTTGTGGGAGATGGCCACATTAGATAGCCCTGCCCCACTGTACCATGTGTGGTCTGACCTTGGGTAGAGAGCGGCGTGCCTCTTAGAACCTGTGTCCAGGCCTATGGCTTTCTGGGTCTGGCCTCTTCCATTGTCTTGGAGCTGTGGTTCTGAGGCCGCCTATCTTCTCTGCTGACCCCACTCAGATGTAGATGATGAGTATGAGGATGAAGACCAGTGGGAAGATGGAGCTGAAGATATCCTGGAGAAAGGTGTGTGTGGGACCTGCCTGCAAGACCACTTTGGGGGTGGACCATGCCTGGGAGGGTAGGGTGTCTTTCTTTTAAGTCCTTCTTCCTACCCCATGCCCTGCAACCACCCCAACCCTCACTTTCTTCACCTTGCTTCTTTCTGTCCTTGCCAGAGAGACAGCTTCTCCCAACGCTTTTCCTTGTAGGCCCATGAGTGGGGGCCGGGGACTGT
>JANHMN010000003.1:30524954-30607770 GCA_030674055.1 Rhabdomys pumilio | reverse complement strand
CTGTGTGGCCCTGGGGCTGTGACTCACATGGGGTGCAGGGTTAGACAGTTTTGGGTTGCTGATCTAGGAAAGGTCTACACTTCTGTGTCCATAGTTCTGGATGTACTGTAGATAGGAGTGTGGGGTAAGGAACTCAGGGTATGCTTAGTTGGCAGCTGTGAGATGGGACTGCTGGATGCCCCCCAGCAGCCAGGCCCATCCTTGAGCACATATGACGAGAAGCAAGAGGCTGAGTAGGACAGAGGCTGGGGGAAGGATGGGCTATCCTCAGCCAAGTGTCTTCCTGCCCTGGGGCCAGGTGTGGCCCCTGAACTCCCAAGCCCATTCCCAGCCTGACTCCCCTGTGCCTCTATTTACAGCCTCCAATATTGATAACGTGGTGCTGGATGAAGACCGGTCTGGGGCTCGCCGTCTGCAGAATCTCTGGAGGTGAGCAAGTGAGGAGACCTGAGTGGGACCTCACTTCCTTGGACAGATGTGGGGCAGGTCAGCCTGCCCTCCTCCACTTTCCTTCATGTCTGCTTTCCCCCTCCTACCCTAGGGACCAGAGAGAAGAAGAACTGGGCGAGTATTACATGAAGAAGTATGCCAAGTCATCTGTGGGAGAGACGTAAGTGCCTGGTGGGTGCAGGTGACCCTATGTGGAAAGCAGAGGAGTCTGCTGGGACACCCCCTTCTTGTCAATGCTCTCCTTTCTCTAGGGTGTATGGAGGGTCTGATGAGCTGTCAGATGACATCACCCAGCAGCAGCTGCTCCCAGGAGTCAAGTAAGAGAGTGGGAGGATAGAAATCAGGGTGGGAATCCCATAGGTGGTCAAGACACATAGAAGTTCATGAGGTGTGTGTTCCTGGGCCAAGGGAAGACAGATGGTGGTGTAGATCGTGAGTTACTGAGGAGACAGTGGTAATCAGCTTCCTTGTCTTTCTTATCCTGTGTACATAGGGACCCCAACCTGTGGACTGTCAAGTGTAAGGTACGTGCTCTGATCTTAGGCTATGTGAGAGAGGGACCATATGTCTCTCCAGGTCTTCTCTGACACCTAGTCTCTTGGTCTTTCTGTAGCTGCCTCTCTCTCCTTCTCTTACCCACTTTTTGCCCCTTTACCCCCTTTTCTCTGTCTCTTAGTGCTTTTTTCTTGGAATCCATCCCCTTCCATCTCTCTCCTACTTCGCCTTCTTCCATTCACCTTCCCTTGCTTTTCCTGTGTCCTGCTTTCTCCCTGTCAGCTCTCCAAAACCCATGTCTCTTTCCAGATTGGGGAGGAACGAGCCACAGCAATTTCCTTGATGCGCAAGTTCATCGCGTACCAGTTCACAGACACAGTGAGTTGAGCAGTGGGCTGGTTGTGGTGAGGAACAGGCTAAGCCTGGGCGGGAGGATGTTACAGGCACTAGGTGCCCTTGGGCGAGCAGAAGTGTGCAGCGAGCCAGAGAGCAGATGAATTAGAACAGAAGAGAGGACCACTGCCTGACTCGGGCTCTGCCTCCATGGGACTTGGTTTTGTTGGTGGTGTTTGTTTTCAGCTGGAGAAACAACTGACTGGTAATGGGAACTGAACTCTTGGCCTTTTGGTTGTGAGTGCTAGCCTTTAATGGCTGAGCCATCTTTCCAGTTCTTACTTTGGAGTGTATGTATGTACGTATGCAGTATGTAGGAATATTGTGTGCTATATGCACTTGTTGTATGGGTGTACACGTCTGTGCACACATTCGTGAAGAAGCTAGAATATCATGTATCTTCCTATTGGGTCACTGCCTTACTCTCTTAAGATGGGTCTCACTGAACCTGGAGTTCTGTTTTTCTTTTTTCTTTTTTTTTTTGGCTAGTCTGGCTGGCAAACCTCAGAGATCTTCCTGTCTCATTCCATATCTCTGTACCCGCTGGCTTTTTACATGTATGCTAAGGATTCAAATATAGGTCCTCATGCTTGCTAAGCAAATGTTCTTACTGAGTGAACCATGTCCCTAGGGGTGTGTGCGTGTGCGTGTGTGTGTAAATTAAAAACTGGGGTAGAGAGATTCGTTGTCAGGGATGCATGTTGTTCTTAGAGATGCCTGGAGTTTGATTCCCAGCCCCTACATCAGGCAGCTCACATTTACACAACTGCCTGTAACTACAGCCCCATGAGACCTGAGCCCTCTGATCTCAGGCACATAACAGATACATATGTACATGTGAATAATCATAAAGTATATTGTTAAAAAACACACAAAAAGTCTTGAAGCTAGATATGGTAGCCCATCCCCAACATGTTAGCACTTGGGACATGACAGCAGGAGGATCAAGAGTTGAAGGCCAGCTTGGATTGCAGACGTGACTCAGTAAGCAGTGTCCTTGCCGAGCGTGAGTTCCTGGACTTGGTCTTCAGCACTGCATAAGACCAGATAGAGTGATGTACATCTGTAATCTCAGCATTGGGAGGCAGAGGCAGGAGGAACAGGAATTCAAGATTTCTAGGCCAGCCTGGGCTATGAAATCCTCTCTTAAAACACAGTCAGGGTTTAGGGAAGTAACTCAGTTGATAACATGCCTGCTGTGTAAGAGTTAAGACCTGAGTTAACCTTTAGTATCCATGAACAAACGCTGGGGATGGCAGTGTGTGCTCGAGGTGCAGTGCTAGCTAGGCTGGTCCCTGGGGCTCTCTGGCCAGTCTAGCCACGTCAGTGAGCTGCAGGCCAATTGAGAGACCCTACCATAAAAAAGAAGGTAGACTGCACACATGAGGATGACCTCTGATTCCAGCGATTACACATATGTTTATGAACACACACACATACATATACACAGGCTAACAGAAGTGCCAAATTAAAACTTTTTAAAGGCAAGGACTCCCTTTTTAGTTCAGGCTGGCTCTGAATACTTTTGCCTCAGTCTACTAGGGTTATAAGTATATGAAATTCTCTCTTAATGTAAAGCCCAGCATGTTTTAGTATTCAGGTTTATGTCTCTATCATCAGTGTGCTATAATTCTAGAACACTTATGAAAACTAATATCACTAAGCCAGTAGTGCCGCTCACCTTTAGTCCCAGACCTGGGAGTCAGGCAGGTGGACCTCTGAGTTTGATGCTAGCCTGCCTGGTCTACGCAGTGAGTTCCAGGACAGCTAGGGCTATAACAGAGAGATGCTGTCTTAAACTTAAAAGAGGGTAGGGGGAGAAAGAGAGGAAAACTAGTACCACTAGTAGTGTCTCTCCATTCCCACTCTGTGACTGAGGTACACTCTTAGCCCCTCATTATTTCTTTTTCATAGTTACACTGTGTTCTTTCCAGTGTAGTTAAGCTGTAACTGAAGCAGTCCCATACTGGGCATGCTAATGTGTTCCTGTAATCTAAGCATTAAGGCGGTGGAGACAGGAACAAGAATTCAAGGCCAGCTTAGAACAAAACTTGAGTCATTTGGAAGCTTCCATTATGTGACCATTCCAGTGTGTGTGCCACTTTGGCAGTCTACTTCTGTGGACTCACCTCCTGGGGGACAGCCAAGAATAGTAGCATCCTGACTTTATAAACTGTATTTCCTCATTGTCCCTCTCCCACTTTTGTCTCCAGCCCCTGCAGATTAAGTCAGTGGTTGCCCCAGAGCACGTGAAGGGTTACATCTATGTGGAGGCCTACAAACAGACCCATGTGAAGCAGGCCATTGAGGGTGTGGGCAACCTGCGGCTTGGCTACTGGAACCAGCAGATGGTGCCTATTAAGGAGATGACCGATGTACTCAAGGTGGTGAAGGAGGTGGCCAACCTGAAACCGAAGTCCTGGGTCCGCCTTAAACGAGGCATCTACAAAGATGACATTGCTCAGGTGGGAGGAGATGGAGCAGCTGAGTGGGTGGTGTTCATATATGGCACTTCTTTCTTCCCACTCCCTTTCCAAAAGCCAAGAGCAGAGCCTCCCTCAGGGCAGGGGTGCAGGTGAGCTTAGATGCAGGTGAGGGTGTAGCTCTGAGCACACAGTAGGTGGATGGATGTTCTAGGACCTCAAAGGCAGGTTGAGTAAAGGCCGAGGAAGGGACTGGTGATGAGCCACATGGAGTGTGCGGGAGAGATGGTGCGGAAGAGCATTGATTATCCCAGAATCACATGGTGGCTCACAACCTTCTGAAAGTCCCCAGGGATCTAATGTTTTCTCTGTTTCTCTGAAGGAACCAAGTACAACAAGATACTGATAGACACACAGACCACCCCCACAAACACACACATCAGATTAAAAAAAAAAAATCAAGATGGCTAAAGCAGGAAGTGAGGGAAGTAGAACTTAGTTCTGAGGTAATTCGCCTCATGGTTCATTGTAGGTCCTTGTTTGTTTGTTTTGTTGAGACAGGGTCTTTGCAGCTCTGGCTGGACTGGAACTTACTATATAAGAGTATGCTGGCCCCACATTCATAGAGATTCACCTGCCTCTGCCTCTGGAGTGCTGGGGTTAAAGGCTTGTAAACCTTTGGCTTTAGTGAATAGAAATGGGGAAGGTTCTATGGAATACAATCCAATTTTTAAAATTTCTTGTGCAATGCCTAGTGAACCTAGGGCCTTAAGCATTCTTGACAAATGTTCTTCCACTGAGCCACACCCCAAGCCGGTCACTGGTAGATTCTAGACAAATGCTCTACTGTGGAACCCCTCCCACTCCCAGCAGGAAAGGTTGAAATCTTTAAAATTTACAGTTGAGGGGATTTATGGGTATGTAAAAATGAAGGAATTGAGAATGGCTTGCCAGGGCCTCTAAACTGATAATAGTTGCCTGATATAAGTACATGAAGTTGTGGTTTAACCCCCTCACTAGGGGAACAGATGAGAAAGAAAAAGTCTGGGAATGCAGCTCAGTCTGTAGAGTGCTTGCCTGGCATGTAGGAGGCCCTGGGTTAAATCTGCAGCCCTTCGTAAAACCAGGCATGATGGTTCATGCCTATAATCCCAGGGTTCAGGAGGTAGAGTCAGAGTCAAACATCATCCTCAGCTGTCCAGCCAGCCTAGACTACGTGAGATCCTGTCTTTAAAAGTTAAGAAAATTGCCAGGCATTGGTGGTGTACACTTTTAATCCCAGCACTCAAGATACAGAGGTGTGTGAATTTCTGAGTTCGAAATTCTCTGCCTGGTCTGCAGAGAATTCCAGGACAGTCAGGGCTATACAGAGAAACCTGCCTCAAAAACAAACAAACAAACAAACAAAAAAAGAAGGAAGAAAATTACTCTAGGCTGTGTGGCCTGAGCAGAATAGAGTGCAGAGTTATGAGGAGTGGTGGGTATGGGATGGGAGCAGTTTGGAGAAAGCAGTCATTAAACTGTGGTCCATCGTATGTGGGAACTTCCAGATATCCAAGTGGGGAAGGCAGGTGAGCAGTATCTGCTCATTTCCAGTGCAAAGAAGTGTTGAGTAGGGCAGAGAGGCTTCTGGGAGTTGTGAGCAAGCATACTTCTTCTGTTCTTTTCTGGCCCCTCTAGTACTTCCCTTCAGGTTGCTAAGGTCAGTGCAGTCCGGCTGGGCCCTGCTGACCTGCTGCTTTCCTCCAGGTGGACTACGTGGAGCCCAGCCAGAACACCATTTCCCTGAAGATGATCCCACGCATTGACTATGACCGCATCAAAGCCCGCATGAGCTTGGTACTTTGAGCTGTGGTATCTGCTGGTGGAACGCTTTATCCTTGCTGGTGGCCATTCCTCCTCCCTCACCTCTGCCACGTGTCTGTTGTCTTCCACAGAAAGACTGGTTTGCCAAAAAGAAGAAGTTCAAGCGGCCTCCACAGAGGCTCTTTGATGCTGAGAAGATCAGGTGAGCACACCCGGGGACCAGGCTTGCCTCTTGGTTGTATGGTACAATGTGCTTTTGGTGGTCTCTTCAGACACTTAGGTGCATTGTGTGAACACTTAGCTGTGCAGTACGTGTGTGTACGTACAGTGCCTGCCTGCCTGCCTGCCTGCCTGCCTGCCTGTTTTTGTGTATAAGTCTGGTTAGAGCAGAGGTCCCAGCTTTACAGTTTCTTCTCTTCTCCTTGTGAGTCTGGATATCTTCCAGGTTGATGACTTAGAACAGCCTCTGGTGAGAACGTCTAGGAATGGCTGAGGTTACTGGTGACAGGCAAAAGAGAGAGGAGACATGGTTTTCTCTAGTCCTGTTCTGGAGCCTGCTATATGAGGTAGTCAGGCAGGGTTTTGGTTTGGTGCTAGGTTGGAACTTAGGGCATGGGACACATTGTCCACATGTTCTACCACTAGGCCATGTTCAAAGGGGTCCCTCAGTGTGCCCAGTAGAGCTCACTTGCCCAGACTCACCATGTGGCAAAGATAGTTGCCATCGAATGCTTCCTTATAGCAGCCACCATCTTTCCATACTGGGGGCTTAAGCTAAGTCCTTGCACCCTATATTCAAGGTGAGGGACCCTGACAGGTCGGAGCTGCAGTTAAGACATGGATTGACTCCTACCTGCCTGGACCATAACCATCAGCTTTGCTCAGAGCCATTTTCAGTTCTCCTTCTTATGTCGCAGGGCTTGGGGGCATCTGAACAGTGTGAGCATGCAGGGAGTCTTGCCCCACCCTCCAAGAGTAATGCTTGTTCACCTGTGTTCCTGAGAGGCTGCTGTATGCCCAGTGCTGTCCACTGAGAATAGGGATAGGGTGTCCTGAAGGCCTGCCCTGTTGGAGCTGACATTCCAGGTCCAGTGACCCAGTAAGACAGGGAGTCCCTTCATTTAGTTTGCCTTTGGGATGTGAGAAGTCATTCGAGCCACCAAGGTTGTATGCTGGAGGGTCCTGAGCCCTTTTCCATCCAGGATGGAAAGGCTCACACACATCCTTACCATCTTCTGTTTTCTCCCCGAATCCCAGGTCCTTGGGGGGTGATGTTGCCTCTGATGGTGACTTCCTCATCTTTGAGGGGAACCGCTACAGCCGGAAGGGCTTCCTGTTCAAGAGCTTTGCCATGTCTGCTGTGGTAAGGCTTGGTGGGCAGTGCTCATGGGGTGGTGTAGCTTTTGTTCTTCCTGGAGTCCTGGTCTCTAGTGGTTTGTCCTGGGCAGTGGTTCTGACCATGGCATGGTGACACTGACTGACCACTGTCCACCCCCCCTCACCCTGGATCTCAGATTACAGAAGGTGTGAAGCCCACTCTGTCAGAGCTGGAAAAGTTTGAAGATCAACCCGAGGGCATCGACCTGGAGGTTGTGACTGAAAGCACAGGTATCTAGTCCTGACCTCACACCTGGCTGAGGAAGAGTGTGGCTCTGGAAGTAGATGCCCAGCCAACCCTGCACTGTTCCCTCAGGGAAGGAGCGGGAGCACAATTTCCAGCCTGGGGACAATGTGGAGGTGTGCGAGGGCGAGCTCATCAACCTGCAGGGCAAAGTCCTCAGCGTGGATGGCAACAAGATCACCATTATGCCCAAGCACGAGGACCTCAAGGTGATGCCACAGGACTGGCCATGTTTGGTCATGGCAGGTTGTTGTAAGATGTTCAGGCAGTGTTTTCTGTCCTTAAGGAGGACATGTTTGGACCTTTTTTGACTCCTTGTGCTGATGGGTCTGTTGAGAGTATTTAGGCCAACTTTCTGTAATTAGGGAAGCAGGTGTCTGGTTGAAGTCTCAGGCCTGATTCTGCCTGTCTGTAGGGGACTTTGTGGGTCCGTGCTGTGGCCTGCATTCTGTCCTGTGTATGAAGAAGACAGTGTGATAGTGACACACCTGTGTGCGGTGTTGAAAGGAGAGGAATCATGCTTCCAAGGGACACCTTCCTCATCCTTTGCATATGTGTGGTACTCAGGATGGAACCCAGGGCTTTGTGCTAGATAAGTGCCCTACCCGTTAGCCTCACCCCAGCCCTCATATCATCCAGGCAGCTGCTCCACCACTGAGCCAGGCCTCACTGGGGGCTTCTACCACTGAGTCATATTCTTTGTCCTCTTTTTTGGTTTTTACATTGACTGATTTTGTATGTGCGTGTACCACAGCACACGCATGGAGGTCAGCATCTGTCCTCTCCTTCGCCATTGTTTACTCAGGATTAAATTCATGCTGACAGACTTGGTACTTCCCACTGAACCATTTTTCTGGTCCCCCCCCCTTGTTTAAAACACGGTCTCTCTGTGTAGCACTGGCTGAGCTGGAACCCACTGTATAGAGCAAGCTGTTCTTAAATTTCATAGAGATCCGCCTGCCTCTGCCTCCCAAGTGCTATGACTAAAGGCATTTGGCACTGTGCCCAGCCTCCTTTTACTTACAAAAGACTTTTTTTTTTAAATTCCCGTGTATGTATATGAGGAAGAAGGGCAGGACTGGAGCTCAGGTTGTCAGCTTTGGTGAAAAGCTGAGACACCTCACTGTTTCTTTTGACTTTAGAGTCAGGAACTTGCTAAATTATTCAGGCTACCCTGGAATTTGTGGTCCTTCTGTGTCATCTTCTCTAGTAGCTGGGATGATTGGCTTGTGACCAATAGGTCCCTGTTATGGGATGTTTCCTGATGTCTTCTTCTTCTTTTTTTTAAAAAAATATTAATCAAAGGCTTTATATGTTTGGTAATGCTCAATAACAATATGCCCATACAATTAGAGGTGTTTCCCAATGAGCTAACCTAAATATAAGTTGTTACCCAGGACTGCTCTCCATACGTGCGTGGCTCTCCATCCTCCTACATCTCTGCTCTGTTTGCTGATGTCTTAATTAGAGTTTTATTGCCATAAACAGACACCATGACCAAGGCAACTCTTATAAGGACATTTAATTGGGGCTGGTTTACAGGTTCAGAGGTTCAGTCCATTATCATCAAAGTGGGAGCATGGCAGCATCCAGGCAGGCATGGTGCAGGAGGAGCTGAGAGTTCTACATCTTCATCTGAAGGCTGCTAGAAGACTGGCTTCCAAGCACCTAGGACCAGGGTCTTAAAGCCCATGCCCACAGTGGCACACTATTCCAACAGGGCCACACCTCCTAATGGTGCCATGCACTAGGTCAAACATATACAAACCATCACACCTGATATGTTTGGTTTTTTTTTTTTTTTTTTTTGGGTTTTTCGAGACAGGGTTTCTCTGTGTAGCCCTGGCTGTCCTGGCACTCACTCTGTAGACCAGGCTGGCCTCGAACTCAGAAATCCGCCTGCCTCTGCCTCCCAAGTGCTGGGGTTAAAGGCGTGCGCCACCACCGCCCGGCCACACCTGATATATTGAGTGGCTGTTTTGATATGTTGAGTGTTCTGTCATGAGAAAATGACATGGTTTGTCTGTTGTTGTTGTTTCTGAGGAGCAGCATGTCTGAGTCTCATTGGGTTGAGGGGTTGACTGTGGAGTAACCTGAGGTCAGAGCCTGCCTTCAGTCACAGAGTTGTATGTGCGAGTATGTTTGTTTGTATGTATGTATGTATGTATGTATGTATGTATGTATGTATAGTTGTTAGTGCCAGTATTCAGTATCTTGGGCTAGAGAATGACTTCAAAAGACAGTTCCAAGAGAGGTCCATGTATTTGAGGACAAGCTGTGGGTTCAGGTATGCATGCTTATATGGTGTATGGATTGGCCATCTTTGGGGTAAAAGGTCTATCTGCCTGGGGCAGCTGCCTGAGGTGTCTGGGGAGGCCTCAGGTCGGTGGTGGGTGGTAGGGAAGCTGCAGTTGGTCTTCCAGTGTCTCTTATGTGATTGAGGTGATGCAAAGTAGGCCAGGTGATTATGGCTTTTCTTGAGTACTTACTGTTTTCATGACCGAATCTCCCAGGACATGCTTGAGTTCCCAGCTCAGGAACTTCGGAAGTATTTCAAGATGGGGGACCATGTAAAAGTGATTGCTGGCCGATTTGAGGGTGACACAGGTCTCATTGTGCGGGTGGAAGAGAACTTCGTTATTCTTTTCTCGGACCTCACCATGCATGAGGTAAGTGCCCAGAGGGGCGTGGAAGAGGCATGGGGCGCCAAGGGAAGACTACTAGCTAATTCACTGGGGCTGCCTCACCTCTTTCACTGTCTCTCCATAGTTGAAAGTGCTTCCCCGGGACCTACAGCTCTGCTCAGAGACAGCCTCAGGCGTGGATGTTGGGGGCCAGCATGAGTGGGGGGAGCTGGTGCAGCTGGATCCCCGTACCGTGGGTGTCATCGTGCGGCTAGAGCGAGAAACCTTCCAGGTGTGTCTTATGTTACACTCCAATCCCAAGAGTCCCATATCCCAGGAGGGAGTAGAGCAGCGTAGTGGCCAAGTCCACAAATTGTGCTGAGTTGCAGGCCTGGTGAGGGTCCCTGAACCTGTCTGTAATGTTGACAAGTGGTCTGTCATTTTTCTTGTCTGCCTTGATTTTTACACCTAGTTCGGTGAAGATCTACCTCATTGGCTGTGAAGTTGAATGTATGTGCCAGGGTTTGGTGCTTTTGTAAAGATGGAGTGCTACAGTTGCCACAGTTTTGCCCTCTCCCACTTCCCACCCCCATGTGTGCATTAGCATAGTACCTAGGACCCTGAATCTGTCAGCTCTGTTGCTTCTATACTCTGTGACCCTGGCCTCATGACTTGCCCTCTCAGGGCCACGGTTAAGGTAGGAATGGTGGTTGTATTTCTCTCAGAGGGAAGTGTGTGAAGAGTTTAGGAGGGGTGGCTTCTCCTCTTATGACCCTGATGCTCAATAAGGGAGGTAGAGTCCCTTCCTAAAGTGCCCTCCCCCCATACCCCCCAAATGTGGCTGTGGACAACCTCAAACTCTGCATTCTCCTGCTTCCACCTAAGTGCTGGGATGAGAGGCATATGCCAGTTGATATGGTGCTGCCATCAAACACAGCTTCATGCATGCTAAGCCAGCATGCTCTGAACATCCCAACCTCCCATAGGGTCTTTTGGAATGATCTAGAATGTCCGTGACTGACCTACTAACTGGTGGATGGTGCTATGACTGCTTCTTGGTCAGGATGCTGTGTAGGGCTCCGGATCTTAAGGTTGTCTCCCACAAGGAAGGAACAGCTCACTCCACATCACTCGTTCTCATCCTCTGCATCCTTCTCTCTCCAAAGGTTCTCAACATGCATGGGAAGGTGGTGACTGTGAGACACCAGGCTGTGACACAGAAGAAGGACAACCGCTTTGCTGTGGCTCTGGACTCAGATCAGAACAACATTCATGTGAAAGACATTGTCAAGGTCATTGATGGCCCCCATTCAGTAAGTGTCAGCTGCTGCTCTCTGGCTGAGTCTAAAAGAGTTGAGGTGGGGTCTGCCCTACCCAACGTGTGACCCTCCTCTCCTGCCCAGGGCCGAGAGGGTGAGATCCGCCATCTGTACCGCAGCTTTGCCTTCCTGCATTGCAAGAAGCTGGTGGAGAATGGTGGCATGTTTGTCTGTAAGGCACGGCACTTGGTGTTGGCTGGGGGCTCAAAGGTGAGAATGTCAGGGCTCCAGGAATGGCAAGACCAGCTTGGTAGGGATTATGGGAGTGGTTATTTCTGCCAAGTTCTTGGGAAAGGTAAAAGATTTCTTTGGGACTTGAGCTACCCTTCTGTCATTTGTCACTTTTTTTTGTGAGGTACATGTTGGGTACTAGACACCCTGGGGTACCTTCAAAGGAGATGGGAGTCTCCCCCTCCTGGAGCTGAGACAAGGGTATGAAAGTGTGAGGTAGCGGCAGGTTTTCACTTGAGAACCTCTTTTCCTGAGTGCCCCTCTTCCTGGAAGTGATAGTACAATGCAAAGACAGGGACAGGGATACCCATGGTTGAGACAAAGAGAGGGACGCGCATGTGTGTCACAGCAGAGATGGGAATGAAGGAGTAACGCGGAGCCACCATGTAACTCAGGAACTGCCGTGGCCCAGGCCCTGCGACGGGACTGGCTGGAAAGGTGTGCGGAACTAGATAGTAAAAGGAAATCTGAAGCAAGCTGCAATGACGTACACCTATAAGACTAGCACTTGGGAAGGGAGACAGGAGGTCATCCATCCTTGGCCAGTCTGAGCTATTCAAGACCTTGTCTCAAAAATAAAAGTAAATAAAAAAATAGGAAGTCAGGGCCAGTAGGTGACCCCAGTGCCTTGCAGATGAGATGGCTTGTACCTGTGACTTGGGGACTTACATTTCTGACTCATTGTGGTTAAGATGCATATCTTGGTGTGGGGAGACCCAGGCCCTTTGGACAGGCATACAGAAGCAGAGGGGTAGCACTTCGTCTCCCAGGAGACAGAGGCTTTGTCCCTAGAAGGAGGAGGGATGATTGCTGGGCAGCTGCAAACAGAGCCTAGCCCTGTCATTCTGTCACTGTGGGGAGTGGGCTGGAGGCCTTTCTCCTTCATGTCCTGCCTGGCTCTTCACTCCTTATCCCTCTCTCAGCCCCGGGATGTGACCAATTTAACCGTTGGTGGCTTCACTCCTATGAGCCCCCGGATCAGCAGCCCTATGCACCCCAGTGCTGAAGGTGAGATGGGGTCAGAGTTCAGAGGTTAGAGCTGGGGGGAGCCTTAACTGTTCAGCCTGAGAGCCTGTGGCGAGAGTGGAGTCAGGAGAGGCCTGGGATTTAGGGAGCAGGTGGAGGAGGCTCCTAACCCAGCTTGGATGGCTCAAGCTGGTAGAGAGATTTGAGGTTGTCCTGGCTGTGGGCACAGCATAAGAGGGACAGACATAATTCCTGGGCTCCCACAACATCCTGCCACCCTACAGGTCAGCATGGTGGCTTTGGAAGCCCAGGTGGCATGAGCAGGGGTCGAGGGCGAAGAGACAACGAGCTCATAGGGCAGACTGTGCGCATCTCCCAGGGACCCTACAAAGGTGAGCCATGTCGTGTGCAGAGGCAGGGGCTGTAGTGGAGGAAGGCCCATACTTCTGACTGCCATTCCTTACAGGCTATATTGGTGTGGTGAAGGATGCCACAGAGTCCACGGCCCGAGTAGAACTGCACTCTACCTGCCAGACCATCTCTGTGGACCGCCAGCGGCTCACCACCGTGTAAGTCTGGGCTTAGGGAAAACCAGTGTGGGGTTGATGGGTGGGCCTAGAGAGGACCAGCATGAAGGTGCTGGGCATCTCACCTACCTCACCTGTTCCGTGTCCACAGTGACTCCCAGCGTCCAGGTGGCATGACATCCACCTATGGACGGACTCCCATGTATGGCTCTCAGACACCCATGTATGGCTCTGGCTCCCGAACACCCATGTATGGCTCCCAGACACCTTTGCAGGATGGTAAGTGTGTCCAGAATACTAGGGATGGAGCAGTCGGGTAGCAGAGGGCTCAGCAGATAGGATAGAATGAAGGTCATGTTTCTTCCTGTATCCAGGTAGCCGCACTCCACATTATGGCTCACAGACACCCCTGCATGATGGCAGCCGCACTCCTGCTCAGAGTGGGGCCTGGGACCCCAACAACCCAAACACGCCTTCCAGGTGAGAGCCATTTCTAGAATGGGCTGTGTGGCACGGGCATGAGTGGTTGTGTTAGAGCGCTGTGCTCCAGTCTGGTCCCTGGCCTGCATGACATAGCTGGGAATGCAGTCCTGTCCGAATCACCAGCCTCAACATGCAGCTGCTCTGCTTGGAGACTTGGCCAGGTGTGTGATCTTGAGCAGGCAGCCTTGTCCCTCTGCACCGTCGACTCAGCTGGAATGGCTTTAGTGTCAGGAAAGCCTTGCTAGGACTTCCGTCAGAGTGAAGCTGCTTCAGTTGCGGGTCCAGTGTGTAGTGCTGTTCTACAAGCTTCGTCACATTTGTTACTGCCCATCGTTCTCAAAAGACTTGTGTCCCCACCAGGGCTGAGGAGGAATACGAGTATGCCTTTGACGACGAACCCACCCCGTCCCCACAAGCATATGGGGGAACCCCGAATCCCCAAACACCCGGCTACCCAGACCCATCATCCCCCCAGGTCAATCCACAGTACAACCCGCAGACACCAGGGACGCCAGCCATGTGAGTCCATCAGGGCTGAGCCCGAAAAGCCCTGCACGCAGCTACCCATCGCCCCACCTCCTGACCCTTTCTGCCAAGACTAACATCCTTTTCTTCTGTCTACAGGTACAACACAGACCAGTTCTCCCCCTACGCTGCCCCCTCTCCACAGGGGTCTTACCAGCCCAGCCCCAGCCCACAGAGCTACCACCAAGTGGCACCAAGTCCAGCAGGCTATCAGAACACCCATTCCCCAGCCAGCTACCACCCAACACCGTCACCCATGGCCTATCAGGTATGCCACGTCATAGAAGGCTATGAACTTAGGTAGGCCCTGGTTGGGTTGGCCAGGCCCAGTGACTATTCCAGACACTCATTCCTGTCTTCCTTCAGGCTAGTCCCAGCCCCAGCCCTGTTGGCTACAGTCCAATGACCCCTGGAGCTCCTTCTCCTGGAGGCTATAATCCCCATACACCAGGCTCAGGCATTGAGCAGAACTCCAGTGACTGGGTGACCACTGATATCCAGGTGAAGGTTCGAGACACCTATCTGGACACACAAATAGTGGGGCAGACAGGTGTCATCCGGAGTGTCACGGTAAGTGTGGTCCTAGGAGGTGGACATGCACTCCCGGCCACTCCCCAACTTGTATCCCCAGTTGTATCATTATTTTTGTCTGTGTTGCTGTGGATGGAACCCTAGGCCTCATACGTGCTAGGCTAGTGCCTTCCATTGGGCTATATCCTCAACTTACTGTGTGTAGTTTTAGTTTTGACTTTACAACTCTTATGTGTGGTAGTTGTGATGGACAAACAGATGTGGAAGGCAGGGAGAGCCAGGGGATGGGAGTTGAGCCTTGTGTGCTCACAGCTCAGGCTTGTGAGTGTGGGGACTTTGTGTCACAGTTTGGGATGATGGATTCAGTAGTCTGCTGGCTCACTGAGTTCCCAGCCTTTGCCCATGCTACCCCAATCTTGTCTCAGCTGCTGTCTCAGCTTGTGTCTTAGGGGTCTGAGCTGTTCCAGCCTGCTGCCTAAAAGTTGAGTGTCAATCCTAGCTCGGGTAACAAAGTCTCAGTGCATTTGTTTAACTTTGAGGGGGAAAGCACCTGTATTATTTTCCTTAGGAGCCCAGCTTTCTATATGAAGGCTTTGAACCATGCTAACCCTCTGTAGATGTTCTGATTGGGTTGATCAAACACCAGGGACAAGTGCAGTTCTAGGCCCCGCCCTTCCAGACCTTACCTTCCATTATGGGAGAGATATGTGCCCAGAGTAGGCAGAATTGGGATTAGAAGCCCAGAGGGCTTGGGGCGTAGGGTAAACTAAGTGGGCACCATACCCAGCTTTGGGGAATTAGGGAAGAATTCTTGGAGGAGACACTGAAGCTGAGACCTGAAGGGGAAATAAGAGTAAGTCCAGAGCTGGAGGGTGATGCCACACGCCTTTGATCCCAGCTCTTGGGAGGCAGGCAGAGGCAGGTGGATCTCTTGAGTTTGAGGCCAGCCTGGTCTACAGAGTGAGTTCCAAGACAGCCAGGGCTATACAGAGAAACTCTGTCTCTGGGGAAAACTACCCAGGGGGAGGGAAGGTGAGCAGTGAGGCTGGGGAGCAGCTGGCTCCATCATAGACCACACTGGGCAGCATAACTGTCCAGAGGGCAGAGGAGCGTGGGGAGACTAGATCTGTGATGTGGACCTGCTTTTCCATGTTGCATGGATAGATGGTGACACTGGTGTCAAGGGAAGGTCAGAGTGCTCTGTAGCAGGGCAGTGGGAAGGGAGGAGGGGCAGGTGACTGTGACAGGGTTCACAGCAAGAGGCTGGTGACTGATCAGTGAGCTTGGTCAGGGCTATTGTTTCTTTGAGACAAAGTCTCATCAACCATGTAGCCCTGCTTAGCTTGGAAATGGAAATATAGACCAGACAGGTGTGGTGGTGCACACCTTTAATCTCAACACTTGGGGGGCAGAGGCGACTCCTGAGTTCAGGGCCCGCCTGACTACACAGAGAAACCTTGTCTCAAAAAAAAAAAAAAAAAAAAAAAAACCAAACCCACAGAAAGTGAACAAACAAAAAAAATAAACCCAGAAGACAAAACAAAACAAAAAAAAGCAAGCAAGCAAGCAAGCAAGCAAGCAAAAAAAAAAAAAACTATAGACCAGGCAGACTGGCCTGGAATCCACAGAGATCCTCTTGCCTGTACCCGGTCTCTGAGCACTGCAATCAAGGTGAGCGCCACAGTACCTTGTTCTCTCTTGACCTGATGCAGTTACATTTTACTGATCCTCATACCACAGCCCCCACCCAGCCTGTGGCTTCTGGAGGGTGGGCTCTAAATTACATTGAGGGCTGGACAGGCTGAGCAGGCTCTCCATCCTTCTGCAGGGAGGCATGTGCTCCGTGTACCTGAAAGACAGTGAGAAGGTGGTCAGCATCTCCAGTGAAAATCTGGAGCCCATCACCCCCACCAAGAACAACAAGGTAGAGATGGGGCCTACGGGAGGATATAGGAAGGAACGTCAGGGCTGCTGCTGGCCTGACACTGACTGTTGCCTCCAGGTAAAAGTGATTCTGGGTGAGGACCGAGAGGCTACCGGGGTCCTACTGAGTATTGATGGTGAGGATGGCATCATCCGCATGGACCTGGAAGACCAGCAGATCAAGATCCTAAACCTCCGCTTCCTAGGGAAGCTGCTGGAGGCCTGAAGCCCGAGTGTGCACTGCAGATACTGAGCGAGCAGCCCACTCTGGCCTTGTTTGGCCTAGCATGGAACCCTGCGTCTGGAGCAAGCCAGGGCAATCGCTCTGGATTTCCTTTTCCTCCTTCCCTGATACTCTAGGAGTCAGAGCAGAGTCTGAGGAATGATCCTGCCTTCTTTCTGCAGTCCCAGCTTGCTTTTGTGTTCAGGTCTTTCAATAAAGAGAAGCTGTTGAAAAGTGTGTGTATGAAGAGTTTTTTTAGTCTTAAGTATAGTTATTAAGTTGGGGCAAATAACCAGATTTTAACTAAGTTTCCCCATCTAGAAAAAATAATGCTTCTGGGACTCCAGAGAGCTCTTCAGAGGATGTTGAAGACAGGGGAAAGAGCTGGGCTTTGTGATTCAGGCCTGTCATCCAAGCTACTTAGCAGACTTGGGGAGGAAGATCACACGTTCATGGCTTATCTGAGCAAGTCTCATTAAGGACAACATGCCCCTTTACTGCAGTGGTTTTTACCCTGGGGTTAGTTGTCTTAGGGTTTTACTGCTGTGAACAGACACCATGACCAATGCAAGTCTTAGAAAAGACATTTAATTGGGGCTGGCTTACAGGTTCTAAGGTTCAGTCCAGTATTACCAAGATGGGGACATGGCATTCAGGCAGGCATGGTACATGAGGCAGGAGCTGAGAGAGAGTTCTGTATCTTCATCTGAAGGTTGCTAGTGGAAGACTGACTTGCAGGCAGCTTAGGTTGAGGGTTTTAAGTCCATGGCCACAGTGACACACCTATTCCAACTAGGCCACACCTCCTAATAGGGCTACTCCCTGGGCCAAGGATATACAAACCATCACAGTATTAAACCTTGGTGGGAGAGTCAAATGATCCTTTCACAGAGGTCATATATCAGATATCCTGTACATCAGATGTTTACATTATGTTTTTATAACTAGCAAAATTACAGTTATGAAGTAGCAATGAAAATACTTCTGTGGTTGGGGTCAGCACAACATAAGGAACTGTATTGGGTTCCAGTGTATGGTTGAGAACCGCTACATTAATAGGACTGAGTCTTAAAGTCCAAGAGCAGGGCAGAGTGGTACATGCCTTTGATCCCAGCTTTTGGGAGGCAGAGGCTGGTGGATCTTTGTGCTAGTCTACAGAGTGAATTCCAGGACAGCCAGAGCTACATAGCAAGGCCCTATTTGGGGGTTAGTGCATGTGCAGAGGCTACTTGGCAGTTCAGCTGGGACACACTTAATGAAGAGTGCTTTATAAAGCAGGTCTGGCGCCGTGGCTTTAACCTCCCAGTATTACAAAGTAATGAAATTAAGAATGGAGTTTGGACTGTTCAGAACTTAGCTGGCCTACGGTGAAATACGAGAGAATAAGTCAAGGTCTAGACCCAGAAAACGGAGACTGACTGCTGGAGTCTGGTTCGTGAGCAGTGCCTTAACCAGAACAGACTGTATACCCAGATCTAGCCAAATGGCTCAGCTAGTAACGCCTGGTGGACTGACTTCAATCCTGAGACCCCACATTATGAGAACTGACTCATGCAGGTTGACCTCTGACCTCCACATGCATTATCCTCTCCCTAGTAAATAAAGACTTACAAAAAGATTCGATGCCTGGCCTGGAGATAAAATATGAGACCTGAGACTAATCCCCAGAAAGTAGTACCTCAGTCAAACTGGGTAGACTGGAAGATGAAGGTGGATTGAGGGGATTTGTATCCAGTATAGAGCTCTCAAGTGCCAGAAGCAACTGAAGAACAACCAGAGGTTTTATGGAAGAGCTGAAAGAATGCTAACTTACACTGACTATGAAATTTAAATTCCCTATTGTTTGGTGATTTCCTTAAAGCAGCTTGCCATATGACTGAAAATTACATCTTGTGGGTAAGTGAAAAATCAAGTCAGTATTCCCAGGGACTCTTAAATTTCTCCTGTGCTGCTGCCATGTTCCCAGTCTCCTTAGTGGATTTTAAGTCAGCACTCTACCACTGAGCTCTGTCTCCAGGCCTACTGTCTTGAGTGCTCAGTGCAGTAACCACAAGATTGCTTCTGTAAGTCTGATAACTTAGGGTCAGGAATGAGCCTCCTAACAATTTTAGGCTTTGGACCCGCTCCTTTCCATATCTGATAGGCCTAAATGGAAACGTATTATAAAATACTTCATGGATTAAAGACATGCCATTGATCAGGGTAAAGTAGCATATGCCTCTAATGCCAGCGCTTTGGAGATGAAAGCAAGGAGGATTAGAAGTTCAAGGTCTTCAGCCTCATAGATCACCCTGAGCTGCATGAGACCCTGTCTCCAAAAACAATGGTTGGTGGGATTGGCCTATGGTAAAGGCACTGCTGTCAAACCTTATACCTTGAGTTCAATTCCCTTGGTCTCCTATAATGGAAGGAGAGATTTGACTCCACTGACCACCCCAACCAGGCAGGTGGGGCACACCTTTAATCCCAGCATGTAGGGGAGTTAGAGGCAGGTGGATCGTTATGAGTTCTGGTCTATATAGTCTATAGGCCAGCCAAGGCTACATAGACCTTGTATGTAAAATAAAATTAATTTTTAAAAGTTAAGATGTGCCGGGCGGTGGTGGCGCATGCCTTTAACCCCAGCACTTGGGAGGCAGAGGCAGGTGGATTTCTGAGTTCGAGGCCAGCCTGGTCTACAGAGTGAGTTCCAGGACAGCCAGGGCTACACAGAGAAACCCTGTCTTGAAAACAACAACAACAACAACAACAAAGTTAAGATGTATTTCTTGAACATGTTCCCTCCACACAGTTACAGTAATATAAGGCCAACAAGACTCACCATGCCATGGCAGTGTTTTGACCACTGCTAGTTATGTGGGACATTTTTACCCAAGTTAAGCATGAGGGAAACAGCCGAGTTCAAATGATCCAACTTTGATTCCCTGGACCCATAGGGTGAAAGAAGAGAACTGACCCTTGAAAGTTGTCTTCTGACCATGCCCTGTGGCATGAGAATGCACACACTCAAGCAGCACCCCAATCTATTTGATTCCACTCCAGAAATAACATCTCTGGATTTTGTGTGTCTTTCCTTTGCCCGACTTTGTGTTTTTACTATCTTAGTACTTTGGATTTTTAAAGTTTAAATGTAAAAAAAAAAAAAATCTGACTTTTTTTCCCATTAAAAACAACGTGGGGGCTGAAGAGATGGCTCAGCTGTTAAGAGTACTGGCTGCTCTTCCAGAGGTCCTGAGTTCAATCTATAAAGAGATATGATGCCCACTTTTGGCATGCAGTTGTATATGCAGACAGTGCACTCATACATTTAAAAATAAATGAATGAACGAGTGAATAAATAAATGAGTAAATAAATAAATAAATAGAAAACAACTCGGGGAAGACTTATGGTGCCTTCCCGCACCCCAAATTCACTGCTTTCTTAATCACTCTCAAGCCTCAACCAGTCAGCATGGAATGTTCCTTTGGTTGAATCCAGATGAGTGGTATATCCAGATGAGTACTCGGGCAAAGGAAAGATACTCCCAGCGGAAGGGGTAAAAAGAGATTTGGGGACCCGAAAGAAGACTGGTTCAACCTCCTGGTACGCGTGAAAAACACTGAGGGCTGCTGGTTCAGCTCGCCTTTTGGGCCTCTGTCCATCTCTGACGATTGGGGAGGTGAATGCCAAAGTCCGAGCAACTGGATGGTGGCGGTCCTTAGGGCCCCAGGGGGCGTGGCGCCAGATGACAGTATTCCAATTTCGCGCTCGGGGACAGCCAGGAGAAAAACCGATTAGGAGCGCACCCAAGGTACTCCGCCCACGCCTTTTTGTCCCTGTCGGGTTCCTGTCCACACGCACTACCTCAGCGAGCCCATTGGTCGCAGTCCTCGCCTGGGCGGGAAGGAGGGAGCGAGTGGGCGGGGCCGCGTGGCGTCAGCGCAAGATGGCGGCCTCGGTGGCTCTCTTCTCGCGCTTGCGGAGCGGGCTCCGGGTAGGCGCGCGGGGACTGTGCACGCGGCTGGCACCTCCACCTCCCCGCACTCCAGAGCAGGTGAGCGACGCCGGCATCCGGGCCCCGTTATGGGGTCCTTTCTAAAGTTTTGGGCGTATGGTCACAGTTCGGCGAGTCTGGAATACCGTACCTCAACTCAAGGTACTGAATGGTATGGAGCCCGCGTTTTCGATGTTTCCATGCTTCCTGTGTGGAATATAGTTGCTTCCCCAAGGCTGGATTATGGAGGCTCCAAGTGCATCCCATAGAGCCCACGTCTCAACTACAAGGGTGCCGGGAGAGGTCACCTGTTCTGATAATTGTGACCATTCAGGTGATACTTGACGGGGGAGGGGTCCAGGACGCCAGAGACCCAGGCTCTGTCCAGTGACACTTCCATTGCACTGGTGAGCGAGAGAACCAGGAGGATCCAGCCTGTCGTCCGATTCGACCTAGCCGTTCTGACCTCCAAGTCCATGACTTTCTGTTCCCTAAGTCCCAGACAGGAGATTGCCTCTCCTCGCCCCTGCTTCTTTCTGTTTCAGACCCCTCCATCTTGGGCTCTGGGTGTCAGAATATCTTAACTGTTTGTCCTGTCCTTTGGGTACCCTCTGTCCCCTTAGTTTTACATTTCCATGCTAACACGTACATACATACATACATTCTTATTCTCCTTGGCTTACTCTTCCTGGCTCCAGACCCTGCAGTTCTATTGCTTCCAAGACCTTGGACAATCCAGCCTTTCAGCTCTTGAACCCCTGTGATTCTCTAGACAGTTTAGTTTTGACCCTCTGAGGGGATCAACCTCTGAACTTACCCCTACAGGGACACAGTTTTCTGCTCTGGGTGTCCACTTCCTGGCTCTTGATCTTGGACCAAATTTAGTGTCAGAATATTATATTATTTTCTCTCTATGACCTCTCCTCCTTCCTCCTCCATTCAGGTTACTGAGATCGCCAACCGTGGGGGCTCCAAGGCCCAAGGGCCACAGCATCAGCCAGGCTCAGAGGGTCCCAGCTATGCCAAAAAAGTTGCACTCTGGATTGCTGGTTTGCTTGGGGCTGGTGGGACCGTCAGCATCGTCTATATTTTTGGTAAGAGATATAACCCTCATTTGTTGGCCCCCAGATTTCTACTGTAAAATTCCCCTTTCTTTCCTCATGCTGAGTTCATTCCTTGGCTTCTCCCTCAATAAGGCCATCAACTAGGACACTCACCTTGAAATTCACCTTCTACCCCTTGTACTTGAAAGTTCTGTTCTGTAGTTGTTCCCTGTACCTGAATTCAGGAACTAAGGGAACGGTGGGAAGAATAAGACTAGACCACTGTGTTTGGTTTCAGACCCAGGACAAAGGACTGGAGTGGGTATTGGTGGAGAAATAACCTATCATAGTCCCTGAAGCTATGTCTCCATCTCAGCAGCAAGACTAGCCTTCCCCTTGTTTGTCCATCTCAGTCTCAGCTCACTTGGAATTCTGGCCCCCCAACCTCTTCCTCCCTTTATCCAGGAGCTGTGCCTCTAGCAATATTCCCTTTGAGTGGGGAGTCCAAACCCCTCATTCTCCTTCCCCTACTTGACCCAGCAGACTAGGCTCCAGTTTCCTTCTTTTGTCTCTGTCTCCCTGCCCTGCAGGAAACAACCCTGTGGATGAAAATGGCGCCAAGGTAAGGAGTCTGTTGTGTAAGGGTGCGGGCAGCTTGCTTTCTGTTGGGTTGGGTCAGGCACTTCTGTAGTTTGCAGTGAGCCTCTCCCTTCTTCCTTGGGACCTTTGCCTACTCAGCCTGGAGCTCCCAGAGTGGATGTGCTGGGTCCTGCCTCTGCCATTTCAAACCTTTCCTTTTTTTCTCCCAGATCCCTGATGAATTCGACAGTGGTGAGTGATGACACAGCTGCGGTTCCCACCTCTGCTACTTTGTTTGTTTTCAGTGTGGTTGCCCTGTCCTGTACACCAACCCCTCCTCCAGCCTTGGAGGTGCAACAGTTAGATGGCTCAGGGGAGGGACATGACAAAAGCCGCAGCTCCCTTTCCTGGCCCCTCTGCCCTGGAGCAGATGGTCAGGAACAGATGGGGGCAGGGAGTGTCAGCAGTCCGTCCCAGACACAGGGCTCTCTGTGCCTTAGATCTAGGCATCTGCAGCCCCTGACCCCACTCTTTTATAGCACCCTCTTTTTTTTTTTTTTTAAATCCCTAAGTCCTTACTCCAGCCCATGCCTCATTTCCAAAACAATGTCTCCCTGTGTCTGTGCCTCTGCCCCTGCTTCTTCACACACCCAGACTCACCAGAGTTTGTCAAGGAACTTCCCATAAATTAGATAGTGGAGTTGTTGTGGTTTTTACCTGACCCTTAGAGGAAGTGAGGTTGGTGGGTCAGAAAGGCCCTGTTTGTGTGGGAGGTGTGCAGACAGCATGTACAAGCACTGATTGCTTTTTTTACACCAGGCAGATGGGTGAGTATGCTCTTTTAACTGGACAGACGTCAACCCCCTTGAGTTTTTTGGTTTTTTTTTTTTTTTCCTTATTTATTTGTTTTTGAGTCAGGGTCTCTCTATGTGGCCCTAGCTATCCAGGAGCTCACTGTGTAGACCAGGCTAATCCCAAACCCATGTAGATCCACTTGTCTCTTCTCCCAGTTGCTGGGATTAAAGGCCTGCTCCACCATGCCCTGCTCCTCTCTGGTTTAAACAAATTACCTAAACTGGGCTGGTAGCATGGGAGGTTAAAGTGTGCCCACTAGTTTAAGCTGGCTTGAACATTGTGACTTTAAGAGGCTGGCTCAGGTTTAGAACGACACACTGAAGTATTTTATTGAATTTCATTTGTTCATTTAGCCAAGAGTTTTCGCCCTTGGCTCTCACACTGATGCTTTTATTGGGAAAGTGGCTACTGGGGTCGGATGATTGCTGCTAGGCAAGGACTCTCTGCGTCCCCAGCATTGTTTCAATTTTAAAATTAGGTATGTGTGTGCAGACACATGGATGTGTGTGTGCCTTCAAAGGCTAGATAAGAACTCCCTTGGAGCTACAGTAACAGGTGTTTGCCATCCTCTTGACCTGGCTGCCAGGGACCCAACTGCTGGGCCGTCTTTCCTTCCTGCTGGTGCAGCCATTCCCACCCCCACTCTCACCCCCATCCCCACCCTTTGGGACAAGATCTTACAAAATTGCCTATTCTGACTTCAAACTCCTTATGTAATCCTGGCTGCTCCCTGAATAGCTGGGGTGACAGACCTGTGCTGCTACAACCCAGCTGTGTTTCCACTGCAACAGGGAGTCTGTCCTGTGTATTGTGGGATGTTTTAAACTGTGTTCTGGGTATCTACTCATCAGATGCTACTATTACAACCATTAAAAATACCTTCGTGAAGGTAGGCATGTCTTTATTTCGTCCTCACACTTAGGAGACAGAAGCAGGAGGACTTTTCAAGGCCAGCCTGGTCTGCACAGTGAGTTCCAGGTCAGCCAGGGCTACATATTGTGACCATATGCACACACAAATGAATATTTTTTTAAAAAAATTTTTTTTCAGATATCCATTAAAAACAACAGCAACAAAAATGTCTGTCAGAGGTGGTAGTGGTGAGGTAGTGGTTAGAGATGGCTCAGCAGCTAACAGCACTGACTCCTTCCAAAGTTCAATTCCCAGTAACCACACTGTGGCTTACAAGGAATGGGATCTGATGTCCTTTTCTGGCACACAGGTGTACATGCAAATAGAGTACTCATATACATAAAATACTTTTTATAAAATGTTAGCTGGGTGTGGTAGCACTTGACTTTAATCCCTGCACTTGGGAGGCAGAGGCAGGCGATCTCCTTGAGTTCAAGGCCAGCCTGGTTTACAGATCGAGTTCCGGGACAGCCAGAGGTACACAGAGAAACCCTGTTTTGAGAAACCAAACCAAGCCAAAAAACAAACAAACAAAACCCATAAAAAACAAAACAACAACAAAAACCCCAAAACAATAAAGTAAGTGTTCTTCCTGTAAAAACCTTCCCACTCTTGGGGATTTTTTTCTCACTTTTCCTTAAGAGATCTGTCTGTTCTGCAAGTAAAGAAATAATAAAACCGGCCTCGTGTCTGGGAGGGAGCAGTGGCTTACTTTGGAATCCCTTTGTGTCTGGGTTTAGATCCAATTCTGCTTCAGCAGTTGCGCCGGACATACAAATACTTCAAAGATTACAGACAGGTGAGTGGGGTGGGGGTGGGGCGGCCTCAGCCCGCCTCCCATGCCCAGCCCTGTATCTGAGTGAGCGGCCCCTTCTCTCCTGCAGATGATCATCGAGCCCACCAGTCCCTGCCTTCTCCCAGACCCTCTTCGGGAGCCCTACTACCAGCCACCTTATACACTGGTCCTGGAGCTCACTGGGGTCCTTCTGCATCCAGAGTGGTCGGTGTGTCCTGCAGAAGGCAGTGTGTTGGGATCCTCCTGGGGGCTGGGTCAGGAGTGGTGGTGGGGTCAGCCCCACTGCCGTGTTTTTTCCCTGCTGCCTTGCGTCCTTTGGTACCTACTTTAGGTTGACAAGCATGAGTCGGCCTTGACTCAGAGTAAATGTACATTAGTGAGGCCATATGTACCTCACCCCCCAGGAGTACACAGATGAATGCCTCGGGGACCCTCAGGCAGGGTCTTGACCCTTTGGGCTTTCTTCTCTAAATGCTGCCCTGTCCTTACTGCCTCTGCAGCTAGCCACTGGCTGGAGGTTTAAGAAGCGTCCAGGCATCGAGACCTTGTTTCAGCAGCTTGCTCCTCTGTACGAAATAGTCATCTTCACGTCAGAGACTGGCATGGTGAGGCTCTGAGGCGGGGTGACCCAGGTGGGTGGAATGCAGGGCTGCAGCCAGCCGCACCTCACCTTTCCGTCTTTGCAGACCGCATTTCCACTCATTGATAGCGTGGATCCCCATGGCTTCATTTCTTACCGTCTGTTCCGGGATGCCACCAGATATATGGAGGGACATCATGTGAAGGTACCATGTGGGGATCACGGTGGGCCTCTGGCATAGATTTGGGGGTGCTTATACTGCTGAGAGGAAGGGCCTTGCTCTGATGTCCATGCTTGCCTCAAGGTTGTGTGAGGGTTCGGGGCCCAGGCTTTGCTTCTGGAGCTGTAAATGGCCTCCATGAGGCTGTGCTTGGGACTGTCACAGAACCCGTTTGTTTGGCTAGCCAAGCATCTAGACATGTTGACCAGGCTCCTGTTAGACATGTGTTTGTTAGGCTCTCTCTTATGTCTTGGTGACTCGGGTTTGTGCCATTTTATGATACAAGCTCAGGCTTTGACAAGGGCCTGTCTGTAATTCCTGGTTTGTAGTGAGTCTAGTTGTAGCCCGTTGCAGACTTGGGGTATGAATTGAACCCGCCAGACAGAGCCCATGTTCTCTCCAGAGACTCCTAGCTTAGGTGTCCATATGACCAGCTCCCCAATTTCCCAGAAGCCTGAGGTTACCCTCCATAACCTGTGTTTGGGAACTTTGCAAGCCATGTTCTCCAGTATATGATGCTGTGTCTGTCCCCTCTGCGGTCAGCAGAGTGGGGGCTGATGTCCTGATCTGTCACTCACTTCCAGGACATCTCATGTCTGAATCGGGACCCAGCCCGAGTAGTGGTTGTGGACTGCAAGAAGGAAGCTTTCCGCCTACAGCCCTTCAACGGTGTCGCCCTGCGGCCCTGGGATGGCAACTCAGATGATCGGGTCTTGCTGGACCTGTCTGCCTTCCTCAAGAGTGAGACCAGAGCCCTTGACCCTGAAGACAATGGCAGACATTTGATTTTGGCTTGTCATTAGTGTAAAACTGAGCAGTCAGGGTGGAAGAGACCTATGAAGATCCTGGAGCCTTCTAGAATTTTCTGGAATATCCAGGCATTTCTCTTAGGGGCTATTTCTGCATGTTTGGAGGAACCCTCTCAGCATTGTCAACATTCTAGGGTATGCTGACCTTCACCCTGGGTCCTGCAGAGACCTGACTAACTAGTACCCCTTACCTGTTGTGCCTACAGCCATTGCACTGAACCAAGTGGAGGATGTCCGGACTGTGCTGGAGCACTATGCGCTAGAGGATGACCCGTTGGAGGCGTTCAAACAGCGGCAGAGCCGACTTGAGCAGGTCAGACTCTAGTTCCTACTGGGCACTTTTGAGGCTCTCAGAAGAGGTGGGTGCCCTGGACTTTGAGCACTGTCTCCTTGGCCTTGACCTCATGGAGAACTCTCACACAGCCTTGCAGGACTGCTCTGATAGTTTTGCAGCCTGGCCTAGAAATGGGGCAGAAAATAGCATGCAAGATAAGTCCTCCGTGGCCTTGGGTGGTCCTGGCACCTTTTGTGGTAGACTGTGTACAGGGGATCTGTGGAAACTTGGCCAGGGTCTAGGGAAAGAGTGTTGGTTTTCTTTTTGAGACAATATCTCATATAGGTCAGGCTGGCCAGACACTCTCGGTCTGCCGCCTCAGTCTTCTGAATGCTACTTTTACAGGGGTTGCTTTACTCCCTTGGCAGTGTTGATGGCAGCATTTGACTTTTTAATTGTTTTTGAGCATGCTAGGGATAGAAGAGTGTCTCAGGCATGTTAGTCCTGCACCCCTGGGGTCAGAGTTGCTCTTTTCAGGGTCTGGATCTGATCTGTGGACTTGGGTTCTATACTGGCCCCAGTGTAATGGCAGACAGGCTTCTGACTTGACCTTTGTCTTTTTCTGTCCCTCAACCCCAGGAGGAGCAGCAGCGCCTGGCCGAGCTGTCCAAGTCCAACAAGCAGGGCCTCTTCTTTGGCTCACTGACCAGCCGCCTGTGGCCTCGCTCCAAGCAGCCCTGACTACTAGGCCTCCTCAGAGACTTGTGCCTAGGCCTCAGGCCCCAGCCCTCACAGAGCAAGGTTTGGACAGCTGTGTGTCCAATAAAGCAAGTCCCAGATGCCACATGCCTGTGTCCAGAGAGTCCAGATGGGGCACTAGGGTGAGGTCTTGGACTCGGTCATCATTCCCAGTGACTGAGCGCCACCACTGGGCTGGGTCCCATGAGTGCCTCGCTGGAGTGGGGCTCCTGCCAGCCTGACATGGAAAAACGGAAAACCTGGGTTTCTGCTGCACATGTCTTCCCATACACTCTATGAGCTGCAAAGAAAAGCCCCCCTCCTCCCTTCCTCCCTTCTCCCCTCCTTCCCTTTTTATCTCCCTCCCTCCCTTTCTTCTCCTTGTGTGCTGTGGAAATAAAGAAAAGGATGGCCTCTGGGGAGCCACCTCAAGGGCTGTCAGCCCCCTTGGGACTGTGGTTCTGAAGCTGTTTGGTCATCCACACCTCATGGAAGCTAGAAATCTGGATTGCTTTTTCTTTTTGGAGACATGGTCTCACTGCGTAGACCAGGCTGGCCTTGATTTCCAGAGATCTGCCTGCCTCTGCCTTCCAAGTGCTGGGATTAAAGGCATTTACCACTATGCCCCAGTATTTTTTTCTTCTTTTGGAAACTGGTTCACATAGCTCAGGCTAGCCTGGAATTTCTAGTCTTAAGTATTTGTCCTAAGTAGCTGGGACTGGAGGCATATGCCACTGTTCTCTGCTAGAAATCAAGATTTAAAAACAAAAAGACCATTGGATTCCTCTAGTTTTATTATCTTTGTGGAACTAGGGATGGAACATACAGCCTGGAACATGCCGAGTGGGCACTGTACCAGTGAGCCCGACATCCTAATTTGGATCTTGGTCGCCCTGTAAGGGGTGTGTGTGTGTGTGTGTGCACACGCGCGCGCGCGCGTGCGCTCGCGAGCGCAGACAACTTGGGGTCTGTTGTACATGTAGGCCTCGGGGACAGAACTCGCGTCATTACTGAGGTCTTTTACCCTCCTGAGCTTCATTCTGGTTTCCGGTTTGGATTAGTTTGTTGGTATGTAGCCCATGCTGGTTTGCTGTAACCATGTAGCAAAGGATGACCTTGAACTCCTGATCCCAACCACCTCCTGACTGCCAAGATTCCAGGCATGTACCACCATACCCAGTTGTAGTGCTGGGGACCTTTCGACTGTGTGCTAAGAAGCACCGTTCTGTCTACTGAGCCATATCCCCAGCCTCTTATTTAACAATCATGCGTTGCCTGCTAGCTTCTGCTTTGAAAAGCATAGCTTTGTGGCATTTAAGCAAGTGAGTCCCAGTTGTGGGTTCAAATCCAAGGTCTCATTTCTTACTGTTAGCCTCTCTGAGGTCACTTTCTACATCTGTAAACTAATAGGGGTTTTAATTTATTTTTATATTTATTTCCTGGTGTTTTGCCTGTTTGTGAAGGTGTTGGATCCCCTAGACCTGGAGTTACAGACAGTTGTGAGCCACCATGTGGTTGCTGGGAACTGAGCCCAGGTCCTCTGGAAGAGCAGTCAGTGCTCTTAAACTGAGCCATCTCTCCAGCCCCAATGATAGTCTGTTCTTTGTATGTAGGTGCTTTGTCAGTGCACTGTGTGCCTACAGAACTCGTGGAGGCCATGAGGGGATACTCAGTCCCCCAAGGTTATAAAGGAACTGCCGTGTGGGTGCTTGGAACTGAACCGATGTCCTCTGCAAGTGCAGCCAGTGCTCTTAACTGCTGAGCCGTCTCTCCAGCCTACTCAAAATAGTTCTACCAAATTGATAGGTCCTTGTGTAGTAGCTACACAAACCTTAGGCAAGGTTTTAGTTTCTTCCTGTCTGAAACAGGGTGAAGTGTGTGTCTGTCTCTTACACAAGCCTCTACTCCAGCCAGCACCTCCTACTAGCCTAGTGTGAAACAAAAGAATGAATACTTTTATGCAGTTTCAAGCTGTGGATCAGATGAGACTGCATTGTAGACTGTTTAAAATGCCTTTAGTGGTACCATGGAGGGAAGAGTTGGTGTGCCACAGGGCTGTAATTTCAGTCTTTAAGACACAGGAGAGGCTGGGCAGTGGTGGCGCACACCTTTAATCCCAGCACTTGAGAGGCAGAAGCAGGCGAATTTCTGAGTCTGAGGTCAGCCTGGTCTACAGAGTGAGCTCCAGGACAGCCAGGGCTACACAGAGAAACCCTGTCTCGAAAAACAAAAAAAAGAAAAACAAACAAACCCACAGGAGAACTGACAAGTTTGAAGCAAAACTGTTATGTAGCAAGACACTACAAAGAATTACAACTAACACAAAAACTCCCAGCCTAGAGTACTGGGCAATACAGAGGGGTGCTCCTAACATATTTTGAGGACTCCTCTTGCTTTTTTTCTTCTTCTCCCAAGACAGGGTTTCACCATATAACTTGCTACCTGGGATTCTTTGTGTAGACCAGGTTGGACTCAAACTCACAGAGAACTGCCTCTCTTTCCCACCAGAGCTGGGATTAAAGGTGTGTGCTACCACTAGCTAAGAGTCTCTATGTTAGAGTATATGTGTGGTTGCATCTGGAAGCCCTGAATTGGAGGCTGTATCTAAAAGAGCAACAGTGAACCAAAGCTGGGTGCAGGAAATAGTATCATCCTGGGTGGAATGAGTTGTGGATGGAGGGAACTTGATTTTTGGAGTGGGGGAAGCACACTTCGTCCCTCAGAGCTCTCTGAGGGGGCATCGTGTTTGAGGAGGTCTTGCTATGTAGCTCAAATCGGCTTTGAACTTGAGTGATCCTCCTGCCTCAGCCTCTTGAGTACTGGGGTTACAGCCATGTGCCCCCACACTCTTCTAGAATGGATTTGAAATGTGACTTGAGTCTGCTCCCTCAGTTCTGCCTCCTGTCACTCATTGGAGGAGAGAATTGAGCATAGGCACAGAAGGCTGAGACAATGTCCACATGGTGAGGCTTGGGCATTTAACCCCAAATGCTCTGTGCTCCAGGGCTTTGTGTGGAGTCATTTGTAAGTCCCACCACTGAAGCTCTTGAGACAAGGTCTTAGTGTCTATCTCTGGGAGTGAGTTTTAGTTTCATTGCAGTGTTGCTTAAGTACCTGCTGGCACCAAATGATTCAACCCACTCCCCCCAAGACAAGGCTGCTAGGAAGCAGTGTCCCACTGTTCCCTCAGGGAAGATGCAAGGCAGACAGTTGTGGAGGGATAAAGATAGGAAAGGAGGGGCAGAGAAAAGGGGGACATGCAAGCCTTTACTTCTAGGTATTCAGGAAACAGACAGGAGGATGAAAAGTTTCAGGCTGGCCACACTGTCTCAAAATAGGAAAGGGCTGGGAATGTAGCTGAGCCATAGAGTGGATGCTAACCTAGCAGGCAGGAGGAATGTTCAGTCTTGAGCACAGGAGCGAACTGAGGAGGGAAGTCGTGATTTGGGGCCTTGAAGGTGTTTTATTTATTTTACATTTTTATGTCTAGGGTAGAATGGGCAGAGGACAGCGTTTGGGGGTAGTTCCTCATCATGAGGATCCAAGGATTAAAGCATGTCACAGGCTTGGCAGTGAGCACTTCGGCTAAGCCACCTCACCAACTAAAAGGCCTCTCAAGAAAGTGTGTGTATGACAGCAGAGCCTAGAATGAAATGAGACAAAAGCTACTTGGGATGGCGGTGGAGCAGGCATGGTTGCCCCAGGGCCTCTGCGTTTGTGTTCTTCCCCAGGATCCTTCTCCTGCCACAGACCTTAGCATGGCCTCTGTTTCTGTGTATAACAAAAAGCCTTAAACAGCTAAGAAGACTTTCAGAAATCCCTTAAAGTCTGCTTTGTGATTCAGAGTTCAGGAAATGCCACCTTGCCTTGTGGTTGAAGTAAAGGCAGGTACGTAGGGCTTTGTGGTATGTTTGTGTATTGTCTTTGAGAAAGGTTTTATGTAGTCCAGGCTGACCTCTTTCCCCTGGTTGTCCTGCTTCTGCAGTGCTGGGATTACAGGTCTGCCATGTTCACCCATGGCTCTTTTTCCATAAACATTTACTAAGTGGGACAATAGCTGCCTCCCCTCTACAAGACAAATGTGGATATAGGTGCAACTTGTGTTTTCCCTAGAATTATTAGCTCTGAGTATTAACTTATTATTTACTGGGGGTGGGGAGTGGGTTTCCTCTGTTTAAGCATCCTTGCACACAGTGTCTGCCACCAACACACTATGACCAGAGCCTGGGCGCCTGCACCTAAATTGTTTTACTTGCCTGGATCCTACGATATCCCGCCCCCCCCTGGGGGTGGGATGGGCGGCTACATTCATCTGGGGTGGAGAGTGGGCCCCTGGTGCCTGAAGACTAATTTCCTGCCCGTTTGCCCCTCACACCTTCCTGAGCCCAAATGGGAGGCCCAGCTGCGGCCCGAGGGGGAGGGGCACAGCCGCCCGGCAGATGGCGACATTTACATACAGCTGGGAGGCCCCTCAGACGAGGCTCCTAGCCTGGCGTCTGGTGGCTATGCTGGCTTCGTGGAGGGAGGCTTTGTTTTAAGAAGAGGAAACACGCATGCATACATACAAGAGGCCTTCCACAAACACACAGGGGTCCACACAAAGAACCCGGGATTTTTATTCACTCACTGCCTTATCCGTGGGTCTCCCAAGCTCGCTTACTTGTAACCTCACACACAGCCCGCAGCAGACGCGTTCACAGGGTCCTCCACAGTGGACAGGACCTCACATACATGGTAGAGAGAAATGCACACGGCCACAGTAAAGTCACCTATATTTCCGTTCTCCCCCTCCAGTACGCACAGAATCTTAGAATTCTTTATAACCTCGCAAGCGTGTTAACTGTCCACACAGGTTAAGCCGTATATGACTCCCGCACGCCACACACCATGCACACACACACATACACACAAAATCAGTTCAGTTTTCAGTAGGCCTTACCTGTACCACTCGGGCACACAGAGGCTTATTAACTCCTGTCACTTTTATATTGGTGCATGCAATCACACTCAGGATGGACCTCACTAAGTCGCCCACATAGAGTTACTGTGTCCCTTTCCTTTCGACCCCTCTTCCCATCGTAGCCAGGAGGCTGGCCTGAGGGGGCGGGGCATCCCCTCAGATATAAAGCTCCGGGATCTAGCAGCTGCGACTCCTGAGACTATCTCCCCATCCTGTCCCCAAAAGCAATGGTCTCCCTGCTGGTGTCTCCGCTTCCCCAGACGCTGATCCTGGTTTTTCTCCTTCCTCAGGTCAGATTCGGTGGGATACCGAAAGGAAAGGAACAGATGGGGTCGGGCTGAGACCTAGAGGTCTTAGAGGGTTTCGTGGAGCACACACACACACCTAGGTCCCAGAGGTCCCTTAACCCTGTTGCGCTCTCTCTTCCAGGCACTGCCAGCCGGTGTCTTCGAGCTACAAATTCATTCTTTCGGGCCGGGACCAGGCCCCGGGACCCCACGCTCCCCCTGCAACGCCCGAGGCCCTTGCCGCCTCTTCTTCAGGGTCTGCCTGAAGCCGGGAGTCTCCAAGGAGGCCACCGAGTCCCTGTGTGCCCTGGGCGCAGCACTGAGCACGAGTGGCCCGGTCTACACGGAGCAGCCCGGAATGCCAGCGGCTGCACTGCCCCTGCCCGACGGCCTCGTACGTGTGCCCTTCCGCGATGCCTGGCCGGTGAGCTCAACCTCCATTTCTTTCTGTCCCCAAGCTCCCGACACCATCCTGTGCCCCAGAGCCTTAACTACCCCCTCCCCAGGAACCCACATTCCTAGACCCTCTTCAGGGATGTCTAAAAACTGGGCTGCTCATCTTTTTGTGGTTTTGTTTGATTGGATGTGTGTGTGTGTGTGTGTGTGTGTGTGTGTGTGTGTGTGTGTGTATGTATGGTGTGCGTGTATGTGTGTTATAATCACTAATGTGCTACAGCGATATGTGGGCAGTTTCAGTTCTGTCCTTTATTTACCACGTGGAACCCAGGGATTGAACTAAGGCCCCCAGCAAGTGCTTCTTACCCAGTGAATCATCTTCTCATCTTGTTTAGTTGTTACTGTTTGTATTTTGTTTTGTATTTTTAGAGACAAGCCTGGCTGTCTCTGACCTCACTATGTAGCTGAATCTGGTCTTGAATTTCTGATCTTCCTGCCTCCACTCCCATCTCCCAAGTACTGGAATTACAGGGGTACACCTAGCAAGCCTGGTTTGGGATCACTGTCTTTATTCTAGATCTCTTTGGACCTGGGGCTCCTTCCAAGCACTCTCTTGAGATCACCTAATCTCTCATGTTTTCAACCTTAGTGTATCTGGTTGGGACCTCAAGTCACTTTCTGAATCCTGATGCCCATACCTGTACCCTGCAGATCTCAGAAAGTATGAGGGCCGGATTTGAAATGTAGACATCTTTGGGGACTTTTTCCATATTTAATTTCCTCACCTATAGAGAGGAACACCCTAGTACAGGGTACACCTTTGGACAGGGTCTTGCTAGATACCCTAAACTGACTTGATATTTGAAACCCTCCTACCTTGGCCTTCTGAGCACTGAGACTACAGGTGAGTGCAAACACATCTGACACAATGAGGTATCTGGAATGAGACCAAAATGCTGCTGGCTCCCTGGGCAGCTCCCTCTGGGAATGCTCCATTGCTCAGTCCCAGAACCAGCTTCCAGACTCCATGCTGTGTTCTGGCCTTCAGTGAGCTGCCCTGACTACTGGCTTCCTGTCTTTTCTCTTTCCCATCTCTGTCCAACCAGGGCACCTTCTCCCTCATCATTGAAACCTGGAGAGAGCAGCTGGGAGAGCATGCTGGAGGTGAGTGTCTTCAGTCTCACTGGGAGGGTGGGGCAGTGTGGGCTTCAGGACAAATAATGAATGGGGCTGCATCTAAAGTGGAGCATTCATGCTGGGCTTGTGATGTCATCGTAGCTCCTGGGATGTGGGGCTGGGCTAGTGGGTCTAAATCTGTGGACAATTTGGGTATAGATGAGTCCTGGGGGATAGCTCAGCCAGTTGGGAGTGCTTGTTGCTCTTGTGATGGACCAGGCTCCGTTCTCTGCGCCCATGTGTGGCTCAGGTCCATGACTCTAGCGTTCTCCTGTATGCTGCTTACAGGCATGCAAGCGAAGTACACGCATCAAAAAATAAATAAATAAATAAATAAATTTTATAAAAGCCCTAATGGTAGCAATGTAAAGACTGTATTCATAGGTTGAGATCTCTGATCCAAAATTAAGACATCCAAAGGGCTCCAAAATCCATTTACTGTACTTACCTGTTGTAATGGAGAAGAACTCGCCCTATGCCATGCAAGACTCTATCATTGAGCCTTGCTCCTAGTCCCTCCCTGGTAGATTCCTGGAACACTCTCTACTGCTGAGCCATCTCGTTGGCCCTGATTTTGTATTTGAAACAATGTCTCCTGTAGCCTAGGCTGTCTTATAACTGAAGTTGGTCTTGAACTTCTGGTCCTCCCCATCTACCTCCCAAATGCTGGGATTACAGGAATTGCCCTCACTCTGCTGCACTTAGAATTTCAGTCTTTTTCTTGAAACAGGGCATTACATAATGTAGACAGACCTTGAACTTGCTGTGTAGCCCAGGCTATCCTTGAATTCACAATTCCCTTCCCTCAACCTCCTTAGTGCTGGCGTTATGAGCATAAGTCACCACTTTGAGATTGGTTGTCTCTTAGCTTTCTGGACAAGGCTCCTCCAATGGTACTAGGCGTCGTCGGACCATCCATTAGGCTTAATTCTTGCTCTTTGTGAGGTTTTTGCCGAAATTACAGGCACGAGTGAAGCCACTACGCACAAGAAGACCTTGAGGGGGCGCTATGACTTCACTTTTGGAAATCCTGTCCGTAGATATTGATGTCACAACATATTAGAAGTCTCCTATGTTAATATTCAAACATCTTGGGGCAAATACAGGAGTAATTTGGTTTCTGAGAAGCCTGTTGTTGGAACACTAGATATGACGTGTAGGTCCCTAGGTACATTAAGGGGAAGGATAGGCTTGCTAAGGAGGGCTTCTACTTTTCACCTATCCACAACAAGGAACTCCTAGGAGGGGTGGGGATAACGTGAATCTCAGTGCTCTACATTCTTCCTGCAGGGCCCGCCTGGAACCTGCTAGCACGTGTGACCGGTCGCAGACGCCTGGCGGCTGGGGGCCCGTGGGCTCGCGATGTGCAGCGCACAGGCACATGGGAGTTGCACTTCTCATACCGCGCACGCTGTGAGCCGCCAGCCGTCGGGGCCGCCTGCGCACGCCTGTGCCGCTCGCGCAGCGCCCCCTCCCGGTGTGGCCCAGGACTGCGCCCCTGCACTCCATTCCCAGATGAGTGCGAAGCCCCGCGTGAGTCCCTCTGTGTGTCCGGCTCTCTTGCTTAAGCGCGGATCCTAGTCCCTTCTCACACCCCATTGATCTCCTTTAGGGAACTGAGGGCCCTGGATCCCAACCTGCTCTAGCATTCACATCTTGTTCTTTCTGTCTCTCCTCTGCTTCCTGCAGCCGTATGTCGAGCGGGCTGCAGCACTGAGCACGGCTACTGTGAAGAGCCTGATGAATGCCAATGCCTGGAGGGCTGGACTGGACCCCTCTGCACGGTTCCTGTCTCCACCAGCAGTTGCCTGAACTCCAGGGTCCCTGGTTCTGCCAGCACTGGATGCCTTTTGCCTGGGCCAGGACCCTGTGATGGGAACCCATGTGCCAATGGGGGCAGCTGTAGTGTCAGTATCTTAATTACAACCGTGTGTGTGTGTGTGTGTGTGTGTGTGTGTGTGTGTGTGTGTGTACATGAGTGCATGTGTGCACATGTGGAGACCAGATGTAGATACCAGTGTCTTTATCGAGTTCCATTTAATTTTTGAGACAGGGATTCTCACTGAGCCTAGAGGTGGCCAGTCCAGCTGGCCTGTCTGGTCAATCTTTCTGTCTTCTCAGCATCACCGAGATCACAAGGTGTACACCACCAAGCCTGCTTTTACATGGCTGTTAGGGATCCTCGGGTCCTTGTGTTTGCACGGAAATCATTTACCCACTGAACTATCTTCCCAGCAGCTCCTCCATACCGCAGGGTCTCACTGTGTAGCCCCTTGCTGGACTTGAGCTCACTCAGTAGACCAGGCTGCTCTTGAACTCCCAGAGAACTATCTAGGCCTCATGAACACTGGGATTAAAGGAGTGTGCTACCATGTCTGGTAAGCCCGCCCTCACACTGCTTGCTTTGAGATAGGTTTTAGCTGTATAAAACCCTCATTGAAACTCTGAATAGCAAAGGCTGGCCTAGAACTCCTAATGTTTCTGCATCAGCCACCTTGAGTGCTAGGCTTACAGGCTTATGTCACCATGGCTGACCTGATTAGATCTTTACCCTGTGAGGTCCAGCACCTATACACACACCCCCTGCCCCCGGCCCTGTAACACTGTGTCCTAGGAGGAACCCAGGGAGCAACTATCTGGGAAGCCTTCCTGGAGGCCAGCTGTCCTGCCTGCATCTTAAAGTAGGATTAGGGTATTGAAATGGTATTGAAGAGCAAAAAGTAAGTGGGCAGTGTCACAAGATGTGTGAGCGGCATTGATGGTGCCCTGTGGGGTCTCTGTGAGTTGAAAGTTTGAGATCGGGGCACATATGGAAGGTAAGGGCATCAGACTAAGCTTCCTGAGGACCGGCCCTGGGCAGAGCAAACAGAGAAAGCAACTAGAGAGGGCAGGCCAGACGGGTGGCACGGAGGGAGGCAAGGGAACAGAGCTAGGAAGGAGGGATGCTGGGACAGTAGAATCTCGAGGGCCTCTGACACCGACAGCTTGGGCCAGACAGGGAGGCTCAAGCTACAGAGAAGGCCTGTGAAAGGGAGCTCCGTGTGTCCTCCTTGCTGGGCTAGAGTTCAGTGGTAAGCGCCGTTGCTTAGAATTTACCAGTGAGGGTCTGGGGACTGGCTCGGCAGAGGGCTTGCGTAGAATTCTCCAATAAGGAGCTGGGGGTATGGCTCAGGGATAGAACACTTGTTCACCAGTGAGGGTCTGCGGTGCGGTGCCCGCTCAGGAGTCAAGCACTTTCTTAACATTGGAAAGGTCCAGGGGTCAACCCCTAACGCACTAAGGAGCTTTGTGGGGAAATGGGGACTGTAGCTCAGTGTTCGACCACTTGCCTTGCACATGCACGTTGTCTTCAGGTGGGGGGCAGGGCAGGGAAGAAGCTTTCGTGGGTGTAGGTGTGATGCGGCCCATTCTTGTAACCCCAGCATTTGGGACACTGAGGCTCCTGAGTTCCAGGCCATCCTGCCCTCCAGGGACAGAACCTGTCTTTAAAAATTGCTCTCATGGGGGGAATGAGGATAGTGTGTGTGTGTGTGTGTGTGTGTGTGTGTGCGTGCGCAGGGCAGGGCAGATAGGTGTCATGTGGTAGGCTCAGGTGTGGTGGGAACAGCTTTCTGGGCTTCCAGAATCTCCTCCATTGTAGAATTTCACATGTAGAATTAACAGCATGGACTACACAGCACGTGAGCAGCACTCCGGTAGGAAATCCCAGCCCCGGGGACCTGGGGTTGAACAAAGAGCCACCACTAGTGGTAAAGGATAAGGAAGGAATTTGGCTCCAAGGAGTCTCTTGCCCAAAGCCAGCTTGTCTTTCTGTTCAGGAAACCCCTGGCTCCTTTGAATGTGCCTGTCCTCGGGGATTCTACGGGCTTCGATGTGAGGTGAGCGGGGTGACGTGCGCAGATGGACCCTGCTTCAATGGCGGCTTGTGTGTTGGCGGTGAAGATCCTGACTCTGCCTATGTCTGCCATTGCCCACCTGGTTTCCAAGGCTCTAACTGTGAGAAGAGGGTGGATCGTTGTAGCCTGAAGCCATGTCAGAATGGTGAGGTGGGCCAGGGGTGGGGGTGGGGTCTCTGCATGGCTTAGATGGTCCTGGGTGGGAATGCTGCCTGTACGTCCTGTATGCCCTAAGTCCTGGGGACATGACCCCTCCCTCTGCCTAGTTTGTTCTATGAAACAGGAAGAATATTCATCTTATTAAGATTTTACTGCCTGTCAGGCCTTAAGTTAGGTGTTGAGGAGGGAGGACAGTGCGGTCAGAACAGACTGGTGAGAGATGGGGTTAGGGTGGTGACAGGGGCAGACCCTGTAACCCGCTAGGATGGCGGTAGAAGGTGGCTTTGGGTTTTCGTTGAGTGAGATGGAGCCACAGGAAGTGATTTGACACAAGTATTAAATGATTAAATGAGGCCAAGCTGGGTGGTGTGGCAAATGCTTACAAACCCCAGCACTCTAGAAGCTAGAGGCAGGAGGATCAGTTCAAGGCCATTCTGGGGTGTATAATGAGTTCCAGGCTCGCTCCAAACAAACAAACAACAAAAACCCAAACAAAGGGTTAAATAAGATCGTGAACGTAAAGGCCCTGGTAGATGCAGTGAGTCTGACATGCTGTCTACAGTTGAGCATGTTGGCATAGTTAATTCTAGCACTCTGAAGGCTGTGGTCAGAGGACCATAAATTCAAAGCTACCCTCGGATAATTGTTTCCTTTGGACTGAGTGACAGAAGGGACTGTACTAGACAATGCCCTTTTGCAAGTACCAGCAGCTTTCTTTTCCCAGGGGCTCTTTTGTCCACTCTCAGGTCTCACACACATCAGGCAGGGCTGAATGAGGGTACAGGACACAGTGGCTCTGGGCTGAAATGGAGGGAAAGTGAGAGGGCTTCCCGGAGAAAAGAGCACAGGAAAAGATAGATAGATAGATAGATAGATAGATAGATAGATAGATAGATAGATAGAGACACCTGGAGGAAAAAATGGTGGGTGGGGGAGAAAGGAGTGGGAGAGATAACTAGGTTCAAGCAACCATGGATAGCCTTGCATGATGGGCTGCACCTGTAACCCCAGCACTTGGGAGGAGAGCACAGGAGGACACTGTGTTCCAGGCTAGCCACACACTAAGACCTGCTCAAAATTTTAAAAAGGCAAGGACGAGAGCCAGCCGGCCCAAAGACCTGGTTCTTCAGATATTCAGACAGGGAACTTCTAAAGTATGGCCCAGCAGTGGAAAAGACACAAGGGGGTGTGGGGTGCGGATGATCTGTTGGCGCTGACACCATTCCCCGCAGGTGGCCTCTGCCTGGACCTGGGCCATGCGCTGCGCTGCCGCTGTCGCGCGGGATTCGCCGGGCCGCGCTGCGAGCACGACCTGGACGACTGCGCCGGCCGCGCCTGCGCCAACGGCGGCACGTGCGTGGAGGGCGGCGGCACGCGCCGCTGCTCCTGTGCCCTGGGCTTCGGCGGGCGCGACTGTCGGGAACGCGCCGACCCCTGCGCCTCCCGCCCCTGCGCGCACGGAGGCCGCTGCTACGCCCACTTCTCTGGCCTCGTCTGCGCCTGCGCGCCCGGCTACATGGGCGTGAGATGCGAATTCGCCGTGCGCCTGGACGGCGCGGACGTGGTGCCCGCGGCCCCGCGGAGCCTGAGGCAGGCTGACCCACAGCGCCTCCTTCTGCCTCCCGCCTTGGGGCTGCTGGCGGCTGCGGGTTTGGCTGGCGCCGCACTCTTGCTCCTCCACGTTCGCCGCCGAAGTCCTGGCCGGGATACTGGGACTCGCCTGCTTTCCGGGGCCCGGGAGCCTTCAGTCCACACGCTCCCGGATGCACTCAACAACCTGAGATTACAAGACGGTGCTGGGGATGGCCCCAGGTGAGGTCGCCACACCTTGTCACTATGGCCAATTGACTGGTTCTATCCGATTGGACTTTTCTTGCCCAGGTGTTCTAGCCCTCTTCTGATGGATCACTGTAGAATTCTTCCTTGCTAGTCTGAGGTTTCTCTCTTCGATGGGTGTGGGAAACAAAAAATGAGAATTCGTGGGGTCTGAATTGTCTTCCATTTCTCTCCTCCCGCAGTTCGTCGGCTGACTGGAATCACCCTGAAGATGGAGACTCTCGATCCATTTATGTCATACCAGCCCCTTCCATTTATGCACGAGAGGTAGCCACATCCCAGGTTCCCACATTCCAGGCCTTGGGCACTTGGCTCAACGGGCAGTCAGCCCCACCCCCGCCCCCACCCCCAATATCTTTTCTAATGCTTCTTTCTCATTTCTTTTTCCAGGCCTGATCCTGCCCCTCTCCATCACTGCCTGGAGATGGAGCCTGAATGATTTTATTTGCTTTGTGGTGTCCAATCCCTACCTCCCCACACTGACTGGAGACTGTTTGAAAGGGCTTTATTGTACATATTACTTATTTATAACCTAGTTTTCCTCATCTCCCCAGAGACATCTATAAAGGTTCTTATTTTGATCAACTACATCAGGTTGAGAGCTTTTTATTTTCCCAAGACAGAGTTTCTCTCTGTAAAAGCCCTGGCTAGAACTCACAGACATCCACCTGCCTCTGCCTCTGCCTCCCAAGTGCTGGAATTAAAGGCATGTGCCTCTGGAAAAACAAACAAACAAACAAACAAACAAACCAAACCAAACCAAACAAAAAAGGTGTGTGCCGCCCCAACAGGTGAACTTTGTTTTTGATGTTGAAATAAGAGAGATATGTCTCATATGGGAAAATAGGATTGTGTTATTTTTAAATGGAGGCAGGATCTTGTGAGAGCTTGGAGCTCATGATATAAACCAGTAGTTCCCAAACTTGTGGGTCGCATCCTGCATATCAGATATTTACATCATGATTCATCACAATAGCAAAACCACAGTTATGAAGTAGCAGTGAAACGGTTTTCTGGCTGAGAGTCACCACATGAGGAACTGTATTACGGGGTCGCAGCACTGGGAAGGCTGAGAGCCACTGAATTGTTTTCTTTTTTGTTGTTTTTCTTTTTAAATCTGTATTTATTTTATATGGAGGTTCTGTCTTCACACCACCAGAAGAAGGAATTAGATCCCATTACAGATGGTTGTGAGCCTCCATGTGGGTGCTGGGAATTGAACTCAGGACCTCTGGAAAAGCAGTCAGTGCTCTCAACCACTCTGCCACCTCTCCAGCCTGTTGTTTTTCAACACAGAGTCTCTGTAACCTTGGCTGCCTTGTGAACCTACTGGACTGTAAGCCAAGCTGGTGTCAGATTTGCGGCTACTTTCTAGCCTCTGCTTCTTGCATAACTGAATTACAGGTGTGCACCACCACACTGGTCTAGGCTTGGTCCTTTGATAGAAGGGTTAACCAAAAGTTTTTAGGCTTATGGTTGTGCTGTAGCACAGGGGATTAGATTAAAATTAAATTAAAATATAATTAAAATCAGCCAAGAGTGTCTGGCATGGTGGCACAAGCCTTTAATCCCAGGTTTGGGAGGCAGAGGCAGTGGCTCTCTGTGAGTTCAAGGACAGCCCTGTCAGAGTAAGTTTCAAGACAGTCAGGGATATATAGTGGGACCCTGTCTCAGAAAGGGGGAAAAAAGTCTGAGGCAGGAGGATCATACATTTAACGCTAGACTAAGCTATACAGCTGTATGTCTTTCTCAAAGACAACAGAAAGCAAACCAAAACAAAAATAAATTTAAAACCCAGCCATCTAGAGAAGGGGATATGCCAGGCTCCAGGTCAGTTCCTAGTACAAACATCTGTGTGTTCTTCCTGTGGAAGCATAGACTGGACTGGCTTCTCTTGGCAACTCACTGTGATAATGTACATGAGACGTCTGTGTGTCAGGAAGCACATCTGCATTCTGGGGCTGAGAGTTTTCATGGGATCTTGGTCAGGCAGATATAGTTAATAGCCCTCCTGAGGCTGAGCTGACACAATGTGGCCCAAGCTGTCATCATAATCTACATTATTATGGGCTGTCTGGTCTATGTGTATGCCCCACCCCTTCTTTCCAGAAGGATGCTCCCTGACTTAGAAATATTACCCAAAAGAAGTTACAGTCAGAGGCTGACATGTCTTAGGACATGAACAGGGCCATATGTACCCTGCGTTTTATCTATATCCGTATCATCTATATCTATACCCGAGACTGATCCATGTGGCTGCCCTTATCTCCTGAGTGCTGGAACTATAGTCCTGAGTCACCATAACTGGTTTGTGTGGTATAGGGACTTGAACCCAGGGCTTTGTGAATGCTATGAAGACTCTCTACCAGCTGAGCCACACCCCCTGTTAAAGCATCCTTCTGTGAGCCTCAGAGTGAAGTCTGGTTGGCTTTACATGGTTACCATCCCTGGCTTGTCACCTCTGCCTTTTGCCAGCTCTCAAACTTATCCCCTTTCCTGGTGCAAGCTTCTCCCTAATTCAGGGTCTACAGAATTTGTTGATCTGGGTCTTGTTCTAGGAGCTGGGGTTTCAGCATGAAGACAGGATCTCACTTTGACAACTCACAGGGACCCTTCTCCAGAGGTTAAAATCACACCACACACCCACACCACTGGTGTGGGAATCATGACTCAACAGCTAAAGGATGAACAGGGTTCACCTGAATGGGAGGCTGGAAATGAAAAGGGCGGTGGGGGTTTTGGGGGAGGGTGAGAGAAGCATGAAGCCAAGACAGGGTTCTGATCAAGGCTCAAAGTTTAATAAGCACTGAGTTTATAAAGGAAAACCCACAAAACCCACCCCCTGCTTCAGCTGGCGTATGTTGCAGAGCAAGGTCAGCGCAGCAACCAAACAGCTAATTTCCCATGGGAACCTGCAACTGTAGCCAAGGCAGATGTCTCTGTCCTGGTTGATAACGCCTGTTATGGCAAATGTTCAAGGTCTGCTTGGCCTGCTCAAGGCTGGGAAGGTTACAATTCCTCCTTTTTTTTTTTTTGCCTTTTTAAAAAGATGAGCAGTACCAGTTGCTGGATGGGGGCACAAGATTTACTTGTTTTGAATAATAATAATAATAAGAGTGGCCAGGAGAATGTGTCTGTTTTAGGTTGGTGTCTATATTGCTTCTTCTTACCCATCATGGAGACCAACATAGCATTGATGTCTCAGGTTGATAGGAGCTCAAGAACACTCTTACCCGTCTCTGGCTAACCGGCTTTCTATAGTACACTCTTTCCCAGTGAGACCAAAGCCACGAAGGACATATCAAAGCTGAATATGCACTTACTGCATTTCTTCATAGTGATGAATAACTGCCATGGTGAGTAGCTGAGCTTGCTGAAAGTGGTCCAGGATAAAGGCAACCAATCTGTTTAAGATAAAGGTCCGAGAGTTAAAAGCAACAAAGTTATAATTAATGGTCCAAGCAGTATAGAAATTAAAGTTGTAAGCCATGGGGAAGTGGACAACTGGGATTAAACCATCCCTGATTCTGTCCTTTTGTTCTTTTCCTTTTCATCAGTCCTTCTTGAACTTTAGCCATAGAATCCTTTACTGCTCCTGAATGACTGATGTAAAAGCAACACTCCTCGTGAAGGACCTTACATAGTCCTCCCTGTTGAAGGAATAAAAGATCAAGTCCTCTCCTGTTTTGAAGGACTACCTCAGACTAGGAGGTTAGAGACTCTTGCAAATGGAAAACAGAGGCTTCTATTCTTTCTCTATCTGTATTTATTGCTCTTCTAAGACGCTTATAATTTTTTCCTTGCAAAACCAGGGCAGAAGCGCCTGTAGCTGCTCCTCCCACACTGAGGCCCATCAGTACTCAAACAGTTAAAGTTGTAGCAAGTTCTCTCTTGGAGTGACAGAAGCCTCCATCCCAGTGATCTAAGAACTTGTCATAAGAATGATACATGAGCCTGGGAATAAGTTGAACCAACACAAAAATCTTCGGAGCTATCAAACACCTGTGTATGAATGTGGGGGCGAGACCTGTGGAACAATCCACCATCCCTCCTTTGCAGGGATAAGATAGGAGGAGGTGGAAACAGTAAGTGTTTGCTTGCATAAGCTCTGTCTTTTACCTTTATGAATTTTCCCTATGCAGGTACCTAGACCAGAAACTTCATGTAGAGAAAGGCTTATGCCAGATTTCTGATTCCATCAACAATCAGAAGAGCTATTAGAATAAGAAACATTGCTGGATAATAAAGCAATACCTTCATAATAAGGAGGGGCTAGATCATAGCAAAGCCAGCAAGAGCGAGTAATATTAGAATAAGAATCACTAAGCACATGAAACATGCCCACCATCAATTCTGTAAGGGGAATAGCAAATGCAGGAAAGGTAGTGGTAGCAACTGTAGGACTATGAGGGATACCAAACATTGGAGAAGAAAATAGAGAAGCAGTGGTATTCCTATTTCAATTATCACTATCCTTCTTTTTAGCTTTATTATTCCTCTCTTTGGGCTTAGTTATGACCTTATTAGGTCCTACTGAAAAAGAAAGAGGCTCAATTTTAAGCTTGATGGTAAAGAGTAACCCATCATCATAACCTTCCTTATAAAGTCAAAGTTCCCAAGTTTTTCCTTTTAGTCAATCTTCCTTTATCTGTCTTCCTGAATCAGTAAAGCTTACCCATAAAGGGTTGCAAGCCTCTGAATATCTACAGGTAGAACTAAGCAACTTTTCCTGCTTCTCAAGCACTCCCAAGTATTGGAGCTATTCCTCTTAACAATAACCAGATCTCAGGTGGAGGAAGGAATCTAATATACATCACCCACTGCCTCAGCCAGCAGGGCATTGAACAGGGTCTGGGGAGGTCACCTGAAAGAGAATGGTGGAACATGTGAACACAAAGAAAGACAGCTTGTCTATAGGCTGATTAAACCGTAATTTTTACTTTTTCACACAGGGGTTATAAACACAAAAAGGCAGGATGTGGGGAAGGGGATGACGCAGAAGCGTAGGTGTTCAGGGGGAGTACAGATATCTTACAGAACAGACTGGGTGAAGGTGCAGGGAACAGGTGACTCCGCCTATGATTCACTTGTCCTTATCTAAGTTGGTACTATCCACCAAGGCTACCCAAGGTCTATGACTATCCACAAGACCCATGACTACTTGTTCTTATCCAGGCTTGTAAATTTCCATCAAAGCTGCCGATTTACAAGATCCTATAGCCATCTGTTCAGGGTTTCCCGTAGAGACCAAGACTTTGTGTTAGCAGCTGACTTAGGCCTATGGCTGATTTTAGGCCTTCAGTGTATAAGCAAGGCTGCCCCTGGCAACCCATGGTGACACAATCCCAGGAATAGCAGAAAAAAATTTTGAGCTCCTCTACATTGATAACGCTTATCTCTATTGATTTGGTCCTTGGGGCAAGCATAAAAGTCAGTATTTAAAAGACAGCAGCAAGGAGTGAGTTGTCCACATCCTGTATCTGCATATAGTGCCCTGTAAGAGGCGCCAGAGGTTGCTGGAATATCCCAGGTATCTAATCCAGCTGTTAATTGGCAATGATCAAATACAAGGTCTGGTCACCAGGTATATGGGGATGGCTTTGAGAACTGATAGAAAACACTTGCTCCCCAGTAAGGGTGGAGACTACACTCCAGGTTAACTCAGCTGGCTGGTAGGGCTCTGAGGTGTCTTCACCGTTGGTATCATTAGAAGGCTCAGTGTCTACTTGATGAACCAACCTTTGAGGCAGCCATCAAGCTCCATTTTCTTCCTGCGAAAAACCACAGACAGAACCTCGTCCCCAAATTAAAACAGAGTCAGAACCATTCCTTGTATTAGGGGGGTCGCTCCACATGACCCTGGCAAATGAGCTGGAAATGACCGGATGCCGGTGGTGATCAACTGCAGACTGGCCTTTAGCATCAGTTTGCAAAAAATTTAAAACAAGACAAAAAGCAAAGTATGCTTTTGGTGACCTTGAGGGATATAACTTCTCCCACTTTTTTTTTTTTTTTTTGGTTTTTCGAGACAGGGTTTTTCTGTGTATTCCGGGCTGTCCTGGAACTCACTCTGTAGACCGGGCTGGCCTCGAACTCAGAAATCCACCTGCCTCTGCCTCCCAAGTGCTGGGATTAAAGGCGTGCGCCACCACCGCCCGGCCTCTTTTTTGTTTTTGAAAGCAATTTTTCAGAGAGCTATGTGCATGTTCAACAATCCCTTGTCCCATTGGGTTATAAGGAATTCCAGTTTTATGTTCAATACCAAATTCCTTACAAAATGATATAAAGTTGTTTCCAGTATAGGCTGGCCCATTGTCCATTTTGAGGACTTTAGCATTAAAGGCTTGTAAGCAATGATTAATTACATTTCTAGAGGCTTCTCCCGAATGTAGAGGAGCAAAAAAGGAATCCTGAGCAAGTGTCAGTGCAGACATGTATATATTTCAATTTTCCAAATTCTGCATAATGAGTTACATCCATTTGCCAAATATGATTGAGCATAAGGCCTCTTGGGTTAACGCCTAAATGGGGAGCCAGAGATAAAGTAAGACAGTTAGGACATTGTTTCACAATCATTCTAGCCTGCTCCTTAGTGATCTTATGTCGGAGCCTTAAGGTGTGACTAGAGAGATGAAACTTGTTATGATCTCGTCTAGCCAATGCAACGGGATCCGATTAAGGCTTCTCCTATTAAAGCTCTGTCAGTGTGATCACTGCTTGCAGACAAAGGTCCAGGAAGATCAGAATGAGCGCATATGTGACCAATATAGAAGGGATTCTTTTTCTTTTTTGGTAAGAATGATGGTTTGTAATTGTGAAAACAGAGATCCAGCTGGTGTTTCTAATAGAGGAACAGGCTGAGCCACATATAGACTATCAGTAAAAAGATCAAAAGCGTCACTTATAGACTGAAAAACATCTAGTACTGCTGTTAGCTCTGCTAGCTGAACAGAGTGCCCAGCAGTCTGTATGACTACCTGTGGATTATGAGATACCCCGCTCGTCCTTTAGGGAAGCCATCAGTAAAGAGTAAAATAGCATCATGTAGAGGCTGTAAAGAAGTCATATTAGGAAATATAACCTCATGTACATTTAAATTTTTTACCAGCCTATCTTGAGGGTAATGATTATCTATAATGCCGTTAAATCCTATCTGAGCAAGCAACAGATTCATACTATGCTGCTTTAACCAAGTATTTTGTTCCACACTAAAAGGTTGAATAATTAATGATGTCTGGTTCGAATCAGCTTCCTCCTCTGGACCTAATTAATCATCAGTGTCTTCAATTTCTTTTATCTTAGCTCTAAAAATTTTTTTTCTTTTTTTTTTGTTTGTTTTTTTGAGACAGGGTTTCTCTGTGTAGCCCTGGCTGTCCTGGACTCACTCTGAAGACCAGGCTGGCCTCGAACTCAGAAATCCACCTGCCTCTGCCTCCCAAGTGCTAGGATTAAAGGTGTGCACCACCACCGCCCGGCATGTAGGAGGGCGGCGAGAGAAGCATGAAGCCAAGACAGGGTTCTGATCAAGGCTCAAAGTTTAATAATAAGCACTGAGTTTATAAGGAAACCCACAAAACCCATCCCCTGCGTCAGCTGGCGTATGTTGCAGAGCAATGTCAGCGTAGCAACCAAACAGCTAATTTCCCATGGGAACCTGCAACTGAAGCAAGGCAGATGTCTCTACTGAGGTCGATAAGGCCTGCCGTGTGTGGCAAATGCTGAAGGTCTGCTCAAGGCTGGGAAGGTTACACCTATCTTCTGTTCTCTGTGTAAAGTATATTATTTCTGTGGGTTGTCGTTATTTTTCTCCGGACCTTGTAGCTGTCGCCTGTTCTCAGAGGTCCTCTCTAATCCTGCAGAGAGGTGCCTCCCTTCTGAGTTGTATGGGTGCTGGTATTCTCCCCTGCTCTGATGGCTTTAGGCTGTCGCTCTGATACTGGGTGTGACCTCCTATCATGGGCAGGAAGCCAGTGCGGCAGAGATGCTTTGTTCCTGGAATCCCCAGCTCTAGGAGGGCGCTTAATGAATGCAACGGGCTAAACACTCGAGTGTCAGGGAGGCTGTGGGAAGCTCTAGGCAGAGTCCGCTCCTGCTGGAGGTGGGGACAGGGGCGGGGTCTATTCGGTGAGAGCTGAGGACAGCAGCGCCTCCCTGGCCCAGAGCTTGGAATCTCCGCCTGACTGGAACCCAGTGTAACAGTGCCTGCTTGTGGTTGCTTCCGTTTTAGAACCCTGGAGTGCGAAAGCTCTCCCCGCCCAAGGAAGCAGAGCAAGGCGGGACGCTCAGCCTGGGGTACCAGGGTCTCACCTGGTCCCCATGAATAACAAGGCGCGGATCCCCGCTCCCTCCTCAGCCCGGGCAAACACCCCGACCCGGACACCTGCTCCTATCCGAACCGCGCCCCCAGTCAGGGCCCCGAGCCCGGCGCACCACCCGACTCCGATCCGAGCCTCCACCAGGGCCCGGACTCCTGCCCAAGTCCCTCCCTCTGTTCCAATCCGCTTCCCAACTCCAGCCCCAGCTCCTGCCCCAACCCTACCTCCAGCCCCAACTCCAGCTCCAGTCCCCGCCGCAGCACCGGTGCGGGCTCCAGCACCAGTCCGGGCCTCGAATCTAGGTCGGGTCTTTCCAACGATCTCTCCGGCGAGGTTCTTCCCCAGCTTGGCCTCGCCCACGGCACAGCCCCTTTCTTCCGTGGGTGCTAGCTCTCTCTCGAAGGATCAAAAGCAGAGACCCTCGATCCACAGCCTAGCGGAGGCCATCCAGGGGCCCATTCCTGTGCTCACTCCCTCGGCCTCCAAGACACGAGGCTCCATACCAGACCTCGCCCCTCCCGTAGACTCCTCGGCTTCCACTGCCATGGCCTCCAGTACATTGGACCCCATTCCGGGCCCCAACCCTACAATAGAGTTCTTGGCCTCCCCGCTAAAAGAAACCCCTGATCTGGGTGGGCTCTCCACAATTTCCCCAGCACCCAGCTTCGTTTCCACTAAGGCGGTCCCCTCTACCAGCGAGGACATCCCAACGGCCAACAGAATCTTGATCCGTGTGATGTACTGGTGAGGGGGTCCCCCTACCCGCAAAAGAATTGGAGCCGGCAGGTGCTGGCGCTCTGGGCGCGTCTGGGAAGGCCCCGGTGTGCGCGCTAGGCAGGGAGGCAGGTCCACAGAGTTCTGACGGCCACTTGTCTGTCCCTTTGAGGTCAGAAAGCTTCTCGGCTTCTTTCTTTCACTCCCATCTTCCCTTGTGATTTCTGCCTTTGATCTTCACTCATTCATTTGCAAGTTTATTGACTACGCTTTGTTCATTCCTCTTCCTTCAAATGAGTGCCTGGGCTGCTCTCATTCGCTTTTATTCATTTGTTGATGGGCATTTCCCACCTGGCGGCAGCCAGAATCATTCATTTAGCTGCCTGAATCCTGCCTCTCAACTTCATGCATGCATTCACTCTGGAGCATTCTGCAATCACCTACCAGTACAAAGGCCCTGAGGCAGCGCACCTGCACACCTGCAGCGTGTGGAAAGACCAGAAAGGAGGATTCCTAGCTGGGCGAGGTGGGGGATAAAGGAAGAGGGATGATGAGCACAGTTATGTGGGCACAGGAATGTAAGGAGAAGGAGGATTCCTCCCCTGAGATGGTACCATAGGAGAGGGGGAAGTGTCCAAGCAGGCAGGGATGGGGGCAGATTCAGACTCACTGCTGCTATAATGTCTCCCTCATTTCTTTCCTCCCCCTGCCCTCTGCTTGCAGTGGCCTCTGAAGCTATGGCCTTCGGGTGAGTAGTTTCTCCTTCAGAATGTAAAGGAGCAAGTGATGAGAAGACTGGAAGGGGGGTCCCTGTTCTTCTCTTCTGTGACCATGACCCCATGACTCCATAACCTCCTCTCCTCCCTCTCAGTACATTATACTGAAAAGGACCCTGGAGCATCAGTTTCCAAACCTTCTGGAGTTTGTAAGTGTACTGGTAGCCTGGGGGGGGGGAGTGGTCAGGGTTCCCAGACCCCCAAGAAACCCTCAGCCTCCTCCACCCCCAACATTCCCTCCGCAGGAAGAGGAAAGAGCTACCCAGGTCACAGGGGAGTTTGAAGTGTTTGTGGATGGGAAGCTGATCCACTCAAAGAAGGTGATTCTGGGTTCAGAGGGGAGGGATGGGGTACCAGGAGGCTGAGTCACATCTGGACTCTTTTTTTCTCCATATCCAGAAAGGTGATGGCTTTGTGGATGAATCCGGTCTGAAGAAACTTGTGGGTGCTATTGATGAAGAGATCAAGAAAAGGTAGCAGCAATAGTGGAGCTGGACATGAGTGAGGTACCATGGAGGGCCAGGAGGAGGCATGCAAGTAAGTGAATAGGGGCAGAACATTATTTAGGACCTACAGCTCAGCTGACCCTCATCCTTAAAATTGTGACATGTCACACCTTTTAGTTTTAGTTTATATTGAGAGAGAACACATGAATGCCATGACATGTCTATGGAAGTTAGAGGACTCCACAGTGTGGTTTCTGGGGATTGAACTCGGATCATCAGACTGGGCAGCAAGCACCTCTACTCAGCATTATCGACACTCCCCTACACCCCCCTCCGCCCACTTGAGACAGTCTTACTGTAGAGACCAGGCTGGCCTAGAAGCCTTTATGTAGTTCATGCTGCCCTTGAACTACCAGCAATCCCCTTGCCTCAGCCTCCTAAGTGTTGAGATTACAGGTCTGAGCTACCCCCTCAACTCTTTACCTCCCTTCTTTGAGACAGTCTCACATAACCCAGGATGGCCTCAAACTTGGTATGGGGCTGAGAATGACCTTTAACTAGGGATCCACCTGCCTCTACCTCCCAGTCACTGGGGATTACAGATATGGCCATCATCTGTAGGTTCTTAGGCATTTTGGAGTGAAGCTAGAGCCTGTGTCTGCTAGGCAGATTTTACAAACCACACCACTCCTCAGGGCCTCTACTTCTTGTTCCTCCTGTCTCCTTGAAGTGCTGGAGAGTGACATGTGTAAAGTAACTTTTATTCTCCTGATGTGATTGTCATCTCCGAGACTTCCTCCTCCCTCTGCTAACCTAGGCCTAGTCCTGGAAGCTTCTAGCCTCTGTACAATCTTATCTAGGCTTAGAATGTTTTCAGCCTCCAAGACTTACTGCTGAATAAGCTCACCCTTTCTAGTTCTTTCCCATCTCTGGCTGGCTGGTTCAACTAAGCCATTCTGCTCAAACTCCTCTCCCAGCTGACTGATTCAATCTGGCTTCTCTCAGCTTCTTACTGAAAAACTGCTCTGCTTGGCCTCATACTAACTTAGGGGATCTGTTCTAATCTTCTGGCTCCTTCTCATTCTCTGGCTTGTTCTCTCTCTGCAGCCTGCCCCTGCACAACTGTCCCGGTCAGACTGCCTCCTTACTCTCTCGGTCCATCTCTGCACTGCTTCCCTTTCCCTCTCTGCTTGTGAGAGCTGGGCAGATCCTGTCAAATCTTTCTCTGATTTGTCACTTTGTATGACACTCAGTCAGAAAACACTTTCAAACATGGGCGCTTCCTTCTACAAACTACTTTACTTTAGTTGTTTGGGATCTAAGGGCTGAGCCAGACCACAACTAGAAACAGATTTTTTTCTAGTGACACAATTTCCGGGTTCATAGTGTGACCAAATATCTTGCATCAGACCTGAGCCTTACTTATGGGAGGTGAGAGCTTTACCATGGAGCTGCATCCACGACCTTCTTTTTCTCCTGTCTTATTTTGAGATAGGGTATGTTAGCACATGCCTGTAACCCCAGGAGGCTGAGGCAGGAGGATTGAGGTGAGTTTGAGGCCATCCTGGACTCAGCTTTAACACTGAGCCACACACCTAGCCCCTCACTGGGGGATTCTAGGCAGAGCTCTACCACTGAACCATGCCCTAGCTCCTCACTCAGGGATTCTAGGCAGGTGTTCTATTTTTGAATCATGCCCTTAGCCTTTCACTGGTGCATCCTAAGAAGTACTCCACTTTAGAGCCTGATATGGGAAGTTTTTATATCTAGACTTTGAGAGCTAATTATTACTTCGGGTTGGCCTAAAATTCAATATCTTGCCCCAGCCTCCTAAGTGCTGGGATTACAGGTGTGGGCTGCCACCTGGCTCTAAAAGTTTTTAAAATGGGAATATGAGGCCATTATGACACCTGAAAAAAAAACATGTCTTCAGGTTATCTAATATCCAATCAAGGGGTCACAAAAAATACCTTTTTTTTTCAGCTGAGCATGGTGGCTCATACTTGTAATCCCACTTATGAGCACTGGGTAAATTGAGGCAGGAGGAGGCTCATTGGGAGTTTGAGGACAACATGGGCTCCTCAGAGGATGTCTCAAGAAACCAAAAGAATGGGGAAGCTAAGGAGCTGGCTCAGTGAGTAAGAACACTGGTTGTGAAGAGAGAGGAGCCAAGTTGGAATCCACAGCACTTGGGTATAATGTTGGGCATCCACATGTTTCTGCGACTCCAGTGCTTGAGGCAGAGACCATATGGATCTGGGGTCTCACTGCCAAACCAGTCTAGCTGAAACTATATGCTTGAGACCCTGTGTCAAAAATAAGGTGCCAGGCTGGAGAGACAGCTCAGGGGTTAAGAGCACGGCAGTGCTCTTGCAGAGGTCCTGAGTTAAATTCCCAGCACCCACATGGTGGCTCACAGCCATCTGTAACTCCAGTTCCGGGGAAATCAAACACCCTCTTCTGGCCTCTTCATGCTCTAGGTGTGTACTCGGTACACACAGTCTTATTTGCTGGGAAACACTCATAAATATAAAAGTAAATAAACTGTAACAAAACATAAGTTGGCGTGTGATAAAAGATATTTAACATCTGCCTCTGGCCTCCACATGTATGCGTGTGTATAAGCACACAACATGGGCGCCCATACACCCAAGTGCACACATACCTCACATACCAACCACAAAAAGGCTGGGCATGTAGCCCAGTGGTAGATTGCTTGCCTAGTGTGCAGGAAGTCATGAATTTGACCGCAGGCACCGTATAAGGTGGTGCATAGCTATGGTTCTAGTGCCTGGGGGTGGAGCCAGGAGGTTCAGTGACTCATGGTCACCCTTGACTTCATAAAGAGTTCAAGTGCGCCGGGCGGTGGTGGCTCACGCCTTTAATCCCAGCACTTGGGAGGTTGAGGCAGGCAGATTTCTGAGTTCGAGGCCAGCCTGGTCTACCAAGTGAGTTCCAGGACAGCCAGGGCTACACAGAGAAACCCTGTCTCGAAAAAATCAAAAAAAAAAAAAAAAAAAGAGTTCAAGTGAGTCAGTGTGTGTGTGTGTGTGGTGTGTATATATATATTATTATATATATTATTATATATAATCATTGGCCTATGGCCTCCACATGCATGTGTATAGACACAACACGCACCCATACCTACAAGTGCACATATACTGCACATACCAATCACAAAAGGGCTGGGTACGTAGCTCAGTGGTCGATGTACATATATCTCAAATGGGTAATAAGATCCATGGACTGCCTTAGAATGTGAAATACCTACCTTTTTACTGTTTTGTTTTCTTTCTCCCCCCATCTCAGGAACCTCAGCGGGATGATGAGAAGGGCTGAAATGCTGCCAAACCAGGTCCTTCTCTGATGGTGGCTGGGGCTTGGGAGGGGCTTGGGACAGTAAATAAAAATGTAATCTGCTTCCCTGTGTCGGTGTCTGACAATGTCTGCTGTCACCACCACACTCATACCCGACGTCTGAAGCCATCACTTGCTACTGGGCTTTCAGCATCTCCCCCATCTGGTCCATGACAGAGCTGGGAGGAAGGACAGGGAAGGTCTGTACTATGCCCTTAAAGACTCATATGCTAAAGGCTTGGTCCCCAGGCTGTGCTGCTATTGGGAGGTAGTGGAAACCCATTAGGAGGTGAGGCCTAGTGGGAGGAAGTTAGGTTGTGTGCACTAGAAGAGGATATTGGAATCCTAGACCTTTCCTTCCTCTCCTTGCTTCCCACCATGAGGTAAGTGATGATGTATCATGTCACCACAGGCCCAAGGTGAAGGGCCAGTGACTGTGGACTGAGGCCTTTGAAACCATGATCCAAAGAGAACCTTTTCTCCCTTATGCATACTTGATTGTCTCCAGGACTTCAGGACAGTATAGAAAGCTGATTAAATCACTCAGAATACAAGGCTCCTGGTGGTCCAGCCTCGACTGCTCATAGTGTCAAAGCCAGTTTGTAACTTTTGTTATGTCTTCATTTCCAACAGCCCAATTTAAGGCATGTTTGGAAAATGTTTGATCCTCTTGGCACAGCTAAAAGTCTTGAGGCCAGGTAGGCAGTGTTGGCTCACAACTTTAATCCCAGGACTCAGGAAGCAGAGGCAGGCAGACAGGCAGATTCCTAAGTTTCAGAACAGCCAGAGCTACATAGTGAGACCCTGACTCAACCAAACTAAATCAAACCAAACCCAAACCAAACCAAACCAAACCCAAACCAAACCAAACTATTGATGTGGAAAGAGGGATAGTGGTTGATCTCAAAGCTTTCTTCTCTTTTCAAAAATATATTTCAAATTAAAAATATTTTGCCGGGCGGTGGTGGCGCATGCCTTTAATCCCAGCACTTGGGAGGCAGAGGCAGGCAAATTTCTGAGTTCGAGGCCAGCCTGGTCTACAGAGTGAGTGCCAGGACAGCCAAGGCTATACAGAGAAACCCTGTCTCAAAAAAACCAAAAAAACAATATTTTAGAAATTTGAGTGACTTGATAGTTATTATTCTTGTGTATGCAATCAGAGGAAAATTCTGTGAAATCAGTTCTCAGTTCTTTTTCCTTTTTTTTTTTTTTTTTTAAATGAGGTTGACTTTGAATACAAAGATCCAAAGCACTCTGCCTCCTAACTGTTGGGATTAAAGAGACAAGCTACCATGCTCTGCTCCCTCTCTATCTTTAATGAGGGTTCTGGGGAATTAAACTCTTCCAGAGGACTCAGGTTCAATTCTCAGCACCTACATCATAGTTCACTGACACCTCTAACTAACTCCAGTTCCAGGGAATCCTACATCCTACATTTTCTTTGGGCCTCTGAGGGCACCAGGCACGGGCATACACGCAGAGAGAACACACACACACACACACACACACACACACACACACACACACACACTATATATATATATATATATATATATATATTTTTTTTTTTTAAACTGAGTGTGGGGTCATATGCATTTAATCTCAGCATTCCAGCAGGCTGTCTGTGAACTAGAAGCCAGCCTGATTTACATAGTGAGTTCTAGGCTAGCCAGGGTCACTGCATATGAAGTGAGATCTTATCTAAAAAATATAATTTATTGGGGGCTGGAGAAATGGCTCAGTGGCTAAGAGCATTGGCTGCTCCTCCAGAGGTCCTGAGTTCAATTCCCAACAACCTCATGGTGGCTCACAACCATCTGTAATAATATAATCTGATGCCCTCTTCGGCAGATATGTCAACAGAACACTCATATGTATTAATAAATCTTTAAGAAATAAGTAAAAAATATATTTTATTTGTGAGACAGTGGTGGCAGGATGGTGCAGTGTAATGGATAAAGGTGTTCTGGCCAAGCTGGATGACTGGGACCCACGTGATGCAAGAGAAAAATAATTGCTGCACGTGGTCCTCTGGCCTCACATCTGCCACGTGGTAAGGCTACCTCCCTTAAAGAAATGCAAGTCTGAGCACGGAGAGAGCATCCATGTTACAAACTAAACCTCATTCACAGCAGTCATAAATCCCAAAATATTCTTAGCAATAATGCAAGACCTATAAAAGCTTTAAAACACAAGGACATGATGCAAATTGAGAAGGACCACACGCCTGCATAAGAAGATATAACACAGATGGCAAGCTTCGTCACCCACAGATTAAATGCAGCCCAGATAAAAATGCCACTCGTTTTTGGTAAAAAACAAAAACAAAACAAAAAAAGCCACATTGATTCTGAAGTTGCTTTATATATAGAAAAAAAAAAAAAGGGCCAGGTGGTGTTGGCACATGTCTTTAGTCCCAGCACTCAGGAGGCAGAGGCAGGTGGATCTCTTAAGTTTGAGGTGAGCCTGGTCTATGGAGTTCCAGGACAGCCAGGGTTACCCAGAGATCTTACCTTGAATGGAAAAGATAGCAAGTCTCTGGAGATGGGGTGCTCCCAGAGCTGCAAGTGTCCCAAATGAAGACTGGTGTCAGCATTTCACATTTATCACTCACAGTGGCCAAGATTTATTTTTTTCTCGCCTGGGTCTCACAATGTACTGTCAGGCTAGCCTTACACTCAACCATCCTGCCCTAGCTTTCTGAGTCTGAGACTGGAGATGTCAACTATACTTGCCTACTACATGTGGCAAGGCAACTATGTATCAGCCAGGAAACCCCAAAGGTTGAACATGTACAGCTATAAAAATCCCTGCAGGGCAGAAGGATCAAATGCAGTCGATGCTGAGAAGCCATCCATAGTGTACCTCAGAGGGGTGGGTGGGTGTTAAAGATTTATTATGTAGGAATGGGCCATGTGTAGAGGGGACACATTTCGAGGGGCCAGCCCTTGCAGCTTCACATGGTTCCAGGGATCACCAGGCTTCTTGGCAAGCTATTCACCCACTGAACATTTTTCCTAGTTCTGAGCTCAACTGCCCAGGCTACTGTAGACCTTTTCTGGTCTGACGGTCTCACTATGTAACCATGGTTGTCCTGGAACTTACGTCCACCAGGCTGGCCTCAAACCTACAGAGATCTGCCTGCTCCTGTGTCCTGAGTGCAGGGACTGAAGACACATGCCGCCTCTCCTGGCCTCATCGCTGGACCTGCCTGCCTTGGCCTCCGAAGAGGGCTGGGGGAAACACCAGTGCCTTTGCCCTGTACCGGCTTCCATTTATTCATGGAGGTCTATGGAAAGAGCAACCACAAGCACAAGCACAGAACATTACAAAAGCAACGCCGGGGACAGTGACACACACCCTGAGTTCCAAGACCTGGGAAGTAGATTAAGGAATTCATGATCAGACCTTGTTCTGTGAAACCCCATCTCAAAACAAAACAAAACAAAAAAAAAACCCCAATGAACAAAAAACCCAATGAACAAAAACCAAACACCACCACCCCGTCCCCCCAAAAAAAACCCACAGAAAAGCTAGGCAGGAGGCAGGCTAGCTTGGTCTACCCACTTAGCAGGTTCTAAGCCAGCCAGAGTTACAAAGGGAGACCCTGTTTCCAACAAAAAAGTAAGACTGGAGAGATGACTCAGTGGAGTGGGTTCAGTTCCCAGGACCAATATGGGGGATCACAGCTGCCTGAAACTGTTCTGGGGACCCTTCACCCTTTTCTGGTCTCCTCAGTCTCTTGCACCGACATGGTACACATACATATGCATGCAGGCTCACACACATACACATACATCTTAAAAACAACAAAAAGGAAACATTTTCAAACAATCCAGATGTCCAGAAGACAACTAGTTCATTAAATATGTTGATACAGACTTAAATAGTAGTCATTAAAAAAAAAGATATAGAATTACTTCCATTATAACTGAACATATAAAAACCCAAGACTAGGTACTATGTAGTCTTCTTTACATTGCATGTGTATGCACACATTCGAGGTGCTCGGAGGAAATGGATTCTTCTTCCACCTCATGGGTCCCGGGATCAAATTCAGTAATAAGGCTTAGCAGCAGACCCCTTTAACCACTGAGCCATGATCCTACCCTACCTTCAGAAGGACTGGGAGCAGGGAAAGAAGGCTTGGGACTCCTCCGAAGCACCCAGGAGTGGGGGATAACTAGACTGGTACCAGTTCATACACACCTTATAAAACAGTTTTGAAAACCCTACAGAAAACAATTTCCCACCCTAACCCCACCTCTGTATGGATACCTGTTTTTGATTTGGCAGAAAAGTTTAACTTCTTGTAGTATCTTTTGCTAATTTTGAGTCTTGTGTCTGTATCATTTAAATATTAACTCATCTATTTCCACATGGATACAATTACACAAGGTCTTGAAAAATATTCATCTCACAGCACATACATTATTTTCCTATCCGAATATTTACAACTGTCTATAGAACATTCAACACAAGAATTAACGAGACATCGAGCTTCTCAGCTGACAATGAGATGACCCCTAATCCTGAAATGTCCAAGTTGTCACAGCCTTCTTACTCCAACAAAATCCAGGAGCAACTGAGTCTAACAAGCACATTTCCCTGGTTTCTTCCCGCATCTCCGTTGATTTCTATGGTCTTTTTCATTGGTAATTCTTAGACTTCATCTTTGCAAAACCACCGTCCTTCACAGTGAAGCAGCCATGATTTTCAACAAATGCAGGGGAGGGAAAGATTGCTGACAGTCACAAGGTGGAAGTCAGAAGAGTACTCTTTGCTTGTCAGCCTCAAGCCTCCAGTGTCCATCTCTTCCTGGGCCTGTTTCATTCCACCCTGCCCATGGCTGGGTTTCTCACCTCCTGACGTCCGCCCAGACATCTGCCTTTGCCCTTGATCCTAAGAGTCACCTAACTTCCTGGACACCAATCTTCTTTTTTTTTTTTTTTTAATTTTTTTTTTTTTTTTTTAATTTTTAAAAGCCTGTAGGCCGAGCTGGCCTCCGACTTGTTACTTAGCGGAGGATGACCTCGAACTCCTGATCCTCCAGGCTCCTCCCTCCTGAGGCTGGGATTATAGGCGAAGGCCATCCCTCAGTCGGCGGTGGGCCGTGGGCGTCGGAGGCCATGAGCGCCAGCAAAAAGGCGCGGGCGTCCGAGTCCATCTCCGGGGGGTTGGCGTCGAAGGCCGCCTCCCTGGCCCTGCAGCCCTCCACGAACAGCCGGCGGCGCTCCTCGATGTCGTGGAGCACCCTGGTGGGGATCAGGGGGTTGGTGTGCAGGTAGTGTTGGAACATCCGCTGCTCGTACAGCTCTAGAAGGAGGAGCGGCGCGTGGACGTGCGGGATCGCCATCAGGCCCGCCACGCCGGGGAACTGCCCGGGAGCCAGGCCCGGCGCCTGCGCCATGGACCGGGCGGCTCTGGCCAGCGGACTTTCCTGGGCTTCGGGGACCTGATTGCCTCCGCCCATTCCCGCCTGCAGGACGTCGCCGACGCCGTTCATGGGGCTCAGGTCCGGGATCCTGCTCTCTCCAGGCAGCTCGGACATTGCGGACCGCTGAGTCCTCAGAACCACCTAGGAACCTGCTCCGGCGGCAGTGTGAAGCTGTGCGCATGCGCGGGCCTCGGCACCCTGGAAACAAAAGTGCTTGCGCAAGTACGGTGCCCGGACTTCTATCTCCCTCTAGGGGTGCCGCGTGTCATTACCGCCATGACCGCCTCCAGTTCTGAACCCAGTAGGAGGCTGCATCACATTCTTTAATGGTATTGTTGTTTTGTTTGAGGCAGCGTCCATATACCCTTGGCTGGCCTGGAACCCATATATACACTCAGATCCGCCTGCTTCTGCCTCCAGAAAACTGGAATTAGCAGAGGAGGCACACGCCTTTGATACCAGCACTCCAGAGGCAGAAGCAGGTGTATCTCTGAGTTTGAGGCCAGCCTGGTCTACAGAGCGAGTTCCAGGACAGCCAGGGCCATACAGAGAAACCCTGTCTCGAAAAACAAACCAACTAACCAACAAACAAGTGTATAGGAGTTTTGTTACAAATTTGTATATGCACACCATATGTGTGCCTGGATCCCAAGGAGATCAAAAGAGGGCATTGGATCCCCTGGAACTGGAGTTACAAAGTAGTTGTGAACTAGGCTAGAGATAGCTCAGTGGTTGAGAACTTGCCTAGGGTGTAAAGTCCTGGGTTTGATCACTATCCGAGAGGCAGAGGAGAGAGAGGAGAGAGAGGAGAGAGAGGAGAGAGAGGAGAGAGAGGAGAGAGAGGAGAGAGGAGAGAGGAGAGAGGAGAGAGGAGAGGGAGAGGGAGAGAGAGAGAGAGAGAGAGAGAGAGAGAGAGAGAGAGAGAGAGAGCTGGAAGAAGAGACAGTGCTCTTAACCACTGAGCCACCTCTCCAGCAGGAACAAGGTAGTTTTAGCTACCACACAGGTGCTGGGAACTGAACCTGGGTGTCTGCAAGAAAAAGTGCTTTTAGCCTCCGGGCTGTTTAGTGTGCCTGTGGAGGGCAAAGTCAACTTTGTGGACTTCTCTCCTTCCACCCTTATGAACTCAAGTTGCTAGTTGTGCTTGCCTCTTGCCTCTGGCTTCTGTGTCACATTTAGTTTTGCGTGTGCACAGACGTTCGAGCCGTGGCATGTGTAGGGGATCAGAAGGTAACTTTTAAGAGGAAGTTCCATCCTACCGCGTGGATCCAAACTCATTGTCAGGTTTGGCAACCGAAGGCCCTACCCAGTGACCCATCTTCCTGGCATATTTTCTCGAGAAGTTTCCTTCTCAGGAAAGATCAGTTTTTGCTCTGCATCGCGGCTCCTGCAGCTGTTTCTCTCGGTACTTCCACGCCTCTTTTCACCACACAGCGGCACCTCATTTACCTGAGCGTAATACACTGTTGTATCTCTCCCATGGTTGCAACTCCCTGTCAATAATCTTAAAAAACTACAAGAGAGCTGTCTGTGGTGGAGCACAGCTGCAACCCCAGTCTTCGGGTGGTAGAGGCAGGAAGATGAGATCATGTTTATCCATGGCTACTCAGCAAGTTCTAGGCCAGCCTGGGCTAATGTGAAAAGTGTGGGAAGTGCCATTTGCATCCAATCACCTTCAAAATGGCCCGGTCTCAGTCACATAATCAACTCTGCATCTGCCTTCTTGTGCCTTTGAGGAATCCAGAGTTCACATGTCTCTAACCTGTCAATGCTGTCCCCAACACTGTAGCAGCTGGGGCTGTAGCAGCTCAAGCCTGTAACCACAGCTACTTAGGTGCCTGATGCAGGAGGACAAAGTTCAAGGATAGCTTGGGGTACAGAGTCCAAGGACAGTCTTGGCAACTAAGTAAGACTGTGTCTCGAAGTAAAAATAAAAATGGGGTTAGGGGACCAGTGAGATGCTCAGTGGGTGAAGATGCTGATGTTTTGAGTTACATCCCTAGGACCCACACGATGGAAGGAAAGCCAGCTCCTGCAGCTCAGTGGTGTTGCTCTGGACTCAATCAGCACTTGAGGCTGAGGCAGGAGGAATTCTGTGAGTTCCAGTCCTGCCAGGGCTACACATAGTGAGACCCTCTCATACACACAAAAGCTTGTTAGTAAATTTGAAAAAAAAATTAAGATCATACTGTTATCCTCAACATGACTTCATAATTCACCATGGTGGATCTGATATAACCTAGGATCACTTTTATAGATTCTGGGTTTTGAAACAGGATCTTGCTACAAAGTCAAAGTTAGCATCTTCCAGATGCTGCCTCCTCTGTGCTGGGTTTACAGGTGTGTACCATGTCCGCTATGTTTATAACCTGAAGAAGCCTTTGACAAAATTCAACAAACTTTCTTTTAAAAAACATGTTATTTTTCATTTATGTGTGTACTTACGTATTTCTGTGTGAATGTGTATGTACACCTGTGTGGGTGTCTTAGTCAGGGTTTCTATTCCTGCACAAAACATCATGACCAAGAAGCAAGTTGGGGAGGAAAGGGTTTATTCAGCGTACACGTCCACATTCCTGATCATCACTGAAGGAAGTCAGGACAGGAACTCACACAGGGCAGGAACTTGGAGGCAGGAGCTGATGCAGAGGCCATGGAGGGGTGCTGCTTACTGGCTTGTTTTCCTTGGCTTGCTCAGCTTGCTTTCTTATAAAACCCAAGACCACCAGCCCAGGAATGGCACCACCCACAATGGGCCCTCCCCTCCTTGATCACTGATTGAGAAAATGCCTTACAGCTGGATCTCCTGGAGTTATTTCCTCAAGAAAGGCTCCTTTCTCTGTGATAACTCCAGCTTGAATCAAGTTGGAGTTATCAAAACCAGCCAGTACAGTGGGTGACCTTGGGGGCCAGAAAAGAGAACTGGATCCATTGGAGCTGGAGTTGTGGGGTGGTTGTGAGCTGCCCAACATGGGTACTAGGATCCAAATTCTGGTTCTCATGATTGAGCAGCAAGTGCTCCTACTACCTGAGCCATCTCTCCAGCCCCAACAACCATTTTTCTTTTTAGCTTTGTGTGTATGAGTGTTTTGCCTGCGTGCATGCATGCCTGATGCCTGTGCAAGTCAGAAGATCAGATCCCCTAGAACTGGAATCACAGATGTCTGTGACTGTGAGCTGCCATGTAGATGCTAGAAACTGAACCTGGGTCCTCTGCAAGAGCAGCAGTGCTCTTAATTACTGAGCCGTCTCTCCAGAGATGGGTAGATGGCTATGGAAAGAATTTGTAGCAGTCATGATCACTGACCACATTATACAGAATGCAGTGGCCAAGGAGCCAATAAACAGAAGTCGGGGGGGCTGGAGGGATGGCCCAGTGGTTTAGAACACTGGCTGCTCTTCCAGAGGACTTGGGTTCAATTCCCAGCTCCCACATGGCAGCTCAGAAATGTCCGTAACTCCAGTTCCAGGGGATCTCACACAAAAACACATACAGGCAAAATGTCAATGCACATGAAAAAAAGTCAGAAGGCCAGAGAGATGGCTCAGGGTGAGAGCCCTTGCCATATGCTCTGGTGTTTTCTGTTGCTGCTATAAAACAAATGTGGGGAAGAAAGGGTTTATTTCAGCTTATAATTCTAAGGTCTTGGTCCATCACTGAGGGAAGCCACAGCAGGAACTGAAGCAGAGACTGCAGAGGAACACTGCTTACTGGTTTCCTCTTCTGGCTTGTCCATCTACTCTTCCTACAGACAGCACTGCCCACAGTGGGCAGGGCCTTTCCACACCAATCAGCAATGAAGAAAATGCCTCACAGATTTACCCAAAGGCTAATATGCTAAAGGTAATTCCTCACCTGAGGTCCCTTTCCCCAGGTAAGTCAAGCTGACAACCAAGACTGGCTATCACACTGTGCATCCATGAGGGCCTTCACACTGCATCCATGAGGGTCTTCACACTGTACACCCACGAGAGCCTGAAATTTGGATCTCAACATCCATGTAAGAAGCTAAGCATGACCATATGTGCTATAACCCCATCTCTGTGAGGTAGAGACAGAAGGAGGCCATCAGCTTAGCTCTAGGTTCAGTGAGAGACCATCTCAAGGAAAGTGACAGAAGTCATCTGACATCCTCTTCTGGCCTCTGCACATATGGACACACATACCCCACATGTATGTGTATACCACACACATGAACACATACACTGAAAAGTCAGAGAAGAATCATTAGAACAGCTACAAACAGTAACATAATTGAGTATATTGACAGGTTATCAGTGAAACGAGTAGAAACTAATAATTTTTGAAGAGATAAAGAAGCTTTTAGAATATATAATAGAAATAACCTTGTAAAAGATAAAATACAGGGCTGGAGAGATATCTCAGTGGTTAAGAGCACTAGCCGTTCTTCTACAGGACCTGGGTTCAATTCCCAGCACTCACGCGGCAGCTCACAGTCTTCTCTAACTCCAGTTCCAGGGGGTCAGACATCCTCTTGTAGCTTCCTTGAGCACCTGGCATTCAAGTACACAACATTAATGCAGACAAGAGGTGAAATATCTAGAAACAACTAGACCTGTGAAAGACCAATTTTAGGTGAATTCATCTAACATTAGTACTCTCCAAACAAAACATTTATACTCAAGGATACAGAGAAGTTTTTAAACATCTGTGTGTGCTTGTTTTCATGTGTGCAGGTGTTCATGTGGAGGTTAGAGGTCAATCCCCAGTGTTCTTTGTGATCATTCAACCTGTCTTCTGAGACGGGTCTCTTGCTGGGACCCAGGGCTGCTGGCTTGTCAGAGAACTTCAGGAACCCTCTGTCTGTACCACCTGTGTTGGGGCTACGTGTGCGTGTGTGTATGTCGCCTCATGTTTCCTATGTGGGTCTGGGAAACCTTGTAAAACAAGTATTTTATAGACTGCTGAGCCCCAGCCCTAACTTTTATTTTTTGAGCCAGGATATTTAGCCAAATATCAAACTTATGGTGGCCTCCTACATTCTGGGATGACAGGCATGAGCTGTCACTATTTGGTCTACAAAGTGTTTAAAAACCATGAAAACACCTGGGCAGTGATGCCACACACCTTTAAGCCCAGCATGCAGGAGGCAGGGGCAGGCTTGGTCTACAGAGCAAATTCCTGGGCAGCCAAGACAACAGAGAGATATTGTACTGAAAAACCAAAAAAATAAAAATAAAAAATAAATGTGAAAACAGCTCATTTGGACAGAAAGACTTCTGTATCTTTTTATTTATCATTTATTTTATTTTATTGAGACAGGGTTTCTCTGAGTAGCCTGGGCTACAGACCAATAGACCAGGCCTGCCTCTTCTGGGATTAAAGGCAAAGGCAAGTATCAACATACCTAGCTGAGGAGCTCCCTACCGCACCGGTGTGACTGCTCACACATGTAACCCCAGCCTTTGGAAGACAAGACATGTGAATCCTTAGTTTCAGGCCAGCATAGGTTAAAAGTGAGAGTCTGTCTTGAACCAAATATGACAAAACACAGCTCAAAAGAAAGATTGAGGAGCTGGAGAGATGGCTCAGAGGTTGAGGGCACTTGCTGCTCTTGTAAAGGCCTGGGTTTGGTTTCTAGCATCCCAAAGATTGCACATAATTCCAGTTCCAAAGCACCCAATGCCCCCTTCCGGCTTTCTGAGGCACTTCACGCACAAAGTGAACATACATAAATGGGAACAACAGCTCAGACACATTAAAGATAAATACTTTAAAACAAAAAGTATCTTACTATAAAATAAAGGTATTTAAAATCAGTACCTTAAAGACAGCAGTTATTCCTAGGTTATAATGTGATTTTAATAAACTAGGAACACTGAAGGTGCAGTGGGTCCTGCCTTTAATCCCAGCACTTGGGAGGCGTGGGCAGGTGATCTCTGTTTCATCAGCTGCCCCCCGCCCCAGGAAAAATGAGCATAAATAACCAGAAACAGTATTACTTCTTTGAATAAGGCCCAAATGGTTCAAGATAAAAACGAAATCTCCAGAGAAACCCTGTCTTGAAAAACCAAACCAAACCAACCAACCAACCAACCAATCAGAGAGAGAGAGAGAGAGAGAGAGAGAGAGAGAGAGAGAGAGAGAGATCATACACACTAATAAAACTTTGGAACTCAAAATCTTGCAGAGTTTAGGGAGAAACAAAGAACCTAAGCAGGTTAGTTGACACAAGTCTGGTGACTGGTGTGATCCCTGAGCCCACATCAAGGATAAAAACAAGATCTTTCAGAAAAGCCAAATAACTAGAAAAGTATAACTGTAACTCATATCACAGACTATTGTCATACCTAGTGTTGCTAATACATAGTCGGTTATCACAGACATTAAGGAAACTATTAGGGGGAGAAATGGATAAAGAATGTGGACAATCAGCATGGCAATAGTGGCACATGTATTTAATCCCAGCACTTGGGAGGCAGATGCAGGGGATCTCTTGAGTTGGAGAAGAGCTGGGGCTACACAGAGAAACACTGTCTAGAAAAAACAGAGAATCTGGACCAGTCATGAGAGAGGAAAAGGAACTAGATTTTTGTGGTGCTGGGGATCAGACTCAAGAGACTTGTACATTCTGTAAGTGGCAGATGCTCTATCACTAAGCCACGCCCCCAACCCCTCACTGGAGGATCCTAGGCAGGGGCTCTACCACTGAGCCACGCCCCCAGCCCTCACTGGGGGATTCTAGGCAGGGGCTCTACCACTGAGCCACGCCCCCAGCCCTCACTGGGGGATTCTAGGCAAGTGTGCTTTCAATGACATACATATTTTGATCCCCTTTTTCATTCTTAAATGTAAAGATAACTTACAATAAAAAAACCTTAAAAGTGATAGATTTTTTTTTTTAACCATCAGTCTGGTAAGCACTGTACATCTGATACTTGAGCATACTGGCTAGGCAGTCAGAAAATATCCATTTATCGATCACTGATGGCAGCACCAGGAGGCCAATTAGCTGTATCTGTAAAGTTACAAAGGCAAGCCTTCGGCCCAGGATTGTCACCTTTAGAAATCAGACTACAGATATTACCAAGGACAAAAGCATAAGAAGCTAGTAAGATGCACTGTCAATTTTATGGAGACTTAAAGTAAAAAAAAAGTAGTAGGTATACAACACCATCAAGTGTAAGACTTATTCCACCTTGGAATGGTAGACACAAAACGTGTTCAGAACTGAAGCAGTATGCACCTGCACACGGGCCACTCGGTGTGCACAGGAGTCACCCTACCAGAGGAGGCGTCATACTGCCAGGGGTACGTGATGGGAAACAGGCTACTGTCCATCAGTATATTTCCGGTTCATTGCAGCATAACCACAGAATGCGAAGGAATCAACTAGAAATAATGCAGTAATAATGCAGCCCTAAGGAGTAAACGTACTGGTCAGTAAGGTTCTTCAAGGCATTTCATAATAAATCACAATACGCAAACCAAAATATGTCAACTTTGTGAAGAAATAAAATATTATGTATAAATAACGAAATAAGGACAGAAACTGCCTTCAGAGGCTGCAAGGAGGGGAGCACAGAAGACTTTCAGGCCCTTCATATTCTTGGGGCTTATGAATAGACGAATTACAAAAACAAAACTTTTAAAAAATGAAAAATAGAATCCCAGAAATTTGGTATGTTTGAAAACACGATTTATCACATACTATATACAATATTTATGTTGCTTGCCATTCGCAACGTCTCAGAAACACAAAATCCGTCTTACACTACACACTCATGTTGACTCTGAGGTGAAGACTGTGTGTGTTCTGACAAGGTCAAGTTCTTGACATAAACTTCGTCCTAAAACCAGTTTTAACTCTTCACGCTGATGTTTCTTCGTCGTGGGCTCTACTACTGGCAATTTTAAGTCTTTAAAGTTTTACAACACCATCCTTTACTTATTAACGAAGCCACGAGGATGGTCATTTTCCATGACACAGGAAATCTCAACCACTCATAAACTCAAGAAATCGTAGCGGAGTCTTACGATGCTTTCGACATTTCCCACCCACCCCAATTTTCTGACGCCTTCCCCCCTCCAACGAAGCCCTGACTCATTCTCTTTCGGACTTCTGAAAACCAAGTTGCAGGATGGGGTTTCACTCGGATGCCGAGGTTTGGGTGCAGTGCCCACCCCCGAGCCCGACTCCTCACTCTCTGTGGATGAACTTATCGCAACCCAGTTCTTCTATTAGAGGATTGATCACCTCTGACGCAGTCAGGGCTATGGTAAACGTTAAAATGTCAAAATCCACCCTCTGGGGGTTGCGCAGGTACTCTATGTCGAAGGCTGCCTCCCTGGCTCTGCAGGCCTCCACGAAGCGCCGGCGGCGCTCCTCCAGCTCCTGGATCCGGCCGGGGGCGATCGGGTAATTCTCCAGGTAGTGGCGCAGGAACTGCTGGTAATTGATGCCTAAGACGCTGAGGGGGTGGCGGAAGCGCATGTACGGCATCGCCGCCAGGCCGCCCGCCCTGGACCGGGGCCTGCCCTCCGGAGCCTCCTCCTCAAGCGGCTCGCCCAGCAGCCGGGCCACCTCCGCCATCCGGGCTTCCCTTGATCCCGCCGCCACCGGGCCTTCACGGGCCGCTGCGCCGCCACGGGCCGCCGCCGCCGGGCCTCCCCGGGCTCCCGCCGCGGGGCCACCCCGGGCCTCCGCCGCCCTGCCTTCCCGGGCTGCAGCCGCCCGGCCTCTCCTGGCCGCCGGGGCTGCGGAGACTTCCCGGGCCGCCGCCATCCGGCCTCCCCGGATCTCCTCAGGTCGCACCGGACCCGGGAGCGCACGCCGCCCGCCGCCTACCTCGGCCTGCCGCAGCCCGCGGTCGCCGCTCGCTGCTCCCGTCCGCCGGACGCTGCTGACTGCGGGCAGCTGCGACATGTCGGACCGCGGGGTCAGCACCGCTGCTCGCGGAGATGCAGGAATAACGGGACAGTGAGGCCCGGGGCGTTCACGCGAGGGCGCGTACACGAGCGCAATGCGCACGGGTAAGCGTCGTGTGCCCCGCCATCTGCGCAGGCGTAGCTCCAACGCCGAAGCCGAGGAGCAGTGCGCACGCGTGTCCTCCGGTCTAGGGCACTTACTACCTAGCTGTCAGAAGAGCCATTGCACCCTTTCGGTTGAAGGGTGGGGATCTATTTCACATTTCTACCAACCGGTTTAAGTTTCTAAATTTAATTTTAGTTTAAAAATTAGTCTTTAAAGTTTTGTTTATTTGTATGTATTTTTTTTATGTACATAATGGTTTGCTTGCGTGTTTGTATGCGCATCGCTTACATACAATGCCAGCAGAAACCAGAAGAGGGCTTCTGCAATTCTCTGGAACTGGAGTTAGGGGAACTCTGCTGAGTGCTGGGATTTGAACCTTTACCAGAGTAGTTAGTGCTCTTAACCTTGCAGCCACGTCTCCAATCTCTTGGTTGTGTTTTTGAAACAGTTTCATGAAGCTCAGACTGCCAAGGATGGCCTAATCTCCCTGCCTCTGCTTCTTGAGTCTGGGATGTCAGGCATGTCTCACCATGCCTAGATAGTTAACTAACCTAGTTTAGGCTATTATTAACTATGTTAACCTATTGACTGTACTATGATTTATCAAAGCTAAAACATAAATAGATAGACTGTTAACTGAACCATAAAGGACAAGGTGGCACAGTGGGTAAAGTCACTTTCCCCAAAGTCTGATGACCAGAAACTCACATGATGGAGGGAGAAAACTGAACTCCAGGAGCTGTTCTCTGCAGTCTTCGTGCGTGTGAACATGTCGAGAAAAGAACTGGACAGCAAAAGCGAGTAACCGTCTCCTGTGAGTCAGCTGCTCACAGGCACGCTAGACCTCTAGTGAAACTGCTCAAACATCTTGGTGTGTACTGGTAGCCAAGCCCTTCCTGTCACAGATGTCACTTAGTCAATTATCTATTTTTCTTTGTGGACTCTTAAATATCACTCTTTCCCAAAATCAGACCCAGAGTTGAGAAAACAAGTTTTGGAAATGGAAGGGGCTCTAGATGTGCTGAGCATGGTAAATATGGCTCTGGCAGACCTCACTCTTCCCTTCTATTCCCAATGCTTTACTAAGAAAACTGTAAAATTCCGTCCCTAAAGCTGGCCACTAAGGTCTATTCCTTCACTTGGTCACTTCCTCCTCCTGAAGCTGACTATCAAGGTCCAGCTTCCAAAGCATTGAAGTCTAGTAATCAAAAGCTCCCTTTGGCTGTCCTAATTAACCTGTCCAATCAAAATTAAACACCTCACCTTATCACGGGGTTTCCCTCCTAATAATGCTATTCCTTGTGGACCAAGCATTCACACATATGAGTCTGTGTGGGCCATTCCTATTCGAGCCACCTCAGTTGTGTGTGTATTTTTTTAAAGGCTCACAGCATCTCCCTGAGCATCCTAGGAACCAAGTCTTTAACATGCAGACTTTGAGGGATATTCATCTAAACTGTAGAAATAGTACAAGAAGGTGTGGCAGCTCAGCTGTCGGTCATGCTGTGTAGCAGCTTTCTCTGAGAGGGAAACACTCCAGTCTGCAGGTAAGCTTCTTAAGCAGGAAGGTAAATATCTCAAAATGGCTTCAGGAAGTCCCTGAAACTGACCAGATTCACTAGGCCTCTCCTTCCCAAAGTAAACAAGCTAAGCTGCTGAGAGTCAGTCTTAGACAAGCCAAGCTGCAAAGAAGACTCTTAGACCAGACCAGCTGCCTGGAAGAAGCAGAAACCAGCTAAGCTGCCAGGAAGAGGTTTAGACCAATTGAGTCGCTTGGAAGGACACTCTTCAACATGCTTAGCTGTCTCCAGGGTGTGCTGTGTGCTCCATGTTCTCAGCTTTGTAAGCTGTCACTCATGCTGGGGCTTTAGTGATATAGCTTGTTTGTGAGTCATTTCTGCTCCTGAAGGAACCCCAATAAAACTCATTTGTTCATCAAATTCGACTTTGGTGATATCTGTACTGATCTGTTGTGGGCTCTGAAAGGGTCGGAATTGGCCCAGTACCCCTAAGACCAAGCATATATCCAGCATCTATTACCTGCCAAACCGTCACTCCAGCCCTTGCCTATTGGAATCAGAGGTTCAGATGCAGTGCCACTCAGCACCACGGACAGCACCAGAGGATTTCCCGATTGGGAGAGTGAGGCAGCAAGCTCAGTATATTTTCTTTTTCTTTTTTTTAAAAAAACTAAACTAATAAAATTTATTCTAAAGTATACAATTCAGTATTGACATATTTTAAGTCATCAAAATAATTTATAATAGTTAAATGCCCCTTCAACATACACGATATCTTCTGAAACTAAAAGTAATGTGCACTCAACCAGTCTTTAAAATCTATTTGGAGCACTAAACATGATAGAAGTAGAAAGAATATCTCTTATGAAATCCTCTATGAAAGAAAATTGTGACAAGTTCCTGATTAGACCGAAACCATTTCATCTCCAAGGGCAAATACGTGGTGTAACTGTGGCTTCACAGAATGAATTGGGTAGTGTTCCTTCTGTTTCTGTTTTGTGGACCAGTATATTTTCACAGAGAAGAATTTACCGCAGGTTGTCCTCCGACCTTCATGACAGTAAGCACCTGTGTGCTTGTGCACACTACACACACACACACACACACACACACACACACACACAGGCACATTGAATGCTGTAGTCAGTATCTCAGACTTTTTGTTGTTTCTGAGACAAAGTTTTTCATGCAGCCCTGGCTTTCCTGGAACATACTAAGTTGACAAGGCTGGCTTTGGACTCATAGACTACCTCCCAACTATGAGGGTTAAAGCATACAACACATGCCCGGTAGTGGTGGTGCATGCTTTTAATCTCAGCGCTCAGGAGGCAGAGGCAGGCAGTTCTCTGAGTTTGAGGCCAGTGTTATCTACAGAGTGAGTTCCAGGACAGCCAAGACTATACAGAGAAACCCTGTCTTGAAAACAAAACAAAACAAACAAAAAAAACCAACCAAACAAAAACCCAACCAACCAACCAACTCAAACAAACAAACAAAGCATATAATGACACTGCACCTGGCTTGTTGAGAACCACACTACCAAAAGCCTTGGGGGCTAAATTGTTAGAGCTCGCACTGCCCCAAACTGCTCCAGCTCATGAGTTCAGTAAGAGAGAGAGTGAGGACGGACACGAAGAATGGAGAATAGACAGAGTGTGATTCAATCCCATTTATTCTTCAGTCTCTCTTCTCTCCAAGTCCCTAGTTCCAGCTGTAATAAGTCTCAAGTCCTTCTCCCTAGTTCTAGCTGTAATAAGTCTCAAGTCCTAATTCTAGTACTAAGTTGCTAGTCTCTTCCCAGTTCCAAGTTCCCAGTTCCAAGATACCTTCTTCTGTCTGCCTCTCACCTTTTATATGTCTCACTTCTAAGTCATGCCTTTAAGTCACGCCCTTAAGTCATGCCTGCCTCTGCCTCCCAAGTGCTGGGATTAAAGGCTTGTGCCACCACCGCCTGGCCCTAATAATCTAATGTCAAGTAATCTGTTGCTTTTCTCTGTCTGCCTCTCGCCTTTTATATGTCTCACTTCTAAGCCACGCCTCTAAGTCACGCCCTTAAGTCATGCCCTTAGGTCTTGGCTCTAAATCTGATCTCTAAGTCTCACACACCCAAGGGAAGATTCTGGGTATCTAAAACAAGATGTTATCAGAGTGTGCTCAGCTGTTGCAGGCTCTTGTAATCAAGTCTCTTGTCAGGGTATATGGCTCAAGATGGCTGCAGGGGTGATAGCTGCCTTCTGTTGGCTCCCCCACAAAGCCAGTTTTCCAAACATCATGATCAGATCAGCAGTGCCAGTTTGCAGGAGACATCTAGGGTTAACAATGCTCAGACTTGCTCAGAGAAGAAGGGGAGAGTTATTGGACTTTCACCTGAGTTGGCACCTGATCCTCCCACACATTTGTCTGCCATTGTGCCCTGATTGTGGGTGGCCCCTGGAGTAAACAGTGTGAAGTCAGTGTGAAGTCAGTGTGAAGTCAGTGTGAAGTCAGTGTGAACGAACTCCATCCCCGGAGATTGGGGGAACCATTATCCGGCTAAGTGAGACTTCACAGTGCTGCAGCTTTGGAACCTCAGGCTCCTGTCAGCAACCTCCACCCATGCTCTGTAAATACACCCAATATACTCATTGGTTCCCCAGGTTGAATTTTGTTGTTCATCTCTGGGACCATGGAGGTGGGAGACTATATTGTCCCTTTAAGGGGGCTGTGGGTGAAGCAACCAGACCCCATAATGTAAAGAAACCAGGCCACACCCTTTTCCAGGGTCTCCCTGGGAGAGAGTAAGGAAGCAACTTTTCTGTGGCCAACAGCACGCTCTCTCTCTCTCTCTTTCTCTCTCTCAAGATTTGTTTATTTTTATTTATATGAGTACACTGTAGCTGTCTTCAGACACACCAGAAGAGGGCATCAGATCCTGTTACAGATGGTTGTGAGCCACCATGTGGTTGCTGGGAATTGAACCCAGGATCTCTGGCAGAGCAATCAGTGCTCTTAACCACTGAGCCATCTCTCCAGCCCCAGACAACAGCTCTTAATTTGTGATACCTGGCTCCCCCGTGCTTTTTCCTGTGTATACTATATTAAACTAAATCATATGGTACAAAACCTCCCAGTAGACCCCTCAAAACTTAAAGAAGCCAGATATTTCTTTATTTCCTTTGGGGGATTTCTTGAAGGTATTTCTCTAAACATACCTCCCCATTCATGATCTCTCTCTCTCTCTCTCTCTCTCTCTCTCTCTCTCTCTCTCCTACTTTCACTTTTAAAAACATTATAACATTATTATAACATTATTATTTTTTTAAGGTGTGAGAGATGCCTGGCAGGTGTATATGTTGTTCAGGAGGCTTACACTTGCCTGTAACTCTAGCTCCAGGAGGTCCAATACTCAGGCATGTGTGAGAGATCTTCGAGGTTGACCCATCAATCACGTTAGCTCATACCCTGCTTTGTGTAGGCAGGACTTTCTGTAGATGTTTGCAGACCCCTCATTTATCTTGAGTAGGCAAGCAGTTTTTACAGGAGTAGAACTAGCAGTTATCTCCTATGAACCTTTATATCTTGTAATTACAGCTGAGGCAGCAAACAATTTTGTAAGATTGGACGGTTTTTAAGAATAGCCTAGCAATTCCAAGAAAGAGGAAGTGAGCTGACAGAGTACAACTTATACAAGCTAGGAGCTTGCATACTAGAGGAGATATATATGTATATATATGTATATATTATATGTTTCTATACACACATATACATATATATACATATATGTGTGTATAGACATAATGTATATACATTAAGCACAGTAATTAAAACCATAAATGTAATATTAACCATCACAGCATCTCCCCAGGGAAGGAGTCCTTACTCCAGCACTCAGCAATTTGCAAAAGAACATGGTGTGACTTTTCTAGTACAATGTGCAAAAATAAACCTAAAACAAGTCACAGAAGTAAAAGTTTTAGAATGAAGAGGTAGTGGTGTTATGGGTTTGGGGTCCAGAGAGTCACCCATGTGGCCACGAATATATTTTAACAAAGAGACTTTTATTCAGATACTGGTCTATACGCTAGACTCAGATTGGGGATTCCCCAAGTATAACTCGCAGCCACATAGGTCAGGGGCGTATAAAAGCAAAAGCAAAGAACATAAAGTTACAACTTGTTTTGCACATAGAGGTCTTTCCGGTGTCCTAGTTATCTCCAGCAAAAACAAGATTTTCTTTACAGAATCAGAAACAAGGACTAACTTTGTGACCTATTATCTCGAATAAACAATAGTTTCATTAGAGTTGTACAGGCCAGACAATTACAAAAAACACCCTTACTGCCCTTAGCCATTGGTAAGTCCAATTTTGCTTTATAGTTCTTTTAAAAACATTTATTTTATTTTATTAATCTTTCCATTCTTTTACATCTCAAATGATATCCCACTTCTCAGTTATCCCTCCACAAGCACTCCTCATTCCACAACTTCCTTCCCTTCCCTCCCTTCCCTCCCCTTTGCCTCTATGAGGGTGCTCCCACACCTGCCCATCCTTTCCTGCCCCACCCCTCCAGCATCCCCCTATGTGGGGAGCATCAAACCTCCACAGGACCAAGGACCTCCCCTCCCTTTGATGTCAGACAAGGCCATCCTCTGCTACCTAGTATCTGGAGCCATGGATACCTCCCTGTCCCTGGTTGATGGTCTAGTCCCTGGGAGCACTGGGTGGTCCTGCCAGCCAGTATTGTTCTTCCTATGGCATTGCAGTCCTCCTCAGCTCCCCAGTCCTTCCAACAGCTCCCCCACCATGGTCCCTGAGCTCACTCAGTCTGATGGTTGGCTCCACATCTGCCTTGGTCAGTTGCTGGCTGAACCTCCCAAGGAGCAGCCACACCAGGTTCTTGTCAGCAAGTGCTTCATGGCAATGGTAACAGTGTCTGGTTTGGTATCTGCAGACAGAATGGATCCCCAGGTGGGGCAGTCCCCGGATGGCCCTTCCTTCAGTCTCTGCTCCAAAAACAGACATTTTAAACTTTGGTTCTTTTGTTTGTTTGTTTGTTTGTTTGTTTATTTATTTATTTATTTTTGGTTAGTTTTGTTTTTTGACAAGATTTATTTGTGTAGTCCTGGCTGTCCTGGAACTAGTTCTGTAGACCAGGCTGGCCTCCACAGAGATCCCCCTGCCTCTGCCTCGGGAACATTGGGATTAAAGGCGTGTACCACCATTGCCTATCTTAGTGTTTTCTGAGCTACGTCTCTAAACTCTGGATGATAGTGGCACACACCTTTAATCCTAGCCCTCAGGAAGCAGAGGCAGGCTGATCTCTGAGTTGAGGCCAGCCCAATCTATAGAGTGATATAGGCATAAATTTTTTGTAGCCTATTTTTAATAAATGTTCAACCTCTCCTGTTGCCCACCACCCAGCAGAGGTAGTGGAAGAGAAAAGTTATTAGAATGTGGGCGAAGTGGACCTGTTTAGCAGTAGTTCTTTGGGTGCAAGCTTGATCTTTGGCTGCGGTTCAGTCCCATAGCAAACTCTAAATATGACTCGGCAACTGCAGACCAGTCCTCTCGGCAGGCAGACACCACACACTAACCAGCACCAGTAGTTCAGTCTTGAAGAAACTGCAAGGCTGGCCAACTTGCCTTGAAGTGAGACCTCTGAAGTCACAAGCTGCCACAGGAACCTCTGAGCAACAGTTCTTGGGCAAATTTCTCTCAATGGCTGCATTATCACAAGTTTAGCTCAGCGACACCATATAAGGCAAACCAATAATGTGTGCCTTTACTGAAGAATGGTGAGGCGGAGCAAACCAAACCAAGGCTCAGTTCTCGTCTCCCACTGTCTCAGGGGACATAGTTATACTTCTTCATCACATGTCCTTTCTTGTATCTGCTATAGCAAAACATCCTTTTATCTGTGTCTGCTTCAGGAAAACACTCTTTCAAGTGTCTGCTTTAGCAGAACATCCTTGCACCGGTGTGACCCAGCAAAACATCATTTGACATAACTGACTTAGCAAAGAAACCAAAAGTTTCCACTTCAGAATGAGTTCCAGGACAGCCAGGGCTACACAGAGAGACCTTGTCTTGAAAAAAACAAAACAAAAAGATACATTGCTAAGCAAAGAGGTAGCAAGGAAAAACAAACTAACAGAGACAGACAGACGGACAGACAGACAGACAGACAGACAGGGCTTCACAGTTAAAAAAAAAAAGGCATCAATCCAGGAGTAATAGTACACTCCTTTAATCCCAGAGATGATCTGGTCTGAGTTTGCTGTCGGCTGTTCTACCAGTAGGGTTCCAGGCCAGAGAGGGCTACACAATGAGACCCTGTCCCCAGTAAAGTGTTTTGGATATTTTCTGTATGTATCTATTGTATGTATCTCTGTATTGACTATATATTTTTTGGACAGGGCATCTCCATATAACCCTTTTGGAACAAGCAGAGAACTAATTGCCTCTGCCTCCCAGATGTTGGGATTACGGGTGTGTACCACTAGGCCTGGCTATTAATTTAAGAAAATTATCTTAAGACAGCATCACAGAATAGAGACCGGGCTTACTCCGTAGTCCAGGCTAACCTTGAATTTAAGTTTTACCCCCTCAGTGCCCCCAGTGCAACGACTGCCGGCCACCATGCAGGGCTGAAACTTTCTTCTGCTTTTGTGACTATTTTGAGTGGAGGGATGAATCTGGAGCTTACACACCCCCTTCCCGCCCCGCAGTGTCCTCTGTGAAAACTCAAGTCAAAATGGGTTCTGTAGAGTTTGCACAGGAGAGGATTATCCCTCTTGGATTAGGGAGGGTTTGGGCGAGGACTGATGATGTAGGTGTGATTTTATTTAAATTTCCAAGTCCTGTATCGCTGAGGGCAGAGTTTTGGTGGACTGCGAAGTGTTCGGACTGACTGAGAAATCTGCTGCTCAGAGGGATTTGATGTCTCGTAAGCAAAGGCAGAAGCTGCGTGGGGGTGGGAGTGGGGGTCGGGGTCGGGGTCGGGGTGGGGGTGGGGGTGGGGGTAGGGGTGCATGGGGATGGGGATGGGGATGGGGATGGGGATGGGGATGAGGATGAGGATGAGGATGGGGTGGACGGCTGTGGCTGCTCCAAGATGGGAGATGTCCAATTTCTCTTGGAGTTCCATAGTCAGATCCCATCAAGGGCTACAGACTTCTTTCTCCCCATTCTTCGTAACTTTGGGTGCTGTGTTGTCTTTTTCTATTTCTTCTGCTTTCTGGGGCTAGAACCCATGGTATCGCCTGGGCTAAGCAAAGATTCTACTGCTGAGCCATGTCCCAGCAATCTGTTCAACATTTTAATTAATTACATATATTTGTCTGTAGGTGGGTGATTTTGAGTGTTCCTGGAGACCAAGAGAGGGTTAGAGATCCCTGAGACAGAGGTCGTGGGTTCTGGGAATCAAACTGGATTTTTTTTTTTTTTTCAAGAACAGAATGTGATCTATGAGTTAATGGTAGTTGGAATCAGCCGGTGGGTGCTGGGGACAGAACTGGGGTTCTCTGCAAGAGCAGCAAGGGCTCTGAACTGCAGAACCATTTCTACAGTTCCATAAAATATTTTTAAAATACAATTTTATTTAAAAAATACATTTAGCCAGGCAGTGGTGGCACATACCTTTAATCCCAGCCCTCCTGCATCTGAGGACACAGTCTTGGGGGACCTCTAAGTGTTCGAACTTGGAGGGGGCAGAGACAGGACCTCTGAGTTCAAGACCAGCCTGATCTACAGAGCTAGTTTGGGAATAGCCAGGGCTATATGAAAACCCTATCCCCCAAAACAAGCAAAACAAACACATTTATCTCTCCATCTCCTGCATCCAGTTTTGAAAACTATTATGATATTCATTGGCATATATTAATTGTACAAAATAATGAGTTTTATATTCATATACATGTTGGAAAATATTTACCCCCCACTATGGCCTCCAAGACACCCTCCAACTCTTTTGTATGGTGCTCCATTTTTTTCTTCCTTTTCTCTCCCTTTCCCCTCCTACCCCTGTGTGACAGGCTTTCTCTGCATAGCCCTGGCTGTCCTGGAACCCACCATGGAGACCAGGCGGCCTGCCTCTGCCTCCCTAGTGCTGGGATTAAAGGCACGTGCCACCTCACCCTGCTTATTATAATTTTTAGTTTAGCTCTCAGAGGAAAGGAGTGTGGTGTTTTGTGAGTCTGGCTTACCTACCTTAACAGAATGGTCTCCGGTTATTTGCACTGAGAGTTCCCTCTTGTCACTGAATACAACTCCCCAGTGACTTAGGCTGTGTTTTTTCATCCAATGATCCACTGATAAACATCTAAGCTGATTCCATCTCTTGGCTACTGTGAATATGGCCACAGTTGGCATGGATGTTCACGTGATTGTTTGGCATTCTGATTTAGACCCCTTTGGGTAGATGGTGAGGAATGGCACAGCTGGATCATACAATAATTCTAATTTTCATGTTCTAAGGAGCTTCCAATATTGGGTTATATAGTGGCTACACTAATTTACATGTTCACTGATAGTGTGAGTAATTTAATGTCTTCCACAGTCCTCACCAGCATTCATTCATTTGTTCATTCTCTCCCTCTCTCCCTCTTTCCTTCCTTTCTTCCTTTCTTTCAGGTTATTTGCTGGGTGTGGTGCCTTTTTCTTGTGGGTTATGCTTAAATCAAACATAAATCCAACATAACTTAAACACTAGGTCAATGCAGATGACAAAAAGTTATTGTAATCGAGCCTCTACTGATTGATCAGGGCTACAGAGCAGACTTGGGGGCTGAACTACGACCCTGAAGGGATAAGGATGTTGAATATTTCTTTATCGTTTCAGCCATCTAGTATTCCTCAGTTGAGAGTTCTTTGTTTAGCTCTGTACCCCATTTTTAATAGGGTTACTTGGTTCTGGTGTCTAACTTCTTGAGTTCTTTGCATATATTGGATATTAGCCCTCTATTGGATATAGGGTTGGTAATGATTTTTTCCCAATCTGTTGTTTGCTGTTTTGTCCTGTGACAGTGTCCTTTGCCTTACAGAAGCTTTGCAATTTTATGAGGTTCCATTTGTCAATTTTTTTGTTTTGTTTTGTTTTTCGAGACAGGGTTTCTCTGTGTAGTCCTGGTTGTCCTGGAGCTCACTCTGTAGACCAGTCTGACCTCCGAACTCAGAAATTCGCCTGCCTCTGCCTCCCAAGTGCTGGGATTAAAGGCGTGTGTCACCACCGCCCGGCCCATTTGTCAATTTTTGATCTTAGAGCATAAGCCATTGATGTTCTGTTCAGGAAATTTCCCCCTGTGCCCATGTGTTCAAGGCTCTTCCCCACTTTCTCTTCTATTAGTTTCAGTGTATCTGCTTTTATGTGAAGGTCCTTTGACTTGGACTTGAGCTTTGTACAAGGGGATAAGAATGGATCGATTTGCATTCTTCTACATGCTGACCTCCAGTTGAACCAGCACCATTTGTTGAAAATGCTGTTCTTTTTCCACTGGATGGTTTTAGCTCCTTTGTCAAAGATGAAGTGACCATAGGTGTGTGGGTTCATTTCTGGGTCTTCAATCCTATTCCATTGATCTTCCTGCCTGTCTCTGTACCAATACCATGCAGTTTTTATCACTATTGCTCTGTAGTACAGCTTGAGGTCAGGGATGGTGACTCCCCCAGAAGTTCTTTAATTGTTGAGAATAGTTTAGCCGGGCAGCGGTGTCACACACCTTTAATCCCAAAACTTGGGAGGCAGAGGCAGGTAGATTTCTGAGTTTGAGGCTAGCCTGGTCTACAGAATGAGTTCCAGGACAGCCAGGGCTATACAGAGAAGAAACCCTATCTGAGAGAGAGAGAGAGAATAGTTTTTGTTTAATTGTTGAGAATAGTTTTCACTATACTGTTTTTTTTTTTAATTCCAGATGAATTTTCAAATTGCTCTAACTCTATGAAGAACTGAGTTGGAGCTTTGATGGGAATTGCATTGAATCTATAGATTGCTTTTGGCAAGATGACCATTTTTACCATATTAATCCTGCCAATCCACGAGCGTGAGAGATCTTTCCATCTTCTGAGATCTTCTTCTATTTCTTTCTTCAGAGACTTGAAGTTCTTGTCACACAAATCTTTCACTTGCTTGGTTACAGTCACCCCAAGGTATTTTATTTTATTTGTGACTATTGTGAAGGATGCCATTTCCCTAATTTCTTTTTCAGCCTGTTTATCCCTTGAGTATAGGAAGGCTACTGATTTGTTTGAGTTGATTTTATATCCAGCCACTTTGCTGAAGTTGCTTATCAAGTTTAGGAGTTCTCTGGTGGAATTTTTGGGGTCACTTAAGTATACTATCAGATCATCTATAAATAGTAATATTTTAACTTCTTTCTTTCCAGTTTGTATCTATTCCTTTGACCTCCTTTTGTTGTCTAATTGCTCAGGCTAGGACTTCGAGTACTATATTGAATAGGTAGGGAGAGAGTGGGCAGCCTTGCTTAGTCCCTGATTTTAGTGGGATTGTTCCAAGTTTCTCTCCATTTAGTTTGATGTTGGCTGCTGGCTTGCTGTATATTGCTTTTACTATGTTTAGGTATGGACCTTGAATTCCTGATCTTTCCAGGACTTTTACTATGAAGGGATGTTGACTTTTGTCAAATGCTTTCTCAGCATCTAGTGAGATGGACATGTGGATCTTTGAGTTTGTTTGTATAGTGGATTACATTGGTGGATTTCTGAATATAGAACCATCCCTGCATTCTTCAGATTAAGTCTACTTCATCATGATGGATGATCTTTTTGATGTGTTCCTGGATTCAGTTTGCCAGAACTTTATTGATTATTTTTGCATCGATACTCATAAGGGAGATGGGTCTGAAGTTCTCTTTGTTGTGTTTTTGTGTAGTTTAGGTATGAGTGTAATTGTGGCTTCATAGAATGAATTGGGTAGTGTTCCTTCTGTTTCTATTTTTGGAATAGTTTGAAGAGAATTGGTATAAGGTCTTTGAAGATCTGATAGAATTCTGCACTAAAACCATATGGTCTTGGGCTTTTTTTTTTTTTAATTGGGAGACTATTAATGACTGCTTCTATTTCTTGAGGGGTTATGGGACTGTTTATATGGTTTATTTGATCCTGATTTAATTTTGGCACCTGGTATCTGTCTAGAAAATCGCTAATTTCATCCAGAATTTCCAGTTTTGTTGAGTATAGGCTTTTGTAGTAGGATCTGATGACCTTTTGGATTTCCTTAGTTTCTGTTGTTATGTCTCCCTTTTTATTTCTGATTCTGTTAATTTGGATACTGTCTCTGTGCCCTCTGGTTAGTCTGGCTAAGGGTTTATCTCATTGGTTTTCTCAAAGAACCAGCTCCTGGTTTTGTTGATCCTTTGTATAGTTCTTTCTGTTTCTACTTGATTGATTTCAGCCCTGAGTTTGATTATTTCCTGCCATCTACTCCTCTTGGGTGTATTTGCTTCTTTTTGTTCTAGAGCTTTCAGGTGTGCTGTCAAGCTGATAGTGTATGCTCTTCAGTTTCATTTTGGAGGCACTCAGAGCTATGAGTTTTCCTCTTAGCACTGCTTTCATTGTGTCCCATAAGTTTGGGTATGTTGTGCCTTCATTTTCATTGAATTCTAAAAAGTCTTTAATTTCTTTCTTTTTTTCTTCCTTGACAAAGTTATCATTGAGTAGGGCGTTGTTCAGCTTCCATGTGTATGTGGGCTTTCTGTTGCTTTTGTTGTTTTTGAAGACCAGCCTTAGTCTGTGGTGATCTGATAGGCTGCATAGGATTATTTCAATCTTCTTGTATCTATCTGTTGAGGCCTATTTTGTGACTGATTATATGGTCGATTTTGGAGAAGGTACCATGAGGTGTTGATAAGAAGGTATATTTATTCTTTTGTTTTAGGATTCTGTAGGCATCTGTTAAATCTATTTGGTTCATAACTTCTCTTAGTTTCACTGTGTCTGTTTGTTTAGTTTCTGTTTCTGTCAGGAGCCATAATGGGACAAGCTAATAACTAGCAGGTGATCATCCTGAAATGGCTTGCCTTGGATTTTTATATCATCTGTGACAGGTCTGCCCTTATTCAGCGAGGCTGTAAGGGACTCATTTTAGGAAAGATTCCTGCTGTTAATATGCTTTTCCTATTATTATTTAGCTCTTTCATAATTAATCCAATAATTATTTAGCTCTTTTATAATTGGGACTGCTATTAGGTCCTTTTCTGATAGTCAAAACTGTGATGGGAACTTTGCCAGTCTCCCAAGTGTCAGCAGTTCATTGCTCTTAGATAGTAACCTGACTTTCTCCTACTCAGAGCACATTCCAAGAGGTTGTAAAACAATTAACCAAAGGTCATAAAAAGGGAACTAATGACTTATAGGTGCTAGGACAGAAGATATTGCCTGGGTTTATCTATACAAAACTTCACTAATAACTTAGCTATGGTTTTAAATCTTCAGTGAATCTGTGGAGCTAGACAGGTGATGGATGTTTAACTAATTACTCCTAATGGGTATGCATGTAAACATTCTCTGTAGTAAACTTCTATTTCAATTTATGATTTGATTTTTTTGTGTGAACTTGTGATGAACTTTGTAACATGTGATAACATGTGATCATGTATGCTGAAAGATGTATAAGTACTGAGGACAAAGAGATGAGAGGCAGATAGAATAGAGAGATAGAGTAGAATTTTTCCCTTTCCCCAGATAGAGTAAGAATTGTTCCCTTTCCCCACTTAGGGTCTTTCCACTTTCCCCCTTAGATAGCTTTCATAGGAAACTTTTTACACTTAGTAATAAACTCTATAACCACATCTCTAAGTGTCTTTTCTTCCTGCGACCTCAGACTAGCAGGATTAAGTTAGAGCCCAGCAGTTCCTGCTGAGATAGTACAAAGGCTATGTACTTCAGAAACTGCAGTTTCTGCTCTCAGAGAATCACAGAAGCAGGTCAGCTACAGTAGCATAGTAACTTAGATAAGTAAACTTATTATACGGCAGCCCTAAGTATCTCCTAAGACAAAGTCTTACCCCCGCTGATGCTCTTCTCCCTCCGCTGCCTCAAGAACAAGAAGAAAGATTTCCCCCCCCCACGCTGGGCTGCCCCCCCATGTTTCCATGATCTGTCCATTGATAAGAGTGGGATGTTGAACTCCCCCACTATTATTTTTTCTTTTTCTTTCTTTCCTTCTTTCTTTCCTTCTTTCTTTCTTTTTTTTTTTTTTTTTTTTTTTTTTTTTTTTTTTTTTTTTTT
>JANHMN010000003.1:30491602-30517731 GCA_030674055.1 Rhabdomys pumilio | reverse complement strand
CATGCCAGTGGGAGGACCATCGATCGACCAGGCCATGCCAGTGGGAGGACCATCGATCGACCAGGGCATGCCAGTGATTGGAACATCATCCAACCAGGCCATGCCAGTGGGAGAAGCATGGTACAACCAGACCATGCCAGAGAGTGAAGCATTGGTCAACCAGGCCATGCCAGTGATAGGAACATCACCCAACCAGGCCATGCCAGTGATCAAAGAATCGATCAACCAGGCCATTCCAGAGAGTGAAGCATCATTCAGTCGGGTCAAGTCAAGGAGGAGAAGAGCATTATCCAACCAGGACCCACCAGTGAGAAAAGCATCATTCAGTCAGGCCAAGCAAAGAAGTGCGTCATCCAACCACGCCACACCAGTGAGAAGGGCGTCATCTAACAAGGACAAGCCAAGGAGAAGAACAATGTCTGACAAGGCCACGCCAGCAAGAAGGGCAGCACGCAAGCAGACCAAATCCCTAAAAGACGACCAGACCCCAACATCCAAGGCTGACTGTGTTCAGTTGCTGGATACCAGCAGTTCAGACAACAATGACCAGGAGTCACAGAAGAATTTTAGAGCAAAGAAACCAGAGGAAGCTGGTACCTCTGCTGATTCTCTGCTTTTGAACGTGGACCAAATCTGCCTGGGACATTCCCAGCCTCCCTGGGCTCTAATGCCCTTCAGCATAGACGAATTAGTGGAAATGTATGCCTTGCCTGGGGATGATGACCCCCAAAGCTTTGATAAATATCTCTACCCAGGCTGTCTCGACTGAGGCACAGAGGCTGGAATGACCTACAAATGGCCTACAGACATCCATAGCTTTGAAGAAAGACCTGAAAATCCGAAGCCCTGAGGGAGGTTACCAGAATCCCCCTAACACACTGTTCTCCTGAGTTTCCGAGCTGCCTGCTCCAGGGAGTGAAGACAGCAGGGGTAGTAGAGGCCCCAAAGGCCAGCAGGTGGTGGGCATTTCTTAGAATTTCTTCCTTGATTAACTCAGGCATTAAAACAGGTGCATTGAAAAAGAAAAGACAAAATAGCAAAAAGAGGGGTTGGGTATTTAGTTCAGTGACACAAGGCCCTGGGTTCAGTCCTCAGCTCTGAAAAAGAAAAAGAAAAAAGAAAAGAAAAGAAAAGAAAAGAAAAGAAAAGAAAAGAAGAAAAACCCAGGTTCATTGATTAGACACACTGTGGTGGTAGAAATGTAAACGGCCCCTACAGGGTCATACATTTGAATGCTTGGTCCCCAGTCACTGGAATTGTTTGAGAAGGATTAGGAGGTGTGTTACTGAGGGTTGGTTTTGAGGTTTCAAAAGCCCATGGAAGCTCTCTCCACCCCTCTCCTTGCCTATGGATCAGCTGCTGCTTCCTGCCGTGATGATTATGGGTCAACTCTATGAAGCCAAACAAGCCCCAATTAACTGGTTTCTTTGATCAGAGTTGTCTTGATCGTGGTGTTTCTTCACAGCAATAGAACAATAACTAAGACACCTGCCTTCAATTTATTTTTTCTTCAGTATATTTTCCCTGAATCTTCAGGGACTGTAGCAGGCTAGACATGGGTATACTGCTATGGAGATACACCCCCAGACCCTCACTGGGGGATTCTAGGCAGTGGCTCTACCACTGAGTCACCCCCCCAAACCCTCACTGGGGGTTTCTAGAAAAGTCCTCTACCTTTTAGCCACGCCCCAATACCCATTCATTACTCCTGGAAGGAGTTTATCTCTTGAGTGCCCTGGCATTTATAGCTTCTACGTGAGGGATCACATCCTAAACATCCTAGATCTGAAAGGGGATAGGCCCATGTGAGTCTGCCTACAGCATGCAAGATGAGATGTTTAGAGATGGATAAGGAAACACTAGCAGCTAGTGCTGAGCTGTGGCTAAAACCTGTGGATTCCAGTTTCTCCATGGGAGGGATGACATTACTCTCTCATCCAAGCTTCAAACATGCTAACTCACCTACACCCTGAAGTTAGCTGGACAGAAAGTGGGGTTCCAGAAGCCAGACTGACATAGTACAGGGAAGTCTTTCTAAGTAACAACTGCTTTGAATGGGAAATAGGTTAAATCATCCCATCCCAAGATGTGAAGAGGCTAATGGGTAGAAAACAAGACTAACAGTAAACTATCCAGGAAACATGACTTCATCTTTAAGGTCACACACACTGAAAGAGGAGAGAGGCAGAAAGACATTCCTGTTGGACTGTAGTTGAAGAGTGGATGCATAAAATGTGGGGATGCCTAACCTAGCCGGTCCACCTTCAGGGCCAAAGGCACACAGAGTGACTGAGGTGCCTCATTGTCAGCTTTTCTGGTGTCCTGTTCCCTTTGGAGAAAGGGCACCTGTAAGTCTCCAGTCATTGTCCTAGGCCTGAAGTCACTTTGACTTTGAGGAACAGCAGACAGAGCCTTGAAGAAAGATCACCAATAACCCCTACCACTAAAGCAAAGACAGCCATCTCCTGAAAACCTGCTTGTCCTCTGTGATGGATGGTATATGCTTGGCCCAGGGAATGGCACTATTAGAAGGCGTGGCCTTGTTGGAGTAGGTGTGTCACTGTGGGTGTGGTCTTTGAGACCCTCCTCCTAGCTGCTTGGAAGTCAGTATTCTGCTAGCAGCCTTCTGGATGAAGATGTAGAACTCTCAGCTCTGCCTACACTATGCCTGCCTGGATGCTGCCATGTTCCCACCTTGATAATGGACTGAACTTCTGAACCTGTAAGCCAGCCCCAATTACATGTTGTTCTTTGTAAAACTTGCATTGGTCATGGTGTCTGTTCACAACAGTAAAACCCTAACTAAGACAACTAAGACATTCCTTTAAGAAAATAGCAAATACACCTTGTTAAATCAGTGGCTGGAATCTACATACACACACACACACACACACACACACACACACACACACACACACATATATATATATATATGCGCGCGCACACGCGCATGCTCACATACACACAAAACACAAGCAAACTCCGAATCTTGACGGTACCCAGAGGATGGTTTCTACCCTTGCTGTCTGCCTGCCCAGTGTGTCTGTGTTAAGTCTCAGCATGCCTCATCTCTACTTGGTGTGTGGAGACAGTAGCAGAGCCTAGTGTGCTGTGCTGGGACTTCCAGAGGGGTTTTGCTTTTGCTTTTAGTTTTTTAAAAAAGATTTATGTGTTTTATGTAGACAAGTGCTCTATTTGTATGTATGTCTGCACACCTGAAAGGGGCGTCAGATCCCATTAGAGATGGTTGTGAGCCACCATGTGGGTGCTAGGAATTGAACTCAGAATCTCTAGAAGAGCAGCTGGTGTTCTCAATTGCTGAGCCATTGCTCCAGCCCTTGCTTTTTGCCTTTTCCTTTTTGGACAGGGTTTATGTATCTCTGGCTGTCCTGGAACTTTTTCTGTAGACCAGACTGGCCTTGAACTTAGAGAGATCCTCTTGCCTCTGCCTCCTGAATGCTAGGGTTAAAGATGTGTATTACCACACTCAGCCTGAGCTGGAGTTTTTGTGCTAAAACTCCAGTAAGTCTGGAGATTTATCTTGGTGGTTTAGAGCACTGGCTTATTTTTTCCACAGGCACCAGGTATGCGTATGATACACAGACATACATACAGGCAAAATACCCATACCCATACAACAGCAAAGGCTGGCTTAGAATGCCCAGAGATTCCTCTGTCTTTGTCTCTCGAGTGATGGGATTAGTATTGTGCACTTCAGTGCCTGGCTATCGGATTTCATTTTGAGATAGGGTAGCATGTAGCCCAGGCTGGCCTCAAACTAATTTTCTTGCTTCCACCTGCAAAATATTGGTATTTCAGGCAGACACCACGTTGCCCAGTTTTTGGCTTTGTTTGGGCTCTTTGCCACTGTCAACATTGGCCAAACATGAACCCAGTCTTCCGGAACCATCTCTTCCCAGGTGTGTGGGCATGGCAGGTGAGTTGCTGCCTTTTAGTGGCTCCTGTTTCCACCACTCCCGATTTCTCTGTACAAATGCACACTCTTTTCATCTTAGTTGCTGGTTTCATCTTGAATAACATATCTTCTTGGTTAAAAATGCTTCTTCTGGGTTCACCAGGGTCAGGAGCAACCTAAATCCTCAGCCCCTGTTCTGATTCCTCAGCCAGCTTTGGAAGGTGGTGATCACCAGTCAGTGACTGGGGCTAGAAAATCTGCAGTGTGCAAAATCAGCCACTGGGAGGCGACAAAGGGCAACAAGGGACCAGGAAGCCTGTGCTCCGGAAGAAGAATCAATGAGCTGTGAAGGAGATGGCTAGCTGGCTGAGAGTCGGTTGGCATTCTTAAGCATTTGGGGTAAGGAGCCATAACTGACTGCTACAGCTGTAATCCCAGCATAGGGAGGAGGAGGTGGAATCACTGGTTTGAGGTCAACCTGAGCTACAAAGCCACATTGTGTTTCTTCTGGCTAGAGACAGACCTCTTGCAGAAGGCCTGGTTGGATTCTCAGCACACACACATAGGTGCTTACAATTGTAACTCCCATGAATATAAAATAAATAAACCTAAAACAAACAAGACCCACACACCAAGCAAGGGCTGGGAGCGAGGCGTGATGGTGCACGTGTGTGATCTCAGCACTTGGATGGCTGAGGCAGAAGAATCACCACGAGTTCCAGAAAAAGCCAGGGCTACAGAGCCTCAAAAACAAGCAAAATGAAAGGTCAGAGATGTAACTCTGTGCTAGCGCCTGGCTCTGGGCTGTATTCTTATCACCACTCAAAACAACAGACAACAAAATATCACAGCCAGGGTCTGAGAAATGCTAAAGTTTGCTCTGCTGGCATGAACACGTGAGACTGGAACACGTGGGAACGTGTGCTTTGCACCTATGGTCCCACAGCTGGGGAGCTGGAGATAGGGGGACCTTTGGGGCCTACTGGCAAGCTGACTAGCCTCTAGGTTCAGTGAGAGAGCTTGCCTTGAAAAATTACACAGAGAGCTATTGAAGATGACACTCAATGCTGAACCCTGGCCTGCACCTGCATGTGCACACATGTTCTCCAGCTGCCCACCATGCATGCATGCCTTCCCCCACTCACACACAGGGAGAGACAGAGGGAGAGTGAGAGGGAGGGAGGGAAGGAGGGGGAGATATGGGGGGGGGGAAGAGGAGAGAATCTCATGAGATTGTTAAAGGCATCATATACTCCCCATACTTATGGAGGCTGGAGGCAAATGGACACCTCATATGTCCCATCCCAGCTATAGATAGTCCAAGGTCCTAGCCAGCCCTGCTTATTAGAAAGAAAAAATGCTGAAGGATTTCTAAAGATAATTTTGTTTGTTTTTTGAGACAGGTTTTCTCTGTGTAGCCCTGGCTGTCCTGGAACTCACTCTGTAGACCACGCTGGCCTCAAACTCAGAAATCTGCCTGCCTCTGCCTCCCAAGTGCTGGGATTTAAGGTGTGTGCCACCACTGCCTGGCTCGTATTTTTGAAAACAGGACAAATAATCTTCGATCTTCCACCCTTCCCAGCTGGATGACTTTGCTTCTGGGCCTGTGGCAGGATGGGAGGTTTGCAGAGAATGTTTGACTCTGTCTTGTGCTTCTTGGGATGGATTTATGCTGTGTAGTTCAATCTGGCTTCCAATTGCTTCTGCTTCCTTCTGCTCATGGTAGAGCCCCTGCCTAGAATCCCCCAGTGAGGGGCGGGGGCGTCACTCAGTGCTTATATACAATGCTCTAGGTTCCATCCCTAGAACCATGGGGTTGGGGGGCATGGAGAAGAGAAAAAAATGTTGTCTAAAATTTGACCTCTTGTATTCCCCCTTCCAGCTCCCCACCCCCCACCCGCAGTGAAACATGAGCCGTAGAAGATTACAGGAGCCTTTAAAGAAGAAAGTATTAACTCATTGCTCTTGAACTTGAACTAGGGCTTGGTTGTTCACATCTTTTCTCTGTCAATGATGGGATTAGAAAGGACACCTGTGCTAGCAGAGCTCCGTGGTGTGTGTGTGTGTGTGTGTGTGTGTGTGTGTGTATGTGTATGTGTGTATGTGACAGTTCTCACAAAATACTAAAACACAATGTCAGGAGTTGGGGAGCTCCTTCTTGGATGAATACCTACGTATAAATATGGTATTCTGGAACCTAGGTATTCTCTAGGTTCCAGAAAGTTCTTAGATGTCCACGGAAGAAGTCATGGTTTTCATTGGTAAGTGTCATATGTAAAAACTCATTGGATTTTATATTGTAGCTATAGACTGTGTGATTTCAACGATGTGAAATGTGCAGAGCAGGGGAGACCCACGCAGACACATGGGTACGTGGTTTTGGATTGGGAGCTGGCAATCACTGGTTCAATGAATCTTAGGGTTTCTTTGGGATAAGAAGAGAACAAGGGGAAATGACAACGTTTGGAATTACTGCTGATGGCTGCAAGACACTGGGGACATGTGGAATTAACGAAGTGTGTGTGTGTGTGTGTGTGTGTGTGTGTGTGTGTGTGTGTGTGTCTTTGAGATGGAGTCTCATTCTATATCCCAGGCTCATCTGGAATTCATGGCTATCATTCTACACTGGTGTTCCAAGTCCTGTCGTTACAGGCAAAGGCCAGCATGTCTGACTTACAAAGGTGAATGCTACGGCATATGAATGATGTGGCACAGACTGAGACATCATGTGATTCAGTTATGTGTAGTCTGTGGTTTATCAATCACATGTGACACAGCTGTATCAATTAGGGCCTGGAGAGATGGCTGCAGTTCTTTTAGCCTCTGAGCTACCCTGTGCTCTCCAACATGGATCATCTCCTGGGAGCTCACTGATCTTCGTGGGTAGGTATAACGATTAGTTTTTTCAAGAAATCTGGGATGTTTTCAGCTATGCTTCTAAAATACTGTTGTGGGAGGCAGGGTCTCTCTCTGCAGCCCACGCTGCTCTTGAGTTCAGGGCAATCCTCTGGCCTCAGCCTCTGAAAGTGCTGGGGTTGCATGTGTGAGCTACATTTGGCTTCAGGTCTAATGACTTAGAAACCTTTTCTGCTCGTTTCCCCCTGTCCTCTCCTGGTGCTCTCCCACAAGGAGAATTTGTTATTCATAATGGATGGATTTGTTCATTTTTTGTATTCTTTTCTCTCTGTTCTTTGTACTACATAAGTGCTACCTTGAAGTTTGAACAACACTTCCCTGTTATTTCCTGATGGCTCCTATAGAAAACTGGTGTGATGCCTAAAGAAACTCTATTTTATGATAGGCGTCCATCTTGGTACCCACTAGCCATTTGTCTCTGACTCCAGTTCCTGGCAGACATGTTCCCAGTAACCCTGACTCAGTGACCCCACCCAAAATGTACAGCCACGGCTATCTACTTGTTATAATATGACTAACTGCTTTCTTTTCTTCTGTAACCTCCTTACTCACACCCAAAGATTGTTCTGAGTCGCCTTAACCACTTAACCTGGCAGACAGAACAGTTTTTGCTTGCTTGCGTAGATATTGTAGGTCTTCATGTGTTTTTTTCCCTTCTCTCTCTCTCTCTCTTTCTCTCCCTCTCTGCAGCTGATAAAAAAGTCTTTTAATTATAATGGGCCATGTCTGTGGTCTCTTCCCAGGGCTTACAAACTCAGACTTGACTGTTTTGTTTTTTAAGTCCCACATTTACACATTTGTTCTATTTTAAAATTTTATATGCTTTAAGATTTGTTTTATTTTGTGTGTGTGTGTGTGTGTTTGCGCATGCTCGTGCATGCATGTGCACATGTGTGACTATATTTATCTAAATACAGATACCCATGGAGCCCAGAGGCATCAGATCTCCTGAAGTTAGGTTCTGAGCAGTTGTGAACGTCTTCGTGTGGGTCCTGGGAACTTCAGGCAGATGCTCTGTAAGAGCCGCGCATGCGCTCTCCAACACTGGCCATCTCTCTATCTTTGAGCAGTGCACACTCACTGCTGGGCCATCTTCACAGCCACTTTAAAGGTTTATTTTATTGTCAGTTATATGCAGTGGAAATTTCTGGCTTCTTTGGAAACTCAGTTGTGCCAGGTGATGTTTTCTGATGCTGTCTTACGAGAGAGGGCTCAAGTTAACTTTTCTGAAGGCTGTTGTGTGAAAGGATGTTTTGCTGAAGCAGTTGCTTGAGAGAGCATGTGATTTTTGGAAAGAGTGTAAGTAGAACCCCACCGACAGTGAGAGGACGCGCTTGCATTGCAACACTGTGCAATGCTTTGCTGGTCCTCACTGGTCTTCACTTTGTAGAGAGAAACTCACCAAAGAACTTCTTGTGTGTTCTACTGATTCTTGCTGCTTCTGCTGACTCCCGCTGATTTGGCGGAGCTTTTCAGTTTCTGCTGGATCGAGCCACTGCTACTGATTCGTCTTTGGTGTTTGGTATTGGACTGGACTGCTGGTATCCTGACAACAAAGATTTGAATCGCCCTAAAGAACTACTTCTAAGCAGGTCCACAGCCCTTCTGTCCTATTCACCTTCTTTGTCTTCTCCCTCTGGGTGGTGGGCTAGAGGGGAGGTTGAAGTGTTTAAGAGCCCTAAATAAAGTAGGTTTAGAGAAATGTAAGCCTACAGTTATGTGTCTACTGGTTTGTCTCTGTGTGGAGATGTGCATGTAAGCACAGCATTTGAAAATGCCAGAGATGTTGGATCCCCTGGAGCTGGAGTTACAGTGGCTGTTACCCTGTGTGAGTGCACTTCGAGCTGCTAGGCAGTCTCTCCTGGCCAACATCTGTTTTGTTTTTATAATGTTTCTTTATGGTTACTTTGGACTTGATCATATTTTCTTTTTATTACTTTATCCATTTAAAGAATCTTAAACATTGTCTAAGATGTACAACCATTCTGGAAATCAGTCTCAGAAAACTGGAAATAGTTCTACCTGAAGACCCAGCTATATCACTCCTGGGCTTATACCCAAAAGATGCTCCACCAGACCACAAGAACACATGATCCACTATGTTGATAGTGGCTTTATTCATAATTGCCAGAAACTGGAAACAAGCCAGATGTCCCTCAAACAAAGAATGGATACAGAAAATGTGGATCTTTTACACAATGGAATATTATTCAGAGATTAAAAACAAGGACATCATGAATTTTGCAGGCAAATTAATAGAACTGGAAAATATCATCCTGAGTGAGATAACCCAGATCCAAACGGACATGCGTGGTGTTGAGGTCTGTACCCCCCCACCCCCCAGCATAGCTGCAGCCATTTTATTCCATACCCACCAGCTATTTCATATTGTTGCTGTAATTTGCCTGCCAGTCACTGACACAGAAAAATAACTTGACTCAGAGCATGGTTATGCTGACCACATACGCTGTTATGTTCTGTAGGTTATGAGGTTTGTTAATCTTGAGAAATTCCACAAAGCTTTACATAGAACCCATCATATCAAAGGTCAATATGAACAGTTATGTGTAAGATATCTTGAGTCATAGCAGACCACTAAGCAGTACTTCTGCACCTGCGTGTGAGCTCATTGTGGGTTTTATGTTTTCTTTCCCTTTATAAGCTGGCAGAGAACGATGTTTGGGGCCATAGCCTCAGCTACAACCCTACTGGATCAGTATCAGGGCATGTATTCAAATCACCCCTGTCTGACTGAGATCAGTGTTCATGTGTTTTGTGGGGCAACTTATGGACCACAACACATGGTACGTACTCACTGATATTAGCCATAAAGTACAAAATACCCACAATACACCCACAGACCCAAAGAAGGTAAATAAGAGGGAAGGCCCAAGCCAGGATGCTTGAATCACACTTAGAAGGGGAAACAAAACAGTCATGGGAGTCAGAAGGAGGGAGAACTGGGTGGGAGAGGGGAGCGAGTGGGGAATGGGGAGGCAGGATCAGGTACAGGGAGAGACAGGAGAGAGGCCTAGAGGGCCAGGAGAATGAATAGCAATCTGCAGCTGTGGTGGGGTGGGGTATGGAGGTGTTGTGGGGTGCAGGGAGGGGAGAATCTCTAGGAAGTCCCAGAGACCTGGGATAGGGGAGCATCCCAGGGGTCAATGCAGGTGACCTCAGCTGAGATGCCTGACAGTGGGGACATGGTACCTGAAGAGGCTACCTCTTGTACCCCTCTCAGTGGAGGGGTAAGAGACACCAACTCACCCACAAAACTTTCAATCCAAAATTTATTCTGTCTAAAAGAAATGTAGGGATGAAGCAGAGACAAAATAAAAAACCAACCAATAACTGGCCCAACTCAAAACCCAAACCATGGACAAGCACCAATCCCTGAATTAGTAATGATACTGTGTTCTGCTTGCAGACAGGAGCCTGGCTTAATGGTCCTCTGAGAGGCTCTACTCAGCAGTGGACTAAGGCAGATGCAGAAACCCACAGACATTAGACGGAGGACAGAGACACTTATGGAAGAGTTGGGGGAAGAACTGAAGGCCCTGAAGTAAATGGGAACCCCTACAGGACAACCAACAGAGTCAAGAAACCTGGACCACTGGGGGCTCTCAGAGGCTAAGCCACCAACCAAAGAACATACATGAGCTGGAACTAGGCCCTTGGCACATATGTAGCTGACAGGCAGCTCAGTCTTCATGGCTGCCCTGTCTGTATCAATGGGAGAAGATGCACCTAACTTGTCAGGGACTTGAGGTGCCATTGGGGAGTATGGGAGGGGGAACCCTCTCAAGGGAGAATGGTAGGGGTGATGGGAGAAGGAACAACATTTGGGATGTAAATAAATAATAATAATAAAAAATCTTAAACATTGTCGGTGTGTGTGTGCTGGGATCGCAGGGATGCACCACAGCGGGCTTCCTGAATGGCTCTGACTGGCAGCTCTCTTCATCTGTAAGGTGGCTGCGTGTGTATCTTCTCTCTACGGTTTTGTTTTTGTTTTTGTTTTTACTATAAATGTACAAATGTACATTGAAAGTGATTTTCTTTAAAAATAAAGAATATGCAGAAGAGAGGCTTCAGAAGGTTCCAAGAACCAGGGGTGGTATGAATTTTAAAGAAACAGCATTTTCCAGACACAAGGCATGTGCACAGATGAACTCACATAGATCGTGACAGCATTCATAGGACCTGCATAGCTTAGGCCAGACAAATCCCTGCTTGGAGGAGGGACAGTGGGTACAAAGTCCTGCCCCTCGCCAAAAAGCTATTCATAAATGACAGCCTCTGGGAGAGGGAGATTCTTCAGTGGAGCAAAATAGGATACACATCGACCACACTCTAGGGCAGGTCCCACGCTCAGGAGTAGCCGGTTAACACAAATTGGACTTCGTGGGTTTTTTTAGTGCCTTTCTCACTTGGAAGGGGGAGTGGAAAGGTGGTGTAAGGCAGATGGAGGGAGCGAACTGGGTGGGACAGAGGGAAAGAGAGTGTGTATGTGGGATTGGGGTCGGGTTGGGAAGGGGCAGGGGGATGGCCAGATGACCATGAGAATAAATGGAAATCTGCAACTGACAAGGGAGGGGAGTACAGGACATCTCCAGGGAGAGATGGAGACCTGGGATAGGGGAGGCGCCCAAGAATCAAGGGGGGGGTCCTTAGCTGTGACTTAATAAGGCAATAGGGATATGGAGCCTGGGGAGGCTGCCTCTTGGGACCAGGCAGGAACCCTGGTGGAGGGATAGGGACACCAATCCATCTACAAACTTTTGACCCCAAATTTATTCTGTCTTTCTTCCTTCCTTCCTTCCTTATTTCTTTCTTTTCCTTTTTTTTTTTTTTTTTAAGATTTATTTGTTTATTTTATGTGAGTACACTGTAGCCATCTTCAGACACACCAGAAGAGGGCATCAGATTCCACTACAGATGGCTGTGAGTCACCATGTGGTTGCTGGGAATTGAACTCAGGACCTCTGGAAGAGCAGTCAGTGCTCTTAACCACTGAGCCCCCTGTCTTTTTTAAGAGAGAACATGGAGTTGGAACAAAAAGGAGAGAGAGAGACAGAGAGAGAGAGAGAGAGAGAGAGAGAGAGAGAGAGAGAGAGAGACAGAGAGAGAGAGAGAGAGACAGAGAGAGAGACAGAGAGAGAGAGAGAACCAAAGATCACTGCTGTTAGGCTCAACCTCAAGCTCTCCTCACAGATCCACAGAACCTGCACATTCATCCCACCCCAACCCGACCGCAGTCACCCTCGCTCATGCTCTGAACCCCAGCCACAGTGACCTTCGGGTCCCAGCTAAGAAGGCCAGGTTACACTTTGGAAGAGGTTTAATTGGCTCTTTATTTAAGACAGTTCTTATTAGCGGGTCCCTTGGGGATTGAGTAAGGACTTGGGTGGGACATCTGGGGTTCCAGGAATGATGTGGTAACTGCAGCTCCCCAGGGGTTGGGAAGAAAGGCAGCTGCTTATATAAGAAAGCTGGAGTCAGTTCTGAAAGGCGCCAAAAAAGGAGCAGGAGCAGGACAGAGAGCCATCAATCAGGTGCCCTGAACAGGTGGAGGCTGGGGCGGCTCTCAGCCGAAAGCCCTGCTCAGAGCTCCAGTTACCAGCTGTGGGAATCTAAGCGTGACAGTTGAAGCCAAAGGGGAGGGAGAAGGGACAGAGGCCTGAGTCAGGGGAAACATCGACTGTGGAGCACCTGAGGTGAAGAGCCACCAGGCAGGGAGCTGAAGACCAGTACCCATAGCATTTCATGCCGTGGTTGTTGGAGTGGGAGGGACTCCCTGGGTCAGAAGCAGCAACTTGACCAGAGGCTTCTTAGAATCCAGTTCTCAAGCTCCCCCTAGTGAGTGTCAGGCAGGGAAAAAAAGGGACACCAATCTTCTTCAATATCTTCTTGGTCTCACCCATCCCCCATCTGTGAGGGCTGAACACAGAGCTTCCTGAATGTTGGTCAGAGCTCTACCACTGAGCCACGCCCCAGCCCCTCACTGGGGGATTCTAGGCAGGGGCTCTACCACTGAGCCACACCCCAGCCCCTCACTGGGGGATTCTAGGCAGGTCCACTGATGCTGAGTTGTATTTCCAGTCTCTATTCTCTTTTGGTCCTTTAAAAAAATTATTATTTTCTTGAGACAAGGTCTCACTATACAGCCCTGGCTGGCATGGAACTTGATAGCTAAAGCTGGGTTGCAACTCAAAGTTCCACTTGTCTCTGCCTCCCAAGTGGTGAGAATTAAAGGCGAGCGCCCCCATGCCCAGCAAGTTTTCCTTTTTCTATTCTCTTTTTTGGGTGGGGGGAGAAGAGGTTTGATACAAGGTTTTTCTGTGTAGCCCTGGCTGTCCTGGAACTCACTCTGTAGACCAGGCTGACCTTGGACTCAGAAATCCGCCTGCCTCTGCCTCCCAAGTGCTGGGATTAAAGGCGTGCGCCACCACCGCCCGGCTCTGGTTTCCTTTTATTAAATTTTGACAGCTTTAAACAAATCATACATCTTTGGTTACTTGCTCCCTGTCCTTTACTTCCTCCGATCTCTGCCTTCTTTTTCTTTTTGATGCAGGGTTCCCTCAGACTCACAATGCCCCTCCCTCTGGGACCTAGGTGCTAGAGTCACAGGCTTGCAGCCCTATGCCCAGTTGCAGCCAGTGTTTTAACAAGCCCTCTAGTTTGAATTCACTGTTCAGTAGTAAGTCCGAGAGTCACGGGTCTCACTTGGAGCTTGACTCTAAACAAGGCACAGTTTGGAGAGGTTTTATCTGTGAATTCACCCAGTCCCACAACAGACTATAAAACAGAAGTTCCCCTGTATTTTGTGAGCGGGCAAGCATAGGGAATAGTTTAGCATCCATTTGGCTTGGGCTATACCTGTAACTGCAGGCTTTCCCACTAGTGCCCAAGTTCCCAAATAATGACTTGGAGGCTTAGTGTTTATGAATTAATGCCCAGGCCTTAAACTAAGCTTGTTTCCTGACTAGCTTGTACCTTAAATTAGCCTGTTTATACCATTTTATGTCTGACACATGACTGGTTACCTCTCCTCAGTTTTAAGTCTGAGGAAGTCAGTTTATCGGCCATCAGCTTTTCACTGACAGGAGATACTTCCACACAGCACACAAGAGATTACCCTGACATATATCCACACCTCTTTTCTAACAATAGTGCCGTGAGCAGCCTGAGATGCTTACCTAGCTAGCAACACAGGGCTCAGACCTTCATCCAGCTCCATTCATGTTCCTTTTCTGAATAAGGGAATCGTTTTCCCTCCCCTTAATAACCGTCATAAGTAGATTCTATTCAGTTGTCTTCTTCTTCTATCTCTGTATGAGACCAGAGAGGCCTATCCAGCCTGAACTGGTTCTGGGTGCATGTGTGATAAGGAAACAAAAGTGTTCACAAGGGAGTCCTTAGGGAGCACCTTCTAGTTACTTATGATTCTGTACAATTAGACATACACATGATTAAATCAAACTCCGATGCATTATATGAGACAAACGCAGTAGAGACATTATCATACAACATTTAATCAAAATACAGGACCAGTCAGATATGGTGACATAAGCTGTGCTATTTATTTATTTATTTATTTATTTATTTATTTAGTTTCTTGAGACAGTGTTTTTCTGTGTAGCCCTAGCTATCCTGTCCTGGAACTCACTCTATAAACCAGGCTGCTCTTGAACTCAGACATCTACCTGTCTTTGCCTTCTGAGTGCTGGGATGAAAGACATGCACCACCACTGCCTGGCTCATGGCAAAAGCTTTTAATCCTAGCACTCAGAAGGCAGAGACAGAAGGATTTCTGTAAGTTTGAGGCTAGCCTGGTCTTCATACTGAGTTCCAGGACAACCTGGGCTATATAGGTAAACCCTGTCTGCCCTCCCCAAAAGACCACCCAAACCACACCCCTTAGTAACTAACCTCTCCTTCCTTTAGACCTCATAAAAAGAGGTCCTTAAGCTCTTCCAGGACATTTTAAAGTACTGTGTGATTTTTTTCCCTGTACATGTGTATCATGTATGTGCCTGGTGTCTTCCAATGTCAGGAGACGGGCACTGGAACCCTGGAACTGGAGTTACAAGCAGTGGTGAGCCACCATGTGGGTTCTGGGAACTGAACCCGGTCTTCTATAAGAGATAAAAGGTGCTCTTAACTGCTGAGCGATCTCTTCAGCCCTCATTTAATTATTTACGTGTGTGCGCACATGGCTGCTTGTCTTTAAGTATGTCTATCTTGCTGGGTAGAGGACTCTAATTTCTTTGGTTTGAGCCTTTTGGAGCCAGGTTCTTCTATCTACAGCTAAACACATCTTGACAGATGTACAGTCAGCTCCGCCTTCTGGAGGAGTCTGTGTCCTTGAGGCTTGAAGACTGAGCAGGAGGACTGCAATTTGAAGGGTGGGCTGTGCTACATAGTAAGTTCCAGGCCAGCCTGGGCTACATAACAAACACCGGAAAAATAGCAAAAACCAAAACAAAACCACCATAAGTATGCAGTATTATGTAGTATGCAGGCATGGTTTCCATCACCTCACACACACACAGTGCTCTGTGGTGCTGAGGGGACTAGCTAGCATCACTCAATCCTCCTGGGAAAAGCTCATTTGTGGATCCTGCCCCAGTTCCACCCAGTGCTTCTGGAAGCCCAGGGTTGTAAGGTCAGCGCATCCTTTGGAAAGGTGAGTGGTGAGATCTCCCACTAGGTGTGTCTCTGACTTTAGGTGAATCAGCTGGACTGTGCCTCCTCCCCAACTGCAGTTGCTGCTGCTGGTGTTTGGGTTGGGTGTTTCCAGGTTCATCGGCTTTTCAAGAATGAACTAGGGGGCTGGAGTGAAGATCCATCCAGCGGTTAAGAGCACTGCATACTCTTCCAGAGGACCTGCATTCAGGTCCGCACACAGCAGGGAGCTCACGACCTCCTGTTCCTCCAGCTCCAGGGGCTCTCCCCTGGCCTCCATGGCTTCTGCACTGGTGCCTTCTCATGCACATTATCTCCCCATAAAAAAGAGAAAGGAAATAAAAGTCCTCAGGTTGCAAAGTAGCAAGGAAAGTATTCAGGCGAAGTGACAGTGCTGCCACAATACATGCATGACAGCAGGGGGCCACAAGAGCTAAGACACCCAAGGGCTGTGCTGCTGGGAGACCCAATGCTGTCTTCTGGCCTCCACAGTCACATCCACATACAGGCACACAAATAATAAATCCACAGAAATCAGACGGGCAGCTCCTGAGGAACACCAGAAGCTGTCTTCTAGTCTCACATGTATGCACACACGGCACACGAGCAGCACACATGAACACGTGTGCACACATACACACGTGACTGTTAATTGCATGTGCATTATATTCTACACATTCCTTGTGGTCGGAAGAGGGGATCAGGTGCCTTGTACTGGGTTTACAGAGGGTTGTTAACAGTCACTTGGGTACTTGGGTCAAACCTGTGTCTTCTACACGAACAAGTGTTCTTACCATCAAGTCATTTAACCAGTCCCTAACCAACAGGAAATGTTTTGGTGACTTTAAACTGGATGGTGGTTGTAGCTGCCTGTAATCCCAGAGGCCAGGAGGCAGGTTGGGACTCCCTGGAGCAAGCTGGCTAGCCAGAGTCATAGCATCAGTGAGCTCTGGGTTCAAGTGAGACCCTGGACAGCAACTCTGGCTTCCACATACATGTACATAAAACATGCACATAAAATGCAGACACTCCACATGTGAAGACACAGTGGCCAGAGTTGGGATAGGGGAACATGGAGCTCCCACAAAACTCCTGGAAGCTTCCTTGGGAGGACCACGGGAGAAATCTCCAATGAGACCTCTTGTGAGACAGGATCTCATGTAGCCCAGGGTGGTCTCAAAATTGTGATCTTCCTGCCTCAGTCTTCCAGAGGGCTAGGAGTACAGGCATGTCACAGCTACCTGGGAAGAGACATAGCAACAGCACTCAGAGCCCTGGACTTCATTCCAGGTAGAGAGAGAGAGGATGCCCACAGAGGGCAGTCATGGGAGCTGTGCTGAGAGTCAGAGCCCCTGGACCGGAGTGACTCAGCAGCAGTACCTCAAAACCACAAGCAGCCAGTATAATTTGAATTTTATTATAAAAATTTAATGCATTAAAAATGTATTCATATTCTTCTACCCCTGCAAAAACCAAAACCAAATATATATTCATTTTTGTATGCGTACTTGGTATGTGCACCTGTATGGAGGACAGAGGACACCTTGAGGGGCTGACTCCCTCTTTCCAACATGTGGGCTCTGGGGCTTGAACTCAGGTAGTCAGGTTTGGTGGCAAGCGTTTTCACCTGCTGAGCCATTTTGATGGCCCTAAGTTTAAATTTTCTAGTAACCACTTAATAAAAACAAATAGAAGTTAATTTTAATAATATATTTTATTTAACCCAAGATATCCAAAATATTACCATATCAACATGTGAGCAATATAAAAATTATTTTTTGTACCACATCTTTCAAATCAGGTGGGCATTTTACACTTAAAATATATCTCAATTCACACGAGCCACATTCTCAAGTGCACTAAGACACTGGTCCTGGTTGCTACAGACTGAAGAGCATAGCAAGGCCCTTGCTGTCTCAGGCCATCACATCTTGGGCTCTTCCCAGATCCCAGAGAACTCAAATGCACATTCCAGACTGAGGAAGGGCCAGTTCAGTGAAAACACCTCTGTGCTGCCTGTTGCTTTCATGGAAGTGCCTGACTTTGAGCTTGGCCAATGTCCATCCATCTAACCCACCCACTAACATCACTCCTTCTGTACATGGCTCCTGAGCACAGAGTGCTGGACCCCGTGGTGGGTGGTCTGGGTGGTGCTGGGGACACAGCAGGGCAGACTGGCCTCATTTATTCTCTCCTGAAGCTCCCAGGCAGGCAACAGCCATCATCCATGCTTCCTTTGACTGGTATGGACGCCACGTGCTTTGCACCAAGTTATAGCGAGCGAAGAGCATCCCAGGAGGCCTGACCTGGCTGGAGTGGACAGGGATCCAGATACTAAGCCAAATAAGGGAAGAGGCCACAACCGTGGCAAGCGACTATGAGCAGATTAAATGTCCTACTCCAGGGGACATGACTGCCAAACAACCTGGCCCATCTTTAAGAAGGATCACTTTCAGGCTGTAGAGAGTTGAAGAGACAGGCCCTGCGTGTAAGGTTACAGTAAGATCTCCAGGGCGACATGACACCATGCATGGAAAAGTAGGAGAAAGGGAACAGAGGACTCAGAAGGTGCTCAGCTGGCCAGCAGATGAGTAACTTGGGTCAAAGAATCAAATCACGGTGAGCCTTTCCTTAAAAAGTCCTTCTATTAGCCAGGCCTGGTGGTACACACCGTTAATCCCAGTACTTGGGAGGCAGAGGCAGGTGGATCTCTGTGAGTTCAAGGCTGGCCTAGTCTACATTGTAAGTTTTAGACCAACCAGGGCTTACTGAGACATTGTCTCAAAAAGCAAAGAAAAAAAAAAAAAAGCCCTCTATCAAACATACTTGAGTTTGAGTTTGCTAGGAGAGCAAGCAGACTGGGGGACGAAGCCAGCAGGAAAAAATGAAGGCAGGATTTTGGGACACAGAAGTATATTAGGGTTTTCTGCTTTTAGGTGTTTGAAACTTTCCCTGAAATGAAGAATTCCTTTTTCTTCAGGAAAAACAAAGGAAAGTTTTAGCTGCTGGTGAAGGAAGGCACTGAAGCTCTTCCTAAAGGGAGAAGTCACAAAACCATAGCTCACCTACTCCTCTCAGGGGAGTCAAGGAAGACAGTGGCTAAAGGCACACACACCCAGGGGCCCAGGATGCCAGCCTTTCTGAATTCACCTTGAGCCCTGTCATAGGTACAGGCCTGGAGGCCCAGCTGGGGGGTGGAAGCAGGAGAGTCAAGGGTCAAGGTTAAAACCACAGTGAATCTGAGGCAAAGCGCTAGACTACTTGAGGCCTCATCTTTTTTGAGACAGGTCTCACTGGGTAGCTCCACAGCTGCCCTGGAACTCTCTATGTAGAACCAGGCTGGACTTGAATTCAGAGCTCTGCCTGCCTCTAGCTCCCAAACGCTAGGATTAAAAGGCTGATCCACTATACCTGGCTTTTAAAAAATACATATTTTTTTGTATGAATGTTTTGCCTGCATATATGTATGTATGCATGTGTGCCTGGTGACTGTCAGGGTCAGTAGAGGGCACTGGCGTCTCTGGAATTGAAGTTATGGATGGTTGTGAGCCGCCATGTAGGCACCAAGAACTGAAGCTCTGTCCTCTCAAGTGCTCTTACCTGCTGAGCTGTCTCTCCAGCCCAAAACTCCTCCCTGTCTTAAGCAAAACAAAATAGGTGAGAATTTCAAACTCCAGAGGCCTCACTGAGAGCCTTTTCTAAGGTTACTGAATCTTGGCTATGGTGTAGTGGAGTCTCCAGGCCCAGGCTCTACCCCAGTACATCTTTGGGGAAAGTAAGCAGTAACTAAACTTCAAAGGCTGTGCTTGGCTTGGAGAAGCTCCCATGAACAGTTGGAGATTATTGGTACAGTCTGGGCTTCTGTGCCCACCTGCCCCTGCCTCTCAAGTACTGGGACAGGCCTATATCACCACACTGCTCATTCTAAGATGGATCAAATGGCCATACTGACAGCTCAGACACCAGCTTGCTGTCCTCACAGCCAGACTCCACAGTGGCAGTCTTTTAATGTGGCCAACACCCAGAGAATCTGTCAGCTACTCCAGATGCTGTGACATACAGTACAGCCCTGACTCTAGGCAGGGACGGTGACATCTGAAGGTTCCTGGAGGGGCAGCTGGAATGTCTAAGAGACAGGAGCTGTGGTGTAGATGTGACTCAAGAGGACACTCAGGGTCAATCATGACGGACACAGAGGCAAACCTCCTTCCCCTCCCCCTCTGTAGGGCCTTTGCAGGAATGAACTGATTCCTGGAGGTTTGTTTCCTTGTGGCTACACACCGTGGAACTTTTTTCCCACTGAGTTTAACTCGGCTGAAAACGTGAGTTGGGAGTGGGAGGATGGCAATGGGTGAGGCAGAGTGACAGAAGAGAGATGTTAAGCCCCAGTGGACAGGCTAGGAGAGCTGGTGACTACGCACCCAAGGGTCACTCTGAGAGAGGGCAGGGTGAGGCAGCATATAGAGCTGAGAGCCCAAGGATTACCAGGGGCAGAGGGTGTTTACCAGGCCTGGGGATGAGGAGGAGATGAGGAGACATAACAGCACAGGTAGGAAACAAGACTGATTTGAGACTGCCAGCGAGGGAGGAGAGTGAGGCGAGCCCACAGAGTAAACAGGAAGAACCCTGGGGCTTGCTAGATGCTGCCTCTGGGGCCAACAGGATGGCAAAGATTGGCTGCAGAGAGAAGTGCTTCAAATGCAGGCCTGGCCATGCTGCTGGCTTCCTCCAAGTTGACCGTAAGACAAGAACAAAGAGCACACAAAGGGAGTTTGCCTGTTATCTATAAAGTCCAAAGGAAGCAGGAATCTGTAGCAGCACATTTTCCTGAAAGATGGGAGGAGCTAAGGTGGGAGGAGTAAGGAGAGGAAGAGAAGGAAGAGGAGGAGCGAGGGGGCAGAGATGTAGGGGACAGAGAACTACACTTGGACGGAGAGCAGTCCTGGTTAACAACTTATATCTAGGTTAGTTAATTGGGAAACACCTCCAATTGTGTGAGCATCTTGTTAATTGAGCATTACCAAACATATAAAAGGCTTTGGATAGTGTAAGCATTAGTCTCATTTCTACCGGGCTCGCGTGGATGGCGGGATGGTCTGGGCTCAGCCCAGCCTTGTGAAGACAGTGTAGAAGATTGGCAGAGCCATCTCCCATGTTGGCGTCTCGTGGGTGGCAACGCCGGTGTCTCTGGCCACCTGAGCTGGTGGCCTGAGCCGAGCTTTCGCGGCACTGCTCGTTATCTCAGCCCTAGGCTAGTCAGGAAGATGGCAGCTGATTAAGAACAAGCAAGATTGGGAGCCGCAGTTTTAAAAAATTATTTCAACAGGAATCTGTGTGGCTCCTGGGTGCTGACCTGAGTCAGAGGCATGAACAGAGGACTGTAGAGATGTGTGTGTGTGGGTGGGTTTACAGATGGGTGATGCCTTAGGCAGCACCAGCTAGGACAGGAGGCACTAGTGGCACACCCCATGCCTAGACCTGAGTCTAACACCATTCTCCAATAGAAGGGTTCAAAGCTGCCTGGAGAAAAAGCCCATGAACCTGTGACATGGTGCAGGGGCAGAGAGAGAAAACTCAAGGAGAGAAAACAGGGAGGATGCAGGAGCCTGTCTGGAAGGCAACAACAGCTTGGACAAAACTGAGTTACAACAACACTGGGCTACACCAATAGGAACACCTTGAGTTCATGCCGACACAACTGTTATAGAAATAAACAGAAGAAAAGAACAATTCTCATTAGAATGCCACAGGCCAGAGCCACTGGTGAGGAATGGCAGCAGTGGTGACACTCAGGGGCAGGGGCATGGTCACATTCCCACAGCGCCCTCCGAGTCTGCTAATTACTATTTATGCCCTGGGAGGTGTGACCATTGCTCAGAGGGCATGAGTTGGAAGCTTCATCTTCACTGTAATGATGTCACTGGGGGTATGTTCGCTGACAGGTTCTTAATGAGACTCCAGTCAGTTCCCATGAATATTACAAAAAAGAAAGCCTGGACTTCCCTCACTGTCCGGCTGCCTTACTGCTGACCCCTTTCAGATACAATGGCATCTACCTCAAGTCAGGAACACAAATGGGGCTGCTCTGCCTTGACTTCCAGTCCCAGAACTGAGCTTTTCTGTATACATGATCCAGTCTCAGGTATTCTGCTATAGCAACAGAAAGCAGACTACTGTGCTGTAGTAGTTTTAACACATGGATACATATCCTTGAGTTTTCTCTTCAGGAATAGGTGTTTGGTGTGAGGTGAAATCTGTGACCACTTCTTACAGAAAGACAGTAGAAGTGGACACAATAATCCTACAGCTGGGGAAACCTGTAGACACCCTGAATGAAAGGCCACAGTCAACTACCTTGGTAGTCTTTCCAGAATTTACAATCCCTGTCTAACCATGAACCAGTACCTAACAAGCCAGGCAAAGCAGCAACTCTGAATTGCTGTCCTGGAGAAAAGACAAGACTGGAGGAAATGTCCTGGAATGGGACTGAGAATAAATGCAGTATGGCCCCCTGGGCCAGACCTGGAGCAGAGAAAGGATGTTCAGAGGCAAATGGGAGAGATGGGATTAGAGAACAGGAGCTGGCAGGTCTTAGCTTTGGTGGGTGTGTCCTAGAATAGAAGACACTGACACCAGGGGAGCTGGGCACAGCTTCTGCATGATCCCTGACACTTTTCTACAAACCTAAAATTATTGAATGACAATTTCCTCCCTACTGACTGGGCTCCAGTGGTCCCCAGTCACCCCATTTGACTCCTGCATGCCTCACCCCCATCTCCTTTCTCTGATACCTCAGACTGGGCCAGGCGTGGCCTCCAAGTCCCCATAGCCCTCTGCAACCTCCCCATGACCCACTCAAGCCTGTGTCCTTGACCACCGTCTGCAGGCAGCCTGCCTTCCACCGGCTTGTGTGTTCGGTGAAGGCAGAGGCTGGCCCAGCCATCACTATGTCTGGTCCATAGGAACACGTGGGAAGAAATGCTCCTGACCTGTGTGTGAGCCTTTCACAGCTCAGAGCCTGCTAGACTACTTTCTACAGGGATGCCCACCACTAGTGTTTCCTGCCCACTTCTCAGAGCCACACACAAATGGACCATCCGCCCCTCCCCCACCAAAAAAAAAAAAAACCAGGTTCAAATCTTTGACCCATCATACCAAATGTTAGTACATTGTAACTGAGACTTGGGGTCACAGAGCCCTTTGCAGCAGACACACATCAGCCACTGCAGACCTGTACTTCTGGCCCTGTAAGTCAACTCTGGCTACCTGAAGTGGGCCCAAGAGTAGAAGAGTGGCAGGGAGCTAGGCAGGAAGGCCACACAGAGCTGGGGCAAGAGCAGCTAGCCACCTGCACAGAAACAGGAGGCAGTGGATGCTGAGGCAGGGGCCAGCCTCAGTCTAGCAACCAGAGAGCCAGGCATTGTCCTATGTTCTAACTCAGTTCTACTCGCAAGAGGGTCTTCTCTTGCTTTCAAAGCTCAGGACCAACCAAGAGGTAGGGGAGTCCTTAGTCCAACACTGTTCAGACCCAGTAACCTCCACGTTAGTCATCCTACATAGAGATTACCGTGGCTTTCTAGTTCTGGGCTCTGTCTTTCCCTTCTGTGATCTCACAGGGATTTCACACTAGCAATATGGTGACCACTGTCTAATGTGCTTATACCTGCCCACTCTTTCCCATTCATAGGCCAAGCATCCTTTCTCCTCCCACACTCAGGCTGCTATGGGCTTCTCTCACCCTTCATCTTCACCCCATACTGACCACCTCTCTTGCAGCCAAGCCACATGCAGATACCAGCTGGACTGTCCACTGGGATGCTCCCAACCTCTGGCCATATGGCTGTCAGAGGCGGCTCTGGAACACCCACCCCAGAGCTCAGTGCTCCAGCTCAAATGGGCTGATGCTTCCCATGCTATTCAGTGCCAGAGTCAAGCCCTTAAGACGTCTCCTCGTGGACTTTGTTCCTGTCCTCTTCACTCCTGCCCAATTCCTGTTCTTTCTAGTATACCTTGGGGCCTTTGAACTGGCTTTCTTTTCCTGGCAGGGATGTCTTTCCTCCCCTTTGGCCTAGTTCTTTAATGTTTTCCTCAAAGATGCCCTCCTTACAGAGCCCTCTGGTCTCTAGCCCCTGGGACTTGTCTGCTGCTGTAGCACTGGCATCGCCCAACAGTGTTCACAAAACGGCAAGTGCCTGTGATGGGAACAATCAACAGGGAGCAAACAGGAGCTCTACAACTGCTGCATTCCCTATGAGCAAGTCAGAAGCAAATGGACTCCATGGCACGTCAACACCACCACCAAGGACGGGCTGCTCTTCCCATCTTGTCAAGGGAGTAGCCTACAACTGCTCTCCTAGAAGTAATGCCACTCGCCTGCCCACCACCTCAACACCTATCAAGACCTTAATGCCGACAGACACAATGCTGAGAGTAATGACTGAGTACTCAGGGTTACTATCGACAAGGTATCTTGCAATGTGTTAATGACATCTGTTCTGTGCTTTGATTTCATATCTGTAGTATGGGTATGGCAGTACTATTTAGCTCTGAGGATTCAATTAGCTATCACATAATATTACACAATCTCACCATTGTATGATTTTTTAAATACTGCCTTATTTCAGTTAGCTATTATCGAGAAGCAAATCATCCTAAAGGAGTTTCATACAATCACAATTGTTTATTTCATGATTCTGAATATGGACAAAGCCCAGGGGAGTGGCCTGAGGAGGAGGACTGAAGTCTCTGCTCCAGGGTAGTGTCAGCTAAGTTACAAGATCCACCATGCCATGCACATACCTGGCACAGCTGAAATAGGTAGGACAGATGTTGGACCTCTATAAAGAAATCAGGGAGCCGGGCAGTGGTGGCGCACGCCTTTAATCCCAGCAGGGAGGCAGAGGCAGGCAGACCTCTAAATTCAAGGCCAGTCTGGTCTACAGAGTGAGTTCCAGGACAGCCAGGACTTCACAGAGAAACCCTGTCTTGAAAAACTAAAAAGACAAAAAGAAATCAGGGCACCAGAGGTGACAGGAGACTGTCAGACCTGTTAAGGCCACTTGGCTCAGTGTTCTTGTGTTGATCAAATCTCTGGCCCAGCCATTACTCAAGGGGAAGGGATTCCTTATCTTGAGTAGAAACAGCAGACAATCCTAAGTGTAGTCATTGTAAGACACATCAGGGGCACCTTTAGAAATATACAGCTGGGCTGGAGAGATGGCTCAGTGGTTAAGAGCACTGGCTGCTCTTCCATAGAACCTGGGTTCAGTTCCCAGCACCCACACAGTAGTCTGCAACTATCCCTAACTCCAGTTCCAGGGGATCCCATGCCCTCTTCTGACTTCGAGGGCACAAGGCATGAACATGGCAAAACATGCATGCACACAATCTAAAATGAAACAAAATGCCAACACAGCTAACCTTACACTCTATCCCACTGATTAATTCTGCTGCAACTTTCCATACATGGGGTGAGGTAGGGTGGGGTTGGGTACAGAACAACATGGGAATGGGGAAACAGATGGATACACAGGATGGATAAGGTATGGCCCTGTGTTCCTCCATAGCCAATCATCACATACTTCTTTCTGAAGAGAGCTGATGTTAACCCTATGGTCTGGATAGTCTTCCTAGAAGCCAGATTAGAAATTCCTAATCCAGACTTGAATGCTCTTGATCCTGGTCACTTCCCACTGCTGTGCCACCTGACTGACTCCACCTTGAGACCGAGGTCTTTCAAGGCAGAGCAACTCTCCTTTCTTCTCTGTTGTGTTCCCACACTGTTCACCGCTGGAACACTCAACATTTACTGTATAGGACATCCCAGGAGGCTGAAATCAGGATCTATGCTCTGAAATTCTCATCTCACAGGGAGCCTGAGTGAGGGGTGTCACGTATTTTTCAGTGTGGGAGATAAAGCATGAAGTGATCCAAATAGTTGTTTCCAAGAAGTTCAAGGCCTCCCAGAAAGGGGGGAGGGGGCAGCTGACAAGATAAGTTTTAACACCTGCCAGCAGCAATATGACTGATACAAAAAAAAAAAAAAAAAAAAAAAAAAGTTAAAGGAAGAATGGTCAGGGATGTTAGCAGTATCAGAAGAGCGTTCAGGCAGTGAGTTTGGGCTGTCTAGAGACAAATGATCCAGGCATAGAATACCAAGTGCAAAGGCTGAGCCCAGTGTGGCTGGAGCAGAGTGAGAGTCAACCAGTTCAGACATGTGATGAGGGTGGATGGTGAAGACCCAGTGGTCATGGAAAGGATGTGGACTTTTACCCTGAGATGGAGTCCAGAGGTGTTCTCAGCCGGGAAGGAAATAGGTGCTCAGAGTCTCTTTGGTTACACAGGGGAAATGGTGAGGGCACAACACCAATGAGGAGGGTGCCACAGACTTTCACCTGCCTCAACTTCTCAGAGTGCCCTGGAATACCAATGAGGTATCAGGTAGTCAGTCAGCCTGGAGCTGGGCACTGCTTCTCAACCACAATACAAATGATACCCCACAGGGTCTACACGATCTGGCCCTGATGATGCTTCTAGGCTCAAATAAACCTTGTTAAACTAATGACTGGAGTGTGAGACACAGACACACAGACACAGACAGACACACACA
>JANHMN010000003.1:30466210-30491592 GCA_030674055.1 Rhabdomys pumilio | reverse complement strand
GCACAGCAACCTGAGCCTACTTCCTAGTTGTGTAACCTTAGAAAAGTAACTTCCATTTGCCCACATTATCCCCAAATTTGGAAAGGTCACTGCAGGTCCTGTCTTCTAAAACTGTTCACTCAAAATCTTTTTACTGGGAGGCTGGGTATGTAGAATACTTGCCTAGCATCTGGGATTTCTTGGATTCCATCCCCAGCACCAAGAGAACACATAATTAAAAACAAAACAAAACCAACCAAGACTATTAATAGGGGATAGGGTACTGTATACTGGAGACCCCCCTCCCCTGCCCCTCTCCACCTCTTCCTTCAACTCAGTTGTCTGGAAAGCCCACCTGTCCTTTCTTGGCCTTCTCAGCACCACCCCCCTCACCTGTCACATTCTAGGCTACTGTTGCCTTGGGCCTGCCACAAGCCATCTTTTCCCGGCAATGTACTTCCATGTTGTGGCAAAACTGTGCTGTGCATGTTCCTCTCATGTCCAGCTCTCTAGATAACCAAAAATCTCCGATAAATCAATCTTAAACAGCATTCTCAAAATGACCACTGCTATCAGTTTCCCACAACAGGCTCTTGCTCACAGAAGTGCTGCACGGCCCCACCATGCTCAACCCTGCAAGGATGGCTGACTGCTCTCCGTCCCTCCGCACCCCGCTGCTGCACACCAGTACCATCCAATCAACCTGCACTCTGGACCCTCCAACATCGGAGCCACAACGCCCTACAGTTTATCGACCACCAATCCCCAGCCATGTGTGCGGAGACTTCGGGGCTTTGTAGTTCCCAAGAAAAGTGAGCAAAGAGCTGGCCTTGTAGAACTCCATCTCCCAGGAATCACCACCACACCCTCCCCTTGTGCAAGAACCAGGTGATTCTTACAAACTTGTTGGGAGACTGGTGGTTCCAAATTGCCATGGAAACAAAAAACAAAACAAAACAAAACAAAAAAACCAAAAAAACAAAACAAAACAAAAAAATCACTTACCTGGAGGTCAGGGAGTCTTTTGCCCGAGAATCTCAATACTGGCAATGACTGCAGAGTGAGGCTGGACATGGGTGGAGTAAAATCTGTACCCACTGTCTGTCTGCTCCCCCGATGGTACCTAAGAAGGCCTGCCAAATACATCCACAACCTACCGGATGCCTGCCTGACAGAACAAGAGCCACCTCTGTGTGGGCCCGGCTCTGTGGAAGCCCTGGCGGATGAGGGCAGACCACCACAATTCCTAGTGATAGGCCAGGAGGCCTTCACCCTGGAAAAGGCAAGTGTGGGCCAGGGTTCTTGTATCCAGGTTCCTCAGCCCACCAATCTCCTGCCGCCCCATGCCTGCACCAAGAACTATGATGTCCCCAGGAGGGATAGACCCACACCACAAAGGACCCCTTCCCCAGACAACCTTCCCCACCATGCCTCTGAGGGTCAGGGGAGGGAGCCAAGGCCCTGCAAACGCTCAGGCAGGCATGTGAGAAAGCTTTTTACTGGGGGGTACAGCGAGGAGGAGCAAGGCCATCTCCCCCTACCTGCCCCCACCCCCTCCTAGGGCCCTGGGTAAGGGGGAATCTCCCCTCTACCGGACCACCACTGTCTTTGGTACAATAAATAGAAAACAAGGGGGGGAGGGGGACCAAGGGTCCAGTCTTAGTGGGGAGGGTGTGGCCAAACTCCTCTCCCTTGACCCCCTGCCCTGGGCCCCAGTCAGTGCAGGCCTCACCCACCCCAGCTGGGTAGCAGCAAGTCCAGTCAAGGGGAGAGATGAGGATGGGAGCCCAGGGCCCCCAGATGGGGGGGTATGGCTTCAGGAGGGGCCCCAGGGAGGGGGCAGGGTCATGAGCTGGCTGCTGTGCTCTGGGGTACACCATGGAGGCCCAGGCGAGGCCCCAGAGTGGCAGGGTCATCAGGGGGTGGGAGAGGTGGTCGACCTCCCGTCATCCGAGTCCGGAGGGCTGAGGCAGCCGGGTGCTGGGGGGCAGGTGCTGGATGAGGCGGAGAGCAGTCCGGAGGGCTGCCCACCAGGCTCACATCCATCAACTCTGGGGGTGGTGGTGATGTTGGTGATGGGGGTCGTCCAAGGCAACGGGGTTGTAGGGGTAACTGGGCCCCAGTCCCCGGCACTGTTGAGGCAGAGGTAGGGGCTTGATGTGTCTTGTGGGGCACATCACCCCCTGCCCAGGGGCGCAGAGGCTGGGAGGGTAGGACCTAAAAAAAAAAAAAAAAAAAAAAAGCAAAGGAGACTTGGATGGTGAGTTCAAGTCCTAGGCACCTACCACTCGTTTCCAAAGTCTCACAGCTCCAGTACCTGGGGGCTGTTCATCTCACAGTCAGTGATGGGGGGCCCTGGGCCCCCACAATATCGGTTGCTGTAGCGGTAGGCCCTGTTGTCACTGGAGGAGCCACTGGAGCCTCCTAGAAGCACCAGGAGGAAAAAGAAGACAGAAGTGGTAAGATGGAAGCAAGTCTTTACCACCTAGGCCTCAAGCTTAGACTTTGAGACCAGAGCAAGTATGAAGGCTGTTAACAGCCCAAATTGAAATCTAGGGTCAGAGTTGCATGGGAGGCTGGAGTCAGTTCTAAGGACCAAGTCTCCAGCCCCAGTCCCGAGATCCTGTTGGGTCATGTGGGACTGTCCCACCCCCACCTCGGAGCTAAGTAAGAATCTGCTAGTTCCAGGGGCTCTATGACAGAGGCCCAGTGTTTAGGCCACCCAGGCTTAGACCACCCAGGCTTGGGCCCTGCGGTGCACATCTGACATGGGGCACCCACCAGAGCTGGAGATGGAGCTGGCGGTGCTAGAGGAGGGACAGGTGTCAAGGGGCGCCGGCGAGGTGGAGGCACTGCTGCCTGCCGGGCCCGTGTTGGTGGCCTCGTCGGCCGTGCGGCGGAAGAAGCCATGCTGCAGAGCGCCCAGAGGGCTGATGCGGGCGGCCGGCTCATACTCCAGCATGCGCAGCACCAGGTCCTGGAAGCGGAGGTAGTCGGCGGGGCTGTGGCCCGGCTCCCCCGCCCGCCGGCCCCCGGGCCCGCCCGTCTGCACGCCCAGCACCTCCTGCAGCCGCCGTGTCCCAGGGCCCTGGTAATCCTGGCAGGGAGGGGGTGGGAGGGGGGGCAAGAGAGTGGCCGTCAGTGGGCAGGAGGGGCAGGGAGACACACACGGGGGAAACAGAGGCACAAGAAAGAGAGAGAGAGAGAGAGAGAGGGAGGGAGAGAGAGAGGGAGAGGGAGAGAAAGCTAACAAGAGTTGTGGGGTGGGACGGTGATGGGGTGGGCAGGGGAGGAAGAAAAGGACAGACAAGGGGAAAGAGGAAGACAGGGAAAGACAAAGGGAGGGGAACCCCAAGTGTGAGTGAGGGGACACCCAGGGAGGGAGAAGTGGCACAGGGCAGGGGCCGCACCTTCCTGAGTTCCTTTGTCCTTCGTAGGGTCCAGCCACCCCCAGGCAGCCGCTCAAAGTACTTGCGAGCCTTGGGTGCCTGTTCCAGCATGGGTGCGGGAGGGATGCCCAACACCTCCACAATACGGCTCATCTGGTCCACCTGCGGGCAGGCGGCGGTCAGGGGCGCCAGGTGGCCAGGCTCTACCCCTCCACCTCCAGTATACCCCTTCCAGGGGCACACCTCATTAGAGCCACTGAAGAGGGGCTCTCCGGTGTGCATCTCCACAAGGATGCAGCCCAGGGACCACATGTCGATGGCCAGGTCATAGGGTGTACCCAGGAGCACCTCGGGTGAGCGGTAGAAGCGGCTCTGGATATACTGGTAGATCTAGGGGAGGGGACAGTAGTCAGGGCACCAGCTCCCCTGCTGGTTCCACTGGAAGATTCAATTGAAGACAAGCCCCTGCCTGAAAACAGGATGGAACCCCTAGGTTGTGAGGTTCTCAGCAGTGCTGCACAAGCCATAGTCACTCTCTTGTCCATCAGCCTCCAGTCTTCCATGGCCTTCCTGCCTTAGCTCTGCCTCCATTCCCAGCTCTGGTCCTTCTTGTTTAAGAGAGACTGGCCATCACATACTGTACTACATTAGTGTAAGCCCTAGGGCCTGGCCTGTTCACATGCGGTTGCAAGGCTTCACTGTCCTCTACCTATAAGTGCAGTCAGCAAAGCGGCCTGAGGCTCGGATCACAACTGCACTCCTCTAGGAGTGCCTGGGCCTTAGCTCCACCCTTTCCTTCTCTTCCCTGCTTGGTTTGTCTGTGCCCGTCACCTCCCACTACCTCTCCAGGCAGGCCTCCCGTGCCCAGTATCATCTCTTGGCCATCAGCTTCCAGGGCCAAAACGAACTCGTCCCACCCCTTCCCACCGAAGACACTGGCCCTGTCAAAAGCGCACCCGCTGGCCAAGCTGGCAGGAGCTGCCGAAGTCCACGATCTTGATGGCACTGCGCTTAGGGTTGCAGAGCAGGATGTTCTCAGGCTTGAGGTCGCAGTGGATGATGCTGAGCTCGGGTGTGGCCAGAAAGAGCAGAGCTGTGCAGAGCTGCTGGGCCAGCTTCCTTGTCAGGTTCAGTGACACTCCTCGAAAGTGCGTGTTGCGGAGGAGGTCATACAGGTTGTAAGACAGCAGCTCAAACACCAGGCACAGGTGATTTCGGAACATGAAGTGCCGCTTAAGGTGCACTGCGGGCAACAGGTGACAGTGAGCAACAGGTCAGACACATGATGGCAGGTGGCTTGGGACCACACAGTAACCACCCCCGGTGGACTGCAACGGGTCCTCAGGTGTTTCTACACCGATCACTGGACTTCCAAGGCATGTCAATTCTCTTGAGCCTCTCACACCTTCCAGGTTCTACTAGAGGGAAGGAAGGGTTCTGCCAGCAGAAGTAGTGAGCATGACAGCAATCGCAGCAGTTGGAAAGATGAAGCAGAGGCTGATGAGCTCAAGGTCAGTTTAGCTTACACAGTGAGGCCCAGAATAAAACAAAACAAAACAAAACCCCAAAGGATGGTGTAACCTAGGGGTTACACTATCGTAGGTTATGGGATGACCAAAGGGTGGCAGCACGGTTGCCTAGGAAGCACAAGGCCCAGGGTTCAAGCCCCAGCACTGCAAAGGTAAAATAAAAGTACCATCCCCTCCTAAGAAAGCTTTAAAACAGCTCACGCTTCCTCCTTTCATTTTACAGCACTGAACCAGGTCTTTGTACACTGATGCACGAAGACTATTAGCTCAAGGTCCATCTGGATAGTTAGTAAGACCCTAGCTCAAAATAGTCAAGTATGCAAAGGTCTGGAGATGTTCTGGGGTGGGGGTGGCTGAGGAGGACCTGCATGCCTAGTATATATGAAGCCCTGGACTCGATCCCCAGAATAGCAAAACAAAATCTCCAAAAACAGCACCACCATCAAAACCTTCAAACTACCAAAGAACCTGCTTTCGTCTTTGCTGTGTCTATCCATGTGGCAAGGGATATATACTAGCCGTCCTCCTATTAAAGAGTCCCTTTCCTGAGGAACTTGAGACTGGGACATATCTCAAGAGCCAGAGCTAGAGGCCACTGCTTCTCACATTATCAACTGTTGAGTCTGAACTGTCACCTCATGGATGTGACAGCTATGAGTGCCTCAGTTTCTCCAACATGTACACAGAGCTGCCCTGTCCCTCACCAGGCTGGAGGGAGGGGGGAGGTAATTCATGGCAAGTGTTTGCAACAGAATTTGGCCCTCAGTGAGCACAAAAGAGAAATGACAGCCACAGCAGGAGCATCAGAGGTTGAAGAGCCCGAAGATCCCCAGTGGAGGTATCGTACAGACAGAGGCACCCTGCCCCAGCCAGGCCCAGCCTCACCTATGTAGTACTTCATCTCTGTATCATGCTGGTTCATCAGCTCCAGCAGCCGCAGTTCAATCTGGGCCTGGTTCAGGAAGGCCTTTTTGTTCTTGATGATCTTGATGGCCACCAGCTCCTGAGTCTGGTGGTCATACGCTTTCACCACCTTTGAGACAAGGAGAGTTACCTGGGTAGGTGGAGGCCCACCAGCCACTCCTTTCTAACAACTCACAGCCCAGTGTCACATCCCTTGTACTGGATACAAAATAACAACAGTTCTTTTACAGAGTCTTGCAATTTATACTCATACAGAACTAAGACAGGGGGAACTAAGTGGCTGGCCCAGGACAGGACTTGCAGCAAGTGAACCACTTGGGGAGGAGGGAATGTTGGGTAATGTTAGTGGTTGTCTGCATCCAGGTTCTGGATGAGTGGGGGAGTCCCACACCTGGCCAAAAGAGCCTTTGCCAATAAGAGAGTCAATCTCATAGCGCTCTAGCCAGCGCTCGCCACTGCGCACAATGTAATCGTGGTTGTCGTCGTCATAACCGTGGTTCAGGACCTTCTTCTCCTTTTTGGTGCTCGAGTCCTGGGGTGGAGCCTGTTGGGCCCGCCGCTTCTTCTTCGCATAGTATACCTGCTCAGGCAGCCAGGAAACCAGACCCTTGAGTGACCCAGGCAAGAAGCCAGGACCCTTTTCAACACCCAACCAGGGAATTCCATTCCCAGCTCACCTCATTGATGTGCTTGTAGGTCTTGATGAGGTCCACTGAAAGCTTGCGCAGCGGGGCCGAGGCTGCGTCCCGGAAGGCCAAGGGCAGTCTCCGGGGCAGTAGCCGCACATCAGGCAATACCTGTGGTAGAGAGTAGCAGACACAGCACAAGCCTTCACCTCCAAGGCACTTCTAGGGAGAGAATGGGCAGGCTGAAGACTCATGTGACCATGGCCACGTTTCTCTAGCTCCACCCTATCCTGTAGAGCACAAGCACACACTGTGGGTTCCCCACTCATTTGCTCACTATATAAAGTGATTTACCTCTGACCCTCCATTCAGTTCCAGGTCAGCCCTTTTGCTCCATATCTGGGTTCTGTCCCCCGAATCTTTGTACCTGAGGCCGCCGATTCTGGGAACCATGCCAATGAATTTTCTGTATCTCCATGTCCTTGCTCTCAAGTGTCTCTGCCCAGTTAAAAAGCTCTTGGATTGGGACTCCCTGGGTCTCCCACTCCTCTCAGTTCATTTTCCTTCCAACCCTCTCTAGACTTCTTTCAGGCCCCTTACTTCAGACCTCTTTTTCATTGTGAACACTGAGACCTGTGTTCCTGTCTGCTCTGTGCCAGTGACAGTTCTGAACTAAAGACACACATTACACTTTACTTCAAAACCATGCCGTGAGAGAGGGCAGGCCATGGAGAAGCTCAAGAATTCAGTCCTCAGCAGGAATAAGGGTGGACTCTTCAGAGTCCAACTACCTGAAACTCTTCCAGTATTGTGAGGCCCCCAAAATCCCCAGAGAGGCTCCAACAATCACAATGTTGTCTAGAGACCCTTCAATCCTCAGGCAGGTGAGAAGACAGCTGAATGCCTACCTGTGCGTGTTCCTGGGGCCCCGGAAAGCCAGAGAAGGGACCATGGCCTGGTGGGACGGCCATGGTGGGCTCAGAGGGCCGCAGGGGTGTGAGGCCTGGAGCGGGAGCCCGGCCGGGGGGCGCCTTCTCGCATCCTGCACCTCGGCTGCCACCGCCGCTGAGAGCTGAGAGCAGGTAGGAAGTGGGAAGACAACATTGAACAAGAAGGCATATGGTCAGGGTCAGTTAGAGAAGAGGTGGACATGAGTTAGGGGCAGGCCCAGGGGAGACAGGGAACAGGGAAGCACACCAGCACCAGGGAGCCACGGAGAAACAGAAAAGGGTAGCAGTGAACTAGCACAGCCACGGCTCTCAACAAATGACAAGCCAAATAAATGAATGAGGTATCACATCCAGAAATATAAAAGGAAAGTGATCAGAGCCAGATGGGTAGGAGAGGGTAGGTACAAGGCCAGGGGAGGAAGGATAGAAAGAAGGCAGGAGTTACGAGAGCAAAAGAGAAGGCAGAAACCACGTTGGGTCTGGGGAGCAGAATTCAGTCTTTCTTTGAAATTCTGCTGGTGGTCAGCCTGAGTTCCTCAGATAAGGCCCCGCCCTCACAGTCTTCCCTCAACAACGAGGGCCTAATCTCAAGTCTGGTCTATCCACTAGTTCTTTCTACTCTAAAGAACATAGCAGTCCTTGTGGATCTCCTAGCAAAACCAAGGTTATCTGAGAACTTCTTTACATTCAAGCTATAGATGTCTCAACCACCACAGCACACTTTTCCCTGGGACCGATTCATACTTCACCCAGACCACTCCCTGCTCCCTGCAGGAGGTCTCCCGAACCAGGAACCCTTCTAAGTAGTCTATATTTATCCCACTAGGATTTCCCCATTTCTCCAAGACCCCTACTCCTCAGGAAAACAAGGGAGAGGTATCATTTCTCAACATCTAAGAGTCACGTTTTTTTCTTCCTTATCCTGAGATCCTTGCTATCTCCTCTATTTCTAAGTCGGGTCATTCCACAATTGAGCCTATTCCTAGAAGGGCCCGACAGCCAAATCCCTGAATATCGCACAAGACTTCACTCCCTGAAAGTGTCCTTCGGAACAAAATCTCCTCCCTAGGAAGCTCCCCCTTGTTAGAGTCCCTTCTATGCTATGTCTTGCTACTCCAGGTCCCCTTTATTGGGGCTTCACAGATAAACAACCTCTTCCCAAACTTCCCCACCGACCCCCCCTCCAGGACCAGCTCTTCCAGCTCCCACCCCTACCCGGGTCAGGGCTGGCGCTGGGCCCATGGGGGGCTGGAGTGCGATGGGGGCCCCAGTGAGGTGGGCGAGCGGCCAGCATAGCGGTGGTGGTGGCGGCGGCGGCGGCGGCAGCGGTGATGAGGTGGCCGCCTGTCCCCGGCCCGGCTAGCCTAGCCAGCCCCGCGGCGGTGAGGGCAAGCGGGACAGGCGGCCCGGTGGGTGACAACAGCAGCCGCCGCCACTGCCACCGAGGGGGAGGGGCGGGGAAAGGAGGGGACGAGGGTCAGACCAGGGCACGCGGGGGAAGGGGACAGCAGGTGGACGGGGGAGGGGCGGGTTAACCCTCGCCCTACGGCCCAGCCCCGCCCCGCGTGGCCACCCGCCCCCAGGGACCCTGGCGTCCCGCCCCCCACCCGGCAGGCCCGCCCCAGCCGGTGGAGTCCCGGCGGGCGGGGCCCAAGTGAGCCCGGCAGGCCGCACCTCCCATGGCAACAACCACGCCATTGGTTGTTGCTGCCAAGAGCTTAACCAATTAGCACTCAGGGCAGCTGTTGCTAGGCGACAGCGAAGCGGCCAGCGCAACCGAGCCCAAACAAAGGGCGGGAGTGGGGCCGGGTTGCCCCCTCCCAGACACCTTTTCAAGACGGCTCCCTCGGGCTCAGCCCCTTCCAGGAATCTGGCTGTTAAGTGTCGGGCTCCGCTGCACTGGCCCGAAGCCCCCACCTTTTCCTTGCTAAATCTCGCGGGGACGGGCAGGGCGGATCCCGGACTGCCCCCCACCCAAGTGTGCCGCCCCATCCGTCGCAGCACCGTTACCTGAGGGCGTGGGTAAGGGGATTCAAACTGCTCGGGGAGCCCGAGCTCAGACCTGCCCACTGGCTGAGGGTGTCCGGTGGACGCGGCGAGCCAGGGCCCCGATTACCCAGTAATGCAACCAGCAAAATGGCGACCACAACAAACCGGCCCCCCTACCCCGGCTCCGCCCCCACATCTCTCACGTGACCTAATGGAGCACTGCGCGCCTGCGCCTTAAGGGTGCAGAGCCGCGCACGTGCGAAGCAAGCACCAATGGAGCATGCACCATGTGACCGGATGAAACTTTCCAGGCACCACCCCCCAACACCCAGAAAGTTGATCAAGGACGCATGCGTCTTGAGGCCACTGAGCAATCAGCACCAGACAGGGAAGACAGATGAGTCTTTTAATAGAAAAACAAAAAAACAACTCCCCCTCCAAAAACCAAAAGCCACACGTGCAACAGTAGCAACACACATTTCTTCAATCCAGACAGCTCTGAGTTTCAATTCTTCACCTTGGGAGGTGGCCTGTGAGGAAATCAGAGGAGGTCGAGTTGTAACCATTTTTAGCTTCCCAGGCCCAGAAGCTCCAGCTGCAAGTAACGCAGGTCTATTCTGGTACTTACCGGTACACACCTACAACCACAGCGTGGTCTCGTTCATAAGGCTCCAGTGTCAACTGCTCCTGGGGCTTCATGTTCTCTTGCTGCATCTTCTTCACTTCAGATGCAAACACAGCTTCTGCTGAGGCCGTGGAGTCAATGCAGTTGGCCTAGAGAGGTAAAAAGACTTTTAAGCTAAAAGTATGTCTTTGTTACAGATCTGGAGACAAAGGCTTAGCCAATTTCCTACTTCATTAAAGAAATTTTAACTTGGCCCACATTGGAACAGGTTGCTTCATTTATCTAAGGCAGTGTTTACTAATTTTCTTTCAATCCTGAAAGCCCAGCTAGCAGCGATAGAACAAATGTAGCAATAGGCTGGCCAGTTTTGAACACGGTGAGGATGCCTACTTTAAAATAAACATGTTTTGAAAAACCTACGTGGTGCAGTCAATATTCTTGCTACCCCACAACCTGCTCCAAATGCTCACCTTTACCAACCTTTACTTCAACCATAACGAGGACTAACAAAGAAACCAGGTCCAACAGGCCAAGGAACACGCTCAGCCACGAGACCGAGCACCCACACCACACTCTTGCTGCTCAACCTCACACTGCAAGACCTTACCTTAATGGAAATCACAAAGTGTCCTCCATTCCGCAGGAAGGTGTGGGCATTCAGAGCCACAATCCGGGTTTGGTCTGGCTGGGCCACATCAGCAAAGATGACATCCACCATTGCTAAGGAAAAAGGGGACAGCAGTTACAAACAGAAGCCAGTAGAGAGCTTCCCAGAGCCTCCCAAAGGGGCCTATGCTCCTTCACCACCAGGTTCCTGGGGCTTTCCTGCCTCCAGTCTTACTCCCCACCACAAAGCCTCCCCCCAAAACACCCCAAAGGTGGAACCAGAACCCGAAAGTCACATCACTCATCCACTCCTCTTGTAAATCAACAGTTGCCACCTACTCTGTGGCCAGCCCTGGGCTGGGCGTAGGGGATACAGAGACGAGTCAGACCCGGACCCTGCCCTCGAGATCCTCCCGGGTCTGGGGGGAGACAGACATGTCATCAAAAAGACAAGTAAATGTGAGCAGTTAAAGACAAGACGTGGGCAGGGCAGGGCTGTCAATGACAAGGACCAGAGGAGGGCTGAGTGCACTGAGAAAAATGCACAGGAAAAAAAAAACAAAACCAAAACCAAACCAAACCAACCAACCAACCAAAACCTATAAAACCCAAACAACAAACTGCAATGGAAAGGTAATGTTTTAAGGTAGCGTTAAAACAACAACAAATGTGATGCAGTGAAAACGCCCTTTAAGGATTTGTAAAAGCGGTATCGAGTACCTCTAGAGGAACTCATGAGGCCCTCCACTTTTATACTAGACATTTGAAGTGTTTTTAAAAAACAAAGCCATTGAGTCATACTTGCTGTGGTCAGGGCTGGAATCTCATCAGATAATGGCTTTAAAACACAAACCAGGCAGTGTCAAAAAGGCACCAGTGTTAGAGGGAGCAGAGCTGACCCGACAGTCTCCACCTGCAGCTCCTCACTGCTGCAGTGAAGAGGCCTGCTCGTACTCTAACTCCACCTAATTCAGACTCCATCGGCCTCCTCTGGGAAACATGCAGTGACTTATCCTACCTCCCCTGGGCCACCCCCAAGGCTCTCACCAATAAGCATGCGGTATTTGTGTGGGTGCCGAGCATCTTCAATTACAGGAATAATGTTGGTCCTCTTCTTGGCTAAGTTGATGAGGTCACGTCCAGAGCGGTGGGAGAACTCAACTGCGTAGACCAGACCATCCTACAATCAATCCAACACCAATGAGCACACACTGGTGCTCCAGTACAGTCGCCAACACTCGGCTTGAGTGCCACTTGTAGCAGGATCTCAGATCCTCAATCAAAACCCTCCTTTGAAATAACTATCATTATGTCTACAGACCAGAAGAATAAATGGGCCCAGTGATGAGAAGTCATGAGCCACATTTATTCACAAGCAACCAAGCTTTAAGATCCCAATTTATCTGACCTGTGAGGCCAGACTCCCAACACAGGGTAAAAACCCAGGCATCCAGGGTGAACAGAGATGAAGCAGAGCTCAGAGAATTTGCAATGGACCAACACTCACAGGAAATATTTAACTTTCTAAGCAATCTTCATCTCCAGAGGGTTAACCCCTAGCTCAGAGAGCTCAGGTGCCTCACTGAAGCCACACACCAGCAAATGCCTACAAGTCTGAGTGTTGTTGCTGTTTGTTTTTCGATGATGTCTAACTATATAGCTTAGGCTAGGATTACAAAGGTGTGTGCTTTCACTAACTAAATTAAACAGTCTATAATTCAGTCAAGCAACAAAAATCTGTCAAGTGAGACATCCAAGAAGTAGGCGCTCTCTGCACTGGGATCCTATACCTCCACGGAGAAAAGAAGTTCATTAGCAGAAACCAAAGCTGAGATAAAACCCAGTGTTAGCATACCTGCCTAGCATTTCAAGAAGCCCTAGGTCCAACACCCAATACTGGGTGGGGCTGGGTGGGGTTGGAGGCAAGGGCAAAAAACTAGGCTGGGGGACATGAATGTTTTGCTTCTGTGTGGAAGGCAATGTGAGGTGCCACTCCCCCAGGAACTCTACCCATCCCAATTTTTCCCCTTTTTTGAGACGGGGTTTTTGTGTAGCTTTGGCTATCCTAGAACTCACTGTGTAGACCAGGCTGTTCCTGTCTCCTCAGTGCTGAGATTAAAGGCATGCACCATCAATGCTAGGCCTATCATGTTTTTGAGACAAGGTCTCTCACTGGTGCTGTTGGTTCAGCAGGCACTACAGACTGGCCTTCTGTTGCACTATGAGGGCATATACCACCACACCTGTTAGGTTTTTCTTTCTTTCTTTTTTTTTTTCTTTTTTTTTTTTTGGTTTTTCGAGACAGGGTTTCTCTGTGTAGCCCTGGCTGTCCTGGAACTCACTGGGTAGACCAGGCTGGCCTCGAACTCAGAAATCCGCCTGCCTCTGCCTCCCGAGTGCTGGGATTAAAGGCATGTGCCATCGTCGCCTGGCAGGTTTTGTTTTTTTAAAATGCATTCTGAGGATCAAAATTAGGTCTTCATGATTGTGTGCAAACACTTTTACTGACTGAATCACCCCTTTCAGCCCTTGGACATACATTTTCCAACCAAAATAGTGTGGTATCTACATTCCCAGCTCTGGGTTACTTTAACACCGACTATACTCTTTGGCTCACAATATCAGGAACCCAGGAGTGGTATTGAAAGAAACTCTGCTTCAAGCTGTCCCTGTCGCAGAATAAGGGATGAGCCTGGCTTCATCTACATCACACTGTGCAGGGAAATGATGGACAGGCCCAGTTCCCTCTATCCCCAACACCTGTCCACTCACCGGGCCGACAATATCAGAGACGTGGGAGACGGTGGTGCCCGAGGCTGCCCCAAGGTAGAGCACCTTGGCCCCCGGCTTGATGTGGATCTGGTCTACACCGCCCAGGATTGCTGCTGCCAGCTTGGAGCGGAAGGGGTTCCAGGCTCGGTACTCAATTTTGTCATCTCCTTCCTGAGCCAAGAGAGATGGGGACAGAATCAGTGCTGGGTTCTTGTGCAGGACACCAATCCCTGTAACCCTAGGGCCCTCAAAAGAAACAGTACATTCCAATCGCTACGTAAGAACCAAATGCAGATGTACAACAGGGACCAGGACAGAAGGCAGTAAGTAGAGAAGTGAAAAGACAGAACTGGGTACTAGCATTATGTCCTGTCCCAGCACACAGGTTCCGGAACAACAGTGAATAGGACATGTATCCTGCCCTGAGAGATAAGCACTCACTGAACTAACTAAATACAAACTGACATAGGAGATGGTGACAGGCCACAGAGACCAAGCCAGGAGGATATGAACCAGAACAGAGCAAGAAAAATATGAAAAAGAAAAAACGAACCACAGGAGGGCGTGGGATACTTTAAACCAGATCTGGAGGTGGAGGGAGCCACCAACACCATCCTGGGAAGAGTGGGAGGTGAGCAAGGAGGCCTGTGGTTGGCACAGAGACAAGGACAGGAGAGAGCTGGGCTGTGGCCGTGAGGACCACTTAGAGGAGGAGGGCGATGTGACACAGCCCATCAGCAGGAGCAGGCAGGGCCTGACCCGACAGAGGACAAGGAAACAGTTCAGTATGGAGCTGTGAGACAAGGCCAGGGAACTGAGAGGGGGAGCTGGGAACTGCTGCAGCTATAAGGCCACAGCCTGCTTTACACATTAAGACATCCCCAGCCGTCCTACGTAGGACACCACAGCAAGAAGACTGGATAGCAGGCAATGCTGTCAACTGGGGTCTGGTACTTTGGACAGGGGTCCAGGACTCACTGAAATAGAAACTCTCTTTTCTCCGTACACAGATTCTCCAGGGACCAGATTCTTTGTGACAAGGGCATCCTCCTTTCCACGACAGATAAAGACACCTGGTGAGGGAGGAGAGCAGAGTGTGGCTGGGGACAGTGTAGCCATGGTCCACCTCTGGCTGTACCAATTTCCCACCTGCCACACTCACCTTCATGCCGATGCGGCTCCACCATCACATTCTTCCCTGACTGGTTTCCTCTCTTGCCTCCCCGGCCACCACCTCGACCCCGGCTGCCCCCAGACTGGAAGCCTCCACCTGTAAGAGAGAGCTGCAGTAGGGAGGGAGGCCCCCATGTCTCTCCTCCCTGCATTCTTCAATTACCTGTTCCAAACCCCCATGTCAACCTTACTCACCTCGGCCACCTCCACCTCCTCGTCCCCTGAAGCCACCACCTCCTCCACCTCGACCTCGACCCCCACCGCCAAAGCCTCCTCGTCCACCGCCGAAGCCTCCTCGGCCTCCTCGGCCTCCTCCTCTACCTCCTCGGTCACCAAAGCCGCCTCTGCCACCAAAGCCACCCCCACGGGGGCTGAAACCTGTAGCAAAAATGGAAACGGGGATTAGGGCAACGGAGCTTAAGAAGTTAAAGGACCCGTACCTGTCAGGTCCACAAATGTGAGAAATCAGCAAAGCACAGGGCTCTGTGCTCAGAGTCAGAACCCATCCAATGTCCATTCAGCAGAACAGACACAGGAGAATAGTAGTCAATGATGAAAGTGACTTTCAGTTTCTACAGTAGATGGATAAACGGGAACCTCCCAGAAGTGAAGAAACAAATCACAGAAAACTAAACCCAACCAGAGTTTTCTTGAAATATGGTGTCAAGTAGCCCAGACTAGCTGTGAAGTCACCACCTCCCAAGTACTATGTTTACAGGCCTGCATCACTACGGGGCCACTAAAGGCAAAACATGACACAGATTATCTAATTAGGGATGAGGCAGAATGTAGATATTCTCGTTTTCTTGGTGGGACAGCTTCACACAACTCATTTTATCCCTCGTATTAGTGAGCCCTGCAAACACATATGCTTGCCATCAACAAAATCTGCTATGCCCTCACAGTATCTTCAAGACCTCTCCATAAAAGTACTAATCCCGCAGCCTGACGGTCCTCAGTCCTGTTCATCCATCTCCCGGCTTTCAAGACTGCAGCATCCCTCCCAGCACAGGGAAGTCTCCAACTGTCCTTTTAGGATGAGCAGCGGTCTAGTGGGGCAGGCTAGAGTACAACAGCTTGGGCTTAACCCAGGCATAGCAGCCCATGGCCCAAACCCCAGCACTCCAAGAGGCGGAGGCAGGAGACCCCAGTGGGCCTCATGGAGAGTCCTTGCTTCGAAAGGAGAATAGTTGGGCTGGGGATGCAGCTCAGAAGCAGAGTGTTCTAAGAGCTTGCTCCTGGGCCCCCAGCTACAGGGCGCAGCAAACACCGTCCATTAAGCAGCAAGCAGTGGATGGGACTGGACTTGATGTGGTTACTGGGTAATATTTAGCTTTTCTATGATTGTTCCAAAAATCTTTTTTTCCGTATTATTGGAGGTGGGGCACATGAGTTTATCTGAAAACACAGCTTGAAGAATAGGGGTGGTTCAAAATAGTTTCACTTGATGTAAACTGCCAGGTAAAAACCTGCTCAAGTTTCTGTCTCAGCCTTGCAACTAACTATACCCCACTGACAACTTCAAACATTTTTTTGTTTTTTAAACTTATAGTCATCTTTTTACTATGAACATTAGTGTTTTGCCTGCATGTATATCTTACAGATGGTTGTGAGCTGCTATGTGGGTGCTGGGAATTGAAGCAGGGTCCTCTGGAAGAGCAGACAGTACTCTTAACCTACAGCCTCCTGTTGTTTTTGAGTCAAGGTCTCACTATGCATCCCTAACTACTCTAGAGCTCCCATGTGGACTATATGGAGCTTCAAACTCAAGAGCTGCACCCGTCTCTCCCCCAAGTGCTGAGATTACAGGACTGTGCCACCTCAACAGTATTCCTAATGGTATTTGAAACAACAACAACAACAACAACAAGAAAATGAACTTTGTTCTTTTTATTTTTTGTTTACTTGTTCTTTGTTCTTTCTAACACACTTCACTTGGGCTGATCACTATAGCTCTAATATGCCAGGCCCCCAATTCAACTCCCCAGAATACAAACCAAACAAAAGCCTGTGCAACTTGGTATCTATTTCTAACTTAAGTTAGTTTTTTTTTTTTTAAATTATAAAGATTTACTTATTTATTTTATGTATTATGTGAGTACACTGTCACTGTTGTCAGATGCACCAGAAGAGGGCACTGGATCCCATTACAGATGGTTGTGAGCCACCATGTGGTTGCTGGGAATTGAACTCTCCACTTCTGGAAGAGCAGTCAGTGCTCTTAACCCCTGAACCATTTCTCCAGACCCCTCTAACTTAAGTTAACAGTTTCATCTTCAAGCCCGTTTCTACCCACCCCTCACCATCCACAATAAAATCAGGATTATTTTATTTGCCATAAATCCCTGAAAAAGGGCCCCCACCCCCTTTGAGTTCCCTGCAGGACCCTGATGTATAGCCCAAATTGAAACCCACCATGGCAAGGACCTGTCTCACACCTGCCAACAGCTGGCTTTGAAATCTCATGTGAATTACTTCCTCTTTCCAGCTCCTGCCAACAGGGGCATGGCACTCCTTTGCCTGCTGCACTTGGGTGTCTGACTAAGTGGTACGGACTCAGTCCACTCTGGCTGCGCCGTGTTTTCTTGTCACATTATGTTGAATACTTTCCCTCTCACTGGCACCCACAAGTTCCAATTGTACAATGCTGACACTGACAAATCAGTCAGCAAATGTCTGATGAGGACTAGAGACAGGGTCTCCAGCTGCACTGTACAACGGAGGATCAATCTGAATTTCTGAAGAAAGATGGATGTTCACCACCACGCCTATCCCTATGTGGCACAAGGGAATAAAGCTATGGTTTCCTGCATGCTAGGCAAGTACTTTACTGACTGAGCCACATCCTCAGCTCTGCTGACTTAAGACCCTGTCTCACGGAGAAATCACTTGTTTTCATTCAGAAGAGAATGGTGTCCTGTAGCTCCTACGGGAGGGAGGATGGCCATGCCACGATTACTCAAGACCCTAAAGTAGCAAAGGTGCATGGGAATGTAGAAAAATCAAGTAACTATTTGCACAAGAGTACTTAGGAGAGGAGCCACTAGCCAGGGCTATGAGACTCAACCCGGCCCTGGCAGAACAGAGATCTGACAAGTTGTTGGTATCCTCATGGGGACCAATGGATAGCAGAGTCAACTCAGTCACATAATACTCAACGTGTACCAGGATCCATTTCTGGTCCTGAGGTTTTTAGGAAAATGAACCAAAAGGATTCACTAGTCAAGAAGACTCTTATGTCCTCACACAGTCTGCTATTTTAGAATCTGCTTCCCGCCTCAAAACTAGCAACTCCAGCAGGGTGAGGTATCACATGCCTGCAATCACACCACTTGGGAAGCCAAGTCTGAGGCCTTACAACAAGATGTCATTTCAATACATAAACATAAAAATAAAAGATCTTGGTGAGAAATGTCCACCATAATCTGTAGCACACCTCTGTTAAACAATCTCCCCCAAAGCTGCTTCTGTACTCAAGACACAAACCGTCACCAATGATTTGACTACTAGAAACTCTACAATTCTCATTCTATTATTTGACAGAGAAAGGTTGGGGGAAAGCACAGATCACAGGATGCCAGCAGAACATACAGACTAGCAATCCCTCCACCCTACTTCACCAGGACTTCCAGAACAGAGCACAAGATATTCAACACGTGTGGGAGAGATGGGTTATTATCCCCCGCAGTGATTTACTCTCACCTTGTCTACAGGAACATGCACACACACACACACACACACACCAGACAAAAAACCTGCAGTAGTGAAAACTGACCCTCCGGCAACGGTGAAAAGCTCATGTTATCACTAATGTAGCACAAACTGGTGTCCAACTAACTATCTAACTGCCTCTGCTTGCCGTGGGCTAGGGTTGACAAGCAGTGTTGTTACAGCCCAGAGTAAACCTATCACCAAGAAATCCACTTATCCACTAAGAATTCAAGAGAGAAACGGGAACTTTCTATTGTCAAAGCCAGAACTCTCGCCATCCATCCGAAAACGCGGGAAAAATAATGAATACATTTGTCAGGCCAGGCGTGGTGGCGCACGCCTTTAATCCCAGTGCTCTGGAAGTAGAGGCTGGTGGAAGCCGGCCAGCCAGAATCACGTGGCAAGACGCTCTCAAAAACCAAACCAAAACCAACCCCTCTCATTTCCAATCACCCACCCTGCTAAAGCCGGGCTAGTAGTCTCTCTCACTACAGAGCAGGGACTCCCAGGTCCCCAGATTTTCTACTCCCACAAGCCTTGGGCCCCGCCCCTCCCGGAAGCGCGGCGAGCGCCAGCTAGTGCTCGCGAACGCCGCACACCGCAGAGCCGGAGGTCCTCATTCACCCGGGTGAAGCTGGGTTGAGGATCAAAGTATCGATGACGGGGAGTGACAGAGGGAAGGCTTGGGGGTGGGGACAGGGAGCCTTTCTATCTGCGACTCAAGTCGGAATCCCCCAAAGCCACGCTCGGAGATCCAAGCCCCAGCTCTGGGTCAGGGTCTGGAGGGCCGCACGGGCCGGTCTGAAGCGGCAAGCCTGTAGGCCGGTCGGTGAGCCGAGCTCCCAGCCACATGCCCCCGGCCCCAAGCAGCCGTGGTCCCCGCCCGCCGTGCCTAGAGCCCCCGACTCTTGCCCGCACCGCGGTCTCACCTGGCTTCATCACTGCGTTCTGGTGGCGCGACTCAGGCAACCTGCTGCGTCCCCGACTACACGAGTCTCAGGCTTTCGCACGTGGAAAGGAGCGCCTGCGCGAGGTGGTGCGTAGCGCGTGACGGAAGCGCGTAGTCACGCCCCTTACGTGCGCTTCCCCTATCCCGGAAGTCGGAGTCGGCGGCGCCTTGGGTGGGAATTCTGGGTTGCCTGCTCTGTCTTTTCGCTCCTTGCTTTTTCTCAGAGTGGCAAATTTTATCACAAATGCGCTGCGACTTTCCCTCTCACTTGTGCTAGCACTCTAGGAATCAGGGATTATACTCAAACTGAGTTTTTAAAAATAAAATTATTTTTCAAAGACTTAAAAAAACTTTTTATTTTATTCTTAGAAGCGTTTTGCTTCTTTCTGCGAACCACGCGTATGCAGTGGAAGTTAGGAGAGGGCGTCAGATCCCCCCTGGAACTAGAGTTAGAGGCGATTGTGAGCCGCCAAATGGGTGCTGGGACCCGAACCGGCAGTATGCTCCAATCACAGCTGAGCTATCTTTCCAGGACAGCCTTATGTTTCTTTCTTTCTTTTTTTTTTTTTTGGTTTTTCGAGACAGGGTTTCTCTGTGTAGCCCTGGCTGTCCTGGAACTCACTCGGTAGACCAGGCTGGCCTCAAACTCAGAAATCCGCCTGCCTCTGCCTCCCAAGTGCTGGGATTAAAGGCGTGCGCCACCACCGCCCGGCTTATGTTTCTGTTTATTGTTGTTGATGTTTGTATTTTGTGACAGGGTTTTGCAGTGGGGCCCAGGCTGACCTGGAACTGAGAATGTCTTATGGTCTCCAGGCTACACCTCGCTTTTCTGTTTTTTCTTCCTTTTCCGCTCAAAAAAGGCTCCCTCCCTTGCACCAAAGAACAGGTTCCCACTGCTTCTGCCCCTGCCCCTGCCCCTGCCCCTGCCCCTGCCCCTGCCCCTGCCCTCTTACTGGAAATCTTCAGTCACCCAAATGTTGCTGTAACTGCTCCAAGGCCAATTTCCTTGTCACTGTTGGTTTGCAGTTGCTTCTGCCATCTGTCCCTGCTCTTCAGGTCACTACATTATCACTACTGATAATGATCAAGTCAGACGAGGGAAGACAGAATTGTAGAAGGCCCAGTGTTAATGTTGCACCACCAGGGGGTAGCACAGGAGCGACCAGTTCTCCAGAAGAGTCTCAATAGCCAGATCATATAGCCTTCCATGCAACTGAAGGACCATTTATACTAACCACAAACTTTTCGTTGGTTATCAAGGACTGTTTTCCCTCTGGCCTAGGTGAAGTGTCTGCCAAGGTTTACATAGGCTTCTGATGGCAAAAAGTCCATGTAAGCTGTTAGGAATAGTCAGGGCTAGAATAGTGCTTGCTAGAGCAGGAGTTATCTTTTAGCATTAAGAGGTTGTCCATGCAGTATAGCTTCCTGGAGGTGTCCGGGGAGCATTCAAGAGCTTCCAGGCTGCCATGACAGCAGACCAGCTGGCTGCCAAGAGGGGTTGCTTGGATAGTAGTCAATCATTCAAGGCAGCCAAATGCCAGGGAAGGGCTAGATGATTGCCAGGGTGACAAATTACCCTAGCATCCGACTTTTTTTTTTTTTGACAAAATGAGCATTGAAGGAGATTCTTACAATACACACTTGTAAGACACTGACAGTGCTTTAGTGCTTACATTTTGTGTGTGTGTGTTCACAAGTGTGCATGGGCCCACACATGTGCAGGTATGCAGAGAACAGGAGGATGTCGGGTGTCCTGCTCTATCACCTTCTCGATTATTCTCTTGATATAGGGTCCCCACTGAACATGGAGCTAGACTGGTGGCCAGAAAGCCTCCTGCCTCACCACTACCACCCCAGCCCTGGGGTTATGGGAACACGGGACCACTTCAATTGTTTTTTAACGTAGGTGCTAAGATTTGAACCCAAGTCCTAATGCTTGCTCAGTGAGATCTCTTACTCGCTGAGATACCTCCCAAGCTCCTAGTATTTCTAAAAATTTTAATTTAATTTCTCTATTGATAAATAGCTTACATAGTATAAATTTGCCCATTTCTACAATTCAGTAACTTAGTGTGGCATATTCATAGGAGTTTAGAACACTTTTGACAGTTCCAGCATGTACACAATGTAGTGTCCTCATATGCACTCTCTGAACCTTATCTCTTTCTAACTCCTCATGACCCCTTTAGTTTCCCAACTAGTCCCCTCCTACTTTCATGTCCTATCTATCCATTCACCTATCTATCACCCATCCATCTACCCATCTATCTATCTCCATCCATCTGTCTGTCTATCTATCCATCTATCTATCCATCCCATGTACCCACCCATCTGTCTGTCTGTCTGTCTCTGTCTGTCTGTCTATAGTGCAGCTTTTGTGCAGGTAGCCACAGCTGCTGCCATGCTTGTGAGTGCAGTGGTCTAGGAGCCATGTCAGAAGACAGCATCTCACAGTATTTCTCTACATCAGCTAGCTCTTACAGTCCTCCTAAGCATACCCAGGGTCAGGGTGGGGATGATACAGATGTCTTGTCTAGAGCTGAACACTCAACGGTCACTTACTGTCAGCACTTGGACCAGTGATGAGTCTCTGAATTAACTTTCACTACTGCAAATGGATGCTTCTCTATCTAAGAGAGAAGCACTAACTATTTTATGGATATAACCAAAAGTATTTAGAAGAGAGGTTTTCTTTTTTTCCCCTTTCTTTCTTTCTTTTTCTTTTCTTTTCTTTTCTTTTTTTTTTTGTTTTTTTTTGTTTTGTTTTTCAAGACAGGGTTTCTCTGTGTAGTCCTGGCTGTCCTGGCACTCACTCTGTAGACCAGGCTAGCCTCGAACTCAGAAATCCGCCTGCCTCTGTCTCCCAAGTGCTGGGATTAAGGGCGTGCGCCACCACCGCCCGGCAAGCTTTTAATTTTTTATAGATTGTATTTTGGGTAATCATTCCTCATACCCATTTCCCCGTCCCTGCTGCATCCCCACTTAATACTTTGCATATCTCATATCCTCTCTCATATCACGCGTATCTTCCTTCTCCACCGAGGCCCCTCCTTCATCATGCTTCCTTTCTTGCTTCCTGGCCTCTGCTGACTCTCATTCCATTTTGAGCACAGAAACGTGAAAGTTCAGATCAAAGATCCACAAAAGAGAGAAAGCATGTAGCATCTGTCTTTCTGTGCTCGGGTTATCTCACCAGTGGGATAGTTTCCAATTCCATCAATTTGTATTTACAAAGTACAGTAATTTTAGTATATATGATCACTGGTTTTACGTCAATTTGACACAAGCTATAGTGATCTGAGAGGAGGGAACTTCCATGGAAAAATTGCCTCTGTAAGTCAAGCTTATAGGGCATTATTTTGATTAGTGTTTATGGGGGAGGGCCCAGCCCATGGTGGGCGGTGCGGTCCCTGTTCTGATGGTCCTGAGTCCTATAAGAATGCAGGCTGAGCAAGCTATGAGGAGCAGGCCAGTAAGCAGCACTCGTCCTTGGCCTCTGCATCAACTCCAGCCTCCAGGTTCCAGCCCTGTTTGAGTTCCTGCCTTAACTGCTTTAGATGATGGGCTGGTATATGAAAGTGGAAATAAACTTTTTCCTCCCCAAGTTGCTTTTGGCCATAGAGTCTCATTTCATCAATAAAAAAAATCCAACTAAGGCAGGATACATGTAGCTTTCATGTTCTTATAGAAATCGAATACTTTTAATGTTTTTTTCTGCTTTAATTCCTTAGCATATAAATGTCAAGTTGGAATATGTTGGTATCAGGCTCCAAACCCAGTGACATCACATCTAGGCGACCCCCATATCATTGCCAAGGCAACCGCCATACATTCCCAGAATTCACCTCCCACCCTTACCTGGGAGAGGCTGCAGCATGGCCCATATAAAACAGGCAGAACCCCTGACCTTGCTCTCTTCTTTCTCTTCTTTTTCTCTCTCTTCTTCTGTCTTTTTCCTCTACTTCTCTCCCCACCCCATCTTTGCCCTCTCCTGAATAAACCCCACTTGGAACCATTTGGTCTGGTGTGGTCTGTTCTAAGCTGTGCGGACATGTATCATTGGTGCATTCCCAGTGATGTGTTTAAAAAAAGATAAAGAGATAAACAGTATGTTCTGTGGGTGTGTGCAGAGGTGTGGGGGAAGGGGATGTCTCAGCGGGCCCATGCAGAGGCAGCCCTTCCCCCTGAGGGACCAGTCACACACCGGGATAGCATAAAATAGAGTTTATTCAGGGCATGGGGAGGGGAGCCAGGAGGGTAGTAGAGGCAGAGAGAGAGAGAGAGAGAGAGAGAGAGAGAGAGAAAGAGAGAGAGAAGAGAGAGAGAAGAGAAGTAGAGGAGTAGAAGTCAGCCATGAGCACACGGAAAGAGTGGGGAGATGGGAGAAGGGATGAGGGGACAGAGGGACAAAGAGAGCAAGAGCAAGAGATCAAGAGAGAGTGAGGAGGGGGCAAGCAGTCCCTTTTATGGTAGGCCAGGCCTACCTGGCTGTTGCCAGGTAACTGTGGGGGTGGAGTTCAGACAGAATGCTAACATAATATCTCTGGATTGTACTGTATTAGAATGTTTTACTTTTTTTTTTTTTTTTTTTTGACAAGGTGTCACTATGCAGACCAGGCTGGCCTCAATCTCACAAAGGTCTACCTACTTCTGCCTCTGGGATTAAAGGTGTGTATCACTATATCTGGCTACATTTTTTTTTTAAATTAAAAAGTTAAATAAGGTCTGAACTTGGCAAGTAGTATGTAAGAGTCAGCCGGGTGGTACTGGTTGTGAAGTTACAAAAGGGGAGAGCAGCTGAGATTTGGTAGCACATGGTAGCATCGAAGTCCCCGTGCAGAAGTCACTCGTAAAGGTATGGCCTCAATGGCAGTGGAGATCCCAGGTTATTGCAGATGCTAAGACTGCTGAATGTCCACCAAGGACAGCGGCAGGTGTGATATGGAACCAGGTTGAGCCTGGGACAAGCAGTGTGCTGAGAACAGCAGAGAGGGAGAAGCCTGGCGAGCTAGGTCTTTGGGTGCTGCTGGGGCTGTAGAGAGCTCAGCGCTGCACTAATACCTGGGATTTTAAACGAAGTCTTGGACTTGTAGACTGCTGAAAATTTTTAGAGGCTTAAATGTTTGACTTTTTTTTTTTTTTTTTTTTTTTGGTTTTTCAAGACAGGGTTTCTCTGTGTAGCCCTGACTGTCCTGGAACTCACTCGGTAGACCAGGCTGGCCACGAACTCAGAAATCTGCCTGCCTCTGCCTCCCAAGTGCTGGGATTAAAGGCGTGTGCCACCACTGCCCGGCTTGACTGTGTTTTAAATTATGATATTCACACAAGAATTTGGGGGACAAGAAATTGAATGGTTATGCTTAATGTGAGGTTTTTGTGTATCAACGTGATAAGGGATGAAGTGTCCTAGAAGAGCCCACTTGGGATGGTTGTAGACTGTATAAGAACACTAGGTAAACCCAAGCGTGGAGGGGAGGCAGCAAGCAGCATTCCTCCATTGCTTCTGCTCTAAGGTCTTGCCTGAGTTCCTGACTTTTCTCAATAATTGATGGTAATTAAGTGGTAATGGTAATGGAATAAATCCTTACCTCTCCTGAGTTGCTTTGGCCATGGTATTGGACATGGCAACAGAATGAGACTAGAATATAGGATTAGATTCTCATTCCCCTTAGTGCCGTTGCTACACCCTTCTCTCTGTGACTCTCTCCGCCATATTAGCCCGCAAGGTGTTCCAGGCATCATCAGATCCATCAATCAGCTCACTGACCTGCTTCCGTCTTCATCACACCTTACCGGCTTGTGACCACACTGCTCCCATCACTAGCAACCACACAACTTCACTCCTAGTCTTAAACTGTAAAACTGACCCCACCCCCAACTCTCCAATCACGCTGCCCCAGAATCCTAGAAGCTGAGAAAACTGGCTGCTTCACAATAAAACTCTTGAAATCAAGTTTTATATTTTCCCCTCCATCATTCCAACCAGAAACTCAGTAAGGACTCAAACCAGTGGTGTCGTCTTATTCTGACACTTCATATGATACAACATGAACTAAACCTGGCTCTTCGAACCCTCCTGTGTTCTCTGCAGTGGCTTGAATGGTCCCTGATGAGCTCGGGTATTTGAACACTCAGTTCCCAGTAGGTGGCGCTGTTTGGA
>JANHMN010000003.1:30446107-30458843 GCA_030674055.1 Rhabdomys pumilio | reverse complement strand
TGGAGAAAATGCAGTTGTGGGTCCAGTTACCTAGTTCCTCCCTGTTACAAACCCAACCCCTTGGCCTTCCTGAGAACCTGTGAGTAATTCTTCCTATGCTCTATTCCCTTCCTAAGGTAGGCAGCACCCACCTACAAGCCTTTCTGGCTTTGGCTGCCCCAAAGCCTGAGCACCTTGAGTAGGGCTCTTGAACTCAGATGCTGTAGGGCCAGATGAGGGATGGAACGGTGTGAGACAGTCCAGGTGGTGACTGTTGACACTGGAGCACTGTCCTCACTTTAAGTTGCTGCCGTTCTCTTTTGCTGACTGCACTTTATGGTTTAGCAGCCCTGGCTGCCCTGGAACTCACTCTGTAGACCAGGCTGGCCTTGAACACACAAAGATTCACTGCCTTTGCCTCCCGAGTGCTGGGATAAAAAGGTGTGCGCCACCATGCCTGGCTGTGGTCATTTATTTTTGATGCTACATCTTCTACTTTTCTGATGAAACTGGTTGGTTAGCTGATGCTTTACATGAAATCTCAGACCCCAACCTCACTTTTTAAAGTCCTGTGGGAGCATGCATACACTCTGTCCGGACTCAGTTGCTAGTATAATTTCTGTTTTAATAGATCTTGGTGGTTTGTACAATAGAATAAAGAGAAGTTGAGGATTATGAAGTACAGACAACACTCCAAACATGGAGCGGGGAATTCCACCTCGTTTTTCTGCAGGTTCTCACTTCCATTGCAACTGGGGGGCGGGGGTGACTGGGGCATGATTTATGAAAGGTTTACAAATGAAAGATGCTGACCCAGGCAGGCCATTTTCCCATGGTCCCACATCCTACTAGGACACGGATGAGGTTGAATCTGACTTACTCCATAGGAGAGTCGCTCCAGCCCAGAATGCCCAGCAGCTCCACAGGGATTCCATATCTGCAGCAAGGAGAGATGGAGGCTCATATGAGGCTGTCCTACTGTCCTGTTGGAGACTTTCATGGAGATCACAGAAGCAGACAGTCCTAGCATAGTAGCTACTTGGAGGCAAGGAAGGCTGGGGCAGGGAAGGAAGTTGGGTGGACAGGATCAGGTGTGAGCAGGCCATGGGGACCTGTCTGTCCAGTATATTGGGGAGTATGCTGGAGGTTCAGAATCCAGGGAAATGGGTGGGAGAACTGATATTCAGATGCCCTGAGGGAAAAGATAGGAGGTCTAGAAAGAAAGGCAAGAGAGGAAATCATCTATTCTACTTCCACAGAGAATCCCATCTCTTCTCACCTGCAGGATCCCGGAGCTGCGGGATCAAGCTGAGGACTGAGCTATATAGTGCGGTTTCTTGTTTCCTCAGGCCACCCATTGGCCACCTGCCAGGCAGATGATGCCAGCTTCCTGGAGGAGGCTGCTGATATCAGGCCAGAGGGAGTAGTGAGTCCTGAAGTCTTGTAAAGGGTAGAGAATAAGTCCCGTGTTCTGAGACAGGTGTGAGATAAGCTGGTGGCTGCACCCCAGAAGCTATGGAAAACTTTGGTCTTGAAAGAGCGCCATCTTTAGAGGGACAGCTGGGGAGTAGTGTACCAGTGGACTGGGTTCTGTGAGCAAGGTAGTGGGGATTGAAGGGTGATGATGTAGCATTGGTTATGTCTGTTGGCTTCCTGGCCAGATTCCGATCTTTAGTCCTTTCTTAGAACCATATCTAAAGGTCCATATCCGGGTTCTGGCTCCTTGCAGTCCCCATGGGCTGATACCTGGTCTGAAGCTACCCACATCTTGCTTCTAAATACCATTGAGTATAGTTGTCTAGGGATGTATAGTCTGAGGCTCTGGCTTGGGTTTTTGTGTAGGGCACGATGTTTCCATCTCAGAAAATCATTTGGTTTGGTATTTGAGATACCCCCTAACCCATCTCTCTCCATGAAGAAGGGACTGGCTAATCTTGGGGTGAATCTATGCCTTCCTCTCACCTACCTGAGAATTTTCTTGAGATATGATATGGGATACCAGGGTGCAGAAGAAGTAGCAGAGGGAGTTTGAGCTTTCTGGGATATAGTCAGTGCCTTCCAAAAGTCTGGTACAACCCCTGATATTATTGGTTGAATCTGAAATGTCTCCCCAGGCTATTGTATTTTAACATGTGGTTGTCAGTAACCAGCACAGTTTCGTGGAGTTGTGGAACATGAGGTTCGGAGCACGAGGTCTCATAAACAGAAGCAAGCTACCTGGGCCAAGGCCAAAGGTTACACGTGTCCCTGCTCTGATTCTTGCTTGCTTGAAGTGACCAGCCACCCATGATTCTACTTTGGATGGAGTCAGTCCAGCCATGATACCCTGTGCATGATGACAGACTGTACTCTCTCAAACCACGAGCCAAAAGAATTTCTTCTTCTCCCAGTACTTCTCTCAGGTGTTTTATCATTACAATGATAAAAGTTACAGATACAGAAAATTGGTCCAGAGAAGAGGAGGTTTTAATATAATTAAACCTGACCATGTGGTTCTTGTGCTTTGGAACTGGCTTGTGGAAGGGTTTGGGGGCCGTAGCTAAGCATATAGGACGAATGTGTTGGAAAATTTTGAAGGCCAAAATGCCAATAGAAATGTGGACAATAGAGACTGTACTCATAAGGCCACTGTGGATTGGGGGGAAGGCTATTGATGCTACACTCTGGCAAAGACCCTTGCTACATGCTGCCTGTGACAACCTGAGGTGAGGCTGAATCTCAAAGTAACGGAGTGATTTGGTAGAGGAATTATCACCAGCTGCTTCTGGTCAGGTATAAAGCAAAAGCAGACAGAGGAAGTGGGGCAGCAAAGTGGGACTAATGTGTAGTTTGGGAACCCAAGAGCATTTAAAATTGCAGGTGAGTGAGGGCAGATGCAATTGTTTAAAATACCAGTACAACTAAAGAGAAGCTTCTTACAACCGGGAAGGTACCTCAAGGAAGATACTCCTCCCACCCAAGTTTCCAGGGTATGACATGCATGGAAAGGATCTTCTTTAAAAAGAGAAATGTGCAGCCAAAGGGAAAGGGATGTCTTGCTCGAAAATGACTCTGCAGGGAAATGTTTCTCATTCAGAGGCACAGGAACTAAGAGGCTACAGTAGCCATGGTCCAAGTGAATTTAGCTGCACCTTGAGTTGGCAGTGGACCTTGGCATCATGCATGTAGTGCTGGCTCTACAGGCATGCACAAAGACTGTAACAGTGATGTGCTCACTGAGGTTTGCACCAAGGTTCCAGAAGAAAGGTTCTATCGGGCTCTGTGTAGCAGAGACAGAATCTGTGTGGGGTAGTCCTCGTAAGTAATTGTCTGAGACAGTGGAATTGAATGAACCCCAAGTCGAAATGGACATCTTAGGATGGTGGTAGTAGTGCCAGGAGCATTGCATATATGTCAAGGAGAGCTTCCGACACAGACTGGAGACAGATGGAGTAAAGGTCATGTGTGCTGCAAATGGCAAGGCCACGGGGGTAAGTATGACCAAGCCTATAAGAACCCAGGTGGTGCCAATGAGGCAATCGGATGCTCTAAACTCTAGGCTGCAGCTACAGTGTTTAGTATTTGCCCTGCTGGTTTGGGGCATGTCTTTCTCTAGTCCTTCCTTGATACCATTTTTCATAGAATGAGAATATTTACTCCATGCCACTGAGTGATGGAAGAATGTAACATTTTATTATTTAAGGGCTCATAGCTAACAGAGCCTTGAGTCCCAGAGGTCATTGTTGGACTTTTGACTAATACTGCAACCACTGAACCTTTGGGCATTCTTGGATTATGCATTTTGGCATTTTGCATTATCAGAGGGCCATGCCTCTACTGGGACCAGAGGTGGAATGTTATAATCTGAATCTGAACCGCTCCCCAACTGACATGTTTAAACACCTCTGTGTAAGGAACTTTTCACTGCTGTGGCAAAAGTATCTGAATTAAACAACCTAAGGAGGAGAACTGAAGGATTATTTTCACTCTCTGTAGTGGTGATTTTAGTTCATGGTCACCTGGGTCCATTGCTTTTTAGCCAGTGGCAAGTCAATAACATCATGGCAGTGGGGCACTGTAGCAGAAAAGATAGGTAGGTAGGTAGGTAGGTAGGTAGGTAGGTAGGTAGGTAAGTAGGTAGGTAGACAGACAGACAGACAGACAGGCAGGCAGACAGACAGACAGACAGACAGGCAGACAGACGGACAGACAGACAGACACCATTTTTAAAAAGTAGGCATGCCCTACTTTCTTCAATCAGGTCCTGCCTCTTAATCTCCACAACCAACCAAAAATTCCATAAAATTATAAGTGCACTGATGGGTTAGTCCACCGATAATGTCAATACCCACATAATTCAATTGGGGATAGTGAAGCTGGAAAGACAAATGTGAAGGAAACTGTAGCAGTATTTTGTAGCTTTGCCCCTAACAGGCTAACGAACTCTTTGAGTCCTGTTATGAGAAGCTACAGTTAAGGTCTTTCTGCTGTGTTGAAGCTAAGGTGCCAGGAACCTTCCTCAGCTGCTTCGTGTGCACACGATGAAGGCTCTGCATCCTCGAAGGAGCCTGGCTTAATTATAATACCTTCTATTTTGTGGTTTAGATTCTCTCTTGAGGGCCTTGGAAGAGACTCATGGTGAGAAAAGCCCTAAAATGGAGATCCAATCTGCAATGATTTGTGAGGGGAAAGGGTCACCCTACCTCACACCTATTCTATCCACCTCATAAATATGCATAAACTGCTTATATAAATATCAAACCTATGATTCCTTGTTACCCCTGCATAACTGTATATCTCAGAAAACAGTATGAGTATTTCAGGGCCATACTTCCTGTGAGAGTCTCGGGCTGAGTATGGACTCTGTTCTGGCTTGTTCTGCAGTTATTTTTCTGTGGGTATTTCAAGACTCTTGCTTTGTGTGAGTTGTGGTCTTTGAGTAGGGTCTTCTCAGGCAAGAGCAGCAGCAGGGCTGAGCTATATCCCCATTGTTCTTACAGAGAACCACTTAGCATTTAATGGATGCCTCTAGTGCTGGGTACAGGGAACTCTGGGGAGATTTCCACTCCCCATTTCTGAGTTAGATGGAATGATGATGTCTTGCTTGAGAGGACACAGCCATCAGAAGCTTGTCTTCCCTGTAATGCCCTGAGTTACTTTATTGTGTTTGATAAAAACCAGGCCAGCCACATGAGACCCTGCTAGATGAAACAGCTCTGAAGTGATCCCATAGAAATTAGCACAGTGATGGATCCCAAGCACATGAATGAAGATAGCCAGTCTTGCCCTCCAGAACCCATCTTGCAACTGTCTGTCTCTCATTCTGATGCCATGTACAGCCCTTGCTCAGTGTCCACTACCACCTGGCCTCACTATTTCATTTCTTCCTCTGACGGGTGTAAAGCCCTCCAAATGGCCAGATGTGTGTGTGTGTGTGTGTGTGTGTGTGTGTGTGTGTGTGTGTGTGCAGGGCATAAATAGTTTGACTATAAGCCCTACTTGAAGCAGGCCCAGGATCTCAAACTTACTCCTTCCTCACACGCTTAGTCAGATGCCTAAAACACAGGTGTGATGTAATTATGATCTGTTCCATAGAGGGGTCAGTGACGCTTACCTCAGCTTGGACAGGCTCTAACTTGGTTTTCTTTGGGTCTTTCAGTCTGGCTACTTACTCTGGCCCCAGGTGGGTACTGTCACGCCTTGCCATAATTAGGGCGGCTAGGATAATAAGAGTGGACAGAACTTGCTGGATGCCCAGTCTCAGGAATTGTATCCAACCCTGGTCCCTTAGTTACAGTGTGCATACATGGAAGCACAAGGAGACTTGGAAGACTAAATCCAAGGCTCCTGGGATGGAGAACCTGCTCTCCCCTCTCCTCCCCTCAGAAGGCGTGACTAGGGGCTACCCTCCTCCTCACATTGCTCTGCTTTTCCCTTCTGGATGTGGAGCCAGTCCTCCATCCCCCAGGACTGGCTTTTTGGCTACATTATTAAAAAGTAGAACCAAATATGAACCCCAATTGCTTAAGGACAAACACTTGCAGTGTCTCTGTAACACAACTTGGATGCAGCAGACTGGAGGGTGTGTGTGTGTGTGTGTGTGTGTGTGTGTGTGTGTGTGTGTGTCTGGTCTAAGATCAGGAGCCCATGTTTTAACACTATCTTCTAGTTGGATTTCCTTTCCAAGAACTTGGGTAAATGGACAGAAGTTCCTCATGTTCAGATCTTTATGGCCTTAAAGCACAGCCCTGACCTCTGTAAATGCAGTATGTTGGAGCCAGACTCAAATGCTCTCTTCCTGTTCGAAAGCCTTCCCTCTATGACTTAACGCACTTGTCATCAGATAAAAATTTGGTGGGGAATGAAATTAAGCATGATCTCATCTTATAAAGGTGCCATTTGAAAAGCATTACAGGGTCCCACTAACACCAGCCCCAGATCCTGACAGCTTTACATGGTCCCCCTAACACCAACCCCAGCTCCTGACAGCTTTACATGGTCCCACTAACAACAGCCCCAGCTCCTGACAGGTTTTCACAATTCCTGGTTAGGAAGGATGAACATGCGAATGGGAAAACGGGAGGATGGGTACTTAGATGCTACATCCTGAGAGCTACACCCCGGGACGTTAAATTAAAAAAGGGATGACTCTGCAAACTGCAGATGCCAGAGCCAGGGGGACAGTTCCAAGCCACTGGGATGCACAGATTCATGGATTACTGCTTCCTAATTCTCTGTTAAGTGGAAACTACTGTAAAAAGGACAAACGTTCTGGGCTCACCTTTCTATTACAGACTCAACAGCAAGGCTCCTGTTCAGCCTGTGCCTCTGTGTTCTCTCTCCTTTGGGTCTTCAATGAAAAAAAAAACATGTGCTTTGTCCTGTAGCCCCACTGGGGAACCTGCCATATCCTAAGCTACAGTTACCAGGGTACCATACAAACCTTTTTTTTTCTTCGTGTATTTTCTCTTCTTTCTACTTTTTCTTGGTAATTGTTGGTAGTAAGGTTTTCAGTTCAGTATCCTTTGTTCTTTGAGAGCTTTGTTATCATGGAAACCCTTGCTTATATGTTAGTCCGTATCTTAGACTCTGAAGTGGAAGATGATTCTGCCCAAGACCCTCAGCAGATGAGAACCTTGTACTCTAACATCATGAGGACAGGTAACTACTTTCTTTTATTCTACCATAACTGTGATTATGTTCAACGTCTCTTTTTCACATTCAAGTTCATAAAAGTATGGAATGCCTCACAGATGCGTGAGTCATCCTTCTGCAGAGGCGCGCTGACCTCTGCCTTGTTCAAGGTTAGTATATGTGCTGCGGAATTGAGCACCAGCTTCCTGAATAAGCTGGTGCACGTTGTGGTGTTGCTCTGCCTCATTAAGGACGGGAACAATTGTACAAAGGAGCCAAAAAGTAGGGATAGATGTAGAAAAGGATGTCGGATGTTTTTGGTAAGAACAGATAAAAATAAAAGACAATATTTTTGAACAAGAAAATATTTTTTGTTTGGTAAAGTAAGATTTCTGTTTTAAAGTGAGATGTCTAGAATCTTTCCAAAGTGGAAAAGGCAAGATGAAGGTGTACTAAAAACTTTAGGCATGTTGCAGAAGGTCCAGATATAAATTTCTTGCCAGGCAATGGTGGTGCACGCCTTTAATCCCAGCACTTGGGAGGTAGAGGCAGGCAAATCTCTGAGTCTGAGGCCAGCCTGGTCTACAGAGTGAGTTCCGGGACAGCCAGGACTACACAGAGAAACCTTGTCTCAAAAAAACCAAAAACATTTTGTAAAAGGGGTTTAAATTTCTTACAGTCGAAACTCAGCACACTGTTATAAAATGATGCCTCCTAGGTCTATATTTAGAACAAGGAGGTTTTCTTAAGATATTTATCAGTTCTTGGTAACATTTATAAGAACTGGCTTAAAGAACAAATATTTCATGTTTATCAAGATAATTACTTGTGTTTTCTGTTGTTTATCAGATTTTTTAACTGTGTAGAAACCCGAGTCTTTAATAAAATCAGGACTTATTTAAAACCATGTTTATTTTGAGTGTTATGGGAGAGTTGGATGAAGGCCCACCATGTCCTCTTCAGGAGAGCTGCAAGTTTCCTTCAGGGGTTCAACCAAAGCTTGAAGGTCAAAGCCAAAGAGGATACAGGGACTAAGAGGACACTCACAAGATGGACCTTGCTCTGTAAGGTCATCCAGGACCTAGGAGATGACATGACTTCTCTAAAGTGGCCCTTAAACTCTGATAAGTCACCTCTTCGGTTGATCAGAAAGGCCATGGAGTCACCAGGGGTTAGATGGAAACTGTATATCCTGTAAAGAGAGCCACTAAAGGAAGAAATATCCCCTGTGAGTCCAAGGGAAACCATATGGTCAGGAAGACCCTGAGACAGCCAGCACAACTGGTGGAGGGAAGCCAACGGATCCAAGGGGCACTTCCCAAGACTCCAAGAGTAACCCTACTGAGTCTTGATTATCTGTTTTTTTTTTTTTTTCTTTTTCAAAACAGGGTTTCTCTGTGTAGCCTTGGCTCTCCTGGAACTCGATTTGGAGATCAGGTTGGCCTCACAGAGATCTACCTACTTCGATTAAAAGCATGTGCCACTACTTCTAGCTGAGTCCTGATTAGCTGAACAGTAAAAGCAAGAGAAGATTAACTGTTGGTCTCTTGCATAGTCTCAAATACCCAACAGGAAAGTAAAACTCAAGCATGAATGAAGTTAGGGCCAGCAAGACAGCTTAGCAGGGAATAACACTTTCCCCCAACCCCAACTACCTGAGTTTAATCCATGGGATCCTCATGGTGAAAGGAGAAAATCAATTCCCACAAGTTGTCTTCTGACCTCCACATAATGCTCAAGCCTGTTCTCTTTCTCTCTCTCTCTCTTTCTCTCTCTCTCTCTCTCTCATCCTCCCCCAACCCCATATAGAAAGTAAAGTTAATTGATAAAACTAAAGATTCTATAAGGATTCTGACCTTGGTCTGATTGAACTGAGTGCCCTTAAGGCACTCCTGATAGTTTCAGCTCACTCTAGTCCTAAAGGGCTCTAGCAGGCCTGAGCACTGAAAACTCTCGCCCAAGCATGGCAAACATGGCATCTAAAGGCTTTGCCCTTTCTTCTTTGCCCTATCTTGCTAAACCACTAGATTACATTCCTTTTTTTAAAAGAATTGTTTAGTTATTTTATTTATATGAATACACTGTCGCTGTCTTCAGACACACACCAGAAGAGGGCATCAAATCCCATTACAGATGGTTTTGAACCTCCACGTGGGTGCTGGGAATTGAACTCAGGACCACTGGAAGAACAGTCAGTGCTCTTAACCTCTGAGCCATCTCTCCAGCCCTAGGTTACATTCCTAAATCTAGCCCCCAAGGGCCATTCCTTATTTGGCCACTTTGTTATGCTTGACTCATTCCTGGGATGGATTACCAAGGTCCAACTCTCAAAACATCAAGGTCCAGCCATCAAAATGCATTATTTTGACTGCCCTAATTAAGATACCCAACCAGAACTCACCAACACAGACCTCCCCTTCTCTTTCTTAAAATTAACGTTTGTAAAATGATTTGCTGCTGTTTCTGTCTCATTCAGAGTCAGCCCCCTTGTCTCTTTGCCTTGCTTAATAAAGGATCTCTTTGTGTTTGTTCTGTGCTTAGGAACTGGTGTTTGGGTGTGGTCTGTGCTAATCCAGGGCTGAGGGGAACACCACACAGCACAAGGTCCCCTGGAGTCTTTCAATGGCTGTCAGACATCCAGAGCACTACTAATTTGGTTCACTTGTCCTTCATAAAATCCCATTTTCCAGAAAGTGCTCATGGTGAGTCCTATTCATAGCAGAAAAACAATTGAGAACTTTACATATCTTCTTTAAAAGGAACCTAAAGGGCCAAACTTAACACCTATGAACTTAGTATCATAATGCCTGCTTTTGGAGTTTTTTTCATGGGATGTGCTTGGATAATATTTACGCCCACCTATACCTGTGCCTCACTGAACAAATACTTTTCTTGACTGTTATGAAAATTCTTTAATTTACTGGGGTTTTTTTTTTTCTGTTCAAAACAAATTCATTTGTCCCTGAGTGACTAGGAATCCACCCTCTGTTTGGGATCTCCTCGGTTACCACTTGGGGAACTATCACCACAGCTAGGTCTGCCATATTCATCCTCAGGCTCAATCTCCAGCCTCTACTTTATTCTAATCTTCAAAATATATCCACCGACTCTCAGGCCCAGGGACCCTCAGGGTGTAACTAAGTAGCTAGCACATACTCAATGGTCATAGCTAAATCCATCTCCCATTCTGGTTCCCTTTGCTTTATGGGGACTTCCAGAAAACATAGACAAACATCTGGCTCTTCCTTATAGTACAACAGCTTTTGATTCCTGTTCCCTTCCTGCCTGAGTGTTCCTGTCCCCAGGTCTCTTTTTCTCACAGCTAGAATTTAGCAACCTTTCCTTAGATGGATGTGGCCATAGTTGGCTTCTCTATTCATCTAGTAATGTGCATTTCTCTCTCCAGTTTTTGTCCTTGCTTCCCTTAATGGCTATTTTGATTTGGTCCTTCTGAAATTCAATAGGTCCAGCTTCAGGTGGTCATACAGTGAAGATATTTATCCATGTCTCCTGGACCAGATCTTGAGACATCATACTGTATAGTAGATCAAACGAGATAGAATTTTTGTGGAACTTTCCAGCCAACAAAATAAGCAGCTATTTATACCAACATATCTCCATACTTTACCTAACTGCTTTGGTTACCAACACAGACAGCAAGGACATTGGGTCCGTAGGTTGTTCAAGGTCTTAAGTTACTGAAGGAAGAGACATCTACTTTGCCCTTTTATAAAAATATAATGGTCCATATTGATTTGAGGGAGGGAATGAGAGCAGGTATGCAGGGTTTAGACATAGTAGAAGAAACTGCAGCTGTATCGTGGAGGCTCTGGCTACTGACTGTCAAAATGAACCCTGGTGGTTGAGTATTTTTGAAGCTAAAGTTAGGTTTTTCCCACTATATTACAAACAAAGACGTCAGGGAGTTTCCCAAGTGTTGTGCATGCTACTGGGGCGGGGGGGGGGGGTCGGCATCATCAAAAGACCCTGGCTTCAGTATAGTATAGTTTACATTGTAGCTTTGTCCTTCTGCCTCATAGGAAGAAATACTCTAAAATGTTGAACTGTTGTACCATAATTTGGGAGAGAAAAAGGTCATCTTATTCTCATGAATATCTAAGCATCTCATAAAAACATCTTACAAAAATAGTAAACCCATGATCTTTTGCTGCCACCCCACTTCTGGTCAGTCCGTGCTAAGCACATTGGTGTGTGTCATCCCTTTGCTTTGCCATTGTACTTCAGCTTAAAGTGTCAATGCTTCTCAGCTGAGTTCTTTCCTGTGAGAAAGAAAGAAGTGGGGACCTCTGGTGCGGTAACACAATCACCGGCCCAAAGGCCACCTCTGAACACTGAGGCTGAGCCATGACAGGACAGTGTGTGGGGCATTTCCCATCCAGACAGTAACATCTTCTGAAGCTTCTTTTCACATTTTTGCTCTTGCCATCCCTTGTTCTCCTTTGAAGAGCCAGCTTTCCACCATGCCCCGTGAGACAGTAACAATTTACTTCTAATCCACTGTCTCTCTCACTGTACAGGTAGAAGGGATAAGACTCCCAATCCATGCTCGTCAGTGCCGTGTTGGCATCCTTCTTTCTCCCTCATCCTCACCCTCTAACGCTGAAGTTCAGTTACTGAAAGATGCACTCCATCCTTATGTAATCATAAGCTCACTATATATTAGCATCACTAACTTCCAAGCTTTCCCAACACGTTCCTCCAATTACAATTCTCCTCCAAACCCAAGTACATCCTGTGAACACTGTGGCTCCTCGGTACCCTCCTTTCCTCTTCTCCAGTGATCGTGTTCTCAAACCGAGCTGTCGGTCCCATGGTCACACTTTTGCTGTATGCTGGGAATTGCATGGAGCTGTGATAGCCCCAGAGATTCCAGCCTGCTGGGAGGAATTACTCATGTCTAGGCAGCAACAGCTACTGAACTACAGTCCTCCCCGCCAAGAGAGAGCCTCAGTTCCAGGCATGCCACCTTCTGCCCACCAGCTTCTAGCTCTGCACCTTACTCTCTTCAGTACCAATACTCCTAACATCCTCCAGTCCCAGCTTCCACTAAGCTGTCTATAAACGTGTGACCTGGCACCTCCTCATGTCCACACTGCCCTCAGCACTCACCCCACCCACCCCTCATCATCACACACCTTTACTCACATCTTAGACTATAAACTGACTCCAGCTCCCCAACTGCTCAGTTCCTGTACCCTAGAAACTGAATGTGGAGGGGTAAGACACAGGGCCACTCTGGCTGGTTCGTAACATAATGAAACTCTCTGGAAGAAACTTTGTACATGATGTCTTCATTCCATTTCTATTCCTTGGACTAATTCCAATAAGGCTTTTCTTTCCATCAGTTGACCGAAAGTTGCAAAAGACCTCTATGGTACTAAAGCCAGTGGTGCATCCATTTCCTGCCACCTTAATGACCGGCAGCAGTGTTTGACAGCCTGCCAGCTACGTTTATGTGTTTTCTACTTGACGTTCAATGGTCTCCATCAACTTCCCTGTTCACTTTTGCCTTCTTGATTGGATTCAAGAAGTAAATCCTCACTCTAATTCTATGAGAAAACACCAGTTCTCCTGTCTGAAGCTGATGAAACCAAGTCAGAGAGAAACCGGGCGACTCACCAGA
>JANHMN010000003.1:30381897-30439702 GCA_030674055.1 Rhabdomys pumilio | reverse complement strand
AAGAGATCGTAGAAGTGCAGACACAGTATCTGTGAAAACTAGAGTAGAACTAGTGGGCTTTTCAACATGAGTGCATGCATGTATGTGTGTGTGAAAGAGAGAGAGAAACAGACAGACGGACAGACAGACACACACACACACACACACAGAGAGAGAGAGGGGGGGGGTAAATGAATTCTATCACACTTCTTTCAGTTCCTAGGGATGTCTCCAATCAGCTACCCTCTGTCTCACTTAACTTAGCTGGGTTGCAGGGGAGGGAGATGTGGTTTGTAGAGGGGACAAAACTTGAGGGTGCTGACCCAGGTAAGCAGAAGAAGCTTCCCAGACATGATGGGGGTTTGATTTGACTTACCCCACAGGATGGTCACTGCAGCCCACAGGGCCCACCAGCTCCGCAGGGATCCCATGTCTGCAGCAAAGAAAGAAGGAGATCAAAAGGTGCTGTCTGGTTGGAGACCATCCCAGAGGGGACAGAAGGGGAAGAATGGGGCAATGGCAGGACAAGAGCCACCTGAATGCAAAGACGGCTCAAGGGGGAAGGGACGTTGACCAGACAGTGAGGCTGGCCATGAGGTGAGGAGGTGAGGATCAAGGGCAATGCATGGGGTACTGGATATCCAGGAGCCTGAGAGTAGAGGTAGAAGAGGCAGTCTAGGGCCTGGATGGAGAACAGGGCGTTAGTGGGCCCATTTCTGCACGGAACCCCATCCCTTCTCACCTGCGGGTCCCCGAGCTGCAGGACCAGATTGCAAGCTAGGTTATATAGTGGAGATTCCTGGCTCCCCCGGCCACACCCTGGGTCACCTGACAAGCACATGGTGCCAACTTCCTGGAGGAGGATGCCGATCTCAGACCAGGTGGAATGGGGAGCCCTGATGCTGTGCCAAGGGTGGAGAATGAGTCTGTAGCCTGTGTACTGAGAAGAGTGTGAGAACAGCTGGTGGCTACACCCTGGCAGCTTATGGATCAATTCAATCATGGAAGGGCGTCGTCCTTACAGAGACAGCTGGGGAGCAGCATGTTGAGATCCTGGGTCCATGGGTAGGGTAGTGGGCAGGGTTTGAACTTGAGATGGGAGGTGGCAACTGGTCATGTTTGCTGGCTCACTAGTCAGAGTCATTCCTTTGACTCTTGCCAGAAACAACAGTAAAAGACCCATATCCGGTCCTAGTTCCTTGCGGTCCCAAGCTGAGCCCTGGTTCCAGGCCATCCCACATCTTTCCAGTCACCAGTGGAGGACAGGTGTCTGGGAGTGACCAGGGGTCTGAGGCCTCGACCCAGGCCTGTAACATGGATTATAAAAGCCTTACCCCAAGTCCATCAAAGTCTCCTGGGTTTCTCTCCTAGGAAATGGAAACATGAAAAATTAGCTTTGCTGGACTTCTTGATGTTCTGAATACTCTACTTGTAGTGGGGCAGGAGTGGGTGGGTGTTCTGGGGCTCAGGGGGTGTGTAATGAAGGCTGGAGACCTCTATTTCCTGGTTCCATAACATCATGAAGGTTTCACTTCCTGGAGAATTGTTTGGTTTGGGATTTTTTTTCTTTTTCGTAGTTTTGTTACCTTCTCTCCCTTCTTTCCTTCCTTCCTTCCTTCTTTCCTTCCTTCCCTCCTTCCCTTCTTCCCTCCCTCCCTTCCTCCTTCCCTCTTTCCTTCCTCCTTCTTTCCTTCCTTCCTTGCTTCTTTCTTTCTTTCTCTCTTTCTTTCTTTCTTTCTTTTTTCCTTTATACCCTTAGAAGTGACTGGCTTGACAGGTTTGGAGTGACCTTGTTCCTCTCCAGTACCCTGCAATTAGTCTGAACTGGGGCATGAGGACCAGGTGGCAAAGCAGTCTGGGCTGCAATCAGCATGTCTCAAAGGCCTGGTCCATACCGTACTCTCCTACTCCCTCCTTTGGGGACCATTGTTTGCTGAGGAGTCTCCTCAGAAACAGCAGCTGCAAAGCCTGCTGTCCTCTGTCAATACCCCCTCCCAGTCCCTCCTCCTTATCACTGAGGCCTGAGCTTCTGTGCAGCCGGTGTGGGTGGAGGAATCTTCTCTCCATAGGGCTGTGACTTTCTCAGAGGGAAAGATAAAGCTTTGGTACTGATAGGGCCCTCAAGTCAACCAGGAAAGTGAGGCAGGTAAACAGAAAGCTGGGTGGAAGCCAGAGAGAACAAGAGACAAGTGGAAGGTGGGTGAGATCCGTGGACAGCTGGGAGAGAACACTGAGAGAGTCCCCAAGGGAAAGATGGACAGAGAGGGAAGAGACCAGGGTTCCCAAGGGAGAAAGTGAGTGCAAGCTAAGATATCGAGCCACTCTATGTGGGTCCTTCTCTTCTCTCTTGAAACACTCAGAGAAATGAGATGTGCGGAGAAAAGCATAAGGGTGCGTTTTCAGAGGTAATTCTGGCCCCCTTTCCATGCACTCCTTTGAGCCTTAATGCCTCCCCTGATTTAACGAGAAGCCTAGCCTGTGACCACGGCTCTCTGCAGGTGGAGAATAGGAATAGGGTGGTGAAACAAGTTTTACAAATAAATACTTTAACTTGACATCCCCTGGGACCTTGTCTGTTACTCCTTTCCAGGTTCAGTGTGAGTGAGTGTGTGTGTGTGTGTGTGAGTGAGTGTGTGTGTGTGTGTGTGTGTGTGTGTGTGTGTGTGTTATGACACACTCATGTACCCTACCCCAGATTTTTTATATCTCAGGAATTTCACTAATAACCCCGGAAATAACCTTTGGGCATACTTCCTTATGGTCAAAATAACCATCTATTCTGACAATGGCAGCTTTCCTGTGAGCCTAAGCAAAGGGTGTTTACATTTGAACCTTTGGACCTCTCCCTATATAAAGCAGGCCATTCCAGATGCTGGGGGACCCCTGACCTGTCTGGTCTCTACAAACCAGGACACAGGGTAAAGGATTTACTGTGTCCAACTAAGTTCGGGTTTTCTAACTTTATTCTTCGCATCTGGACCCAGTGATCTAACTTGCACATGCAGAGAAACTACTCTAGGTTCTTCAGTGATCTGGTATTGCCTCATGGCTCCAGCTCCTTCCCTGTAATATCAAACACCAGTGTTTCCTCATTGAAACTGTCTTGGCTTCCATGACATCACTGTCTGCATTTTTGCGCTACTTTGGTTTGTTTCCTAAATGCACACCTTCAATGCCAGTGAGTTTTAGATTCTGTTTATGGTCTTACCATAATTACTTCTCCAGATTGCAGCCATGGCCTCCCATGCTGTCCAACAGATGATGGACATACTCTCTCCTTGGTCCATGGTAGACAATCGAGCTACGGAACTCCTGTGGCTGCTGGTGGGGCACTTGAAATGTACAAGCACAAGGAAAGAGCTGAGGTTTTTCATTGACTGTACTTCTAAGTGAGGGCCTGCGCCCAGTGTTCACATCAGCTGCCACACAGCACTAGAGCGAGCACAGGCCCCATCCCATCTGCTCACCAGGGCGCTGACTTGCTGATTTGCTCTCCCTGCCCACACACCTAATCCTTTACTCTTTTATACTCATTTTTCTTTCCTTTAGTTTCCTTATAGTCAACTATTCTAATGTGATCCGTGAGTCTACTTTTTCAAGTATCTGATTAACATAAGATACACTGTTAATAAGTAAACAAATCATAAATGTATATAGCTCATTAAATCATCTTAAATAAATACACCCTTATAATCTTCAGATGAGTTTTATAAGACCAGGTAGACGTACAGTCTTCAGCAAGAACATTTCAGCATCTCAGAAACCCTCCGTCTTCCTTTCCAAACACTATTCGCTCCCTGCCTCTTGAAGGGTAGTGACTATTTTGGCTTCTACCACCATAGGCTACTTTGTTTTTGACTTCTGTGTAAATAGAGTCTGTCTTGTTTTCTGATTGTCTACCTTCAATCAGTGGCTTCTTTGCCCAAGTAACTAGAGTTTATTTTCAGTGCGACATGCCACTCAGTTATATTAAACCATAGTTACCCATGACCACTTGAGGTATTTTTTACTTTAGTTAATGGAGTTTTGTGAATGTACACAGATTCTTGGAAGATAGTATGAAGTCCCTGATTGTAAATTTTCCAGGTTACTGGATTAAGATTTAGACACTGTCAGTGTTTTTCCAAAACTAAGGTACTGATTTCAACCTGCACGGTCTGTGTGACCATGGCTGTTTCAAAGCTGCGCCAATCCTTTCCTAAAGTGCAGTGGCGTGGATCTGGGGTTCTAAATAGTAATTTTTCGCATATGTGTATCTGAATATATGTCTGTGGCCCACATGTGGCAGGAGTTCAGAAGAAGAGGTCGGATGTCCTGGAACTGGTCAACCACGTGGATTCTGGGAACCAAACTTGGCTCCTCTAGTAGAACAGCCAGTGTTCTTAACAGCTGAGCCATTAAGACGTCTCTCCAGCCCGTGACCTTTGGTTTTAACTTGTGTTTTTTTGTCAGTGAGGTTGAACACATTTTCATTTGTTTGTTGGCCAATTGGATCTTTTTCTTGTGATTTTAGTAATACACTTCCTCAAGTTTCTTTCCCAGTATTTTCCATTGCGTGTCTTACTGATCTGTATGGATTCTTTATATAGTCTGAACACAAACTGTTCATTGGTTATGCGTTTTGTGAATATTTTCCACCTTTCTGTGACTTGATTTTTTAGTATTTCTAAGAATGAAAAGGATACTTTCTGGGCGGTGGTGGTGCACGCCTTTAATCCCAGCACTTGGGAGGCAGAGGCAGGCAGATTTCTGAGTTTGAGGCCAACCTGGTCTACAGAGTGAGTTCCAGGACAGCCAGGGCTACACAGAGAAACCCTGTCTCGAAAAACAAACAAACAAACAAAGACAAAAAATAAAATTCTTAATTTATAGGCCATTTTATCGGTCTATATTTTTTTTTGAACTGGACTTTTCTTGTGGCCATATTGAGTCTTCCAATCCATAAACATTATTTTTCCATTTATTTAGATATTGATTTCATCAGTTTTTGAAGTTTCTCAGAATATAAATCTTCTACTTATTCTGTTAGATTTGCCAATGAATTTTAACTTTTATCCAGTGCAAATGGTATTATGCTTTCAATTTCGGATTCTATGTTTTTGTTAGTGTACAGAAACACATTCAGCTGTTCTCATGTTGGGTCTTACTGTGTGCAAACTTGCTGAATTTACTAATCTCAGCAGTCTTTCAGTAGGTTGTGGAACTGCTGAATGCTGTTATTTTATCCAAAAGTAGAGACAGTTTTAGTCCTTGATATATATTTTATTTAATGTTTTTTTTTTTCTTCATTGAGCTGGGTAGAAGTTCTAGCATTGTGCTGGGTAAGAGAGATGAGAGGGAACAGAGCCTGGCTTTTTCCTATTCTGGCAAACATTCCTTCTCTTACTGTTACATACACTTCTACTTAGAGCTTTTGGTAGATGCTTTACTGGATTGCAGCAGCTCTCTCCTATTTCTAATTTGCTGAAAGTGTTACCATAAATGAATGTTAGGTATTACCAAACACTTCTCCTGGGTCACAAAAAAATTTCCTTTAACTTGTTAAAATGCTGAATTACACTAACTTCTTTTAAAATATTGAGCCAGTTTTGCATAACTGGAAGAAATCACAGTTACATATGACATGTGTCAAAATACTTTTTACATATTGCTGGATTCAATTTATTAACATTCTCAAGGATTTTAAAATCTAAGTTCACGAAACATGCTGTATTTTTTCTCTCTTGTCTCTACCTTTTTTTTCCTTTTGTAATGTTCTTGGTTTAGGTATCAAGGTAATGCTGGTCTCAGACTGAGTTGGCACATGTTCTTTGTTTCCTGGGAAATGTTGCATAAAATTGTTTCATATTTCATCGCTTGGAGATTGCTTTCTCTAAACATTGTGTGGGTGCGCGTGTGTGTGTTGACTTTTTTTCCTGTTTCTGTGGTAAAGTACTTAGACAAAAGCAAACTGAAAAGGTGTTAACAGAGCATGGTGCACGCCTTTAACTCAGCACCCAGAAGGCAGAAGCAAATTGACCTCTGTAAGTTTCAGAGCAATCAGGGCGACACATTGAAGCCCTATCTTAAGAAAAAAGCATGCAAGAAAGAAAGGAAGGAAAGAAAGAAAAGAAAATTAGAGGAAATGAAGAGAAGAAAAAAAGAAGAAAAGGGGCGGAGAAAGTATTACTGTAGCTTGCAGTCCAAGGTGCACTTCATCATGGCAGGAAGTCAAGGTAGCAGATGCCTGAAGCAGTTGGTCACATCACACCCACAACCAAGAAACAGAGTAGGATGAATCCGAACCAATGTTCAGCTTACTTTCACTGTGTGAACCAGGATCTCCTGTGCAGGGAATGGTCTCATCTGCCCTTAGCATGGGTTTTCCCACATCAATTAATGTCATCAAGTTAGTTCTCATAGGCATCTCCAGAGGCTCTTCTCTCTGGCAAGCTGACAATTAACACCGTAAAGGCATGAATGTGTATGTGCAAGTGTGTATAAGTATGTGAGTTTGGAGAGAACAGAAGTAGACATTAGATGTTGTTCTCCAACTTTTTTTTAAAGACAGAATCTCTTACTGAATCTTCTGCGTACTGATTGGCTAGAATAGCTGGCCAGTGAGCTCTACTCCAGCCCTGGGCTCTAGGGTGTCAGCTGTGCACCAGCATGCTCAACTTTTCACATGAGTGCTGGGAACCCAAACTCAGATCCTCGTGTTCGTGTGCCAGGTACTTTATCAGCTAAGCCATCTCCCCAGCCTCTAACCCCTTTAAAGTATAAATTCAGAATCTTTGGTGAATTTTCAGATTGTTTTACATTGGTTACTTTTAGAGTTTGAGGGACTTATCGACTTCATCTAAGATATCAAACGTGTGAGAACATAGCTTGTCCCAAATCATACTTAACACGTAAAGGTACATACAGAGCAATATCTCATTTTACATCTTGGTATTTGTGACTTGTGCCATCTGCTCACTTCCATCTGTCTTCCTAGATGCTTATTAATCGTGTTTTGGGCTGGTTCATTGATTTTTCTCTCTTTTGTTTAATTTTATTAATTTAATTTCCTCTCTTCCTCCCCTCTGTTTGTCTTGTGTTCACTTTGGTCTTTGTTTTGTTTTGTTTTGTTTTGTTTTGTTTTGTTTTGTTTTGTTTTTTCGAGACAGAGTTTCTCTGTGTAGCCCTGGCTGTCCTGGAACTCAAAGAGTTCTGGCCTCAAACTCAGAAATCCGCCTGCCTCTGCCTCCCAAGTGCTGGGATTAAAGGCGTGTGCCACCACTGCCCAGTTTACTTTGGTCTTCTTTTGTTATTGGTCTGACACTTTGTTTTCTATTGTAAACACCAAATAGAAATGGAGACTTCTGGTTTCTTTGGAAAGTCAGTCATGTCAAATGATGTCTTGCTGGGGCACACAGGTGAAAGGATGATTTGCTAAAGCAAACACGTGAAAGAATGTTTTCCTAAAGCAGACACAGGAAAGGATTCATGGTGTTCAGAAGGAATATAAATATGGCCCCACAGACAGGGGGAGCTCGAGCGTTGGTTCGAATTGCGCCGCTGCACTGTTCTTCCTGATGCCGTGCACCCGTCGGTTTGCCTTACGTTGCTTTGCTGAGCTTTGCTGCTGGTGACTTGAGAGAGAGAGAAACTTGCCAAAGAAGTTCTTGTGAGGTTCCTATGGCATCCTGCTGCTTCTTCAGAGGACTCGGGCCGATTGGTGAGCCTTGCAGTCTCTGTGACTGAAGTGAACTGCCTTAGCTGATCTTGTGACTGGAGTGCAGCTTCTGATTGGTGTTTGGTGTTTGCTAGTGGACTGGACTGAGAACAACAAAGACTGGAGTGGCGCCCAAAGAACTACTTCTAAACAGATCCACTTCCCCGTGTCCTAATAACTTTTCTTTTCCACAACCTCTGGTGTGTGGTGGGCTAGAGGGGAGGTTGAATGCTTATTAAAGTAAATTGGAAAAAAGTTTATGCCTACAGCAAATTCCATAGAATTTCCCTTTAGTACTGCCGCATTCCATACACTTTAATAACGTATTTTCATTTAATTCTGTACACTGTACCTTGTAATTTATTCATTGATGTGAGGATGGAGTGAGCTGTTTAATATTCATGTGATTAGATGATCCATAGCTTATTCATTAGAGCCAGGGAATATATCCTAAAAACGTTTGTTTTTGATTTTGCTATGGTTTGATGTATTACCTAGTTATGTAGCCTGTAATGTAGTACCTTGTTCTTCTGTGCCTGTCATATCTCAGTTGATGTGTCTTCCAGTGCCATTGTGTTGTTACAAATTATCAGACTAAATTATTTTTATGACTGATAATATTGCATTGTGTGTGTGTGTGTGTGTGTGTGTGTGTGCAACTTCTTGAGCCATTCATCATTTGCTAAACACATTATTTCTATGAACACATAATTTCTTTTCTTCTTTCTTTCTTTCCTTCTTTCTTTCTTTTTTCTCTTTCCTTTCTTTCTCTCTTTCTCCCTTTCTCCCTTTCTCCATTTCTTCCTTTCTTCCTTTCTTTCTTTCTGGTGTCCTTATCAATTTTGCCACTGTTTAGCAATATTCATTATAAAACTCCTTAAAGTTATTCCTTGGTAATATTTTCAGATTTTTTAAAAAAGCAGGTTGTGTGTGTGTGTGTGTGTGTGTGTGTGTGTGTGTGTGTGCGCGCGCTGCACGCGCGCATGCACATATTCCTAGAAGCCAGAGGTGGTGTACACCACCGGAAATGGAGTGTTCTATAGAGGTGTGAGTCATCCATTGTGGGTTCTTGAAACTGAACTCATGTCTTCTGTGAGAGCAGCATGTGTGAGCAACCACTGGGCCATCTATCCAGCCCCACCTTTTTATAGCTATTGCTTTCTTGATCTATGTCAGCTTATTTACTCCTGCTGTACAGCAATGCTACTGAATCATGCGTCTTCTTGCTGGGGACTCAATCCAGGCCCTTGCGTATGCAAGGCTAGTGTTCTAACACTAAGTTACACTCTCAGCACAATGTTGCTCATTTTTGTAAGTTTTTATATTCTATAATTTTGCTAAATTCATTTATTAATTCTAATGAGGTTTCTTTAAAAAGGGGTAGAACCCAAGATTTTCTCTATATAAGATCATGTCATCAAAGAACAGCAATTAGCCTTCCTTTTTATGTGGTTGATTTCCTTCTCTCGCTTGATGATGAAAGCCAGCACCCTAGTCTTATCTTCGGTCTTAGAAAGGCTTTACTTTTACTCCAGTCATTTTATATACATTGGCCTATATCATGCAGGAGACTTACTATGATGAGATATACTCCTTCTATCAATAATCTCTTCAGCAGTTCAGTTTTAAACGTTATTGTGTGTGTGTGTGTGTGAGTGTGTGAGTGCCTGCATGTGATAGCACATGTGAAGGATGGAGAACAGCTTCAGATATACATGAGCATGGTGCACAGATATACATACAGGCAAAATGCCCATATACACGAAATTAAAAGAAAGAAAACAATTGCAAGTTAATTTAACTTAGTAGTGATTATTAGATATTCACAATTGTTTTCCCCGAAGTTTAATATCTCTTCCTCTTGCTCATATTCTTGCTGTCTTCCGAATGTTTCAGAGCTTCTACAGTTGGTTCTTTCTTTTCACCTTGACATGGCTTCTGGGGATCAAACTCAGGTCATGAGGTCTATATGGCAGAGGCCTTTGCCCAGTGAGCCATCTTGCTGGCCCTTGTTCAGTCCTTTAACATGAAGAGAGGTTGATTTTATCAAATGCCTTCTTTTGGATCTTTTAAAATGATCGTATCATTCATTGTGCCGTGTTGTGCCATGTTTATTGTGTTGTATGTGTTAAACCATTCTTGCGTCTCTGAAATTATTCCACTTAGTCATACTGGATAATCTGATCTGATTCTGTTTGCTAATCTTTTGTTTAGGATTTTGTTTTTTGCATCTATGTTCATCAAAATATTGGTATTTCTTTTTTCTTTTCTGCCTTTTCCTTTCCTTCCTCTTTCTCTCTTTTCTTTCTTTCCTTTTCTTTTGAGATAGGGTCTCTTTACATAGCCTTGTCTGTCCTGGAACTCACTATATAGATCAGGCTGGTCTGAAATTCACAGAGATTTGCCTGCCTGTGACTCCTGAGTGCTGGAATTAAAGGCATTTGTCACCATGGCAGGCTATCCTGTCTTTCTTTTTTATTATGATTTGTGGTTACCATACTTTATTATTTACTGGGCTGGATTTAAAATCCCCTGGAAAACACAACTCTGGGCATGTTTGTGAGGGCATTTCCAAGTGTTTAACTATTCCTTATAAATAAATGTTGATGGCACCACCCATGGCTGGGGTTCCAGATTGAATAAAGAGGAATAGGAAAAGCAAGCTGAACACCAGCACTCAGGTCCCCATGTCCTGACTGTGGCTGTAATGTCATCCCATGTAATTGCCATCACATGATCCCACTGCCATGCCTTCTCCACTATGACAAAATATTCCCTTAACTGTGAGCTAAAAAATCTTTTTCATGAGTTGCTTTTATCATAGCAATGAAAAAATAACTAAACATAGAAATCTGGCACCTAGAATTGGGGCCATTGCTATGACAGTCCTGATCATATGGTTGGTAGTTCCCTTTGGAACTGATTTTCTGGAGAGACGTGGAAGAGTTTAGAATGCAGTCTAGAGAAGCCCTAGATGCTGTGAGCAGAGCTTAGTAGGATACTCTGGTAGGTGTTGTGTGGAGCGCCGCTGCCGCAACCTTAAGACGGCGCCTGCCAGGCTTGTGCCTTGGAGTAAGCAAGTCCTTATTTGGTATGGAGGCTGTGCTTGCTGGTAGCCTGATCTGTCGACATGACCTCTTAGCCTATGATAGTGTGAAGCGTGGTAAGAGCATATGGGCAGTCCCATGAAGAGCATTTAAGCAGCGCTCGCGAGGTAGTAAGGGAGCACACCCTTGATCAAGATGTAACAAAAAAGCACCTGAGTAAATTGCTGTTGGAAGGAACTGGTGTGCGAGTCTTTCTTCCCTGCTGGTCAGGGCGATCGGCGCGGCACAATGTTGGAAGACCAGAATGGAGACAAAAAGGCAGACAGGGAAAACCATGCTCAAGAGATTTTAGAGTGAAAACAAAGAGTCTACCAGAACTGGAACAGAGACCCAGGCTCCATTCTGTTAAAATCAATCAATCAATCAATCAATCAATCAATCAATCAATTATCATCATCATCATCATCAACAACAACAATAATAACAAAACCCCATGTCTTGTGAACTTCAGTGAGGCTGAATTCAAAAGTGACAGACTAATTTGTTTATAAAAGGGAATTTAAGGCAGTGGCACTCAGTCTGTGTTACAATCACTGCTCACTGCTCTTATGAAGGTTTACAGTGAGAAGGATCAGGGAAGACAGCAAGCAGTCCTGAGAAGAATGCGTCGTGGCAAGGAAAGGACATGGGCAAGTTTAAAGCTGCAGATGAGGGTGAAGAGATTAAGGGATCAGTTATAATGTTAGAGAAATCAGTACAATTAAGGAGACGCCTTGAACTTTGCACCATGACAACAGGAAAGCTGCTTGTAGGTCAAGGGCTAATTCATCAAAAGCTCCTGCTTATAAAAATGAAAATTCACTCAGACTTAACTGAGAACTCAGGTGAAGGGGTCCTCTGCTCAAAAGAATGCTGCTGAAGGAAGACATTCTCTGCTCAAAAGCAACCACCTGAGGAAGTGTTTTCCAAGGTACACAAACTATAGCTGTAGCAGAAGACAGCTAGATAATATCTCAAGGTGGCTGAAGAACTTGGCAACACTGTCCAAATGGTACTGGCTTGGCATGGATTAAAATACAAGAGTGGCCAAATCTGGAAACTTGCACCAAGGTCCCAGAAAAATGCTAAATTCAGGTTGTGTTTCACTGGATGGTGCTGGGAATAAGCAAAAGGAACTTTTCCTAAATGCTGCCATTTTGTTTTCAGACTCCATTGAGTCATAGGGGGAAAGTAAATTCAAAGTCCCAGGCCCTAGGGGAGCTGGCGACTTCCCAATGGCTGAACAGCATCTGTTGTAAGCAGTTGTCTGAGTCCAGCCATCCTAGGGACAACTTGTAAAAAGACAGTTGTCTGAGTCCAACTGTCTCAGGGACAACTTTTCCATATTGCTCACAGGTTAAACTAAGTCCATGCTCTCAGGCTCAGGAACCAACTCTTATCCTGATTGGTGGGGAAAGTAACAATAACTTGGCACAGATGTTTGTCGTCTGCAAACTTAAATTTTATGAGATATTTTGGCTCGTTGTTGCAGTTCAACTCCCAGGTCTGTTCTGCTGTCCTGATTGTCAACAGCGTCTTGATTACAATACACTTTTGTTATCTGCATTGACCTAGTATTTGAGTTATGTTAGATTTAAGTGGAGCCTGTAACAAGGGGAAAAGGTTTCCTACTGCAAGTATTGCAGCTCTGAAGGGAAAGGTATCCTGACATAACATGGAAGTTTCTGGTTGTGTCCTATGTTACAGACTAACAAGTTGTTTTGCTGAGGCAAGACCCATTGGGAGGACACTTGATGTTTGAAGAGAGTATGAGTGGGACTCGATGGCAGTGATGGGAAGCTTGCATAGCTAGCCTTGCAACACTTCGTTGGTCTCTAGTCTTTGCTATCTTTATTGAGAGAGGCATGGAAGAGAATTTTTCCTGGCTTCCCTGGATGGTTCTGGTGCTCCTGCTGACTCATGCCTATTCAGTGGAGGCCTGGCTGTTTCTGCTGGATCGTGCCACCGCTGCTGATTCCTGTTTGGTATCCTGACAACCGAGATTGGAGTTGCCCCCAAAGATCTACTTTTAAAGAGATCTACATCCCCCATTGACCTATTTACCATCTTTTCTCCCCTACCTTTGGATGGTGGGCTAGAAGGTAGGTCAAACCATTTGAGAACCTTCCTCCCCTCCCCCGCCCCCGTTTTTGGTTTTTCGAGACAAGGTTTCTCTGTGTAGCCCTGGCTGTCCTGGAACTCACTCTGTAGACCAGGCTGGCCTTGAACTCAGATTGAGAACCCTTATTAAAGTAGGATTTGAAAAATCTAAGCCTACACTGGCAGGTGGGAGGCAAGGAATACCACAAAGTCATACCACACAACAAACCTCACACAAGAGATTTATTGGGTAAGACACAGAAGGTGGCTGGCTCTGCATGGGAGAGAAGCAGCAGAGAACTGAGTGGGAGGCAGGGCTTATATAGAGTTTCTTGGGAGTGGAGTTTTCCATGGTAAGGACTAGTGGGTTTTTAAATCCTGAGCTTGGGATGAGCTCAGGGATTGTTGCCATCAACTCTTTAAGGTTGCTGTGGAAGATAAGTGAGGTAAAGTATGTAACACACTCCCCAGATCTTAGCACAACTGACTCCAGGATTGATGTACCATTCATGTTGTAAAACTCAGCACATAGGCAGCGCCACCTGCCAAAACAAAGACAAAGGCCCAGTCCATCAAAGTCCATAGTTCTGGGAAGTCTCTAAATGTACAAGCCTTGGTTTTGGGGCTTCTGGGAATGTCTCTAAATGTACAAACCTCAAAGTCCATAGTTCTGGGATCGTCTCTAAATGTACAAGCCTTGGTTTTGGGCTCCTGGTCAGGACCACACAGAACTGGACACAATGCTTGGAAACTGGGGTGACCAGAGCAAAGAACATACAGTGGATTTTATTTTAAGTCATGGCTTTTAGGCCATAAGTTACAGGATGTCTTTTAGATAAAAGCTGAAATGTAGAATTAAAAAATTATCTAACCCTGTGGGGGGAAATTAAAGATGTCTGGCCAGGTGTGACTAACCTCTGAGTTCCCTGAGCATAGAACTGGCACTGGGTTCTCTTTGTGAACCAGTGGAAATCATTTCTCACTGCACATCATTTTCTTCATTTGTGAACGTTTATGAAGATCAGGAGATCATGGGTTGGACTTTGGCAATGTTCCAGGTGATGATCCATAATTCATACGCTGGGCATGAAGACTCTCTGGTCAGAGTGTATAAATTGTTAGGAGAACTGTTACGTTAACTGTTATGGCAACTAAGCTGAAAACATCTGGTGCCCCTATGACCTACAATTCTGCTCATCTTAAAAAGTTCGTTACATGTATGTAGAAGTGTGATTGGTTATGTACAGAGGCTGAACCCTGGGTGTCATCCTCATGAATGTTGTCGGCCCCCTTTGAGACTAAGTGTCCTATCGGCCTGGGGGCACTAATTAGTTTACACAGGCAGGCCAGTGAGCTGTAGGGAGTCTCCCTTCTTCAAGCCAGTGAGCTGTAGGGAGTCTCCTTTCTTCAGGCCAGTGAGCTGTAGGGAGTCTCCCTTCTCCAGGCCAGTGAGCTGTAGGGAGTCTCCTTTCTCCAGGCCAGTGAGCTGTAGGGAGTCTCCCTTCTCCAAGCCAGTGAGCTGTAGGGAGTCTCCCTTCTCCATCTATTGCCCCAGCACAGGGATTACATGGGCTCTGAGGAACAAACTCAGGTCTTGTGCTTGTGTTCTACTGACAAAGGCATTCCCTCAGACACCAATTCTACTCTTGAGTATATTCCTCCAAATAAATTTATATGTGTTTACTGGAAGAAATCTACTTGGATATTCCCCAGTGGAAACCATTCAAAGATGAGAGGAGCTATTTTTATGCATAACAGAATCTCACTGATATAATAAGTTTCTGAAAAGGCAAACACACAGTACACTGTACAGGTCCAGAAAAAATTCAAAACAGATGAATGTCATCTTTGTCAGTATGAGTGAATCCTTTTATTAGGTTGGGAAAGGTAAATTCTGAGGTGCTTTGGGAGCTGCTAATGCTTGGTTGCTTGGTCTGGGTAATTATCTAGTACAATGTCCACTGTATTGGTGAAGTGACATGTGATACTCCATCTCACGGAGAACTAGCTCTACAAGTTCTAAAAAGACCCTCCATTTCAGACCCAAGTATATTCGTCTCAAGTTGTCCTCCCCAAATCCCTGTCCTAAGGGAGGTTGATTCCCCCTAACTCTGTAACTAGGGGGAAGGAAAACAGCAAGTATACTTAAAAAACACTGCGTCTGTGGAGTAGTGGGCTTTGAGAACCAGCTGGGTGCCTGGTAGAGCAGGCTTCGAACCCCGGAGACCCTCAGGGATGGTAGGAGTTTGGCCTTGCTCCTGGGACCCCTGGTTGCTTTCACATAGCCACAGCTCTCTACAGCCCCTCCCAAAGACAGGTTTGTGGCCATAGGTCACTAGCACAGGTAGAGGGTGTGACACAGACCACAGAGCATCAAGACATCTCCATATTCATGAGATACCTAAAGGCCAGAGGGCATAGCCAATTAAGCATTCCTTCCCAGACCCTTCTCCTTGCCAAAGGTATTTAACCTCAGGCCCTCCCTGAAAACATGGAATATAGCTTCATCCATTTTCTGCCATGACAATAAATATCTTAAGACCATATCTTAAGACCATGGACTACCTCTCCTTTTGGGGGCCTCCCCATGGGGAACCGTGGAGAAGGTCTTCAACTACTGAGCCACCTTCTAACCTCCCACCTCTCTACATCCCAGCCACGGAGGCCACCAACTCAAGCAAGCCAACTCAAGCCAGCTGAGGCCCAGCGAAGTGAGTTGCTGTAACCAAGATCCCTCTAGCCCCTTCAGCTGCAGGTCAATCCAGTCCATACACCGTCCCCCCACAACCCCTATCTCAGTCCTTCCTTGGCCTCTCAGTGGTGCCTGAGAGCCAAAGGATTCGAGACCAGTCAGTTCCCGACTGCCTTCCAGCCCAGGGACCCCCCAAACCTAAGAGCTCCGGCCTCCATGAGACCTCAGACTGTGTTCCCTCACCCACGGAGCGGAGCCCTGTGGCTTCTCACAGCCTGATGTCTGTCTGGTGCTGTGTGGAGTGAGCACAGTCGAATTCCGCTTCTGTCTCTCTGAGCTGTGTCCTGGAGGGGACAGACGTAGGAACCACAACTCAACCCACAGAACCCATGTCCACAAGTGTGCCACAGCCCAACATGTGTCCAGAAGAGGGAGCTAGAAAGATGTTCAATGGTTAAGAGCACTTTCTGCGCTCTTCCAGAGGACCTGGGTCCAATTCCTGCCACCACTTGGTGGCTCACAGCTGCCTGTAACTCTAGTTCTAGGGTTTCTGTCATCCTCTTCTGATCTCCAAGGGCTTCGGCATACATGCACACAGTGCACACTCATACACATGAATAAAAATGAAATTATAAACATATTGTGTATGAGTCAGTGAAGGGGCTCAATGGATGAAGGTGCTTGCTTGAGTTTCATTCCCAGGGCTTAGCTGATCTGCAAGTTGTAGTATGTGCTCCACACCCCCACAATAAAAAATGTAATGTAAAATAATAGCAGTAGCAAACCATTGTCCTTGTGAACAGCTGGAGGGCACAAAAATTCCACCAGAGGCTGTTGTTTATTCCATGGTATAAGAACACCTGCAGTGGGAGAGGGAAGCCAAAAGCCCAGCCATGGTGAGAGCCCTCGGCTTGGCTGGAACTCAGTCAAGCTGCAGTGGTTTCTGCTGGGTGGCTGAAAGAGCAAGCTTTATTGTTATTTACCTGTACCTGCATTTGTTCTTTTCCTTGGAAGCCTCACCCTAGAGGAGATTGCTCTGCCCACATCTCTCCAGTGAGAAATCCAGCTGGCTGCCTCACCAGGGCTTCCCAATAATTTTTGATGGATGACTGTAAGCACCCGATCTGATAATATCTGTCTGCTTGCTGGTATTTGTTTTTCTTGGAAGCATTACTCAAAATTACACAAGGAACTCTCCAGGGGGGATTCCAGCTGCCTTGATGGGGCATCATCTATATGGTGCTTCTGCTTATCTGTTACTTTGCTATTTTTTTGACACACACACACACACACACACACACACCCCACTCATTCAAAACTGAGAGACAGGATAAGGCCCATGGACCCATAGGTTTTAAATGTCTTTTTGCCTCCAATAGTGAGTTTCCGTTTCTTGGTAGAATTTTGTTGGGAGTCGACTCCTAGTTGAAAGCAGCTATCATCTTTGAAGCCATTTTGGGCCATATATTTGCAGGTTTATACTTTTTCACCCTGACAAGAGACTTGTTTTTCAAACATGATATTTTTGCAAGCAGCCCATAACAACTGAGCACACTCTGATAAACATCTGGTTTTTCTCAGACATATCCTGGACTTGCTGTTTAGTGCCCCACCAGCAAGGCACTCATGGTTAAGTGTCTCCAGCTGCACCGTCCTGCTTGTGCTTATATACCCATAATTGCTTTTCAATAAAGCAGCTTTGGTGAAAATTTACCAGCCTGAATAAGAACAAGTAGTCATAGGTCTTGTGGATAGTCATAGACCTTGGATAGCCTTGGTGGATAGTACCAACTTAGATAAGGACAAGTGAATCATAGGTAGAGTCATAGTGATCTGTCCCCTGAACCTTCACCCAGCTGACACTCTGTTCTGGAAGATATCTGTACTCCACCTGAACACCTACGCTCCTGCGTCATCCCCTTCCCCACATCCTGCCTTTTTGTGTATATAACCCCTGTGTGAAAAAGTAAAAATTATGATTTGATCAGATTATAGACAGATCGTCATTCTTTGTGTCGGCCTGTCCCCCCCCCCACTCTCTTTCAGGTGACCTCTCGGACCCTATTTAATGCCCTGCTGGACAGGGCAAATGTCAATCATGTGTTACACTTTACCAGTTCCTCATTTGGGTGTAAATCCAAAGGGGCTGATACCAAACAGTCTCTGGCAAATGGATGTTACTCATCATAATGAATTTGGAAATCAAAAATGTATACATGTATGTGTAGATACAGACAGTGGTTTCATTTATTCGGCATTACATACTGGAGAAGCAAGCAAACATGATCATTCATATGCTTGCTGCAATCACTGTATTGGGTGTGCCTAAACAGATGAAGGCTGACAGTGGCCCAGGTCATACAAGCTCTAGGTTCCACCAGTTCTGTGAAAATTTGGGAATACTACATAAAACGAATATTCCATATAATCCACAGGGCCAAGGTATGGTAGAAAGGGCACATCAAACCATTAAACATCAATTTGAAAAAAATTTAAAAGGGCGAATTGTACCCTACCAAGGAATCCCCCAGAAATATCTTTCATCACATGCTCTTTATTTTAAATTTTTAAACTTTTGATTCTGAAGGAAAATCTGTTGTAGATAGATTTTGGCATCCTGATACTCCAAAAACATTTTTTGCAACAGTCCTCTGGAAAGACCCATTAACTGGAACCTGGAATGGGCCAGACCCAGTGCTTATCTGGGGAAGAGGTTCTGTCTGCATATATTCCCAAACAGCAGATGCTGCATGCTGGCTACCAGAGAGACTGATTAAACAAATAGACGATAATAACAAATCCGGGGAGGAGAAGCCCCCTGAGAACACTATTTTTTCTTTGCAGGAAACAGGAAGATCCTCTGCATCTTGATGCTGCTACTGCCCTTTACAATTGCTTTCAAACAGGAACAGATCAACCAGCATGTGCCATATAACCCGATGTGGGGAGTCCTCAGTGCTGAAGGAGACATCATCACCAGCACCTCCAAGGTGGCTCCACTGGACTCTTGGTTCCCCAACTTACGATTTAGTGGGGTACACTGTTTAGATTCAGGAGAGAACTCATTACCACAGTTACTGTGGCTGTCTTTTGGGGGTTGGGATTGACTGGGGCAGGGATGGGGATTTCCTCACTTGTTTTGCAAGATCAAAGCTATGATCAGCTCTGTACTTCTATAGATTTAGATCTAGAAAGAATGGATCTGCTATATCAAATTTTCAAAATTCATTATCATCCTTAGCTGAAGTAATGCTACGGAATAGAAGAGGCTTGGACCTTTGACTCCTCCAATGGGGGGGGGGGGCATTGTGTGTCTCCCTTAAAGAAGAGTGCTGCTTTTATATTGACCATTCAGGCATTGTTAAAGATTCTATGAAAAAGGTCAGAGAGTGCCTAAAAAACAGCAAACGCCAGTGTGACCAGGAACAGGGATGGTTCAAGACTTGGTTTAGTACCTTACCATGGCTCTCCATTTTATTTCCATGAATCTTGGGACCCCTTTTAGGTCTACTTATTCTCTTGTCTCTTGGGCCCATACTGTTCAACAAACTGATGGCTATTGTACAACAACAGAGAGATGCTATTCCAATGGAACCCATGCAGGTCCACTATCACAGGCTGGAAGTAGGGGACTCTGAAACCTCTGTCATCGAGACCAATGAGCATTAGCCCCTAGCTTACATGCTAAACCGGATAGTCAACGATGGGTAAGAGACCTCAAGACCCCTACCCCTAATTGGGAGGCCTCACCAACCTAAGACAGAGCTCAACCAACCGGTTGTTGAGTATCCAGAGATGGGAAAGGAAAAGGAGGCTAAGGTCTGTTCCAACCTAAGACAAACAAACGTTTTCCGTAAGTTTTCCCAGTCTTCTCTTTTGAAAAATTAAAAAGGGGACTTGTTGGGAACCAACTCCTAGCTGAAAGCAGTTATCATCTTTGCAGCCATCTTGAGCCATATATTTGCAAGTTTATACTTTTCCACCCTGGCAAGAGACTTGTTTTTCTAGCATGATATTTTTGCAAGCAGCCCATAACAGCTGAGGACATTCTGATAAGCATCTTGTTTTTCCTCAGACAAATCCTGGACTTGCTGTTTAGTGCCCCCGCCTGCAAGGTACTCCTGGTTAAATGTCTCCAGCTGCACTGCCCTGCTTGTGCTTATATACCCATAATTGCTTTTCAATAAACGAGACTTGATCAGACAACTGTCTCGTCTCCATTCTTCGTGTCTCTTGCCCCTCCATCCCCACTCTCTTCCTTGCAGACCCCATTGACTGACCAAATGCCGGGTCAGGATTTTGCCCCATCAGTAAATTTCCATTTCTCTGAAGCATATGCCACTCCCCTCTCATGTACAGAAGATCTCTCTATACTTGTTACACCACAAAGAGGAGAGAGTGCTGGGGTGCCCACACTTACCTCAGCCAGTCAACAATCCAGTTATTTCCATGCCAGTGGAGCAAAACATAGACCTGCTATAGAAGGGGCACTCAAACACCATTAGACCAATAGAGGACAGGTGGAGTGGAAATCACCGGTTGGACACCTTAAAACCAAATAAAAACACAACCTCCTTTAATAGTGAGAGAGCTTCCTCTCTCAGATATTTGGATTGCTTGCCAATAAACTTCACCTTTACTTTGTGGTAACTGTTTTTCTGTCTTTTAATTCTTCAAATGATGGAGGAAAGGAATCCACCTGCTAGACAGCTATGATAAATCATTCTCAAATATATATATATATGTATATATATATATATATGTTCATATATATATACATATATATATATGTTCAATTTGTGCAGAATTATGTACCTAGGAAATAATGATTTGTGCCTGCTACCTATTTGTGCACCAATAAAAAGTTTACTTAACAAAAACTATATGAAGCATGGTAATGCATGTCCCTGGTACAAGGAACACAGACCCAGGTTCTAACCCTGCTTTACTAGCTGCTCAAGTGATGTCAGGGCTTGACATCAGCTTCCTTCTCTGTTAAAAAAAAAAAAAAAAAAAAAAAAAAAAAACCCCAAAAAAAAAATTTTAGCTGGGCTTTCTTAAAAAATATCAAAGTCCCTGAGCCCCATCACTAGCCCCAAGAGGGAAACAACAACAACAACAATAACAATTAAAACGCAACAGGAGGCTGGAGAGGTGGCACACACAGTCTGTAACTCCAGTGCCACAGATTCCTGTCCTCTTCTAGCTTCTGCACATACTGAATCCATGTGTACAAACTCGCACTCCGATATACATGTACACGTAATTAAATGTAAAATCCTTTCAACATTTTATTTCTATTATTTTTAATTATCTGTAGGTGTGTCTGCAAGCGGGGATGTGTGCTTGAGTGCAGGTGCCTGCAGAAATCAGGACGCCTGATGCTAGTGAGCTGCCCACCTGGGACCTGGGACCCGAATTCAGGTCTTCTAGAAGAGCAGCAAGTGCTCTTCAGCACTGAGCCGTCTCTGCAGCTCCTAAAAATAAAGTGAAGATGAAGGAGAAGAAAAAGATTCGACAGGGCGCGGCAAAGATCTGCACCCACGGCTGACTCGGTTTCTCCATCTTTGGTGCGATCTGATTGGCTCCTCACCGTTCTGTGACCTCAGCTTCTCTCTGCAGGTGGCGGCCAGAAAACTCAAGACATTCTGCTGTGGAACTAGACTCAAGGCTTCTTTAGCGCCTCTCGTTTCTTATACTTTGCTAAATCTAAAAATTTCTTCTAACAAATCTCTGGAGTTTTTAAACAGTCAGGGCAGGACAGGACTTGAATAATCTTCATATTCTCAAGTCAGGACTGGCCTTGAAAAGACAAGAAAATAAAAAGTGGATAATATTTAAAAAAAAAAAAAAAAACAAAAAACAAACCTATGGACACTTTCTTCAAGAGCAACGCAGCCGCGCCATCTACTGGAAAAACCTCCACAACGCGCAAGGGGCCGCGAAGCAAGATGGCGCCAGAACGCGAGTTACTACGCACGCGCAATCTCCTCGAGGGCCCGCTCGCCCGCTGGAGTGCACAATGAGGAACGCAGCTTAGGGGCGGAGTCCAGGGCCAAGAGTTTCCCGCCCTTCCTGCTATCCCGCCTGCCCGGTCAACCCTCGATGATACCTTAAACTACATTTCCCAAGATGCTCTATGTGAAGGACTTCCGTTGGCGTCAGCGGAAGCCGTGACTGGCCGGGCTGCACTGAGGCCGGCTTGGTCACTATGGAGGAGATAGGCATTTTGGTGGAGAAAATTCAGGTGCGGTGGGGGATCTGGGTTTCTTAGAAGGAGCTAGACACGAATGGGGTGCTGAGTGATTCTCAGGATCCCAGCTCGGGACTGGGTGGTTTCAGAGGCCTCGGCGTAGAGCTTTGAGTGGTCCCGAGGCCTGGCTGGGTAGTCGTGTTGTCAGGAGGGCGGTAGAGCTCAAAAAAAGCAAAGCGGGAGGGAAGTGGTGTTAAACTTACAGACTTTCAAGTCTGAGCGATTTCGAGGCCTGGATAGCTTTGCTTAATAGCTTTTCGGGTTTGGGATTGGTTCGGGTGGAAAATGATGTATGGGACCCTGTGGCCTGGTGTGTCTGTGGCCTAGGGGCTAGTGGAATGACTGTGAGGAGACGTTAAGTATTAGTTGTGGTTTGGCAGAGTGACCTTTGGCCTGACTTTGGGAGTCTCTGAATGTATTCTCTTTAAAATCCATGTGACTTTTAGAACCTCTTGAGGGGACTGGAACTTTAACCCTAGTGAGGGGCATTATAGTAGCAGATGGGAGATGTTGACAAGAAAAGTTTTGTTTAAGGGGCATGGTATTAGAAACCTACACAGGGCATTGAGCAGTTCCTGTGTCTATTGAGAGATAAATGAATTATGTCAGGTACTAGAGACAGAGTGACTTCGTGGTGAAATAGGAAGAAGGCTGTCCTGAGATGATTCTCTACTTCCAACACCAAGTTTTCTTTATTGTCTATAGGATGAGATTCCAGCACTGTCCGTGTCTCGGCCGCAGACCGGCCTGTCCTTTCTGGGGCCTGAACCTGAGGACCTGGAGGACCTGTACAGCCGCTACAAGGTGTGTTCAATCCTAACCTGGATCCTGCCTACCTACTGTCTCTGTCTCCCATTACAATGTCCCCACCTTCCACTCTGGTGCAGCAAGGCCTCCAACCAACCCTTTGGTCTCTCTGTGCTTGCAGAAGTTGCAGCAAGAGCTGGAGTTCCTGGAGGTGCAAGAGGAGTATATCAAAGACGAGCAGAAGAATCTGAAGAAGGAGTTCCTCCATGCCCAGGAGGAAGTAAAGCGAATCCAGAGCATTCCGTTGGTCATTGGCCAGTTTTTGGAAGCTGTGGATCAAAACACAGCCATTGTGGGCTCGACGACAGGTGAGTGGTGGGGTAGGTTGGAAGCAAGGCAGGGTGATGTAAAGGTCAGAGTGTTGACCAATCCAAAAGTAGATACGTACTTTATTTTCTGAATGTCTCTTTCTGTCTCTCAATTCATGTGTGCACTTGTAAAGTTTCGCTGTCCAGGTGTGATGGTATATACCTTTAACCTCGAGGAGGCAGGGACAAGAGGATCTTTGTGAGTTTGGTCTACATAGTGTGTTTCCAGGAATATGCAGAGAGACCCTGTCTCCAGAAAAGGGAAAGAAGTTTGTCATGGACATTGACCCTGCGGGTGGGGTACCTTGGATGTTTGTGGCTCCAGTCTGTTTGATTTAAACAAACGTATGATCACTGTCCCCCTGAGCTAACTTTACAACCCCTGCCGGATTTGGAGCTGCTGTTTGAAAGCGTTGGCTTCATGTAAAGACATTGGGCTCTGTTGAGGATTCAGCATACAGCAGGTGCTAATAACGCAAACCCATGCCCTGCTTTTACACTGGCTGTTGACTCTGGTGGCTTACCCATGAGCCACATGTGTATAAAGGTTCTAGATAAAGTCATGTGGCCATGTGGGATTGGACAGATGGGCTTTGAGGGAGTAAAGGGAGAGTGATGTCCAAGACGAAGCCTGTGTTTTTGAAAATGAGACGTAAGACAGTGGGCTCCCTGAGAGAGCGGCGTGATTGGAGGAGTAGGTTTGGAGGCAGGCAGTGAGGGAAGTCGAAGTTGTTATGGAAGATATCTGGGAGACTGCTGCACACTCGAGTCTTGCTGTAGAGAGTACATTGGAGAAGAGAGATGGAGGCTGGTAACCAGGGACTTACATGGAGACTGGAGCAGGAAATAGGCCCAAATGAGGGCAGAATCTGGCTGTGGGCTAGGTGGGAACAGAGGGAGGTGGGGTAGAAAGAGTGACTGAGGGGTCCTGAAAGAATGAGAAAGGGGCCAGAATGAGGCTTAGTCCCCGGCTGGCAACTCAGGGACAGTGGGTATCCTTGAGGCTGATCTAGAAGGAACAGCACAGTTTAGCGGAGAATACCAGGACTGTGTTGGGACACATTAAAAGATACCCAAGGCCGCCCAGGAGACCAGATATGAGATGCACAGAGCTGGACCTCAAGAGAGAATCAGGGCTGAAGACCAGCAGGGGAGTCATTAGTATGAGCAGGGGGTGGATTAGGGGAGACTGGAGGCTAGGAGGGGATGATCTAGGGCCAAATGTGGGAAACATGGGAAGTGCCAGCTGTGATGTAGAGGGAAACTGGGAAGGATCAATGTCAAGCCTCTAGCCCTTTCACTTTGTCATCTTCCTGTCTGCTTCCCAAAGGCTCTAACTATTATGTGCGCATCCTAAGTACCATTGATCGGGAGCTGCTCAAACCCAACGCCTCAGTGGCCCTGCATAAGCACAGCAATGCACTGGTGGATGTGCTGCCTCCTGAGGCCGACAGCAGCATCATGATGCTCACCTCAGGTGAGGGGGGCACCCAGGGCCTTGTGAGTCCCAAGGGGACCCTGTGGGCCAAGCCGCAAGCCTTAGCTCTGCTCTCCCACCAGACCAGAAGCCAGATGTGATGTATGCCGATATCGGAGGCATGGACATCCAGAAGCAGGAGGTGCGGGAGGCTGTGGAACTTCCACTGACACACTTTGAGCTCTATAAGCAGGTGAGGAGAAAGGCGGCAGGGCAGGGAGAGGTCTCTCTGGGCCTAGCGTTGGTGATGGAATCCCTTGGCTCATCCTTTTCCTATCTCTTTTAGATTGGCATCGATCCTCCCCGAGGTGTCCTCATGTATGGCCCTCCTGGCTGTGGAAAGACAATGTTAGCAAAGGCTGTGGCACATCACACGACAGGTGAGCCTCTCACAGCCTCCCCAGTGCTCTTCCCGCCTTGCCTCCTGCTTCCTTGGGTTCTGTCAGAAATGGCATAGCAGTAGTATCTGTAAATGCAGGCTCTGGGGCCATAGCCCAGACAGTGGCCTTTACTGGATGTTCAGTCCCTGGCAGGTGATTTCACCTCACTGTGCCTCAGTTTTCTCAAAATTAGAAACTAATGAGCCAGGTGTGGTGTCACATACCTATAATCCCAGCGCCGAGGAGGTAAAAGCAGGAGAGTTGCTGTGAGTTCAAGGTCAGTCTGGTCTGTATGGCAGTTCCTGGCTAGCCAGTGCTAAATAGTGAGACCCTGTTTCAATAAGGTAAAATAAAATTTAGAAAGCCCACTTGGATATTCTAGCAAATATCCTGAATCTTAACTCAGGAGACTGGGGCATCAAGATAAACATTTAAGGTTATCCTGGGTTACATAGTTACATAGTGAGCCCCTTCTCCAGACAACCAAAAACCAAGCCAATATACAAACATCCCATCCTAATTCTATAGGGAACTGACAAGGAGTTAGTAAAACGTGCCGTGTATTCAGACTCAGTGCTTTTCACCTGGATGCTGGGCAGAAGCAAAGGGGCAGGTGGTTCGAGATCAGGCCCACAGGGTACTCTAGGGAAGAGGGATGGACAGTGAGCTTGTCCTGGGTGTGCTTTTAATCCTGCATGGGCCTCTCAGGAAGAGGTTTCCAGAGGAAGCAGGGATCGAGGAGTTGTCAGGCACAGAGATTGGGAGAGGGAATTTAGGTCAGGAAATAAATACATACAGAGGCCCAGCGGTGGAGAGGAGCTCACCTACAGACTCATGGGTAGACTACAGATGCCACTAGAGCAGACTCGGACTTTTGGTTTTTCCTGGTGAGTGGCTGGTTGAGTATGAGCTATGTTTGGCAGCGTGCAGGTGGTGAGGCGGAAGAGACTGGAAGGTCTGATTATAAATAGACTAAAATAGTTTTAGTCTAAAAGAAACCTGACAACCAACCAGAAAACTTGTTGTGGGGACCCCTAATATTAACCTCATGCCGTGTGCTTGGGGATGGACAGTGAAGGGGTGGGTGGCATCGTTGAGATTCACTAATGAGTTAGTGCAGCTGGCAAGAGGCAGTCATTGAAGAGCGGGTCTCAGTCTCTGGTTTGGGCCACCCTAGGGGACTTGTTGACTTTTGCGGGATAGAGGGATGAGCCTGGGCATGGGGAACAGTGACTTCACTATGGGACACACTGAGATTTCACAACCAGGGAACATTCAGCCAGAAACGTAAAACACGGATGCACTGAGCTTTGATTCGGGCTGTGAGTGGACGTTCGGAAATCATCAATGTGTGTCCTCTTCAGTTAATCTTTATGGATGTAAGCCAGGGTTTTAAGAAGTGAAATAAAAATGGTAACAGCAGTGGTAAGTAGACGTCACCGTGCTAGCTGGACATCTGTCACGTTCTGCTCTCCTCGGGAAGTTGCAGATGCCTTTCAGACATTGGCATTGGACCACATTGGATATTTGCTGAGTGTCCACCCTATGCCATGTGCCATGTGCTCTAGTTCCTGAGATACTGCAACAAGCATGTGTCCATTCCTGGGGCCTGCATCCTCGAGGACAAGTAGGGGTGGGAGATACCAGGAAAGGATAGATATAGATGGTTTTAAGTTGGGGAAGATTTTGCTGTTGTGACTGCCTTCCAGAAGGAGCTAGTTGGCTGGAGAGGCTGGTGATGCAAGCACGAAGACAGGCGGTGGGTGGGAAGAGCTCCTGGAGAGCTGGGAGATGGCGTCTAGGTGGAGGGACAGGAGGGTACAGAAGGGTGAGGGAAGGCCAGAATGACAGGAGCTGAGCAGTCACCTGAGGGCTCAGAGGTCTCTGTGGTGGCAACTTAGGCTTTGGTGACATCAGAAAGGCAGATGGAAGGGGGCAATGGATGACTTAAAAGCCTCCCGTGGAAATGCAAGATTGTTGTGAGAGAGACTGCAGGGTGGTTCTCAGGCTGTGTTAAAGACCCAGGGTAGGCTGATGAGAATTTGGCACTATCTGTTCTGTTCTCTGGCATTTCTCCATGATGGTGGAGCGCTCATGTGGTGATGGTACTGCATCCCATTTGTGCCACTGAACCAGGTATTGCTTACTGCTGCAGCCCTGGAGAAAAAAAATGCCTTGCATAAGAAAGCAGGCTTACAACTTGTTCAAGGTCACCAGCTGACCAGCTGTAGTGCTAGGATTTGATGCCAAGACCTCTGACCCCTAAACTGCTGGCCCTTGATGCTCCACTGATTCTTTGAGCTCAGTGAGACACAGGGATGTGTAAGCCATGGTACAGAGGGTGCATTTCTCGTGCTTTGGTAAGAGGATGGCTGACTATTGAAGGCAGGAATGATAAAATCATAAAGTTCGTGTTATATCTGGGATTCAGGAAATCTGCCACCTTAAAACATTTTTTTTTTTTATTCAAGTATTTCTTGAGGGTAATTTTAGGGAAACTGATTCTAGAAAGTTCTTATGTACCCCTCACCCAGACTCCTTCATGTTACTTTATGTCCCCTAGAGTCAGAGCAGTTAGAAAAGGCAGGAGGTTGACATTGCTAAGGTGCTCTGAACTGAGAATTTGGCACATGTTATTTTGAAATTCACCAGCGGTCCATTAGCATCCTTGCTCTGCCCAGGCTTCACTGCAGGCAGGTGAGAGTGGCCAAGGAAGACAGAAAGTGAGGGGCGTCTCCGTTCTGAGTGAATCCGGGAAAGGCTTTTTCACTGAAAGACGGAGCAGGGCTAGCGCAATGGGAAAGTCCCTGAGTTGTCTCCTTGGAGAAAGAAATCCCTGGTTGAGACCAGACTTCGTTGCTTGTCTTGATGGTGACTGAGAGTGAGTGACTAAGCAGGGGAGTGTTCCAGGATGGGTGAGAGGAATGGCAGAGGCTGAGCAGTCTAAAAGAGACAGGAGGCTGGGGAGGGTGATGGGGGACAGGGATGAGGTGAGTGAAGGCCACTCCTGAGATGGGTTTCTTGTGGGCAGGAAGGAAAGTGGTGAGGTGTGTCTGGGCAGAGTCAGCATCGTTGAGCTTAGGATATGTGGGAGCCCCACGGTGATGCAGGGAAGTGGGTGGCTACATATTCATACCTTCAGCCAAACCAGAAGTGTGGGCCCGAGGAGGTGTCGGGCCACAGCCCCAGCCTTGTTCAGCTCCTACTTGGCCTGTGTGTAGGAGTTATGTCTCCTTGCTCTGGTGGCAGCAAGGAGAGTCCCAGGAGTCTGTTCCACATAGCATGCAGCTGTCCACCCATTAGGAAACAAGTGCAGACAGAGGACCCAGAGTAAACCTGGTTCAGCCTTGCTGCAGCTGTGTGAGACGATGGCCTCGGGCCTTGGATTCTTCCAGGCTGGGAAAGAGTGGGGCAGAGCCTGCAACAGGAGAAGTACAGATTCAAGGCCAGCCTGGCTGTGTACTTAATCCCAGGCAAGGCTGAGCTGTGTATCAAGATCCTTTCTCAAAACAAACAAACAAACAAACAAACAAACAAAGAAGTGGCGCTGTTGGCCAGACATCTTAGTCCACAGACATTTCTGTTTTGTTAACTGATTCTACATGCATTCTAGAAATTTGGGCTTTTAGTTTTTGATTTGTACTTAATAATCTTGATTCTTTTAAGAACACCCTCCCCCCCCCCACACACACACACGCGTTCTTCTAGGGATTGTGATTGATGTTTATCTTTGATTGTGCATGAGCGGTGGCTGGGTGTGGGGACCCAACCCTGTGCAGCCTCTAGGGTAGTTATCTAAGAGAAGAAAATCTTCAGGAATTCCCAGAGTCAGGTAAAGCACAAGGGACCCCAGAGGAGGACAGCCCCCATTCTAAAACCCTTGTCATTCTGCCCTCAGCTGCATTTATCCGTGTGGTGGGCTCAGAGTTTGTTCAGAAGTACCTGGGTGAGGGCCCCCGGATGGTCCGGGATGTGTTCCGCCTGGCCAAGGAGAACGCACCTGCCATCATCTTCATAGACGAGATCGATGCCATTGCCACCAAGAGATTCGATGCCCAGACGGGAGGTGAGGAGTGCCCGGATGGCCTGGATTTTGTGCAGGCTTGTCAAAGGATGTGTTCTGAACTGACCGTGTTTCTTACTCTTAGCTGACAGGGAGGTTCAGAGGATCCTGCTGGAGCTACTGAATCAAATGGATGGATTTGACCAAAACGTCAACGTGAAGGTTTAGGCTTCGGGATTGGCAGGGGCGGTGTGGCATAAGGACTGGGGAAGGATGGCTCGTGAGGGCCAGACGTCATGACAGGAAAAGAGGGTGTAGGGATGGCAGATGCCTAAGCTGGTCCCTCCTGCTGTCAGGTAATCATGGCCACAAACAGAGCAGACACCTTGGATCCAGCTCTACTGCGGCCAGGACGGCTGGACCGCAAAATTGAATTCCCACTCCCTGACCGTCGCCAGAAAAGGTTGATTTTCTCCACCATCACCAGCAAGATGAACCTCTCTGAGGAGGTCGACCTGGAAGACTGTATCCTTTGAAGTGAGAGAGGGAACCAGCAGGAAGTGAAGGTTGGGTGGTCTTCATCACTACCACTACTGGGGGTCCAGGGAAGAGCAGTGATGACCAAGACAGCATCCATTCCAAGAATTGACCCCATCATGTGAGGAAAGGTTCCTTTAACTCAGCTGCTACAGATGTGGCTCGACCAGATAAGATTTCAGGAGCCGATATCAACTCCATCTGTCAGGAGGTGAGTGATAGTCTCTTTGACCTGTGTTTGAAGGTGTCGCCCCTTTCCTAGTCTTTTCCTTATTGCCTCCCTGGGTTCTTGGGCCCTATATTTCTCGTCCTTCACCTGGTTTAGGGCTTAGGGAGGGCGGTACTTGACGTACAGTTTTATTCCCATCCCCTCCTAGAGTGGAATGTTGGCTGTCCGAGAGAACCGCTACATTGTTCTGGCCAAGGACTTTGAGAAGGCATACAAGACCGTGATCAAGAAAGATGAGCAGGAGCATGAGTTCTACAAGTGACCCCTCCCCCCACTCCCCGGCACCTGTCCCAAAGGCTAGTTTTCTCTTTACCCAGGATTGCTTTAGTCAATAAATGGACGTGATTGGATCTATTTCATTTCCTCTTAGGTGTTTAACTCCTTTAGGGAATGTGGACCTTGAGGAGGGTCCTCTGGGTCCCTCCTTGTCTCCCGATAAATAAGGAGACAAGGCTCTCGGCCTGGGTTGCAGCTTGGGAGAAGAGCGAAGAATGTGAGCCAAATGACTTCCAAGATTTTGGAAAATGGGATAGAAAGTGAACCTCAACCAAAGCCTTGGCCACAGACTGAAGCCCTCTGACATTTCGACAAGATCACTTGGGTTTTCAGTAGCTTCTGCCTTCCTTGTATGCACAAGGACCCGGGACAGTGATGGCCCCTAGTCTCTTCTTGTACAAAGCAGTGTCAGAGAGAGCACAGGTGTATTTGGTTGCAAGGAAACAGTTAAACCCCAGTGCGCATGTCTATCTGCTCATTAAGGGGCAAGTTCCCAAGATGCACTCTTCCATGCCTGGACACTGAGTCTGTTGGGTGTGTTACCCTGTGTATGAAGACTAAACTTCTGGCTAAATGGTCTTCCTGAGGCAAGTGAGACTATTTGTGAGTCACTTGAAACCCAACAGAATGTCTTCCACCTTACTTAAGACTTTATGCTCAGCTTGCCTTGCTGTTTCCAGGGTTCTGTTTCAGTTAAGCTTTGCCCACCCTCCTGGGATATGGTGCATCCTTGGTTATCTGTCTGAAGAAGATGTCTGTTCTGCAATCATCTGTCACCTTCTCAGCTATTAGCCACAGTTTAATGTGGCTTTCAAGGACCTTGTCTGTCTGCTTGCCTTTGCAGGGTTCTGAAGACTAAGGCCAAATCCCAGTTTCCCTTAATACTGCTTAGATCTGTCTCCCTCTCTAAAGCTACCCAGCCTGCTCCCACTCACCCAGGTCAGGAAGAGTCCCTTTGCCATCCTCTGTAGGCCTGCCCATGTTCTGCTTGGAGAAAACCACCAGGGTTTAGACCAAAGTTCTCAACCTTCTGATGCTTCGGTCCTTTAATACAGTTCCTCTTGTTTTGGTACCCCAGCCATAAAATTAGTTTTATTGCTATTTCATAATGCTAATTTTGCTAGCTGTGAATCAGAATAAATATCTATTTCCTACTGTTCTGAGGCGACCCCTGTGAGAGGATCATTCATGCCCCGAAGGAGTAGTGACAGGTAGAGAACCCTGCTTTTGACGGCTACTTTCTCATCCCCTGCTGTCTGGGAGTGCAGATTGATTATAATGGCGACCACTGTCCCCTGCACACGGTGAATATTTCAAAACTTAGCATATATTTCAAAGAACAGTGGTATCCTCCAATGAAGAATGAAAGAGAAGGGGCTGGACAGATAGCCAGGTGGTTAAGAGCACTTGCCGTTCTTCCAGAAGACCTAGGTTTGATTCCCAGCACCCACAGGATAGCTCACAGCTGTAACTCCAGTTCCAGGGCATCTGATGTCTTTAGCCTCTGTGGTCACCAGCCACGCATGTAGTCTACAGACATACACGTTGGCAACACACCTTAAAATTAAACTTAAAAAGTGACTATTAGGAAAAATCGTTGGAGAATATCAGGTCCTTGAAGGGAAGGAGGTGATCTTTCCATAGTTAGCAGGATAAGAAAAGACACCCCCACCCCAGACCACATGTAAATGAGTCAAAGAGTAAGGTAAACTACAGGACAATGAGGTAGAACTGAGAACATAGCTGTGGAGATTGGTGGCTGCCTGAGCACTTGCTTAGCAGAGCTGAGAAAATGAACCTGAGCTGAAAGGCAATGAGAAGCATGTTCCCTTGCCAGAGGAGTCAGAAAACGGGTACCAGGCTCTCAAGGTAAGGGCATGGGGGTATTGCCACAACCTGTACAGAACTTCCCCATTTCCTATGGCTGTGTAGCTTGAAGCATCATTAAGTAAAATGGACACAACCCAAGTCCCAGCAATACTGAAGAGAGGCATGAAGTCATATGCCAGCATAACCAGCATGGAGCTCTTGGGACGGGAGAGAGGACACTCACAGCTTCCTAACACCCAGGGCTTTTGCAGCAACCCTCTCCCTGTGCCTGGCTGCCCTCACAGGATTGCAAACAGCACGGTTGATTTTGCTGTTGAGAGCTGCTTACTCAGTATGGTTCCCTGGTGCACTAGAGGGACTGAGGCAGACTCTGTTGTCAAAGACGACCGACCAAGTAATCTATTTCTTAAGGTCTTTATTATCCTAACGGCTGTTACACTCTTCCTAGTGTCAAACTGCTGCGTCAGCCTCTGAGTCCGTTAACCGCAGTTTTCTGAGCTAATGGTACAGAAGGCTTGTTCTTGACGGAGTTTAGCAATGGACCTGAAAAACCATTCAGATAGAATGCTCTCTAGTGTTCAAACTCAATCTTCCCTGGCCACTTATCTTGAATCAGGGACATCTCTGAGATGATGAGCCTGTTTTTAGTTTTTCTTCTTTCAGTTCACTGGATGTGTCACAGAGAATTATACCCTTTCATATAAGTAAAAGGACCCAAACTACTAGTCAGCAGTGACCTTGGTATACAATTCTATGTGTTCGGGGTGTCCTACACAGATTCACCAGAGAAGACCACTGGGACTCAGGTTTAAACCAACAGAAAGCCAACTGTGGACTACATTTTATTTTTGGAATCCCAGTGCAGTCCTGAGACTTTCTCAAGGTGACCTTTTAAGCATAAAAGCCATGTCCTGGGTTGACACACTTCAGTTAATAAGAGCAGTTAGCCGGAAGCAGAGCTGCAGAAGCCAAAAAGCAAGGTTAGCACATTTAGAGACTTGCCCAGAACTGTGGACTTTGCTAGGTTAGGACTTAGATTCCATTTGGACAGGTGTGCTGTCTACCTGCTACGTTTTACGGCCTAAATAGCATCGTGACGTCTGTTAGCGGTCTGGGAGCCTGTGGCAGTTTCCATGCATTCTTTAGTAACATTTCTTCTACTTCCCATCAGCACATGTCAGGTGAAGTGGCAGTGTCCATGTTGCTAAGTAATTGAAGACGATTCTGTTAATCAGAGTACCAACATGATGATGTCACTAAGTTTACATAGACCAGGGACATGCTACGATGACACACACCATGCCACAACCATCCCAAGACTATTCAAACACGGTCTTCCATGAGGGAAGAGGAGAGAGCTGAAACATGAATTTTCATCTGGAACTCGATGCTCCCTGACTTGAGGACTCCATCATCCCCTAGACTTGCCCTCACAGCAAATTTTTCCTCAACATTGCTTGGACATTTGGGCCTTTGAAATTTCAAGGTGCATACACTTAATGTGGCAATATACAAGGTCCCAGTGGAGTTGTTCCCTGCTGAGCAGAGAAGCATCAAGCAGAAACCAGGCCAGCCTCAGAATCCAGAGCCCTGTGAGCTAAAGCCTGAGCTGCCACTGGACCTGCCACTGATACATGCTTTTTCTTTATCTCTTTCTGTTTTTTTTCCCCAGTTTTTATTATTTATTTGCATTCCTGTCCCACTGTCAGTCTCCCCTCCCACAGTTCCCTGGAGCTCCCTGGGGTCTGGGTAAGTCAAGACTGCTGACCTTCCTATGGGGGTAGCTCTCTCCTTCAGCTTCTTAAATCCTTTCCCAACTTGAGTTCAATGGTTGGGTGTAAGTATCTGCCTCTGTCTCAGTCAGCTGCTGGTAGGGTCTCTCAGGGGACAGTCATGCCAGGCTCCCATCTGTAAGCACATCATAGTATCAGTAATAGTGTCAGGCCTTCGTGTCCTCCCATGAGATGGGTGCAAAGTTGGGCCAGTCATTGGGCCACCTTTCCTTCAGTGTCTTCTCCATTTTTATCCCTGCAGTTCTTTTAGACAGGAACAGTTCTGGGTCAGAAATGTTGACTTTAGTAACCCTGTCCTTCCAGTAGAGGCCCTGTCTATCTACTGGAGGTGGACTCTTTGGACTCTTCAAGTTCCTCTCCTCAATGTTGGGCATTTTGGCTAAGGTCACCCCCATTGAGTACTTAGAGTCTCTCACCTCCTGGGTCTCTGGGACTTTCTAGAGGTTCCCTGCAACCGCTGCTTATCTCCATTCACTCTCTTGGCCCTCTGGACTTCTCTCCTGTACACACACACACACACACACACACACACACACACACACTCCTCACTCCCATACTTGATCCTGTTCCCCTCTTCCCCTCCTCCTCCCCTCTCTCACCTAGGTCCCTCCCTCCCTTTGCCTCCCCTGATTATTTCCTTCCCCCTTCTAAGTGGAATTGAAACATTGGGTCTTTCTACTTGTTTCACTTCTTATTGTCTGTAGGTTGTGTCCTAGGTATTCTGTACTTTTTGGCTAATAGCCACTAATCAGTGAGTACATACCATGCATGTCCTTTTGGGTCTGAGTTACCTCACTCAGGATGATATTTTCTAGATCTATCCATTTGCCTGCAAAATTCATGATGTCTTCGTTTTTAATAGCTGAATAGTATTCCATTGTGTAAATGAATCACATTTTCTGTATCCATTCTTTGGTTGAGGGACATCTGGGCTGTTTCCAGCTTCTGGCCATTACTAATAAGGCTGCTATGAACATGGTAGAGCATGTGTCCTTGTGGTATGGTGGGGTATCTTTTTGGTATATGCCCAAGAGTGGTATAGCTGGGTCTTCAGGTAGAACTGTTTCCAATTTTCTGAAGAACCGCCAGACTGATTTCCAGAATGGTTCTACCAGCTTGCAATCCCACCAGCAATGGAGGAGTTTTTTTTCTTTCTCAGATTTCTCTTTCTCCACATTCTTGCCAACATGTGTTTTCACTTGAGTTTTTTATCTTAAGGATTCTGATTGGTGTAAAGAGAAATTTCAGGGTTGTTTTGATTTGCTTTTCCCTGATGATTAAGGATGTTAAACATTTCTTTAAGTGTTTCTCAGCCATTCAAGATTCCTCTGCTGAGAATTCTCTGTTTAGTTCTGTACCCCATTTTTAATTGGGTTACTTGGGTTTTTTAGAGTCTAACTTCTTGAGTTCTTTGTATATTCTGGATATTAGCCCTCTATCAGATACAGGATTAGTGAAGATCTTTTCCCAATCTATGGGTTGTCTTTTTGTCCTATTGATAGTGTCCTTTGCCTTACAGAAGCCTTTCAGTTTCATGAGGTCCCATTTGTCAATTGTTGATCTAAGAGCCTAAGCCATTGTTGTTCTGTTCAGGAAATTCCCAGTGCCAGTGTGTTTGAGGTTCTTTCTCACTTTTTCTTCTGTTAGATTCAGTGTATCTGGCTTTATGTGGAGGTCCTTGATCCACTTGGACTTGAGCTTTGTGCAGGATCTGTTTTCGTTCTCCTACATACAGACCTCCAGTTAGACCAGCACCAATTTATTGAAGATGCTTTCTTTTTTCCACTGTATATTTTTGTTTTTTTGTCAAAGATCAAGTATCCATAGGTGTGTGGGTTTACTTCTGAGTTTTTGATTCTATTCCATTGATCAACCTGTCTGTTTCTGTACCAATACCATGTTGCTTTGTAGTACAGTTTAAGGTCATGGATGGTGATTTCCCTGGAAGTTCTTTTATTGTTGAGTCCGCAGAAGTGACAAGAAACTGCAGCATACCACCAGAAGTTTTTGGCACTTTTTTTTCTCTATGGAGTCCTGACAAATGTAGCTCAACTACACAATGTAAGGCAGATCAATACATATGTGTCATTAGCAAAGAATCTTTCATCACATGTCCTTTCACATGCTTGCTTTAGCAAAACATCCTCTCTTCTGTGTCTGCTTCAGTGAAAAAAAAAGTTCTTTCACGAGTCTGCCTTAGCCTTTCCACCTGTGTTGACTTCAGCTAAGTCCCTTCACAGGTTTACCCCAGCAAAACACCACCCAACTGGCTTTCCAAAAAAACCTTTAAGTTTCCACCTCAAAACTTGTGGTTGTGGCCAAGTTTAGAAATAGTTCTTTGGGGTGATTCCAATCTTTGTTGTCAGCAGTCCACTAGCAAAACACCAAACATTAATCAGCAGTGGCAGCTCAATCCAAAAATAAAACAAAAGAAAAAAAAAAAAAACCCTTGAGGCTCTGCTGTCCTTGGAAGCAACAAGAAGCAGCGGGAATACCACCAGGAGTTCTTTGGTGCATTTCTCTCTAAGCAGTCAAGGCAAGAGAAGATCAGTGAAGAAAGCAAGGTGAGCCAATGCAGTGTCATTACTGTGATCTGCAAAGACTAGCATCAGTGAAGCACAACAGTGACCAGCAAAATGCTGCAAGACGAACCAGTGCAAGAATGGCATCTGTGAAGACCAGCCTCAGTGAAATCTAACAAAGACCAGCAAAGAGTTGAACCAATGCAAGAGCACTGTCCACTGTCTGCTGGGTTTTACTTATACTCTTTCCAACATCACATGTTCTCTCAAGGATCTGCTCCAGCAAAACATCACATGCCCATTTATTAGGCAACTTCCAGAAAACACCACATGTCTGCTTCAGCAAAACATCCTCTTATGTGTCTTCTTGAGCATAACATCTCTCATAAGACAGTTTCCAGAAGAACGTCACATGACACAACTGAGACTCCAATGAAACCAGAAATTTCCACTTCATAATATCTAATAAGATAATAAGCAAACATTGATTTTAAATCTTATCTTTCATGACACTTGTTTTCCAGACAGCAATTATCATACAAAAATCTATCCTAATCCAAAATATATTGGAAACATGTTGTTATCTCCTTGGTTGGTTTATACCATGTGGTCACCTTTAATCAAGATGGTCGTAAAGGCACGTGACATTCACCATCTCCAACTTAGCAAAGATACCTGCCGGCCACAGTGCTGCCTCCATTCTAAAGGGAAAAAGGAGTTAAGATGGCAGTAAGCCACATGTTACTTATATCCCAAGATGGCATCACATCACATGGTTCCTTCAAGATTAGCTAAGCGTAGAGTTTAACTACCAATCGCTGTGCTACAAGTTTTAACTGTCAGGCTTCATCATAGGACAAGCTAATAGCTAGCATGTGGTCTTCCTGAGATGGTCTGCCTTGGATTAAAAAAAAAAAAAATCCATGATGGATTTTCTCCGATAGGCAAAGCCCAAGAGAAAATCATTTTAGGAAAGATTCCTGCTATTAATATGCTTTTCCTGTTGTTGTTAAATGTATGATAATCACTAAGTATTAGCCCATGCTTTTGAACAGACCTGATAGCAGACCCTAAGCACTTGTGACTGGAAGAAGAAACAGAAGCAGAATAATTACTCCTAAATAATCCCCAAATTTATAAGAAAATTCCTAAAGAATTATCTTTAACAAAATTTATGGTTGAATTTGAAAAATTGAAAAATAATCAGTCAATTCTTCTGCCGAAGAGCTCTGCAGTCTGGAGTGACTGATGGCACTGATCTGGGGATGTAAAGTCTCCGTATCAATATCGAGCTGTGAACTGTTCCACACACTATGCAGATGTGCTTGTGCCTGTTCCCAGGACATCTCTGACCCACTGTAGGGCAGAGGGGTGACACAAATCCATTTATAACTGGCATGACATGAGGTAGTTAAACATGTTTTAATATTTTGAACAGTTGGGCTATAAATCTTTTAGTCCAAAAAAGAGAATTAACAGTCTGTATCAATGCAAACAGCAAGAGCATTACATCAAAGCTGTCAGAAGGTAATTGGTAACAAAATGTAAGGCAGCTAGTAAACAATGAAAAAAAGGATTATGACCCACGGTGAGATTATACAATCAGTCAAATAGTATTGTGGTAGGAAGTGATATATAGGTGTGTATTTAACAATTTTGTATCCCCTGGACACAGTATTAAAAGTCCAATCAGATGCAGTCAGGAACCATGTCTGCAGTGTCTTGTCTTGCTGAGGTGGATAGTCTGCAGATGATGATGGCTGAAGCGGGCTTGAAGGAAGTGGCAGATGTGGAAGTCTCTGTCTATGGAGAAGGCCTGGTACAATCAGCTGGTCTGGCAAGTATAGGGTCCTGTAAATATATAAACAGAACTTCTCCTGAAGAAACATCCAGTCTTTTCTATTATCCAGTTAGAAGGTCTTTGTTTTATTAGAGGCTTGAGGTGTTTAAAAATGTACTTATTTTTTTGTTCTATAATGTATGATAAGATGAATAATTATAATCGTGTTTTGTAACCTAGATGTGTATGTCTTTTAAGGTCTGATGCGCTCATTCCACAATAGCATGTGCCTGTGAACTGTAGGGAATGTCAGTGGAGTATGAAAGGTTAAGAGTCAAGCAGCAACTGAAAAAGGCGTTTTAATTTTAAACAAGGGTATTGTCTGATTTTAAGCACTTGGTATTATAAAATAATGAAACAAATACTGTATTATATTCTTGAAAGTTTTCCCAGATTAGGCAAAGGCATAAATCGCATACAGGAATAAAGGCTAACTTTTCAAAGACAGGACATATGTAACATTTTTGTTGTTTTAAATCACAAAGACACAGGCTCATCAGGGGTTAATTCCCAAGCTGAGTTGCCGGATTTGCAAGAAGGTAGGAGCAGTTTCTCTGAGTGTAGAGGTGATTTGATGATATAAGATTTTGCTAAGTTACCTTCATAGGAAAAGCAACAAGTTTTCATAAGGAATTAATTTAATCCTTACCTTCATGCATAGGACCAGGGAGCATAGAATGAACCTGAACATGTCCAGTAGAGAAAAGGCAACGTCTAAATTGAAGCAAGACGTGTAATTCTGAAAGCTGGGGCTAAGACTGTGAAATAGCTATGAAACACTGCAGCAGTTTTTTAAAAGGCCTTGTCCTTAGTTTTTAAAAGACAATAACTATTGTCATCAACTCTCTTTGTTAAGCAAAGGTTTCTTTTTTATTGGTTATTTTATTTATTTTCATTTTAAATGTTATCCCCCTTCCTGGTTTCCCCTCCACAAACCCCCATCCCCTCCACCCTTTGCCTCTTCACAGCAATAAAACCCTCACTAAGACACTGTTCACCCAGAGCTGAAATCAGGTCCTCCTTGGGTCTACTGGAAGATCAGCCAGGGCTTTTAACTGAGCCATCTCTCCTGCGCTGATAATGTCATTATTGAAAGGTTGCAGGTTTGGTATTTAAGGGAACAATGAAGTGGTCTTTTTTTGGAATAAGAAGTTAATTAGAAGAGTCATCAATACCACAACTGAGTCACTGTATGACAGAGGCTATAGGAGAGATCAGGCCCACGGGGCACAGTGGGAGGAATAGCTCCATAGCTTTTTCTGTTCTTCCTCTTCCTCCTCCTCCACTTCTGTTTTGTTTGTTTGTTTGTTTTTGGTTTTGTTTTTGTTTTTTTGACACAGGGTTTCTCTGTGTACCTCTGGCTGTCCTGAAACTCACTCTGTAGATCAGGTTGACATCAAACTCAGAGATCTGCCTGCCTCTTCCTTGAGTGCTGGGATTAAAAGTGTATGCTACTGGGGAGGTGGTGGTGACTCATGCCTTTAATCCCATCACTGAGGGAGGCAGATCTCTGACTGTGTCAGCCTGGTCTACAGAGTGAGACTCAGGACAACTAGGGCTACATAGGAAAAAAAAATGTGTCTTAGAAGAAAAAAGAAGAAAAGAGGAGAAAAACGAGAAAAGAGGGGGAGAAAGCTTCCTAGACCTGGAAGCTTCTAGCCTCCCTATGGTCTAACCTAGGTCTAGAATGTTTTCAGTCTCTGAGACTTACTGCTGAATAAGCTCACACTTTCTTGTTCTTTCTGAGCTCTAACTAGCTGGTTCAACTCAGATACTCTGTGTCAAACTCCTCTCCAGGCTGACTGACTCTATCCAGCTTCTTTCAATTTCTCCTGAATTGCTCTGCTTGGCCTCAAACTAACTCTGGCAATCTGTTCTACTGGCTCCTTCTCATTCTCTGATTCATCTCATCTTCAATTGTGTTTAGCATCTTCTCTCTCTCTGCAACCTGTCTCTCTATAACTGTCCTTGTAAAACTGCCTCCTCCTTTCTACTGCACTGTGGTGCTCTGCTCTCCCTCCCAACTCTACTGCACTGCTCTCCATGAACTCTACAGTATTCCTGTACTGTACTCTTCCTCCTGTACTGTCTGTCTCTCCCTTAAGTAGCTTCTCTTTCTGCTCTTTTCGTGAGAGTTGGGCATATCCTATACTGTCAAATCTTTCTCTGATTCATCACTTCTGCCACTCAATTAGACATCACTTTCAAACATGTGTGCTTCCTTCTGTGAACTAAATTAACCTTTATTATTCACGATTAAAGGTGAGTATTAAAGGCATGTCTATATTCTAGCCAGAAGGATTAAAGATGTGTGCAAAGGACTGAGCCACACCTTAAGTAGAAAAAAGTTCAATTATCCTATAACATTTAATACTGAGAAGGGGAAATGGGCAGGAGCTCCCACCCACTAACCAACAAACTATCTTTAATAGATACCTGTGGCCAAAGGAAAAATATCAGTTTTCTCCAATGCAGTCTCACTAGGTATATCAATTATACCTCAGGGCAGGCCCCATGCCCAGGATTGACTGGCCCAGACAAAACAAGCTCAGTGGTATCTTTGTGGACATTTTGTTTTACTTTGCCTTGCTTTGGCAAGGCATCCAGAATTTCACCCAGAAATTCATCCAGGATTTCATGGGATATAAAGACAGTTGAGCATTGATGAGAAGAACAGCAGAAACTCAGGTTCATTAATTACTATAGGCATACTTAATATTCATTAGATTGAAGTCTCTCTCACTTAGTGTTTTATATTGGTATGAAAAGACACCATGGCCCAGAAACTCTTATATAGAAAAACATTTAATTGGGGCTGTTTTACAGTTAGGTTTAGTCCATTATCACCATGGCAGGAAGCATGGCAGCACGCAAACAGTCATGGTGCTTGAGAGGTAGTTGAGATTTCTACATCAGGATCCAAGGCATCAGGAAGACAGAGAGAAACCGAGCCTTGCTTGAGCTTCTGGAACCTCCAAGCCTACACCCTATGACACACTTGCTTTAACAAGGCCACACCTACTCCAATTAGGTCACATCCCCAATAATGCTACTCCCTGAGTCTATGGGGATGGTTTTCATTCAAACCACTACAAGGTGTGACATTATTTAAAACACAAGATCCAGCCAGGTGGTGGCACACACCTTAATCCTAGCACTTGGGAGGCAGAGGCAGGCAGATCTCTGTGTTCAAGGCCAGCCTGGCCTACAGAGAGAGTTCCGGGAATGCCAAGGAAAAAACAGAGAAATCTTGTCTCAAAACAAAAACAAAAACAAACAAACAAAAAAACTGAACCCAACCAAACAAAACAAAAACCAAGCAACCACAACCACAACAAACCCCCATGCAAGAGCATCACAGAAGTATGGAAATCAGTGTTCAGTGTGGAGAGGGGCGGCTCACTCACAGTATAGATCTAGAAGAGGGTGGGTGTGAAGTGAGGATCCATCAGGAAGGGGGAAGGGAAGGGAATGGAGGGACTTCTCAACACATGGCTACTGTCACCCTTAGACGCAGGAGAGGGGAATATTTGAAAAGAAACACAGATGCACCTTTGTGTGAGGAGGATGAAACTGCACACACAGAGCAGGAGACAAAGGCAGAAAGAGCTGAGAGCTGAGACTGGGGGTGTGGCCTGCTGAACCCCGGCAGGAATTCAAGTTACTGAAGCTAAGGAAACACTTATAGTGGACATTAATCTCTCTAGTTATGTGTTCAGCTCCACACGGCGCCTGTGGAGAAAACGTTTGGAAAAAGTTCTTTATATAAACAAAAAGGTTTTTTGTTTTGTTTTCAAAACAAAAGTGGTTTTGAAAGTTCAATAGTGTCGTGTTACAATAAATGTGTTATCTTATAAAAATGAGGCATATGCTTTTGTTGGTATTTTAGGATACTTATATGTGCTAGTCATTCATCCTCCAACGTGAGCTAAATGACTATCTTTTGGATACAGTTCTATCGATACATACAGATGTAGTCGTCACTCAAATTTTCCTCACTAGATAACAGGGACACTGAAGCCTGGAAGGGTCCTGAACATGTGGCTCTCTGAAATCGCTAATGGAAACTACTCAAGTTTAAAAACCAATTAGTTCTTTAGTTCAGTGTTTTCAAATTTACCACAGCCCCTACCAGAGCACAGAGAGGTGGAATCCCACTCAGTGGGACTCAGGCAAAGCGTCCATTCCGATCTGATCTTACTTTCCACTCCGCAGGAGAGGAAATGACTTATGCTCAGAACCCGGAACTACATTTCAATCACAGAAGGGAGTCTCCTCTATCAGCACCCGGAGCTCCTCCCTGCCCTGCACCGTGGGAACTCCCACAAGCCATTGGGCCCAGTTCCCGGATGGGCAGGGCTAGGTTGCATGCTGGGATCTCTCTTGAAACGCCGGGCTTCTTGAAGCCTCCGCGAGTTCCAGAAGCAGCGAAGGGTCTTTGGCATCGTGGTACCACCAATACGGAAGGTCTGATCTTCGTGGTCGGAAAAAGAAATTGCTGGTTGACGTCGGTCTCCACAGAATAAGGCGGGAGCCAGCGGGCTGGGTATCGGTGTGGGCGCTGGTGTAGGATGGATGGAGATGTTGAGACGTGTGTGAGCGTGTGCGCGTCTCTCTGTGTATACACACCTTGAACTCCGCATTATCTATGTCACCGTGCTTGTCATTTTCTCTTACGGCCATAGCGACTGAAGGAGAGGACCAAGAGTCACTAAGGAGAAGTCAGGTGTGCAGTCTGAAGGGAAGCTTTCCCTGAGTTACAGACTTGAGCTTGGGTGGAGCATTTGAGGCTGGAAGTGCCTCCGAGGGTCACCTGGGGCGAGGGGCAGCTACTTGTTGAATTCCCTAAATTTCTCAGAGCTCTAGTCTTGTGAGTGTTGAGGAAAGCGAAGGAAAGTGCTCAGTGAGGATGCTCTCAGATACAGTCTGGGATCCCATGCTTATTCCCCTAGTCGGTCTCAAAAGGAGAGCTGGAGAAGAATGAGGTCGTTATTGCTACACATCTAAGACTCAAGAGCGAGTTTGGTGTTTTAGTTTTGGACGTGAAGTTTTAGTTTTAGAATATGAAATTATCAGTAAGTGAAGGAGGAACGTGAAAATTGACACCTCCACCACTGGGGCCCATACGTTGTCCCTTCCTTTCCCACCTTATCATTTCAATGAACCTTCCCATTTTCTCTCTGCAATCACACCCTTTTCCTAAGACGTTCTAGATAGGAACCTCCAGAGGTTAACATTAGGGTTTTCAAACGATTTCAATCGATTTGCTAAATCGATTCCTATTTGAATGGCATCACACGTGAGATGTCCTTTGATCTTTACAGCCTGTCTTTCAAAGCAGGGCAAGAATGTAGGCTGCGGATGATCTGTTCACTCCTGAGCATTTCGGGAGTGGGAACGTGATAGCACTGAATTTGGCATCTTTGAGGGCCGGCTATTCTCTGTGTGTGTTTGAATGGGTAGCATTGGTCAGATCCAGGTGAGCAATGCTGTGGTTGAACGTGAGGATGTGGATCTGTGGTATCCGGGTTACTGTCTTGGTTCTGTCCCCTTCTGGCTCCCGGGTCCTGTTATGAACCTTAGGATGCCTGTGGTGAAGCCTGTTAGTGCAGTGTCGCCAGATACTAAGGGCCTGGTGAGCTTTAGTTGTTGCTCTGTGAGGCCATTTTGGGTTCATTCTCCTCAGCGTTCTGCACGACAAGGGGGTGTGAGAAATAATGTGACTACTGGTTGGATATTTAAGAAAGTGGCCCAGAAAGAAAAACTAGGCTTTGTGGTGTGCATTTTAATCTCAGCACTTTAGGGAGAAGCAGGAGGATCACTGTGAGTTCAGGGTGAGCTTGGTCCACATAGCAAGGTCCAGGCTAGCTGGGCCACACACCGGACACTGTTTCAAAAGCAAGGAAAAGAAAACTAATGTGCTAATGTAGAGCATCTTTTTTTTACCTTTCAGATAAAAACTCTTCGTATTGTGTATAACATAATATTTTTGAAGTGTTATATACTTTGGGATGACTAAATCTGTCACACTCTTGTAGAGAATATGCTCAATGTCTACTCAAAACCATTAATCATAGTCACCATTTTACATGATACAGCACCTGAACTTTTGTTGTGTAGGTGAAATTTTGTAATGTTTAATCAGCATCTTCCAAACTCCCTTAAAGATGGATTTAGTCTCCCAGTGCCAATCACGATGCTAAACGTCCAGCCTCAGCCACTCAGACTCCATTACCCAGTGTTTCACTTGGTTCTATAAGATAACAGGGTCAGATTCTCACAAGTACGATTGTAGGTGTTTGGGTTTTGTCTCAAGATTATTTCAGTTTTAAACTCTGTGTGTGGGGTTATGTGTACATGAGCACAGCTCAGAAACCAGGGGTACAGGATCTACTGGTGCACATACAGATGCAAAATACTCAGAAATATAAAACAAGTAGATCTTTTTTTGAAACAGTTTTCATTCACAGAAAGAAAAAAAATTAAAGTGGAGGATGTAGAGAAAACACGTTGTGGAGGGGATGTAAATTAATACAGTCATTGTAGAAAACAATATGGCAGATCCTCAGTTTACAACCAGAACTGGTATGTGATGCAGCAGTCTCACTATAGTCGAGTTACACGAAGGAAATAAAATCAGTGCCTTCAAGAGGCGTTTACACTGCTGCCTTCATTACAGCATCATTTGTGTAGCTGCGATACGGACCCCACCAAGACATCAACATAGCACATCTGGATCGAGGCTCATGGATGCAGTGGGAGGGGAGAGAGTGAGTGGGGATGCTGGAGAAATAAATGGAGTTGTTGAAATCACAGTGACAAAGTCAGTCTGGCAACATCAAGTCACAATCCAATGAAAGGCTTTCTTTTTGTCCCCAGGGGAGGAAGCCTGAAGAAGAATGGCTGGCTCTAATTCTCAACACATGGTCTGTGTAAGTTATGTCTCTCCTTGACATAGGGGGACTTTCAGGTTAGGCGACTCTTTGTCTTTCCTTCTTGAAGCTTCCCACGGATCCAGAATCCCCCATCCCAGTCTGCCCCTTTACAGTGAGGGTTGGCAGGTCTGAGCACCTCCTGTCTGTGCCTCTTCCCAGCTGGTACTGGGGTTGTCTTTGAATGCATTCCTGCCCATGTGCTCTCTGCTTGGTCTGTCGCTGCAGCTGAGGCGTAAGTCCTACAGGGAAACAGGGGCTTTGGGGCTTCAGAGCTTTGAGGTGATGGTCTCATTGATTTCTCTGGGAAGCTTGATTGACATCTGTGGTGCTGTCAGGCTGATGACCCAGAGTGTGAGAGTGAATGTCCCCTGTGCATGTGTGTGATGAGCTGACCTGCTTGAGGAGGCTTTAGGAGGGAGTTCAGGTATCAGAGGGAAAGGTCGTCCAGGCTGTGATAGGGAGGTGATTGAAGTCTCCAGAGTCAGGGAAGACCTGAGGCACACTAACCACCTCAAAGATTTTGTTTTCATTCATGGTAAAAAAAAAAAATTAAACCTAACTTGCACATAATATGTACTTATGCCTAGTAAGTTTATGGAGTCTTAAATAGTGTATAGGAATCATTCTCATGACAAAAAAATTGTAATGATATCATGTGATAGTATGATAACCTCAGGGACTCACAGGATTCCTTGTGTAATTTACCCTGACCCAGGTGACATTTCTCCTTTGTGGGGATAACCTGAAGGGTGTGGATGGAGTGGAGAGGCACAGTTATTGGATATGTAGGTGGATATGCACAGCCGTCATTTATGGGGAGCTCGTGCAGTCAGGTGCCTTGAGCATTTCCTTATGGCTCCCTTCCCACGCTTGAGTCCTTTCCCCTCTGTTTGTCCGTCTTGAAAGCTTCCCCAGTTTCACTGTCCTTGTGTTTGCTCTCTCAGGGGTCAGTGACATTTAAGGATGTGGCTGTTGACTTCTCTCGGGAGGAGTGGGCCTGCCTGGATGCTACTCAGAAGATCTTATACAGGGACACGATGTTGGAGACCTTCAGCAACCTTGTCACCGTGGGTAAGGCCTGTGTGTCATGAGTGGGGGATGTGTCCTGTACACTGTGTGCTTTCCTCACTTGGAATTAAAGGACAGTACCATTTTCCAGTGGTGGCTGAAGCTGGGATGGTGACTGAGTCCTGTCATTGCTTCACTGAGAAGCCTGGGGCAGGAAGATTGTTCTGAGTGCAGCATCACCCTCAGATACAGCTGAGTTCCAGGCTAGCCTAGTCTACAGGGTGAGGCCTTGTTTAACGCTGATAACAGTTTTCATGGCTGGGATGTAACTCAGTGGTAGAACACTTTCCCAGCATGTTCAAGGCCTTCTTCCATCCCAACATTACTAAATAAATACATGAAAAGTTAAAAAAAAAACAAAAACCCAATAATTTTGTTTTAGTATAGATTAGACACTATTCAAATATTTGAAATAATATTTAATCTTAATATTGGCCCTACCCAATAGATATCATAAACTCCTTGTGAATACTACTACTACTGATTATTTATTGTTAATTATTATTACTAATTGCTTTTGTTGAAGCCAGGTCTCATATAGTGTAGGCTTGCTTTGGACTTGTTAAGAAACTAAACCCAGCCTTAAACTTCTCCTCTGCCTGCTTACACTCTTCAAGTGTGACTCAGTGTGTGCCACCATGACCAGTTTTAGATGGAAAACTGAGCATAGAATCCTATAGCACTTGCCGAAATGAATGTCATTATTACTGAGCTGCAGAGTTTGGGTTTACACTAGACAGTGTAATCTAAGCATCTGTGTTCTCACTACTCAGTTATAGTCTCCTCTTAAGTGACAAGCCCCTATCTGCATTTAAAGGAAATTAAATCCTTACTTTGAAACAGCTGGTTTCTTGCCCACGTTGTTCCTTTCCTTCTCTGAAGTCTTTCCTCATCGTTATTTTAGCTTTCAGAATTTTTTTATTTGTTTTTTGGAGACAAGGATCTTGTATTGCAGCCCAGAGGGCCTGCCCCACCTACTGGGCTCACAGGTGTCATCCACTGTGCCAAGCTCTAGATTTTTATAATAAGTCTGTGTTTTAACAATCTGCACAGGTAGAGCATGGTGGCGCATGCCTTCAGTCTCCGCATTTGGGAGGCAGATCAAGTAAGTTCAGGCCAGCCTTGTTTACGTATCAGATTCTAGGACATCCTGGAATAATTAGACTGAGTCTCCAAAAAAAGAGTTTACACAATGAGCCATCTCTTTCTTTCTTTTAAGTGGGAAGTTGCATTTCCAAGCCAGGTCTGATCACCTTACTAGAGCAGGAGAAAGAGCCCTGGATGGCTGTGAAGGAAGAAACAGACAGGCTGAGCCCAGGTGAGTAAGAGTGAAGTGAGCTTGCAGCCCTGCCAGGCACTGCATGTGGTCAGAGAGGCTTCATGTGAGATCATCTCAAAATGTAGAGGGACTGGGACAGTGGTGCAGTGGTTAAGAGTCCTTCCTGCTCTTACAGAGTACCCGGGCTTGGCTCCCAATACCCACTCAGTCTCTAACACCCACATACAGTTTTACAACCTCCTGTACTCCAATTCCAAAGAATCTGATGCTCTCTTTTGGCTTCCTTGGACACCAGGCCTGGAAATGGTATGTTTACATCCATATACTCACAGAAAGATATAAAATGAAGATAACCGGATCATTAAAAACAAACATAAAAGCTGACGAAATAACAGCAACAATAAAACCTTCCCAAATTAAAGAGCAAAAGAAAAAGGAAAATGTTATATAAGTGAAACATTGACAGCATTTTGCGCTGTATTTGTGTCTGTAACTCCACGTAGACACTACTTCTTAAACTGTTTGATGGTTAAGTTAGTAATGTAACACTTCATGCTACGTGTTCCATGCATCCCTTTGTAGGGTGTAATCTTCAGTCTCCCATCATCGTACTTAGTGTAAACAACCTTGTTAGTCTCATACTAATAAAATCAACGTCTCAAGATGGTCATCGGAAGGAGGTTTCTTTTTTACTTTTTCTTTTTCTTTTTTTTTTAAAAAAGACTTATTTATTTTATGTATATGATTACATTGTTGCTGTCTTCAGACACACCAGAAGAAGGCATCAGATCCCATTACAGATGGCTGTGAGCCACCATGTGGTTGCTGGGAATTGAACTCAGGACCTCTGGAAGAGCAGTCAGTGCTCTTAACCTCTGAACCATCTCTCCAGTCCAGGAGTTTTCTTTATGAGTCTTTCCATGTTAAATGACTTTTGGGGTTGATTTTTAGCTTTTGGAACATTTCATTGTCAAACCTCTTGAAGGTACTTATTAGACTTTTGTAATCTTTTTTTCTTTCTTTTTTTATTCAGAATAGATTTTTTTTCTCACATAATGTGTGCTGATTATGGCTTCTCCTTCCTCTGCTCACAGTGGAGCTCCCAGTTCCTCCCCATCTCTCCTGTCTGCATCCACTCCCTTTCTGTCTCTCCTTTGAAAACAGACTTCTAATGGATAATAATATAATAAAATAAGCTAAACCCAAAACTAACCATTGGGATTGGACAAAACAAACAAAAAGGAAGTAGCCCAGGACAAGGCAAAAGAAACTGACCCACTTGTTTTCACCCTCACGAATCCCATAAAAACACTGACCTGGAAGCCATAATTCATGCGCAAAGGTCCTGGTGCAGATTGGGTGGTGCAGGCCTGTGCATGATGCTTCAGTCTCTGATGTCACATGGGCTTTGGTCATGTTAATTTAGAGGACCTTGTTGCTGTCCTATATCACTCTGGCTTTTACATTGCTTCTTTCTGCCTCTTCCCCTGAGATAGCCCTTTTAGGGCTGAGTGTCCCAAGGTCTCTAATTGTCTACATAATGTCTGCCTGTGGACCTCTGTATTTGTTTCCAGCAGCTGCAGGAGGAAGCTTCTCTGATAATGGCTGACCATATAAATGGCTGATCTATTAAGTATAGCAGAATGTCTTTAGGAATCATTTTTATTGCTGTATTTTTGTTTTTGCTTTTGTGTTCTTAGAACAGTTTTAGAGCAGAATATTTGGTTTTACCCTAGGAGCCTGTCTAGTTTCAGGCTCTTGGTGGCTCAGCCTGTGTCAGGAATGGGTTGTATCTCAGGGAATGGGCCTTAAGTAAAATCATATATTAACTAGTTATTCCCACAAGCTTTACCATCAGCTTTTGGCAGTAGCCTGGGTTGTGTGTTGGTTCGCATGGAGCCCCTTTGGCCCACAGTTCAATTAGATGTATGTAACCCAGTCCTGGGACTATAAGCTTTATTAGCGGACAAGAGATGGTCAGTTGGGACTCTTGTCTCCCCCCATACTTGGCTATTTCATTTAGATAGCCCTCATATATGTGTATTTTTAGGAAGTTTCTACAGTGTTATTATCCATACTCCTCCAGTGACCCTTAACTTTACCTGTTTCTCCTCATTTTTCCTCCCTTGTCCCCCTTTCTCTCTCTCCCCAGCTGATCCTTCCATTCTAGCCCCAACCGTCTGTACAGTGTCATTTACTGTACAGAAGCTCTTCAGTTTTTTAAAGCCCCATTGATTGATTGTTGATCTCTGTGACTGTGTTGATGGTGTTCTAGTCAAAGTCTTCCTGTGCTGATGAGGTCAAGTCTATTCCACATTTCTCTTCTATGTATATCTGGTTTCACGTTGAGATCTTTGATCATTTGGAGTAGAGTTTTGTACAGGGTGATAAGCATGGATCTATTTGCATTTTTGTACATGCAGCTGTACTTTTTGACTGGCCTCATTTTTTCCAAGATGCTGTCCCCTCCCCCCATGTCTATTCCTGGCTTCTTTAATCAACACTCTGTTATCCATAGGTGTGTGGATTTATGTCGGGGTCTTCAGTTAATTTCCCTTGATCAACATGTCTGTTTTTGTGCCAATACTATGCTTGTGAAAGCATCTTTTATTTGCCAGATGTAATTGTCACCTGGTGTCCCCTTACTCCACATGCTCATCTGAATACACTTACTCTTTCTAACTCTTCCTGAACTCTGGGTGGCTGAGTCAACTCACGTTCTGGCGCAAACTCCTTCCTAAGCTGACTGAATCTGGTTTCTCTTGGCTTCTCACTGAATTGCTCTGCTTGAACTCATACTAACTTTTGCAGTATGTTCTAATCTTCTGACTCCTCATTCTCTGTCTCATTCTGCCTTCACCTGTATCTAGCTTGTTCTCTCTCTGGACCCTGTCTCTGTATAAATGTCTGAGTAAAAACTACTCTCTAAATTCCGTTAATGAGACTGCCACCAAATGAACTGCCACTAACTCAACACAACTCAACTCAACTGTACTACCTTTCAACTGACTCAATCTATCTCTCTCTTTACATTGTTCTTAAATAGCTTCTATTTCCTGTGCTGTTCTCCCAAGAGTTGGTCATATCCTAACTCTGACTTATTCTGTCACTTTCAAACAAGACTCTGTCCTTCTACCAACTTTACCTTTAGTGTTATTCAGCAGATTAAAGGTGTGTGCTAAGGGCATGTCTATATTTCAGGTCCAGCCTCAGCTTGGAGAGGGAGTCCTGAGGAAGGGGTGTTTGGGAGTGGTGGAGGAACGACACGAAGGGTACAAGCTGACAATTCTGTAGTCTGCTTGACATAGGTCCCTAGATAGCTCTCTACTCAAGACAGCTCTCTGCTCGAGACAGCTCTTGGATTTTCTGACCAAAGTCAGAAAACCTGCTAGAAAAAAATTCTAAAAGAGGTGTACTAATTCTCTAGGTAGCTCTCTAGGTACCTCAGTTCTTGCAGACCAAAGTCCAGTCTTTTATTTGCATAGCAATTAAATAGTTTACCCCAGGTTCCCTTTTGATTATCCCATGAATCAGCATTTTATGACGTTAGCCCCTTGTGTCTTAGAAAAACAAGCAAGTACAAGTCTTTAGCATAGCAAATGAACTCAGATCTGCCTGCCTTTGTAACACAAACAATAACGTTAGCTGGGTGTGACTCCACCCTGAGATAACACTCACTTCCTGGTGCTCCTTTATTACTTGAACCATGAGCATTGCTGTTGTTTTTTGTTTGTTTGTTTTGTTTTTTTTAACTGTTTCTTTTTATGGACTTGGTTGTTCTTCTGGGTCCATGAGCCCCTCATGCAATTCATATTGCATCCTTATATTTTGCATAAGTTGAGAAATCCTGTTTATATATTCTTTTTTGTTTTAGTAATTTTTTTTTTTTTTAAGACTCGCCCCCCACCTCCCGCAAGACAGGGTTTCTCTGTGTAGCCCTGGCTGTCCTGGAACTTACTCTGTAGATCAGACTGGCCTCGAACTCAGAAATCTGTCTCTGCATTTTATTTATTCCATCTCAGCCTCTGTTGGCCTTTTTAATACTCTCCTGTCCAAGAGGCAAGTGACACTGAAGGTCACAGGGTCTAACAGTTCCCTTAAAGAGCTAGTCGACTAGCAACTAGGGGATCCTTTAAAGGGTCAGACACAAAATAAATCACAGTACAGGATGGTGATACCTCAACAGTTCTTTTATTATTAAAGAGTTTTTAAACTATCCTGTCTTTTTTTATGTGTGTGTGTTCCTTATAAAATGAAAGTTGGCCTTTCAAGATCTGTTGAGTATTGTGTTGTTATTTTGATAATGATTTCATTGAATGTATAGATAACTTGTAGTATGAGGGTTATATTTACTATATTAATCCTACCCATCCTAGTGCATGGGAGATCTTTCCATCTTCTGATATCTTCTTCAGTTTCTTTCTTCAGTGTCTTACTGCTTTATATCATATACATTTTTCACTTGCTTGGTTAGAATTACCCCATGATATTGTATATTAGTTGAGGCTGTTATGAAAGGAATTGTTTCTTGACTATTTCTCTTTCTCAGTCCATTTGTCATTTGTACATAGGATGGTTGCCAATTGTTGTGAGTTCATTTGTATTCCAGCTTCTTTGCTGAATGTGTTTATCAGCTGTAGGAGTTCCCATTGGAATCTTCAGGGTCACTTATGTATGCTGTCATATCACTTGTACGTCAGGATACTTTGACCTTTCCAGTTTGCATTCCTTTCATTTCCTCAGTTGTACTCTAGGTAAAACTTCAAGTACTTTCCTGAGTAGGTATGGAGAGTTTGGACAGCCTTGTTTTCTTACGGATTTTAGAGTAATCGCTTTGAATTCTCTCCGTTAAAGTGATGCTGTCTTTGGGCTTGCTGTATCCTGCCTTTATCATGTTGCAGTGTCTGTCCTTTGTATCCCTAATCTCTCCAGGACTCTGAAGCAGTGTTGAATGTTGTCAAAGGCCTTTTCTGCCTCTGTGGCTTTTGTCTTTCATTTTGTTCATATGGTGGATTACATTTATTGATTTACAGGGTGTGTGAAACCATCCCTGGAATTCTGGGAAGCCTACTTGATCATGATGGATGATATTTTTGAGTGTTCTTAAATTCAGTTTTCAAGTATTTTATTGAGTTTTTTTTTTTTTTGTTTTGTTTTGTTTTGTTTTTTGCTTTTTTTCAAGACAGGGTTTCTTTTATTGAGAATTTTTACATCTATGTTTATCAGGAAACTGGTCTGTAGTTCTCTTTGTTGAGTCTTTATTCGATTTGTTATCAGGTTGCCTGTGGCCTCATCAAAAGAATTGGACAGTGTGGTGTTTTGAATAGGTTTGGCCCCTATAGATTCATATGTTTCAATGCTTAGCTGTAGAGAGTAACACTATTAGGAGGTATGGCCGTATTGGATGAGACTCCAACCTTGTTGGAGGAAGTGCATCACTGTGTTAGTAGACTCCTGTGCTGAAGCTCCACCCAGTGTGGAATCAGAGACTCTCCCTCCATGCCTTTTGAACAAGATGTTGAACTCTTGGCTCCTCCAGCACCATGTCTACCTGCATGCTGCCATGCTTCCGGCCATGATGATAATTGACTAAACCTTTAAAACTGTAAGCCAGCCCCAATTAAATGCTTGCCTGTATAATTATTGCCTTGTTCATGGTATCTCTTCACAGCAATAAAACCATAAGACAGGTAGTGTTCCTACTGTTTTTAATTTGAGGAGTAGTGGCTTGAACTCTGCTTGGAAATTCTGCTATACTTCTGTGCTAAAACCATTTGGCCTTGGACTTTTTATTGTTGGAAAGATTTTTAATTACTGACTATTTCACTAGGAGTTATACGTTTGTCTACATTGCTTATTAGGTCTTGTTTTAACTTGGATAAGTAGTTTGTATTTGAAAAATCACCCACTTCTTTTAGATTGTCTAATTTGATGGAGTACATTTTTTTGTGTCCTAACTATTCTCTGGATTTCCTTGGTGTCTGTGATTATGTCCTCCTTTTATCTTTAATTTTACTTGGATCTGTTATCTCTGCCTTTTAGGTAATTTGGCTAATGGCTTGGCAGTCTTATTGATTTTCTCAATGAACCAAGTCTTTGATTAATTCTCCAAGTTGTTTTATTGCTTCTGTTTTACTGATTTTAGTCCCGAGTTTAGTTATTTCTTGCCATCTACTCCTTTTAGGTGTAACTTTGTCCTTTTTTTGTTCTAGAACTTTCAGGTGTAGTGTTAACTTGCTAGTATAAGATTCTCTCCAATTTCTTTAAGTTGGTACTTAATGTATGAACTTTGCTCTTAAAACCATCTGCGTATTATCCTCTAAGTTGGGGTGTGTTGAGTCTTTATTTTCATTCAATTCTAGAAAGTTTTTTAATTTCTTTCTTGACCCAATTTTTTTTCAGTAATGAGTTGTTCAGTTTCCAGGTTTGTAAGCTTTCTTTTATTGTTTAATCCATAGTGGTTAGATAGAATGCAAGGTATTATTTAAATTTTCTGTGTCTTTTGAGACTTAGTTTGTCTGGTTGCCTTGTCTATTGGTGAGAATGGGGTGTTGTAGTCTCCCATTATTATCAATGCTAGAGTACATTAGCATGTGTAATTTAAGCAGAAATATTGCTTCTTTTACAAACTTGAGTGATTTCTGTTCAGTGCATATATGTGGGTGTTTTGTTTTGGTGATCATATCTTGTCCTTTATCTCTTCTAATTAGTTTTGGTTTGAACTCTTATTTTGTCAGATATTAAAATGACTTCACTAGCTTGCTCAAGCAATTTCATTTGCTTGGAAATTGAATATTTTTTTCCATTCTTTTACCCTGAGGTGATGTCTATTCTTGGTGTTGGTGTGTTTTTCTTGGATGCAGCAGAAGGATTCTGAATCCATTCTGTTGGTCTGTGTCCTTTTACTGGGGAATAGAGACCATTGATGTTGAGAGATATTAGTGACCAGTGGTTCTTGACTTCTCTTACTTTGTTGTGCTGGTGTGGATTTCTCATCTTTTCACTTGCTAATCTGGGATTATTTATTACTTGTGTTTTCTTGGGTGTGGTTAACCTGGAGTTTTCCTTCTAGTGCAGTGGTTCTCAATTTGTGATTCTTTCACAGGGGGTTTGCCTAAGACAATCAGAAATATCAGATGTTTACATTATGATTCCTAACAGTAACAAAATTATTGTTATGAAGTAACAAAAAGAATTTTATGGTGGGAGTCACCACAACATGAGAAAACGTATTAAAGGGTCACAGCGTTAGGAAGGTTGAGAACCACTGTTCTAGTACCTTTTATAGGGTAGATCTGTATATAGATATTGCTCAAAAAACAAACAAAACAAAACAAGAAAAGCCAGGCAGTGGTGGTGCACGCCTTTAATCCCAGTACTTGGGAGGCAGAGGCAGGCGGATTTCTGAGTTCAAGGCCAGCCTGATCTACAGAGTGAGTTCCAGGACAGCCAGGACTACACAGAGAAACCCTGTCTCGAAAAACCAAAAAGAAAAACCAAATAAATAAATATATATATTGCTTAAATTTGATTTTATTATGAAATGTCTCTTTCTCATGTATGGTGTTAAAATTTTTTCTGGGTATACTAGTCTGGGCTGGTATCTGTGGTCTCTTAGAGTCTGTAGTACATCTGTCCAGTCTATTCTGGTTGCTAAAGTCTGGATTGAGAAGCCATGTGTTATTCTAGTAAGTCTGTCTTATGTTTCTTGGTCTTTTTCTCTTACACATTTTAATATTCTTTCTTTGTTCTGTATGTTTAGTGTTTTGATTATTATGTGCTGAGGGAACTTTCTTTTCTGGTCCAGTGTAATTGGTGTTCTGATTGCTTTCTATACCTTGTTAGGCATCTCATTCTTTAGAATGGGGAAATTTTCTTTTATTATTTTTGAAAATATTTCCTTGCCTTTGACCTAGGTCTCTCCTCCTTCCTCTGTTCTTATTCCTAGATGTGGTCTTTTCTTGGTGTCTCTGATTTCCTAGATGATTCATACAGGAACATTTTTAGCTTTACCATTTTCTTTGACAGAGGTATCCATTTTTACTATCATGTCTTCAATGTCTGCTATTCTGTCTTCCATCTCTTGTATTCTGTTTGTGAGACTTTCCTCCGGGTTTTCTTTTCCAGTCCCTAACTTCCAGATGTCCCTAAGTTTGGGTTTTCTTCATTGATTCTATTTGTACTTTGAGGTCTTGAACTGTTTAATTAATTGATTCACATTTATGAATTGTGTTTTCATAGATTTATTTAAAAGGATTTCTTCATTTCCTCTTTAATGGGCTCTATCATAGAAATAAAAGCTATTGTAATGGCTTTTTCTTGTGCTTGTCCTCGGGTCCTACGATAGTAGGGTTTCTAGGCTCTAGTGCAGGCATACTGTCCTGTCTGGTATTGTGTTTTTGTGTAACATGGCATACAGACATTTGGGTTTGGGAAAATTGTAATTCTAGGTACTGATATCTGGTTTTGTCTTTGTTGAGTGTTCTTTGCTTTCTGTTGCTTTCTTTAGTTCTTAGGAAAGTGTGGTGGTTGTGTGTTGCCTGGTAGGACATTTTTCTGGGGTCCTGACAGGTGTTGCCACTAGGGGTTCTAGGTTAAATGTGTTTCTGTATATTGGGAGCTGACACTTAGGAGTGTTGAAGGATCCATAGGAGGGGAAAGCAGGTGCTCCACTAGATCTGCTCTGACCCTGAGAATGGGGCTAAGAACAAGTTGAGGCTAAAGCAGGTGTCTGCTGCAAAGCTAGGAATGAGACTGGGGATTGGAGTTGGGGGAATTGAGGAGAGGTGAAGATCTGCTGTTAGCCTGCCTGTTTCACTGACCAGAGTGACCTTTAAATTTCCAGGGCATACCTGTTGGGATTGTGCACTGGGATCAAGCAGTGAGTGAGTGAAAGTTAAGTTTGGAGATGTAGATGTGCATGATGGGGACAGGGAGGCTGTGGCAGGTGGTCTGGTACAGGTTTAGGGATGAGATTAGATGACTGGATTTGGAGGAGAAGAGGGATGGGTAACGATCTGAAGTTAGCCTACCTGTTTCCCTGGCCAGAGAGCCTTATTCTTTTAAAAAATTCCAATGGATTCTCTCCTGCTTTCTTTCTGTTTTCTTTTTAGTTTGTTTTTATTTTTCTTTGACAGAGTTTCAGTATATAGTCCAAGCTGGTCTGGAACTCATGACTCTAGTAACTCTGGTTTGTTGTTGCTGGTATTATCACCACCACCACAGATTTTTTTATTCCTCTCCCCTTTTTGAGGTTTTCAGGTCCCTGACAGTTTTCTTAATATATGATGGATATTTTGTATTTGTGTGATATGTTATTTTCTTATTAATTGGTTCAAAAAACTTCACCTAAAAGTGTGTATTATGCAAAAAAAAATCATATAAAATTATTTCAGTATAATTAGTTATAGTCTCATTAAGCAGACATGCCTTCCCATTTCCAAGTGATCTACTGTAAAGAGTATTTTCTTAATAAAAAGTACATTATTCCTGCTCTCCTTTCTCCTGTTTAGCTTCTTAGAAAATGCCTTAGAGTTAGGCCATTCATTTAATGGATTTTGTATGTGTGTGTTACAGAAAGAAAAAAAAAAATTCTTTTTTTTTTCAGATTTGGAGTCAGATTATGAAGCTCAAAAGATATTTCCAGACAACCATATATATGCTATAAATTTACCCAAACTGACCATAAAGCATATAAGTGAAACTTTTGAACTCATAGACTCCAGTTGTAGTAATGGCCACAACTATAGTACATTCAAGGGTCTACAGGGTTGTCAAGAAGGAGTTGTTGATCAAAAGATTACTAACAAGGAAAAAATGCCCACTTATACCTGCCACACTCTAACTCACAGTATAGAACACGAATATGAATGTAAACAGTATGGAAAGTATTTTGGTTGTAGTTCAACTCTTACTCAGTATCAGAGTATTCATTCTGTAGAGAATCCCTGTGAATGTAAGGTGTGTGGCAAGGCCTTCAGACTACAACAGCATCTTACAAGACATCAGACAGCTCACAGTACTGAGAGACCTTTTGAATGTGATGAATGTGGTAAATCTTTCAAGCATGACCCCAGCCTTGTTTATCATAGGATTATTCATCCTGATGTGAAACCATATGAATGTAATGAGTGTGAGAAAGCCTTTAATCATTGCTCAAACTTCATGAGACATCAGAAAGTTCATTCTGGTAAGAAACCCTTTCAGTGTGAGGAATGTGGAAATGCCTTCAGTGTTCTAACACAGCTTATCACTCAGACCCAGAACATTCATACTGAAAAGAAATCATTTGAATGTAAACAGTGTGGAAAGATATTCAGTAGTGACTCCTATCTTATGCAACACCAGAATATTCATACAAGTGAGAAAGCCTTTGGGTGTAATGTATGCGGGAAGGCTTTTAGGCTTCAAGTATACCTTTCTGAGCACCAGAAAACTCACAGTGATGAGAAACCTTTCAAGTGTAAGCTGTGTGGATCAGCCTTCAGACGTAAGTACCACCTTACTGAACATCAGAGGATCCATACTGATGTGAAACTATATCAGTGCAAGGAATGTGGAAAATTCTTTCGCCGACGCTCAAATTTTACTGAGCATCAGAGTATTCACACTAATGTGAAACCTTTCAAGTGTAAGCTGTGTGGATCAGCCTTCAGACTTCAGTCCCTGCTTAATCAACATCAGAGAATTCATACCGAAGTAAAACCTTACCAGTG
>JANHMN010000003.1:30344703-30381887 GCA_030674055.1 Rhabdomys pumilio | reverse complement strand
TTAATCAACATCAGAGAATTCATACTGGTGAAAAACCATATCAGTGTGAGCAGTGTGGGAAATTCTTTCGTAGAAGTTCAAATTTTGCTGAGCATCAGAGTATTCACACTGGAAAGAAACCCTTTGACTGTAAGAAATGTGGAAAAGTCTTTAGACTTAATATACATCTTATTCGCCACCAGAGATTTCATAATGGTGAGAATGTAAAGAGTGTGGAGAGGCCTTTCATCTTATGAGCCATAAAATAATTTATTCAGGTCAAAAATGTTTGAATGCAAGAAATGTGAGAAGTCCTTCAAGCATGTTTTCACTCTTATTTGATATAGGACTATTCATGCTGCTGTGAAACCATATGAATGTAATGAGTGTGGGAAAGCCTTTAATTGTTCAAACCTCATGCAGCATCAGAAAATTCATTCTGGTGAGAGACCCTTTCAGTGTAAGGACTGTGGAAAGGTCTTCACTGTTCTGGAACAGCTCACACGGCACCAGAACATTCATGCTGGAAAGAAATCCTTTGAATGTGAGTGAGTAGTGCTGGTCAGCCTTTAGACTTAGTACCAACTTATTTAACATCAGAAAATTCATATGAATGTGAAATTCTATCAGTGCAAGGAATGTGGAAAAGGCTTTGTGGTTCAAACCTTAGAATTCATGAGAAGGCAGGCGGATTTCTGAGTTTGAAGCCAGCCTGGTCTACAGAGTGAGTTCCAGGACAGCCAGGGCTACACAAAGAAACCCTGTCTCGAAAAACAAAACAAAAAAACCAAAACAACAACAAAAAAGAATTTATGAGAAAACTCACAATTGTAATCCACACTGGTGAGAAACCTTATCAATATTAAGAATGTATAAAGGTCTTTAGGTTAAAAATCAAGGTTGTTGGGCTCTAGAGTTCATATTAGGAGAAGCCTTATGAATATAAAGAATGTGAAAAGACCTTTAGCAATAATTCTATGCTTCCCATATATTAGAAAATTTATACTGGTGAGAAACCCTATGAATGTAAGAAGTATGGGAAATCTTTTAGGATGAGTTCATCCTTCGGTGCATATTGGAGAATTCATACCAGTGTGAAACCTTGTCACTGTAAAGAATGTGGAAATAACTTTAATTGGAGATCAGGCCTTCTTCAACATGCTGGTGTGAAACCTTATAAATTCAAGGAATGTAGGAGCATACTGAAACAGCAAAGCTCTTGGAGCTCTTCAGAGGGCAGGTAGATCTGAAACCCTATAAATGCAAAGACTGGGAAAGCCTTTACTGTAAATGATGAGTTTACATAGTGTCAGAAAATCCATGATCATCAGGAGTCCTGTACATATAAGGAATATGGACAAGCCTTTGTATGGAAATTTTACTGATGATCAGAGCATTCATATTGTTAAGTCTATGACTGAAAAGATTGTGAGAAGAACTTTAATATGCCTTTTGGTTTGGTCAGCATCAGAGTGTTCATATATTCCTAATGTGAAAAACCCTTGGAAAATGTGAATGTGGGAAGTCTGTTGTTCAGAGGCGGTACTCTGTCGAGAACGTCTTTAAATGTCATAAATACAGGGGAGCCATCATTATTTTGATTTTCTCTCTTGTTAGTTGTATAATCTTAATTTAGAAATCATTAGTCACCCAGGACAGTCAGCTTAGGGAGACCAGCCATTGGAACTAGGTTCTGAGATGCCTTCATTGTCACCATTAACATCCCACTGCTCCTGTGATATTAGAGTGGATGTTTACTTTGTTTTTGCATAATTTGTTAATGGCTAGCACAGCACCAGCCAAAGTTGTAGCAACATAGTTATAGTAGATAATAAAATCCTTGAGAGTATTTGTCAATACTCATGTTCTATAAAGTGGCTTCTGTAGTGTTCTTGCTTTCATCGACATTACCGTAACTGATAGGAAAAGATAATTGTACTTTAGATGGTTTAAGGAAAGCCACATGCATTTATTCTGTGAAAAGAGTAGGGAAACTGCTCCCAGACTTTACTGAGTGGATGTGGAATACATGGGGGACACTGATGGGCAATGCAGCCAGCATTGAATGGATTTTTCCCTTTTGTCCAACACTGACCAAGGGTGCAGTTTTCTCTAAGTCCTCTTTAGGAGAATTAAAGACAGCTGCTAAAATGATTGTACTTTTTACTCACTCAGCCCTATATACTGGAAAAAAAGTTATAAAACTTACATGGACTTAAAGGTATAAGTAGGTCCCAGCTCCTGGAGGTAACTACAAAACAGACAAACAGCCTGAGAGACAAGACATTCTGCATAAATTGAAATCCACCATCCCCTTCTCTATTGATGAGATACAGTTAGACTATAGATACCAGCAAAATTTTGGTGTCTTGCTCTCTGTCAGGAGAATATCTCTTAAAGTCCTGCTCCTAGTCAAAAAATACATCTTTCAGATTGACAACAAAAGTTCTCATGGGTGATGGCAGATATCAATCCCCACCCCACCACTGACTGATCCAACACCAAGTTCAACTAACAAGTTCTACTACCCCTGATCAGATTAAACACTACCCTGTAAACGAAAAGGGAAATTGTAGTCCACATTGCCTGGTTCATCAAAGACAGACTTGAAACACCCCTCTCATGTGTGATAAAACCTGGGGCCTCTGATCATAGACTAGTCCAAAATGTGAGAAAAATAAGAAGATCAACACTATCCATGCTATGGTTCCAAACCCATGCACTCTACAGAGGAATTGTAGGACTTGTGAGACCGTGTTACCAGACAGACATAAGAAATAGTGAAGTTGAGCGAGCCCAGATCCTGGGAATCTCAGAGACCTGAGACCAATAGGAGTGAAGTCACTTCCTAAAGTTTATGTACCTGCTCTGGGACATGTAACCATGGGACTCCATTGAGAGGACCATGGGCAGTCAGTCACATAAAGTAACACCCGGAGTTCTCCATGCTAATGAGATACCTAGAGAGCCTTGCACCTTCAACCAGTAAGCTTCCCTTTCTGGGTATTCCCTCCCCTCCTGGAGGTTATTTGGCTTCCCCTTCAAGGTGCTATAGCAGCTATACTGCTAAGGTCTTAAAAATAATTTGGCTATGGGAATCAGGAAAAACCTTTGTACTCAGATTCTGTGCCACAGAAACGGACCCCAGAGATAGATTTACAATCCAGAATAAACCACCTCCTCTTCATGCTCTGCAGACCTTTGAGTTCTAACAAAGATCTACCCCACACCAAAGTTTGAGTAACTCTCCCCTGTAAAGAAATGACCTCACTTACACCTGGAGCCTCAGTCCTGCCTCACTTTCTAGGAAACTGAAGGTTCCTCATCCTTATTTTTCACTCTTGGAAAAGTGCACCATTCGTTAATCATTCCCTGTGGGGCGGTGGGCTGTGAAAGGCCTAGTTCCTGGTTGAGTTAAGGCTCAAAACCCAGAGACCCTGAAGGGACAGTAGGCATTTTGCTTGTTGCTGGGCACCAGGCCCCTGCCACATACCTACAGCCCCCATAGAGATGTTTATGCCATCAGTCACGTAGGAGGAGCACCTCAAGCCGTTCCACATGTGTATAAGGTATCCCCAAGCTCTCAGACCGAGCCAATAAGAAATACCTACTGTCAGACCCTGACCCACCCCAAAACTGTATATAAGGCTCCTATCCAGAGGGAATAAAGGTGTGTGAGAATTACTGTCATCTGAGAGCTTCTGTCATAAGAGCTGTAACATTGTCACATAGGGAAGAGATCTGCTCTCCCAAAAAACGCTGCCAGAAGCTCCCCCACACCCCTGCACCCTTTGCTGTCTAGTCAGCCTCCTGCCAGTTCAGCCCGGCCCAACTCAGTGCAAAGTGACCCGTGCAGCATCTTGGAGCAACTAAAGTGCCAATGGCGGCAGCAGCAGCAACGGAGGTGGCAGAGGCAATTCCCCCACCCTGCTCGTATTCTCTCCCCTTTGCCTGAACCTTCACACCTGGCTGGGCCAGAGATCACCGTGGAAAGTCTCCAGTACACAGGCCCACAATTTCCCAGCCAGAAATCAGAGAGAATTGCTGGTTATGCTTAGAACCTCTAATCTCCATACTACCTAGGGATTGGAATGTGCAGCCTCTTGACTGACAAAATTCATTGTGACTGGACAACCCAAATTAACATTAGAGGATTTACAAGGGGTTGGAATCTTGGCACTTTCCCTTATTCTGAGCCTGCTGTTCTGTCTTGTGGGTTAATTTGTCTGGACAACAGCAATGTTACTGAATCCCTGCATCTACTTGGTGGTTGGTGGGCAAGTACTAATGGCTTGACTAAATATGTCTCTTCTGATGCTTTCCAAACTGAGAACCACCTTTTATGCATAAGAGTACACATGCCCCATGTATGTGTGTATTTATATGTGTGTGTGTGTGACGGGGGGGGGGGGGGGGGGGGAATACATGTTAATATGAATCCTGAACCACCACAAAGGAAAAAAGAATGTGACTGTCCTCATGCCACTCCTAGTTGGAATTGGTATAGCTGGTATGTGTCCATAGATACATCAGCTTTATTAAAGGAGATACAAACTTTCAGAAACAGGTTGATCAGGGTCCAGAGGTATTAATAATTTCCATGTCTGAATTAAAACAGCAGTTAGAGTCTCTGGCATAAGTTGACATACAAAATCTAAGAGGCTTAGATTTACTTCCCATAAACAAGGGAGACTAGATATAGCTTTACAAGGAACCTATTGTTGCTGTACTAATCAATTCATAGTAATTAAAAGAACTCTTGTGTCTTCCTTAGGATTACTATTATATGACAAGATACCATGACCAAAAAGTCAAGTAAAGTGGAAACTTACGGTTTCTTTGGAAAGTGGGGGGAAGGAGTGTTTTTCTGAAGCAGACACAGGTGAAAGGATGTTTTGCTAAATCAAGCACACAAAGAGATTCTTTACTAACAAGAGGCATGTAATGTTTCACCTTACATTGCATAGCTGAGCTCTGCTCTGACTCCATAGAGAGAAACGCACCAAAAAACTTCTGGTGGAGTTCTGGTGGCTTCTGGCTGTTTCTATGGACTCAGGCCAATTGGCAGAGTGATGTCAGCTGGTACGATCTCACATGGAGTTTTGCTAAGACAGACTCACATGCTGAGGCAAGACACGTGGTGAAGCAAGACCCATTCGAGGACATGTATTGGACCCAAGTGAAATGAAAATTTTCGGTTTATCAACTCAGTTGTGTCACGTGATGTTTTTCTAGAAGCTGTCTTGTCAGAGGGCATGTGATGTTTTTCTGAAAACAGACATTTGAGAGGGCATGTGATGTTTAGAAAGAATAAAAATAGTGAAAGACCCCCAAAGGGACACCCTCACTCAAATCCGGATCAGCGCTCACCCAAGGACACACGAGAGACATTCTTGATGCAATTGTAAAAGGTAGTTTAATGGCAAGGGCCCCCGGGTCGAAATGTATCCCACACAGGGGACAGAGGCTTCGACAAAGACCCCAGGATGTTTGGGATATTTATAGATAGAGGTTGGGGAGAGCAGGAAAATTTGGTGAGGTTACATATGATTGGATATTTCAAACATCAGCAATTTGTGTAAGCAATCATTTGAGCTGGCAGGATGACTAGTTATTTTTGACCATGAAACCTCAGACCTCCCAGATTGGGGGGGGGGAATAGAAAATTAAACACCAGATAGCCCATTACTCACTTGGGCTTGTTTGGACTTGTCTGGGCACGTATTTGCATGCCTTTTCACTTCTTGGTCACCCTGCCCCTGGAGGGACTTAATATTTTTATTATGGTTATATTTACCAAGTTGTTGGTGGTCTTTACTGACCATGAATTTTTGTTATTTGTTTCAAGCTGCTTTCAAATTTTATTCTCACAATAGAACCCCACAAACAGTTAGAGGATGCTCTTGCATTGCTCTGCTGTGCAATGATTCGTGGGTCTTTGATGATCTTCACTGGTCTTCACTGGTCTTCACTGGTCTTCACTTCATAGAGAGAAATGCAACGAAGAACTTCTTAAGGTATTCTGGCTGCTTCTGCTGACTTGTTTCAATTCAGTGAAATCTTGCTGTTACTGCTGAATCCTTTTGGTGTTTGCCTTTGCACTGGATGGCTGGTATTCTTACAATGAAGAGTGGAATCACCCCAAGGAAGTACTTCTAAACAGGTCCATAACTCACCCCCTTTCTTTTCTTTTCTTTCCTTTTCCTTTTTCTTTTTTTCCTTTTTTTTTTTCCTAGTTTTTTGAGACAGGGTTTATCTGTGTAGCTCTGGCTGTCCTGGAACTCACTCTGTAGACCAGGCTGGCCTCAAACTCAGAAATCTGCCTGCCTCTGCCTCCCAAGTGCTGGGATTAAAGGCATGCGCTACCACTGCCTGGCTTCCCTTTTTCTATTAACCTTTTTTCTCCCCTACCTCTGGTCAGTGGGATAGAAGGGAGGTTGAAGCATTTAAGAACCCCAAATTAAGTAGGTTTTTAAAAATATAAACCTACAGGAGGTGCCCAAGGTAGGCTTAGGCATAATGGGTAACTCTGTTTCTAATGAAGTAGAGGAATCAGCAGGTTTTTGGTGGATTGGCAATGTTTAAGGAGATTGGCAAAACAACAATTACTGTTGCTGGATGATTTCCTGCCTTGCTCCTAGAGCAGGTTTTCTGGTTTTGGTCTATAGTTTTTCATGTGTAGTATTTTGAACAAGATTAGGAGGACAGCTGAAAACTCAGAAGGTTTATTTAATTTTCTTGTTTTAGGAAGGATTACAGAGTTGAATATGCACTTAAAGAGTTTTCAGATAGAGGTAGAAGTGCTTGGAAAGCAAAAAGAGCCAGTGGGAGGAGAACAACAGGATTCAGGCTTGGTGTCTGAGACTGTGAATTTACCATATGATGAAAGAGGGAAGCAAACTAGGCTGGAAGGCAGACCTCCACCTAGCCCTGCTCAATGTATTTTCATTGCCAGAGGATTTGCCTAGGACTACACAGGCACCTTCAGCCTTCCCAGTCTTTGTACAGCACCTGCCTGGTAATGATGGTGGTCATGCTTATAATGAGTTTACATGGAATCCAATAGAAATGTTACATCTAAACTGTCTTAAAGAGGATATTGTATTGTATGGCTTGCGTTATTCATTTGTTAAAAAACTGTTAAGTAACTGAGATACACAGCATAGAGTTTCCCCCCAAAATTGGAAGGGATTGGTGTCAGCTATGCTGGAATCTGATCAACAATTACAATGGTCGTCATTGTGGAACTATGAAGCCACAAAAATGAACAATATAACAGAGCAAGGGAGATAAATGTTACTAAAGAAAAATTTCTTGATAAAGGGCTTTATGCTAACCTACAAGAACAAATATAATCTGATTACATTGTAATTAAACAATATCATGTTACAGCTTTAAGATCTTGGAATATGACTAAGGAGTTGAGGGGGAATACCACCTTATTTTCTAAGGTAATACAGGATCTTGAAGAAGCTTTTACTGATTTCTTACAGAGACTGGGGTCAGCTGTAAATAGAACCATATCAGACCCTGAAACCAGGAAGTCATTGATAGAAATCTTGGCATTTGAAAATGTAAGAAGTGAATGTAAGATCAGTTAGACCATTGAAAGCATGAGGAGCCTCACTAGACAAATGGATAAAGGAGACAACTGATATTGTCATTCAGGAGCATCATGCCAATATCATAGGGCAAGCCATAGCTAGAAGTCTCAGGAGTCAAAATGCACAGTGGTTAAACTGTGGTGAATTTGGCATTTCCATAGAAACTGTAAAGCTAAAAGATTCAGAGCTCAAATAGCAGATCCATTGACTCTGGAGAATATGGTTATTTGTAAAAGAGAACAAGCCGATTCTGGCTGCTATAAAACACAAATGTTTCCATGGTATTGCAGTCACTGTGGAAAGAGCAAACATTGGTCTAAGGATTGTAGATCCAAGAGAGACATATACAAAAAACCTTTTGCCATTGGGAAAGGAACCAAGGGGCCTGTTATCATGAGGTCCCATAGCAAATAATAGGAGCCATCTTCCTTTGACCAGCCAGGAGGTACCAAGCAGGCAAGAAAATCATAACTAAGTATTTCTGATCTTATATGTGCCACAGAAGGAAGTGCAGCTTGGATCTGGCCACAGATAGCTTTCTTAAATTATTCCCAAAAGTTGAATGTTACATGTTAACCACTGGTGTTTATAGTCCTTTATTTTTAGGGACAGTGGTAATAATCTTGGGAAAAAGTGGATTGACTTCTCAAGGATTTATTGTGCACTCAAGTATTGTAGATGGGGATATCAAGGAAGAAATAAAAAATTATTGCATATTTGAAAAAGGAGATGCAAATTGTTGCAGGAGATAGAATTGCTCAACCATTGTTTCCTTCCATCAAGGGCAAGACTGCTCTAGAATAAGAACAGGGAATTTTGGGAGTACTGGAAAAATACATGTCCTGGAAAGCAGTAGTTAATGATCAAAGACCCAAATTAATGGTTCAAATGAATGGTGTTGACATAGAAGGTTTGATGGATATAGGAACTGATGTTACTGTACTTTCCCAAAAGGCTTAGACTCCACATTGGCCACTTCAGATGGTTTACACACTGTGGCTGTCCTCGTCACGATCTCGCCAGCAAGAAAGGACTCAGACAACAGGATTCTTCTACAGCAGGCTTTATTGCAGCCGGAATGGAAGGGAAGACCCCGATAGGAAAGGGAGACGTCCTTAAATACCTATTAGGTTGGCGTGTTGGTGTGTACCTCTGTGATTGGCTAGCAGAGCTCAGGAGAATATGACATCTCGGGATACGTCACATGTAGGCTGATTCAAGGGACTCTGAGCATGCTCTGAGCACTTGTTTACTAGTTAAGCGGGATGAGTCCGGGCTGATGTCGGCGCCATCTTCCAATGGCGGCGGTGTGATAGTGTGTGATGACGTTGGCACACCACACGCAATGACGTTGGCGCACCACAACACACAATTTATAGGAATTGCTAAATTATCACGAAAAAGACAAAGTGTCCAGTGGATTATCTATGTAGGACCAGAAGGGCAAATTGGGAAGTTGAGACCTTATGTGGTTGATATACCCATAAATTCATGAGGAAGAGCTCTTTTACACTATGGGGTATTCAAATTAATATTCTTACAATTCTAAGGACAACAAATGAGGAAATTAGGGGTGATATGGTAGATGCTCCTGGCAAAGGTACTGAGATGGGTGATTAAGAACAATCACAAGCTGTACCCATTGTCTAAACACAGGATATAACATGAATTGAGTTTCCTATTGATAAAAAGGGCCACTGCTGACATAACAACAGTCTTGCTCTTAAAATGGTTATCAAACAGACCTGTGTGGCAAGAGCTATGGCCCATAAGAAAAGAAAAATTGCAACTTGAACAACTGGTACAAGAACAGCTTGAGGCTCAACATACAGAAGAGTCTACTAGCCCATGGAATTCCCCTGTGTTTGTTGTAAAAATAAAATCAGGAACATGGAGGATGATAATGGGTTTAAGAACAGTGAATAAAGCGAGCTTGGGTGTGCGCCGGCAGAGGGCGGGTGCGCCCCTTCCTGTGCCGTTCGAATCCCGTCAGGACTCTGTTGTGGAGTCTGATGGGGGGAAAAATTAAAAAAAAAAAAAAAAAAAAAAAGCAGCCGGGTGGTGGTGGCGCACGCCTTTAATCCCAGCACTTGGGAGGCAGAAGTAGGTGGATTTCTGAGTTCGAGGCCAGCCTGGTCTACAGAGTGAGTGCCAGGACAGTCAGGGATACACAGAGAAACCCTGTCTTGAAAAACAAAACAAAACAAAACAAAACAGTGAATAAAGTAATTCAACCAATTGGTCCTTTATAGCCTGGACTTCCTTTATATTCTTTGTAACCAAGATCATGTCCCATAATACTAACTGACCTGAAGATTACTTTTTCACAATACCCTTATATGTGCAGGATAGGAAAGGTTTGTTTCTCAGTACCTACTCTGAAAAACAGTGGTCCAATAATAAGATACAACTGGAATTACTTCTACTGGGAATGTTAAATAGTCCAACCTTATGTCAATATTTTGTGCAACAACCATTAGAAATAATTTATAGGCAATTTCCTCAGTCTAACATTTATCAATACATAGACAACACTTGGTTGGCTGATTCTGACAGATGGTTTAAAGAAAATGTTTATGAAAACACAAAGAATTCTGCCATGTTGGGGGTTACAGATTGTTCCAGAAAAAAATACAAAGAGAAGATGCACTTAATTATTTGGGTTATAAAATTAGTCAAGAAAAAATTTGACCACAAAAGGTATGATTTCATAGGGATCAATTGCAAACTCTTAACGATTTTCAAAAATTAATAAAAGATATGAACTGACTGAGGCTTATAATTGGGTTAAGTATTTATGAGTTAAGTAATTTGTTTCAAACATTGCAAGGAAATTTAAATTTGAACAGTCCAAAATATCTAACAGCTAAAGTATAAAGAGTTGACTCTTGTAGAACAAAGAATGCAAGAGGTATATGTGGATTGCATTGATTCTAAACTTGATTATATTCTGGTCATTTTACCTTCAACTCATTTCCCTACTGGACTCATTGTGCAAAGGGAAAACAGTATTACGGAATGGATTTTCTTTTTCTTTTCTTTTTAAGATTTATTTATTTTATGTATATGAGTATATTGTTGCTGTCTTCAGACACACCAGAAGAGGGCATCAGATCTCATTACAGATGGTTGTGAGTCACCATGTGGTTGCCGGGAATTTAACTCAGGACCTCTGGGAAAGCAGTTGGTGTTCTTAACCAATGAGCCATCTCTCCAGCCCTGGAATGGATTTTCTTAGCTCATGAACAAAGTAAAAAATTGAAGACATATATAGAAGAGATTTCTGAATTAATTATAAAAGGTAGAATAAAACTATGTCAATTGTCAGAAACATATCCAGCTGAAATTGTAGTACCTCTTACTAATGGTGAAATTATGTCATTATGGGTGATCAATAAAGATCGGCAAAGAGATTATAGCAATTACTTGGGAGAAATTAATAACAAATATCCAAATCCAAACATATATTTTATATAAAAAAACTATTTGTCTTCTTTAACATATTGTAAATAGTACAATTCCAGAGGCACCGACATTCTATTTGTGTATAAACAAGATGAAGATGACAGGTTATAAGTCAGACAAAATATGCAAGGTAATCAAAAGTCCATATATCGCTGTTCAAAAATCAGAATTGTATGCAATCCTTATGGTACTAGTAAATTATCCTGAATCTTTTTACATCATCACTGATTCAACAAAAAGAGTTGTTTTGCATATAGAAACTGCTGAATTTGTTCCTGATAACTCAGAATTAACTTTGCTACTTATACAATTACAACAAGCAATATTACTCATATTTGGTCCCATACATGTTTGCCAGGTCTAATGGCACAAAGAAATGACTAATAGGACAAGTTTAGAAGCCTCAAATTTTCATGAGAAACAGCATGTTAATGGGAAAAGTTCAAAGAAAATATTTTCTATTATTTGGCATTAAACAAAAAATATAAAAAAATAAAATAAATGTCTTAAATGTTCTCTATACAATCAAATCCCCATTGCCTGTTGGTTGTGACCCTAGGAATAACAAAAGAAATGACATCTGGTAGGCTCAGATATTGTGGTCATCCTGATAAGTCCTTAGAAACAATGATCATGGGAGTGTTCACAGAACCTTGTTTATTGCCTTGCTTGTTCTTTGACTATTTGTTTTATTGTCTTGCTTGTTCCTTGACTATTTGCATCTATTGTATTACTAGTTCCTCAACCTAGAACTGACCTTAATACTTGCATTTAATTAAAATGGTATAAAAGCAAAAAGGAGGAGGGGTGATGGGATGGGGGCTTTTAGGGAGGGGAAATGGGGAAAGGGAATATCTGAAATGTAAATAAATAAAATATCTAATAAAAAAAGAAAGAAAAAGGAAGAAAAAAGAGAAAGAAATGACATCTGGTTGATGGATGTTTTCCAGTTTGCAGAATTATAAAAACAAAGGTATGTACACTGTACTATTGACATGTACTCAGGGTTTCAATGGGCAACTGCTTTACATTCTAAAACATCTGATTGTATAAATACACATTTATTGGAAATAATGGCAATTATGGGAATACTTGTCTGTGTTAAGACTGATAATGCTCCCACATATGTATCAAATACTATGAAGCAATTCTTTGCATATTATAATATAAGACACATTATTGGTTTACTAAACAATCCCACAGGCCAAGCAATTATAGAAAGAGTCAATTGTACCATAAAAGAGATGCTTATTAAACAAAAAGGAGGAGTAAAACCTCCCAGGGCAGACTAAATAATGATTTGTTAATTCTCAATGTTCTTTTTGTTGTTGTTTTTTTTGTTTTGTTTTGTTTGTTTCTTTGTTTTTTGTTTTATTTTGTTGTTTTGTTTTTTTGTTTTTCGAGACAGGGTTTCTCTGTGTAACCCTGGCTGTCCTGGAACTTACTCTGTAGACCAGGCTGGCCTCGAACTCAGAAATCTGCCTGCCTCTGCTTCCCAAGTGCTGGGATTAAAGGCGTGTACCACCACCACCCAGCTAATTCTCAGTGTTCTTAATGTTGGTGAAAAAGGAACAATAGCAGCTGAGAAACACTGGGTTATTGAAAAAAACTGAGGAATTAGATCAACCAATATACTATAAGGGATGTGTTGACATTAGAATAGAAACCTGCAATAGTTTTAAGATGAAGACATGGTTATGCTTATGTATATTTGGTCTATGCTTATGTATATTTGTATCTATAGAGAATGAGAACATATGGTTACCAAGAAAAATTATAAAGATTAGATCTGACCAGGGAAAACCTCTTATCAGCTGAGACATGAATGTCTTCACAAAGCAAATAGTCCAATAGCAAATAGCTATTCACTCTCACAGTCCGTCTCAGTTACTAATTTCTCTAAAATATGCAAGCAAATCAATTTCAAAAGGGCTAGCCAAAATTATTGATCACACAGAAACTAGACAACACAAAGACTAGATAACACAGAGACTGGAAAGAAAATGCTACAGCTAGCTTTCTTAAGACTAACCATTTTTTCCAGTGTTGTTTTAGGCCCCCAAGAAATTCTTTGCCCCAATTCAGCAGGAAGAAATTACAAGAAGACTGTCATCACAGTGTCTTAAGTCAGGGTAGATGGTTTTGGTCAATTTATGTGTTACATATTGTCATTTTATGAGATGATTTACAGATAATAATGGTTATGGTCAAGGAGGAAACAAAATAAATTTAAATCAAGGATTACTCTCTTCTATCTAATAATGGAGAAATGGAGGAAGAAAGGGAATAATAATAACAAAAATTAAAAAATAAATCTACTAGTCTTAAATATTTTACTTTGGCTTTCAGTCTGCAACTCCACTAGGGCATATCTACATGTCTGTCCTCTCCCCACCCCACAGTCTCCAGGTCTCCCAGGAAATCTGCTGCAATCAGGAAGATAGGTGAGACTCCCCACCCATATTAACACCCCAGCTGGGAATCCCACAGAGCCCAGAATACATGAGACCCCACCCCTCTGCACAAACCCTATCTCCCTTCTGGTCTTCACCTCAGTCAGGGCAGATAAGTATGTCTGTCCCTCTCCCCAACCACAATCTGCAGCTCTCCCAGGGAGATCTGCTGCAATCCGGGCACAGGTGAGACTTGACGGATCCCTGTGGACATGGAACCCCTCCCCTCTCTGGGACCCCCATCTCCCTTCCTGTCTATATCTCTGCTGGGGGGGGGAGTTGGTGTGCCTGCTTCTCCCCTACATCTCACAGCCTGCCTATCTCCCAAGAGATTTGCTATAACCAGGGACACAGGTCATGGGAGAACTGCCCTAACCAAGGACACAGGAGGACTGCTCTAACAAGGAACACAGGAGGCTTTCTCTAACCAGGGAAACAGGAAACCCCACCCCCTCTCCCCAGACAGAGACAGCACTGCCTGCCTCCCTGGAGGTCTGCTCTAATCCATGTCACAGAGATCTACTTGCCTCCAAGGAGGCAAACTCCAGAGACATTCAGAAGATGTTAGCAGCAGAGATAACCAGATGGTGAGGGGCAAGCACAAGAACATAAGCAACAGAAGCCAATATATTTTGGTACCACCAGAACCCAGTTCTCCCACCACAGCAAGTCCTGGATTCTCCAACACACCTGAGAAGCAAGATGCTGACCTAAAATTCCATCTCATGAAGATAACAGAAGCCTTTAAGGAGGATATAAATAACTCACTTAAAGAAATACAGGAAAACACAGGCAAATAGGTGAAGGATTTGAACTAAACGGTAAAAGACCTAAAAATGAAAGTAGAAACAATAAAGAAATCACAAATGGAGGCAACCCTGAAGATGGAAAACCTAGGAAAAAGATCAGGAGTCACAGATGCAAGCAGAATATTTCCACCAAAGAAAATACAAGAAATTAATAATCTCACAACAAACACAAGAGAAGAGAATCGCACACACGTAGTAACACCTTCAACAACAAAAATAATAGGAAGCAACAATCACTGGTCTTTAATGTCTGTCAACATCAATGGACTAAATTCCCCAGTAAAAAGACATAGGCTAATAGACAGGAGATGCAAGCAGGATCCAACATTTTGCTGCATACAAGAAACACACCTCAGTGAGAAAGACAGCAAATGGTCCCAAGAAACAAGCAGGAGTTGCCATTCTAATATTCAATAAAATAGAGTTTTAGCCAAAAGCTATCAAATGAGATGGGGAAGAACATTTCATAATCACCAAAGAAAAAAATCCACCAAGATGAAGTCTCAATTCTGAACATGTGTGTCCAAATACAAGGGCACCCATATTCATAAAAGAAACTTTACTAAAGCTCAAAACACATGATGAACCTCACACTGCAATAGTGGGAGACTACAATACTTCACTCTCACCAATGGACAGGTCATTGAAACAGAAAGTAAACAGAGACACAGTGAAACTAATAGAAGTTATGAACCAAATGGATTTAACAGATATATGCAGAACAACTCACCCTAAAACTAAAGAATATAAATTGTTCTCAGCACCTCATGGTACCTTCTCCAAAACCTGACCATATCATCAGTCACAAAACATGCCTCAACAGATACAAGAAGACTGAAATAATCCCATGCATCCTGTCAGATCACCATGGACTAAGGCTAGACTTTAAAAACAACAAAGACAACAGAAGCCCACATTCTTATAGAAACTGAACAACTCTCTACTCAATGATAACTTGGTCAGGGAAGAAATAAAGAAAGAAATTAAAGACTTTCCAGAATTCAGTGAAAATGAAGACACAGCATATCCAAACTTACGGTACACAATGAAAGCAGTGCTAAGAGGAAAATTCATAGCACTAAGTGTTCTTGTAAAGAAACTGGAGAGATCCTACACTGGCAACTTAACAGTACACCTGAAAGCTCTAGAACAAAAATAAGCAAGCACACCCAATAGGAGTAGACAGAAGAAAATAATCAAACTTGTAGTGGAAATCAACCAACTAAACACAAAGAGAACAATACAAAGAATCAACAAAACCAAGAGCTGGTTCTTTGAGAAAATAAACAAGATAGATAAACCCTTAGCCAAACTAACTAAAGGACACAGAGACAACATCTAAATCAACAAAATCAGATATGAAAAGGGAGACACAACAACAGAAACTGAGGGAATTCAAACAATCATCAGATCTTACTACAAAACTGGAAAATCTAGATGAAATGGGTAATATTTTAGACACATACTACATATGAAAGTTAAATTGCAGCCGGTGGTGGCGCACACCTTTAATCCCAGCACTTGGGAGGCAGAGGCAGGCGGATTTCTGAGTTCGAGGCCAGCCTGGTCTATAGAGTGAGTTCCAGGACAGTCAGAGCTACACAGAGAAACCCTGTCTCGAAAAACAAACAAATAAAAAAAAAAAAAAAGAAAAGAAAAAAGAAAGTTAAATCAAGAGCAGTTAAATCTAAACAGTGCCACAACCCCTAAGGAAATACAAGCAGGCAGTCATTTACAAAGCCTCTCAACCAAAAAAAAGGCCAGGGCCAGATGGGTGGTTTAGCACAGAATTCTATGAGACCTTTAAAGAAGAGCTAATACCAATACTCCTCAAACTATTTCCCAGAATAGAAACAGAACTAACACTACCCAATTCATTCCATGAAGCCACAGTTACTCTGATACCTAAACCACACAAAGACCCAACAAAGAAAGAGAACTTCAGACCAATTTTGCTTATGAATATTGATGCAAAAAATTCTCACAAACTGAATCAAGAACATCAAAACTATCATTTACCATGATCAAGTAGGCTTCATTCCAGGTATGCAGGGAAGTTCAATATACAAAAATCCATTAATGTAATCCACTATATAAACAAACTCAAAGAAAATAATCACATGATCATCTCATTTGATGCTGAAAAAGACTTTGACAAAATTCAACACCCCTTCATGTTAAAAGTCTTGGAGAGATCAGAAATTCAAGGCTCACACATAAACATAATAAAAGCAATATACAGCAAACCAACAGCCAATATCAAATTAAATGGGGAGAAACTTGAAGCAATTCCACTAAAATCAGGAACAAGACAAGGCTGCCCATTGTCTCCCCATCTATTCAATATAGTACAAGAAGTTTTAGCTAGATCAATAGGACAACAAAAGGAGATCAAGGGAATGCAAACTGTAACAGAAGAAGTCAAGGTATCACTATTTTCAGATGATATGAGACCCCAAAAAGTCTATCAGAGATCATCTATATCTGATAAACAACTCCAGCAAAGTGAGGATACAAAATTAACTCATACAGATCAATAGCCTTCCTTTATACAAATGATAAACGGGATGAAAAAGGAAAGAGGGAAACAACACCCTTCACAATAGTCATAAAAATATCAAATATCTTGATGTAAGTCTAACAAAACAAGTAAAAAAATTCTATATAACAAGAACTTTGAGTCTCTGAAGAAAGAAATTGAGGAAGATCTCAGAAGATGGAAAGACCTCCCATGCTCATGGTTTGGTAGGATTAACATAGTAAAAATGGCCATCCTAACCAAAAGTAATCTACATATTCAATGCAACCCCCATCAAAATTCCAACTCAATTCTTCACAGGCATGGAAAGAGCAATTCTGAACTTCCCCAGATGTCCCTCAACTGAGGAATGGATAAAGAAAATGTGATTCATTTACACAATGGAATACTATTCAGGTATTAAAAACAAAGACATCATGAATTTTGCAGTCAGATGGATGAAACTAGAAAATATCATCCTGAGTGAAGTAATCCATACGCAAAATGACATGCATGACTCACTGATAAGTGGATATTAGCCAAAAAGTTCAGAATACCCAAATACCCATGAAACAACTCACAAACAGTAAGGAAGCTTAACAAGAAGGAAGACCCAAGTGTGAATACCTGAAACCCATTTAGAAGTAGAATAAAATAATCATGGGAGGCAGAGGGAGGAAGGAAACAGGGTGGGAGAGGGGAGGGGGGAAGGAAGGGCAGGATTAGGTATGGGGAGAGACAGGAAAAATGCCCAGAGGGCCAGGAGGATGAACTGAAATATGCAGCAGTGGGGGTTAGGGGACAGGGGAACCTCTAGAATGTCTCCAAGCCCTGGAATGTGAGAGGCTACCAGGACTCAATAGGAATGACCTTAGCCAAAAATGCCCAACATAGAGAGATAGAGACCACCTCCAGTAGAGAGACAAGGCTCCCAATTGAGACAGGGCACCACCTACTGATTTTCAGAAATTTTAGCCCAGAATTGTTCCTGTCTAAAGGAAATGCAGGGGCAGATTGGATCAGAGAGTGAAAGAAAGGCCACTCCAACTTGGCCACCCCACCAGCCCAACTTGGGATCCAACCCATATGCATACACCAAATACAGACACTATTACTGAAGCCGTATTGTACGTGCAGGCAGGAGCCTGGCATGGTTGTCCTTGGAGAGGCTCTACCAGCAACTGACTGAGACAAATGCAGATACTTACAGCCAACCATTGGATTGAGGTTGGGGACCAATATGGAAGAGTTATAGGAAGGACTGAAGGAGCTGAAGAGGATTGCAACCTCATAGGAAGAACAACAGTGTCAACTAACCCAGACCCCTCAGAGCACCCAGAGACTAAGCCAAAAACCAAGGAGCACACATGGGCTGGTTCGTGACCCTGGTACATGTGTAGCAGAGGACTGCCTTGTACGGCTTCAGTGGGAAAGGATGAGCTTAATTCTTTGGAAACGATGCCCCAGGGAAGAGGGGTGCTGGTGTGGGTGAGGTGGGGGTGGGTAGGCGGGTGGGGGAGCACCCTTTCAGAGGTAGTGGGAAGGGAAATGGGATGAGGAACTCAGGGAAGGGGGACCAGGAAGGGGGGCAACTTCCGGAATGTAAATAAATGAAGTAATTTAACACATATTTTTTTTAAAGAAAATAAAATGCTCATTTTCATGCTGAACAATGAAAAACCATTTTACTTTGGCATAGATTAATGCATCTTGATAGAAATGGAGGGTTGTTTTGTTTGACTGTCGTCTGATATGTTGTACACAAGCAGCTTACTTAAAATGTGATATAAAGTTCTAGTTTTATGGTTCTCATACTTACTTCTATTGTGTGTGGATCATTAATGTTAGAGAAAAAGACGATTTTAAAAAACCCAAAGGAGTATATAAAATGGAAATTTCTGGTATCTTTACGAACTTAGTTGTGTCACATCATGTTTTTCTGGACGCTGTCTTATAAGGGGGCATATGATGTTTTGCTGAGAATGGACACTTGAGAGGACATGTGATATAAAGTAGCACTTACAAACAGTGAGAGGATGCTCTTGCTTTGTTACACCATGGTGCAACACTTCACTGGTCTTCACTGGTCTTCACTGGTCTTCACTGGTCTTCACTGGTCTTCACTTCATAGAAAGAAATGCACCAAAGAACTTCTTGTGGTTTCTGGCTGATTCTGGCCACTTCTGCTACCTCATGCCAATTTGGCAGAGCCTTGCTATTTTTTGCTGGATCTGCCATCAGTATTGATTCATGTTTGGTGTTTGCTATTGGACTGGACTTCTGGTATCCTGACAATGAAGAGTGGAACTGCCCCCAAGGTAAATAAATAGGTCCACAACTTTCTTTTCCTATTAACCTTCTTTCTCCCTTACCTATGATCAGTGGGCTAGAAGGGAGATTGAAGCATTTAAGAACCTAAAATTAATTGGGTTTTGAAAAATTCAAGCTTACACCCAAAACCATCAGCCGAGGGATGGCACCATCCACAGTGGGCTGTGCCCTCTCCCATCAATAACTTGTAACCTTGTAAAAGTATTTCAGGGGGCTTTTCTATGCCTGTTCTAGTTCCCAAATAATAATATTGAAACCTTATATTTATTAACATATGAATATATGTTACCATAGCACCATAGCTAGGCAGATACTCATCTATACTAAGCCTATCCTAACCTGTTTAAAGCTATCTATTATCCAGTCACTTACCTGGTTACATGACATCTTAAGTCTTGCCCTGGCTACTCCTGGTCCATCTGTGTCTTAATGGGGACTCCCCTGGCTATCTGCTCATGGCGAATGCTTTCTGGATATCTGCTCACGGTGAATCCTCATCATACAGTTGCCTCTTCTCTCTAATCCTCACTAGAGACTTTCTCCTCTCTCTGCTTCTTCTCTACTGTCCAGCTACTGTCTGATCAGTGAAGTGGGAATTTTGGGTTTTGTTGGAGACTCAGTTGTATCATGTGATGTTTTTCTGGAAACCGTTTTATGTGAGGATGTTTTGCTGAAGCAGGCAAGTGAGAAGATGTTTTGCTGAGAACAGACATGTAGTGTTTTTCCGAAAGCTGCCTAGTGAGAGGGCATGAGATATTTTGCTGGAACGTATGTTTGAGAAGCATGTGATGTTTGGAAAGAATATAAGTCTAACCCAACAGACATCGAATGACACTCTTGCAACTCTTTGCTGGTCATCGTTGGGCTTCACTTAGGTTGGTCTTCGCTGACAACACTCTTGCATTGGTTCACCTTGCTTTCTTCACTGATGTTCACTTGTCTTGACTTCATAGAAATGCACCAAAGAACTTCTGATGGTGTTCCAGCTGCTTTTTGCTGTTTCTGTGGACTTATGCCAATAGGGGGAGCCTTGCAATTTCTTCTGGATCAAGCTACTGCTACTGAATCACGTCTGGTGTTTGCCAAATGGACTGGACTGCCACTGCTGATTTGTGCTTGGTGTTTTGCTAGTGGACTGGACTGCTGACAACAAATGTTGGAATTGCCTCCAAAGAACTATTTCTAAACAGGTCCACAACTTCATTTCCTATTAACCTTTCTTTTCTCCTACCTCTGGTGTTGGGAGCCATTTTGCCATTTCTCTGAAGCAGAGAAAAAAGAGAAAAAGTCTGCCTATCAGGCAGAGTCAAGGTAGGTCAGGGCCTGTTGGCAGATTTTCCAGCCTGCTGAAACATGGAATGAAAAGAGAAGGTGCACTTGTGCCTCAAGGCTAGGGGATGAAGACTCTATTGACCTTATTGGAAAGAACAGAGGCTTTCGGGATGGGAAGGAATGTCTTGTGTACATTTTAGCAAATTGTTTCTGTTAGCTTGTGGCCCTGCTTCCCACAATACTGTAAAGTTATAAATCCTAAGAGACTGCTGCAGTACTGACTGCACAGTCCTCCAGATTTCTAACCTTTGTCTCTGAATCTTCTTTTTAGTCTTTCCTATAATCATCCTCACTACCCCCCAGCCCCCAGAGAACTGTTTCACTTCATACTGGGCCAGTACACTCTGGTGGATGATGGGCTAAAAGGGAGGTTGAAGCATTAAAGAACCATAATTAGACTGAAGACTCCCAAATTCGGGAGACCCTTACTCAAGTCTCAGGAAGTCGCGAACACCCACAAACTCTAAGACACCGTACCTGGATGCAATTAGCAGAGGTTTATTAGGGAAGAGAGCTGGCAGCCAGCGTTCAAACTGCACACTCGTACAGTTTGACCCCGTGTGGTAGGCTAAGGAACCTTTTATAGTAGGGGGTAGGGAAAGGAAGGAATTTTCCCACGGTTACACATGATTGGTTATTTCAAATATCAGCAACTTGCAGAGGCGGCAGGATGGCTAGTTAGGACTTGTCTGGGCATTCCCTTTCACCTTTCTTTGTGGCCAGGAATGTGTCTTCCTTCCTGCTTTGGGCCTACCCCACCCACAGATGGACTTTCTTCCCTGAGGCCCGAGGAATGCATGGGGCAGTGAAGGCCCGAAATCCTACATTCAGTTCCGCCTTCCTGGAACTAATGAGCCTGTATATATTTTATAAAATGGTCTTTATAATTTTTCAGTCTACAAGACTAGGTTTTTAAAAAAATCTAAGCTGACAGATCGGCTCATTATTAACCAATCAGAGGTGATGGAAAATAATGTTTGCACAACATAAAGAAAGGAAGTGCTTGAATGGTAACGACAATGGCAATGTTCAGACTGCAACCAGATCTCTGGTCACAGAAATTAGCATCTGAATACACAGTGTACAAAACCATCGTCCAACAGTAACTAATTAAGAAAACGCCTGACAGCGGAATCATATGGAGGCTTTTTTCCAATTAAGAATCCTTCCTTTCAGATAAAGCTAGTTTGTGTGCAAAGTTGACATTAGACTGTGGTAAAACAAACAATCAAAGCAAACAAACCAACCAAACAAAAACCAAACAAACACAAAAACCTACAAAAAAACCACAGACCCAACTGAGATAATTGGTAACAGTTCTCTCTCTTTATTCTTGGCTAACTGCTATCAGCACTGGCTGGGCCTGTACTTCTCATTCTGATTAGATGATAGTAGGGTTCTGAGTCTTAAAATGTGTGACCAATTATGTAAATTATGTAGTATAATGTAATGTAAAAAATGTAATGTAAGCTGTGCCCTTCCCCCAGGCCTGAGCAGGCCTGCAAGTCATTAACCACAACAAGACCAAACAACAATAGGACCTAGAAGGAGGCATTACCTTGTCAGTCTTGGTGCCCTGAGGTCTGCTACCGAGCTAAGAAGAATGGACTGCCTGCTGAGCTAGCCTTGACACCTTCCAGACTGCTATTTCCTTACCCAGCCCCTGGGCTGAACCGAGAAGAGACTCTGGGGGTTGGGCTTCCCCTTTATATGTGAAAACAAATTATTAAACTTTGGGCCTTGATCAGAATACTTTGTCTTGGCCCCACATTTCTCTCACCCTCCTTCCTGTTAATTCCTAGACTTTGTCTCAGGAGAAACCGGTGGTCGGTGATCGTGGCTGCAGGCAGCTACAGTAAGCATTAATTTAGTCACATTAATTGTCTTTAAGACGAACTATCCCTCTTTCGAGAAGTCACTTCACAATTTGACTAATGCACTAAGACCAGTGGGAAATGAAACTTGACACCAGACCTTAGGTGGACCCCAGACCTTGTCACCACTGACTCCATGGAAGTACCATTCAGGCAATAAAACTATGTATATAGTTTGTACCATTTGTCAAACAAAAACTGGGAAAGTCTCTAAATGTAGTAACCTTGCCTTTTGGCTTTTGTAGTTCTGCTTCTGGCTAACTGTTCTTGTTAACCGAAGTATGTCAACCCAGGTCATGGTTTTGGTGCTTTAAAACTCATCCTGAGAAAGGTTCTGGGCTACACCTGTTGGGAACAAGCAAAAAAGTGTCCTAAGTACTGCCACTTTGTTTTCAGACTCCATTATTAACAATAAATGAAACTAAGTTCAAGGCCTTACAGGATCTGGGTGCTCCCCAGTAGCTGACCAGCTTCCTTTATTCATCTTTTGATTTCCAAAACATGACTGTTCCTTACCACAATTTCTGATATTCATCTTTTGTTCCCCAAAATATAACTGTTCCTAACCACAAAAGAATAAAAAGATTTGATTGGTTGGGTTGTAAAGCCTATTTTCTGTATTGGTTGATGTAGATCAAACACAAAAGGAAAGCCTATATCCCTAAATCCTGATTGGTGAAAAAAATACATATAACTGTATCTTGGCACAGATGTTTATGAGGGTAAGATGGCAGTTCTGCTTTGACCTGGTGTTTTGAGTTGTTTTGGATCTAAGTGGACCCCATCACACTGTGATCTCATACATCCTGTGTTGTCATTGGCTGGCTAATAAAGACTTTGTGTTTACTTAAACCCATATCCAGTGGTCTTCTCTAGTGGACTCCCCACAACATTTTCTGGGTTGTTGTTAATGCTGATCCGTTAGAGCATCTGGCCCCTCAGATCACAGCTTTCCTGGACGTGTATCTGTCATTTCGTGATTACTGGTTGCCCCCAGTTAGGTCAATCCTTATCCTGTGCAGATTATGGCAGTTAAAATATTCAGACTCCATGTCATATTACAGGGCGAAGGGCATCTTTCTTTTCCCATGCCCCCTAATTTTCTCTTTCTTTCTTGCCTCTATTTCATTCTTATATGAAAAACTTGGAAATCTATGTTAACTAAATCTAATACGTCTGAGGAAGCTTTTTCCAATATTTTATCCCCTATATTGGACCATACAGATGCATCTTGATTTCAAAGAGGCCATTTTCTGAAAAATTCTTAATTAGTCAAAAACCCGAAAATCAAGGATGCATTTTACTATACCAAAATTACTGTCTCAGTCATTGTTCGATTGCTGTGAAGAAACACCGTAACCAAGGCAACTCCTATAGGAGTGGGCATTTAATTGGGGACTTGCTTATAGTTTCAGAGGATTAGTCCATTGTCATCATGGTTGGACACGTGGCACGGCAGGAAGTAGGTGAGTGCTAGAACAGTGGTTGAGAGCTACATCTTGATTCATAAGCAGAGAAAGAAAGAGGAGAGAGAGGGAGAGAGATCTCACATGAGCTTTTGAAATGTCAAAGCCCACCCGCAGTGATACACAGCCTCCAACAAGGTCACATACTCTAATCTTTTAAAAGAGTTCCACTTTCTGGTGACTAGGCATCATATATATGAGTCTTTGGGATGGAAAAATCCATATTCAAACCACCACACCTACAAAACACCATAACCAGCAACACAGTGAGTGCTTGAGTACTATTGAGATACTCTATATGACAGCCTGGTTGCTTGGTAATTAATGCTCACTGTCTCTGCACAAAGAAAAACTGCATATAACCCCAACTTATATTTGTTTATGTTTTGGTATCTGTTTGGGGTTATGTGCACATGAGTGCAGGTACACACAGAGGCCAGCCAGAAGAGGGCATCAGATTCCCTGGGTCTGTAGTTACAGGTCATTGTGAGCTGCCTAATATGGATGCTGGTAAATAAACTTGGATCCTTTGCAAGAGAATATGTGCTCTGAACTGCTAAGACACCTTTCCAGTCCAACTCTAGTCTAGATAAAGATCCAAATTCTAAATTATAACTTCAATTTTTGTTGAATGAATATCATTTTCAGACTATTGTAAATTAAAAAAAAAAGTAAGTCAATAAGTTTGGAGTTGTATATGTCCTAAACTTGAATCTAATTACACAATCCCTCCCTACTCCACACTCACCTTTGACTATTATTATTTTTTGGTTATTTTTTCAAGACAGGGTTTCTCTGTGTAGTCCTGGCTGTCCTGGACCTCACTCTATAGACTAGGCTAGCCTCAAACTCAAAAATCTGCCTTCCTCTGCCTCCCAAGTGCTGGGATCAAAGGCATGTGCTACCACTGCCCAGCCTCACCCACCTTTGACATGTTATGAGTTTTGTTTTTTGGTTCTAAAATTATTGAACTAATACTGTAGTATACTTCCTGTAGTATGTGCCTTATAGACTTCTAAAAGTTACCTCTGTTTTTGTACTTCAAGTTTGTTTGTTTGTTTGTTTTTGAGCCATGGTCTCACTATGTATTTCTTGCTGTTCTGAAACTCACCATATTAACCAGGCTGGCCTGAAAGAGAGAGGCCTCTGCCTACACCCTCAAAGTCCTGGGATTAACGGTATGCACAACCTTTATGTGTGCATCCAACATATACCAAGGATCTTTAAGTTTTGTTACTTTTTAATGTGTGTGTATAATCTTGCAATAGTTTGTGTTCACTGCGTACACGATGCAGAAGCTTGCAGAGGCCAGAAGGTTTATGATCTTCTGCTAGTGTAGTTTAAGGTAACTGTGAGCCACCATGTGGGTGCTGGACACTGAATGCTGGTCCTTGGCAGCAGTATGAACTCTTAACAATGGAACCATCTCTCTGACCCCCATTCCAAGGACTTGACTTCATGGATGTCATTTCTTTATTAGCATAACTAAGTGGTCATTCAACGGTTAAGTGTCAGATTTCTTTAAGTGCTCTACACCTAGTAAATCACACACTCTTGACTGGGGTAAAGTGGGTGGTAGAATTAGTGCCTTCAATGTTCCAGTGGGAGTTAGCAGAGGAATCTGGTGATTACTATATAAGCTAAGTACTTCAGTTACCTAGTACTTCGGTTACCTATCTCTATGTAACAACCTGCTTCAAGACTTAACTGCTTCAAACTTCCATTTATTTGCCTTTAGGCAGGCAGGGGAGCATCTGCCTCTGCTCTGCTTGGTACCATGTGTGAAGTTCAGAAGGCCAGGTTAGGAGCCCCTGAAGACTCATACATTCACAGACGTGAGGTTTGTTGATTCAAGTATGACTTTTTTTTTTTTTTTTTTTTTTTGTTATTCAAGACAGTGTTTCTCTGTGTATCCCTGGCTGTCCTGGAACTAACTCGGTAGACCAGGATGGCCTCGAACTCAGAAATCCACCTGCCTCTGCCTCCCAAGTGCTGGGATTAAAGGCGTGTGCCACCACCGCCCGGCAAGTATGATCTTAATACTAGGGTCAAGAACAGTCAGGTCGTCTTTGTTTCTGTGAAATTAGTATTGCAATAGTATGTGGTTGAGCTTCATGGTTAAGCATCACATTAGCCTGCCAGAAGGCAGTATTATGTTTGTATCTTGGAAATCACATAGTGGGGCTGGAGACATATATAAAAGGGCTTGCCAAGAAAGCACAAAAATCTGAGTTTGAATTTATAGAACTTTCCTATAGACAGGTGTAGGAGTGTCTATAATCCCAGTGCTTCTATGGTGAGTTAGGAGACAGAAATAGGAGAATCCCCACAAATTCAGTGGTAGAGCAATAAACAACCCTGGTGTAGGATATTTGAGAACACTGTGAACCCTATGATTGTGCTATTTACTGAAAAGTTCTTGTTGTGGTGTGGCTCAGCCCTAGCACACACCATTTATCTAAGAGCTTTGTTTATTGTAAGCAAGTACTTGTGGTGTAGCTCCATGGGAGCATACACCTTTAATCCAAGAGCTAAGTAAATTCAAAACTAGTTCAAGAGGCAGACTAAGCAATTAAGCTGAAAGGGATTGAACATAAGTAAACAGAAAGGAGGGTTTTTATTTGAAGGGTATTTAAAACAGAATGGAGAAGGGGAAAAACTGCTTTTTCTTTCTGGGATGTCAGTGTAGTAGGAAGGTCAGCTGCACCGAAGTCTGTTTCCCTAACTTGCTTCTCTGGCATTACTTCTTAGAAATAACTATAGCCATTTTGCTTCTGACCTGTCAGCCATCCCATATTGCTGATATAAAAAGAAAAAGCAGCCTGACCATAAAACACAAAAAATAATTTGGCTCACAGCTAGGTCAAATTAACCATATATCATGCTATGCTCAAAGCTTTGTTATCATATTTTGAGAGCTGCTGTCCTTGGAAAATTCCCCAGCTGCAGTCTCACCCAGGGTCAAGCTGACCCAGTGGTCAGCTCTGATTCAAGCTTTTCTACATATAACAATCCATATTGACCTTTGATTTTATGGGTGCTATGTAAATTTTTGTGGAATTTCTTTCTTTTTTTGTTTGTTTGTTTTTTCAAGACAGGGTTTCTCTGTGTAGCCCTGGCTGTCCTGGAACTCACTCTGTAGACCAGGCTGGCCTCTAACTCTCCCAAGTGCTGGGATTAAAGGCATGTACCACCACTGCCTGGCCTTTGTGGAATTTCTTAAGCTTAGCAAACCTCATACAGAACATTCAGAACGCATAGAACAAAATAGGGTATGTGATCAGCATGTCCTTGGGTCAAAGTCACTTCTCTGTACCCGTGACTGGCAGGCATAAAACAAAATGGCTACAGATATTCTGGGGGAGGGGTGGACCATAACAGTAATGAAATTAAATGGAATCCTATAGACATCTATAGCAGGAAGTATCTGAAAAAGCTATGGAGCAGCTCAACTCCAACTAGTTCCCTGGCCACCATCATGATCCTGCTCTATGTTCCTGTTCTGACCATGGCACTAACTAGCCAGGAGCATCAGCCTGGGACCCATGAGATGTTATCGTGGTGGCTGTCTCCACCAATCAGCTTCATGGAGTCCATACCCCCAAACCCAGGAAATAATATCTACCCCATTAATAAATAAAAAATAAAAAATAATATCTACCCTGTAGAAAGCCGCGGCGAGTGGTGACAGCATTTGCCATTACAACATGGCGCTGGCACTGGGCACTGTTATGGGTAAACAAGTAAATTGCGCATGTGCAAGTGGTGAAAGCGCGCCAAGTCACCGCCCAACCCGGGGCGTCATACGGGGTTTTGAGCAAGCAGCCAATCAGATATGTCCTCGCCACCCTAGGGTGTATATAAAGCAGCGCCATCTTGGGTCTCTCTCTTCCTCCGTACATGGCAATAAACGCTTGCTGCAGAAGGATCCTGGTGCCCACGTGCGTTCTTGCCGGGGAGACGATTGCACGGGCCACACTACCCCAATGTGGTAGATATAACAATTCCAGTACCCAGTAGAAATAAGACTCTTAATGCTTAAGATTATTCAAAGGATTTATTTATTAGCAAATACTCAATACACAAGATGCCTACAATCAGAATTGTTAACCCAATATCTAACCTTTTGATATGAATAACTACCCAAGACTCCTAGAGACATAAACATCTGCCTCCATCTTGCTTCCCTTCCTTTCTCCTTTCCCTCTCCTTCCTCTTTCTTTCTTCCTCCCAACTCCCAGCTCCACCTACCTCTTCACTGAGCTCCACTGCAAATCCAATGACCTTCTTGTGACATATCACCCTTTCTATTAGAATTTTAAAAAATTTCCCTCAAAATATAAATTGAGCACAACTATTACCAATTTGTAATAGTAAGGAACAAGATAGAGCTAATACCCAGTCCAACATTATTGTCAATAAAAAGACCATTGTCATCTATCTTAACTTAAAAGACTTAAAAGTTCTGTACCTGGCTTATATCCTGGCTTCAGAATGAATGTCATCTGAAAGCCATCCTCTCAAATACGTTCTCTCAAAGTAAATAGCCTAGGTTGGCTATGAGACTGTAAGTCTTCAGCCCCATCAGAACTCCAAGAATGAGTGAATTAACTGAAAATATGGGAAGCACAAAGCTTAGCTTCCAAAATTTAGCCAATTTATATAGACTACTGATCACCTGAACAGTCCCTTATACTTCAAAACGTTGGAGCATCCAATCTTCAGCCTTCTGGCCCAGGATCATCTGACACTAGTAATGCAGAATATTTATGGGCTAATTTCCCTGTTTAGGCAGAGATTATCAGTCGACTATTCCACAAGTGTGTCCTTTTTCTGGACAGTATTTTGTCTGTAGATGAAAAGAGGCAATTCTTGCCTAGTGGCTGTCTCACCACTACTAGATGTAACTCCAAAGATGCTCAATTTCTTCTTAAAATCCAAGAAGAGGAAGCTGTCAGGAACAGATAGGTTTCTAGTCAAATGATATTTAATAAAGAAATGTCTGTAATGTCAATTCTGTAGACTTCTGACATTTTTGAAAACCAACTATCTATGTAAAGCAATCTGGACTGTTGTCTGTTAATTACTCTCAGTTATTTCTAATTAAAATCTAGAAAACATCCTAACAATAAACTCAGAGCCATAAATTTGCTATGAGGCCCTTAACTCACATTGCTTAATCATCTAAAAATAATTTAAAATAACAGTTAAAGAAGGATTGGGTCTAAGTCTTGTACTCACAAATTTTTGTATCAATAGAAGAAATTTATACCAATGAAACCCTTGAATTTTCATCAACATAAATTTTGTACCATCTAAGAAAATATGACTTCAGCTTAGTAACAATTACACAGGTTTCTACCAATAGATTATGGTTATGTAATCAATTCTAACTACTTCTTCCTGTTTTAATAAAAACCATTACTAAATTCTCTAGAAAGACAACCTAATAATAGCCCCCCTCAACCCCTAAGCCCAGGGAATTAGGATACCAATGCTTCATAAATTTTTTCAAGCTGAATATGGACATTGAGATATTTTTGAAGAGGGGCCAGAGGAAGGGTAAATAGGGGAGTTAGTTGGCCTTAAGAAGGCCACACCAACGATTGATTTAGTTCCTGACGTCTGTCTTAACTGGATCCAGCTGTAAGTCCAGGACACCAGGAGTTCAAGCAGGTCAGTTCAGCATGTTTGACAGGAGATACACCAAGGCTGTAATATACAAATTCTCTAATATACAAATTCTGTAATATACAAATCTCAAAACAAATTTTATTACCATCAAAATAATTTTTTTTTTTTTTTGTTTTTTTTGAGACATGGTTTCTCTGTGTAGCTCTGGCTGTCCTGGAACTCACTCTGTAGACCAGGCTGACCTAGAACTCAGAAATCTGCCTGCCTCTGCCTCCCAAGTGCTGAGATCAAAGGCATGTGCTACCACTGCCTGGCTCAAAATAATTTTTTTTGTTTGATTCTCTGTAATCTAGTCTTCTGGATGCCTACCTCTGCCATGTCTGGCCCATACAATTCTTGGAGATATAAATATCTTAATCACCTTTTCTAAAAACACAAAGATGGAATCTTTTCCCCAAATTAGCATATCCTTGACCCAGTAACCAGAAAAACCTTTATATTGACCTCTTTTCCATAGGAAAAATATAACGACAAAACTGAAAATCACACCCATTTTGAAAATTAAAATAATCTAAAACAAATGAAATAACTAAAGTACTGTATATGCCTATTCTTAGGCCTTTCCTATTTTGCCAAGCAGGATTTAAACCCAGAAGTTCCATGGAGCCCACATTAGATAGAGCCCGAGTATCCTGTAAGACAAATTAGAGTAACATATCTTCACACCATCTTTCTGTTCAGCTCTCTGACTAGAGCAGCCTTCTAGTTATATCACCCATTTGTAGGTCTCTCCACCAGGAGCCACAAATTTTAATACCTGATCAAAGCAGGCAATGATAATCACTACCTAGAGCTGTAGGAATTTCAGGTCTCAGTTTAAACTTAAAATTAAAAAAAAAAAATCTCAGGTTTTGAAGACCCCCGAAGTTGGAAGACCCTTACTCAAGTCTCGGGATGTCACAGCCACCCACAAACTTGCAAGACACTGTACCTGGATGCAATCAGCAGAGGCAATCAGAAGTTCTCTGCTCCTTCGAGAGTTCGTAGTTTGACCCCGAGTGGTGGGTTAAGGGGCCTTTTAAAGAGGAAAACTACAAACCAGGGGAGTGAGGAGGGGTTGAGGGGTTGTCAAGGATACATAACATAAAAATAGCGGAACATTCCAGAGGAACCCACCCTGAATGATTTAGAGTCATGTGAAAATCACTCTGTACACTCATTCTTCTCAAAAATGCAGTTTCACCATGTCACTGTGCCCTACCCTGTCATTTATCAACTATTTCTGATTAACTATTTCTCACTTGCTCTGGCCACAGCCCGGTCATTGTGTTTCGACACCTAAATGACTTACATTCTTTACTTTCCTTTTCTGTACAGTCAGTTCCTGAAACTGGCCTGGCTCATTTCAGAGGAAATTTTCCATGCCCTTTAAAGAAAAATCTAAAGGAAAGCCTGTATATATCTTATTAACTATTTTTATACTTTTTCATTCTTCAGTTTCAGCTTAAACTTAAAAATTAACTGCTCCAGGACACATCCCGTGAGGAGCACATTCCAAAGACTTACACATACATTCCAGGAGAAGGACCCAAGATAAGAGGTAATCAGGAAGCTGGGCCATTAATGTAATAAACCTGGGTAAACAGAAGCCACTTAGCTAACACTCATTGTCATAAAGATAATATGCAAATCTTAGTTACCTAGAAACTGGGCTTGGGAACAGCTGTTTGAGATCAGCCTTTGTGGTTATTGTTTAAGAGGTAATTGTATAACTGCCCTTGTGAATTCTGTGAAAATGGTATAAAAACTGCTCTTAGCTTTGGCTCGGGGTTCCTCTTGCTTGCACATGAGGGAACCCTAGTGCACTGGTTATCAATCAATAAACCTCTTGTTATTGCATCGAACCCGCTGTCCATGAGTGCTTCTGCAGTAGAGTCCAACAGAGTCAGTGACTAATTTTTCCTATCTTACTTCTGAACCGCAGGTGAAAATCCCCACTCGATTCAGACAAATCTGTTTATCTTTTCTAAAAGCAAATAATCCCTATATTATAAGTTCACAGTTAAATCAGTCTGCCCAAATATAAAGGCTTATTCTTACTCCGATTCTCTGACTCAGAGCAGCCAACTTCTATACATCTATCTGTAGGTCTCTGCCTAGAGCCACAGACAAATTTTCCCTATCTTTGTTCTGAACCGCAGGCCAGATACCCCATGTGAATCAGACAAAACTGTTTCTAAATCTATCTTAAAAGCAAATAATCTTAATCATAATTCACAGTTTAAATCTTTCTGCCCTAAAACTAGGCAGAGAGATTCTTTTCCTAACAAAAAGCAGCCTACAATTTCCACAGCAGGGGACCTCAGCCTGCAAGAAGTTTCTTTTGTTTCAAAGTGTTCCTCTTCCCCCCCCCCCCCCCACCCCCCCCATGCTGGAGTCACAGGACTTGTCCTATGTGACTTGTCCTAGCGCTACTCACTCACTTTTTAAAACAAATTTTAAAAAATTCAACTATAACTCTCAGGTAAATCATCTTAAATTTCTAGTGAATTCTTGCCTGAAGTTGGTGTGCCACCTGTAGCGGGAGAATTTTAAAAAACATGACGGCTTCAGCTAGCTCATGGGCCACAGCCATGTTCCTGCTCTGACTGCGGCAACGGCTAGCCAGAAGCACCAGCCCAGGACCCACAAGACGTAATGTGGCTGTTGCCTCCACTAGTCAGCTTCATGGAGTCCACAGCTCTAAGCATGTCTCCATGCTCTGTAGGATTCCTGTCCAAGGAATCTAAAGGATATTGGCCAACACAGGATGGTTGATTATTTTCTCTGATGGCCTCAATTCATGAGGGTCCATGTGAAGGAGGCCAATGGAAGGATTTCCAGGATCCCTGTTCCAGTCTGAGTGTGGAAGCTACACCCATCACTACATCCTCAGACCTCATCACTCAGTGACTGGTGTCTGTAACCAGTTTCAGCATCTGTAGACACCTGGGTTTCTCCACACTGAATGAAATAGAATTGTCACTTTTATTTCTTTTTTATAACTAAATTCCTTAAAAATAGTTTTATGTGTGTAGTGTGTTTTGCATGCTTGTATATATGTGGGCCACCAGCACACCTTGTACCTACAGAGGCCAGAAGAGGTTTTGGATCTCCTAGGACTGGAGGTTAAGTTGTTTGTGAGCCATCATGTGGTTTCTGGGAATTGAATCTGGATGCTCTAAAAGAACAATCAGTGCCCTTAACTGCTGATGCATCTCTCTAGCTCCCTAAATGTCTTTAGAGTTTTTTTTTCTTTTTTTAAAATCAGCTGTTCCTCAGTGTAAATGCATGCCATATGTATGTGTGTGTGCAGACAGAGGCCAGAACAGGTCAGTCAGAACTAGAGTTGGAGTTACAAACAATTGGAAGCCACCTGATGTGGGTGCTGGGGATTGAATTCAGGTCCACTATAAGAGCAATACACGCTCTTAATCCTTGAAACATTTGTCCAGTGTTTGAAACTTAATTTTATTTTACAGTTGGAGAGATTTCTCAGTGGTTAGATCACCTGACACCCACATACTATAGTTTACAACATACTGTATCTCTGCATGGGATTAGATGTCCACTTTTGGCCTCCAAAGTAGACATGAGACATAAACTCACATACACACAAAACACAACACCCATAGACACACACATCTGTACAGGATGGAACTCCGTCTCTGCTGTGGAGAGGCGTGGCTCACTCACATGAAATACATTTAGAAGAGGTGAGTGTGAAGCCAGGAAGGTGGAAGGGAAAGTAGAGATTCTCAACACATGGCTACAACCTCCCTTCTTGACCTTGAGGTTCCATCCATCCAGAGTCTGATATAAATGACTTCATTTTGGTCTCACACCGTTCATATCTGTTATTTTTATTCCATGGCAGATGAGGTGGTTTGAATATGCTTGCCCCAGGTAGTGTCACTATTTGGAGGTGTGGCCTTGTTAGAGTAGGACTGTCACTGTGAGGGTGGGCTTTAAAATCCTTGTCCTAGCTTCCTGGAATCCAATCTTCTGTCTGTCAGTGAATGAAGATGTAGAACTCCCAGCTCCTCCATCACCATGTTTGCCTTGATGATATTGAACTGAACCTAAGAATCTATAAGCCATCCTCAATTAAATGTTGTCTTTTAGAAGAGTTGCCTTGGTCACGGTGTCTGTTCACAGCAGTAAAACCCTAAGACATCAGGTAACAGAAAATTATATTCCATAAAGGGATAATGCAACCATTATACAATTTCAGTTATTTTATTACTCATACACCTTCAAGTTTCTAGTATCTTAGAAAACATGTCTGTGATATTGTCAGCTTGGCAGGATCTAGAATTCCTTGGGGGAGGAGCCACTAGCCATGACTATGAAGATCATTTAGATGACTTAGCCTCTGGATGTGTCAGGGATAATCTGTGTGAGGTTAACAGAGGTAAGAAGACACACCTTGAAAGTGGTATCCTAGACTACATAATTTGGAGAAAGCTAGCTGAAAATGAGCATGCCACTCTCCCCTTGCTACTGCAGACAGTGTGACCATCCGCCCCAAGCTCCTCCCACCATGACCTCTTCTTGCATTGAAGGAGCAAACACTAGAACCAAGAGCAACAACAAACATTTCCTTCCTTCCGTTGCTTTCTCAGGTATTTGTCCTAAGAACATGAAAATTAATATATTACCATACAGCCATCTGTCCTTGATTTTTAATCTAATTTCATTTGTTAAACATCATGTGCGTGACTTAGATTTGTTTACATTTATTGAGGCTTGTTTTATAGGCCAGAATATATAGCTTATGTCAATAAACATTCCCTGAGCATGTAAGAATTCTCTCGTCATTGGGAGGAGTGTTGCATAAAACTGAGACCAAGTAGGTTGTGTCAATATTAATAAAAACAAAGAATAAACGTCTTAAAGACAACTCAAGAACAAGCAGAAGACTGCAATATGAAAGATATACATACAACAGAACATAGGCCTATTTAAGGAGGTCAAGAAAGGCAAGGGTTTGTAAACGTAAGATAGAGGGCAGAGAAGCTGTTTTGAAACACCGTTGCCTGCAAGAATCAATAACAAGATGACATCAGTTTATAATTAACCAACAGATGTACTCACAGAAGTAGTTTTGTGTGTGTGTGTGTGTATAGAGTCTAAATGGGTCTTGTACACAAGTATGGTATTCAAAAGAGAATAAGAACCATTTCTGCTATAGGTGTGTAAATGAAAGCCATAACTTCATGGCGTGTGGATTCCATTAAATTTTAACTGTCTCCATTTTGATATGCTGTCTAATTCAACTATGCACTGTTGCTTTTCTTTGTCCTATTAATTACTGAGATTGAAACCATCTCAATGTGATGGTGGCTTTGACAGTCGTTCCTTATTGCTACCTTATTACTTACCAGGCTTTCCCCGTTTAGTGTCTGAAGCTGCGCTATTAGGAGTACTTTTAGTTTATCTTAGTCTTTAGGAGGGTTTCACTATGTACTTCTAATTGGCTTCAGTCTCAAGACATGTAGCTTGCTGGGTCTCCCCATTCCTGGGATTAAAAGGAATGTCTTACCACACCCAGCCGTGTTTATTTTTGCTTGATGACATGCCTTCTTTATTTATGCTGACAGTGTTGTGTGTCCCCAGTCTGCCCTAGATTATCAAATCAACCGAGTCTTCTTTTCATTATCGTGAGGATGATCACTTTTAATCTGCTAGGTTATTGAACTTGGACTATTTTCTCTAGTTAATATTTGGTTGGGTCTGACTTGTTTTCAAATGACCATTGTTTTCATCCTCCAACGTGAGGTAAATTACTGTTAAACTGACACAGCTCTGTTGATAAATACGGATGTGTTCCTCATTCACATTTTTCCATCTAGATAACAGGGAAACTGAACTCTGTGAGGGTGCAGAACATCTGGCTCTCTGAAATCGCTTTCAGACTACCACGTTTAAAACCAACAATTCTTTAGTTCAGTCTTTTCAAATTTACCATAGTCGCTACCAGAGCACAACGAGGTGGAATCCATTCAGTGGGACTCAGGAAAGGGGTAATCAAGTCAGTTCCATCCCCTTCTGATCTTACTTCCTGTTCTGCTTGTCAGTCCGCTCCACGGGAGAGAAAATCAGTGGCGCGCAGAACCGGAAGTACCTTTTGAGCACCACCCGGGAGCTTTTAAGGCTATGAATTTTTGGAAAAATCCCTGAAACCACCGGGCACAGCTCCCAGGTGGCCTGGCCCAAGTAGCAAGACCGAATCTCCGGGAGCCTCGAGAACTGAGCTTCCCGGAGTCCCGCCGCAGCGACTGTATTTCCCAGGGTCCACCGCGCCGGAAGTAACGAATCGAATTCCGGTGTCGTGCATCGCTACCGTGAAAAGTCAGGTTTTTCTTGTAGGTGGAACAAATCGCTCTTTGGCTTTCGTCCCTATAGGGTAAGACCGGAGCCAACAGGCTGGGTGTGGAGGGCGGTATGGGGTGGGTGGATGTTGATATTTGTGTGACTGTGTAGGGACGGTGATGACTGTCCGTGTGTCTGTCTCTGTGTGTATACGCACCTTGAGCTCTCTGCATTATCTGTGTCACTATGCTTGTAGCTTTCTGCTCCTTCTTTTGCAGGCACAAGGGCAGAAGCAAGGAAGGGTCAGGTGCAGAGTCTGAAGGGAAGCTTCCTCTGAGGTACAAGAGCATTTGAGGCCAGAAGTGCCACCGAGGGTCGCCTAAGGGGGCAGCTACTTGTTAAGTTCCCTAGGTTTCCCATGTGAGTGTTGTGCGAAGTGATGGGAAGTGCTTACTGAGGATGCCCTCAGATACAACCCAGGATCTCATGCTTCCTGAAGCTCCCCGAGTCGGCCATTATTCCAAAAGAGGGCGGCAGAGGCATGAGACCATTATTGCTACCCATGTAAGACTCAGGGACGAGTCTGCGCTTTCTCTCTGGGTGAGGAAGGAAGCTTTAGTTTTAGACTATAGAATTGTCAGCAAATGAAGGAGTAACAGGCAAACTGATAGCTCCAACTCTGTGGCCCTTACATTGTTCCTTCCCATCCCACTTAGTATTCTCATTATTGTTTCAGTGATCCCTGACATCTCTCAATAATCAGACCCTTTTCCCTGTAGACTGTATAGATAAGAATCTTCAGAGGTTAACCTTAGGAATTTCAAACTCGAATCAATTCCTATCCATGGCTCACATAGCAGATGGACTTTGATCTTTATAGACCTTCCTTTCAAAGCAGGTGCTGGTGCTGCTTGTATTTAATGCTAAATACTGGCTCCCAAGATCTGGTCCCTCCCCCCCATGAGCAGATCCTCACACACACCAAATGATGCTATGTGAACCTTGCTCCCCAATTTAAAACCAATGTTTAAATAAAACTGGGCACAGCAGGTTACTGATTGGAATAGAGAGAGGTAGAGTTTGAGTAACTGGGCTGTGGGTCTCCGGTAGGTACCATCAGGGGAGGAGGAGGAGACTAGAGAACAGGAAGTCTCCAAGAGCTGGGCCAACAGCTCCTGCCAGCCTGATAAGCCTCCCAGGACACCAGCCTGCTGGAGCAGAAATAGCCCTGAGAGTTTGAAACAGCAAGTGTTTGGGGAGCTCGGTTGAGCCAGAGTATCATTTAAGAGATTTAGGTTAGGGGCAATCCCCCATAATTGCACAGAGCCTAATAAATATCATAGTTTGAATCTGGTTCATTTATGG
>JANHMN010000003.1:30325709-30339703 GCA_030674055.1 Rhabdomys pumilio | reverse complement strand
TATGTCTCTTTTTGACATAGGGGGACTTTGAGGCTAGGTGACTCCTTCCTTGTCTTTCCCTCTTAAAGCCTCTCATAGATCCAGAATTTTCTCATCCCAGTCTGCCTCTTTACAGTGAAGGTTGGCAGGTCTGAGCACTTCCTGTCAGTGCCTCTTCCCAGCTGGTACTGGGGTTGTCTTTGAATGCATTCCTGCCCATGTGCTCTCTGCTTGGTCTGTGGTCAGGGAGGACTGTCGCTGCAGCAGAGGTATCAGTCTCACAGGGAAACGGGCTTTAGGGACTTCAGAGCTTTGAAGTGATAGTCTCATTGACTGCACTGGGAAACCTGATTGATATCTGTGGTATTGTCAGGCTGATGACCCAGGGTATAACAGCCTGTGCTCTGTCTGGCTTGGAGGCCAAAAATGTCCCAGCCTGCGCTGCTGCTCTGGTCCACTGGTCAAGGTTTAGCAAGAGAGAGAGTAGAGGTGGAGGGACAAGAGACGAGAAGAATGGAGACAAGCCAGAGTGTGTGTAGTCAAGTCTGGTTACTCCTTTATTCCTCTCTTTGACTCCTCTTGACTCTCTACTAACGCATATTCACTCTTGTTCACTCCTCTTAACTCTATTACAAGGAAATCCTGGGTATTTATAAGCACATAAAATGAAAACATTTTACCACGTCCACTATGCAGCTGGGGTCACTAAACAGCAAAACAAGCTATGTGGGATAAACAAGATATTTGTTAGAGTGTGCTCAGCTGTTGTAGGCTGCTGAAAAACAAGTCTCATGTCAGGGTATATGGCTCAAGATGGCTGCATAGCTGATAGCTGCTTTCTAGCCGCTTTTTGCTTAAAGTCGGCTCCCAACAGGACCCCCTTTTAAAATTTTTTTTTCAAAAAGGAAGGCTGGGAAAACTTATGGAAACCGTGCCTGTTCTAGGTTGGAACAAAGGACCCCAGCCTCCCTTAAGATGGTGAGGCCTCCCTTTTTAGGGGCAAGGGTCTCAACATGTTCTCTTACCCGTCATTGACTATCCGGCTTAGAGTGTAAGTTAGGGGTTAATCCTTGTCAGTCTTGATGACAGAGGTTTCAAAATCCCCTACACTTCCAGCCTGTAATAGTGGACCTGTATGGGTTTGATTTGAATCTCACCTGTTGTCGTACAAAAGCCATCAGTTTGTTGAACAGCATGAACCCGAGAGACAAGAGACTTAATGTCTAAATAGTTGGTATAAAAGCAACACTCTTTAAGGCAACACACAACTTCCCCTGTTGTACCCACAAATTTTCAGTAGAAGAAATACCAATGAAATCCTTGAATTTGTATCAACTTAGTAACAATTATACAGATTTCTACCAATGGATTATGGCTGTGTAATTAATTTTAGCTCTTTCTTCCTGTTCCAATAAAACAATCACTTCTCCGCAGAAAGATAGCCTAATATTAACCACCTCAGTCCCCAAATTCAGGGAATTGGGGCACCGAGTCTTCATTAACTTCTTCAAGCTGAATATGGGTGTTGAGATGTTAGAAGAGGGATGAGGGGAAGGGTAAATTGATAAGCCTCTGATGTCTGTGTTAACTGCATCCAGCTAGAAGTTCAGGGCATCAGTGAACATGCAGGTGACAAGAAGATTCATTCACCAAGGCTGTGTATTCTGAAATATACAAGTCTCAAAACAAATTTTAGTATCAAGATAATTATTTTGATTCTCTGGAATCTAGTCTTCTGGAGGTCTACCTCTGTCATGTCTGATCCATATAATTCTGGAAGATATAACTACTACCTTAATGACCTCATCAGAAAACTCATAGAAAACCCTTTTTCCCAAAATCAGCCTTTCCTTAAGCCAGTAACCAGAAAAACCTTTACATTGAGTTTTTATCCAGAGGAAAAATAACTACACAACTCAGAATCACACCCATTTTAAAAGTTAAATCAATTAACATCATTCTGTTCAACTCTGCCTAGAGCAACCTTCTAGTTATCTATCTGTTTGGCTCTCTTGATTCAGAGCAGCCTGTAATTTATTCCTTTCGTCTTTAAAGCCTTTTTCATCTGGTTTTACTCACTTATTTCTTGCCCCATTTTTGTTACTATAACCTTTATCTATCTGTTTGGATCTCTTGATTCAGAGTAGCCTACAATTTACTCCTCTAATCTTTAAAACCTTTTTTCATCCATTTATCTATTTCTATTCACTTATTTCTTGCCCCATTTTCATTACTATGACCTACTGGTCTCCCAGTAATCACCTTTATTTCACTTCTGAATTCAGCCAGCTCTGTCAGTTGACTAGTTCTCCAGAGGAGGAGCGAGGATGGCCACTTTCAATTCCTGTGGTGTCCTTTACTGTATCCCGATTACTGGAGCTCAAATCTTGAGACTCTTGTCAATCAACAGGTTCTCCAGTGCAGGAGTGAGGATGGCCGCTTCCAATTCTTGAGGTGTCCTTCACTGTATCCCGATTACTGGATCCCCACATCAGGCGCCAAAATGTTGTGTCCCGAGCTGCCCCACGTTGGGCGCCAAACTGAAACAGCCCGTGCTCTGTCTGGCTTGGGGGCCAAAAACATCCCAGCCTGTGCTGCTGCTCTGGTCCACGGATCAGAGTTTAGCAAGAGAGAGTAGAGGTGGAGGGACAAGAGACGAGAAGAATGGAGACAAGCCAGAGTGTGTGTAGTCAAGTCTGGTTACTCCTTTATTCTTCTCTTTGACTCCTCTTGACTCTCTACTAACGCATATTCACTCTTGTTGACTCCTCTTAACTCTGTTACAAGGAAATCCTGGGTATTTATAAGCACATGCAGGAGAACACAGGTGAAAACATTTTACCACGTGCACTATGCAGCAAAACAAGCTATGTGGGATAAACAAGATATTTGTTAGAATGTGCTCAGCTGTTGTAGGCTGCTGAAAAACAAGTCTCATGTCAGAGTATCTGACTCAAGATAGCTGCAAAGCTGATAGGTGCTTTCTAGCCGCTTTTTGCTTAAAGTCGGCTCCCAACACCAGGGTGTGAGAGTGTCCCCTGTGCATGTGTGTGAAGAGGTGACCTGCTTGAGGAGGCTTTAAGAGAACTCTCAGTAATGAAAGGGAAGGGTCACACATAGTTTATGTATTCTTACAGAGTATGTAAAAATCATTCTCATGACAACAAGTCTTTATATTATCTGATATGATAATGAAGTCAAGAACTCACATGATTCATTGTGAATGATTTACTCTCACCCAGGTGACATTTCTCCTTTGTGGGGATAACCTGAAGGATGTGGATGGAGTGGAGACGCACAGTTATTGAATATGTAGGTGGATATGCACAGCCATCATTTATGGGGAGCTCGTGCAGTCAGTCAGGTGCCTTGAGCATTTGCTTATGGCTCCCTTCCCACGCTTGAGTCCTTTCCCTTCTGTTTGTCCATCTTGAAAGCGTCCCCAGTTTCACTGTCCTTGTGTTTGCTCTCTCAGGGGTCAGTGACATTTAGGGATGTGGCTGTTGACTTCTCTCAGGAGGAGTGGGCTTGCCTGGATGCTACTCAGAAGATCTTATACAGGGACACGATGTTGGAGACCTTCAGCAACCTTGTCACCGTGGGTAAGGCCTGTGTGTCATGAGTGGGGGATGTGTCCTGTACACTGTGTGCTTTCCTCACTCGAAATTAAAGGATAGTACCATTTTCCAGTGGTGGCTGAAGCTGAGATGGTGACCAATTCCCGCTATTGCTTCACTCAGAATGCTGAGGTAGGCAGATTGTTCTGAGTGCAGCATCACCCTCAGATACAGCTGAGTTCCAGGCTAGCTTAGTGTACAGAGTGAGGCCTTGTTTCAAAGAAAACAAAACAAACACATAAACAAAATAAATAAAGAGCTAAATCCATAAATAGAATCTTGGCTAGAGAGATAGCTTGGTGGTTAAGAGAACCAGCTATTTATGTAGAGAATCCAGGTTCAATTCCCAGCACCACAGAGGGCTCACAACCATGTGTAAGTCCAGGAATCTGATGCCCTCTGGCCTCCATGGGCACTACGCATGCCTGTGGTACTCAGTCATACACACAGGCAGATCCTCACATACACATGAAATAAACTCTAATCAAGAAAATGTTAAAAGAGGGAGCTGAGTTCCTCCTTCATACCAAAAGAAGAATGTGGGATTTGTTGGGTTGAAAATAGGAGCTTCAAGAAGCTCGTGCTTGCCCGCCTCTTATTGGTCCTCTCAGTGAGCTCTAGGTTCAGGGAGGGACCCTGTCTCAAATATGAAAGTGGAGAGAAATCAGCAAAGACACTTAACACTGGTCTCTGACCATGCTTGTACATGTGTGCACACACCCTCATGAGCACATACATACTCCTTACATGCATAACTAAATACAAGAACCGTTATGATTTACTACTAATGAATCAGTAGAGTTGACTCAAAAACACAAGTGGACACATTGTGTTTCCTTCAGGGACCAGTTCCTTTACCTGCTTTGTAGTGGAAGTTCTAGGCTGTGAAGTTTCTTTTTTGTTGAGCAAATCTGAAGAATGAGGTATAAATTTTAACAAAGGCAACATAAATGACAAGAATTAGAATAATTTTTATGGCTGTGAATGTAGGTCAGGAGTAGACCACTTCCCTAGCATGCTCAAGGCCTTGTTCCATCTCTAGAATTACAAAGTAAATAAATGGAAATGTATAAAATAATGATTTTGTATTAGTGTAGGTCAGACAATCTTTAAAGTACTTGAAATAGTATTTAATCTTAATATCAACCCTATCAAATAGAAAACATTAATTCAATCTATTATTACTGTTACTACTATTATTGTTGTTGTTATTATCATTACTACTACTGCTACTCATTTCATCTTTTTGAAGCCAGGTCTCAGGTAGCAGGGACCACTATGGACTAGCAGTGTTGTGACTATATGTGTGCGCCACCATGCCCAGTTTTTAGATGTAAAATTGAGCACAGAATCCTATGGGACTTGCCTAAATGAATGGTATTATTATTGAGCTGCAGAGATGGAGTTTGCACTAGATAGTATAGCCTACGGGTTCATGTTCTCCATATTCAATTATGCTTTCCTCTTAAGTGACAAGCCACCATCTGTACTTAAAGGACATTAAAACCCTAATCTTAGGCTGGGCGGTGGTGGTGGCGGTGGTGGCAGCACACGCCTTTAAACCCAGCACTTGGGAGGCAGAGACAGGCGGATTTCTGAGTTCGAGGCCAGCCTGGTCTACAGTGAGTTCCAGGACAGACAGGGCTATAGAGAAACCTGTCTCAAAAAACCAAAAAAAAAAAAAAAAATTGAAAAAAAAATTGAAAAAAAAAACTCTAATCTTAAGCAGCTGGGTTCTTACCCAGGTTGCTTTTTCTTCCTTCTCTGAAGTCTTTCCTCAGCATTATTTTAGCTTTTTGAAGTTTTTGATCTGTTTTTCCAAGACAAGGCTGTTGCTATGCAGGTAAATGGCCTGGCTCATCCCCCTCGCCACTTCTATACTGGGTTCTCAAGACGTGATCTTCTGTGCCCAGCTTATAGACCTTTATAATAAATAAGTCTGTATTTTAAAAATCTACACAGGCAGGGCATGGTGGCACACACCTTCAATCCTAGCATTTGGGAGTCAGAGGCAAGCAGATCAAGGAAATTCAGGGCCACACTGGTATATGTAACATGTTCCCTACATCCTGGGATTATTAGAGAGACCCAGGCCCAATGAATGAATGAATGAATGAATGAATGAATGAGAGTCTATACAATGAACCACTTCTTTCTTTCTTTTAAGTGGGAAGTTGCATTTCCAAGCCAGATCTGATCACCTTACTAGAGCAGGAGAAAGAGCCCTGGATGGCTGTGAAGGAAGAAACAGACAGGCTGAGCCCAGGTGAGTAAGAGTGAGGTGAGCCTGCAGTCCTGCCAGGCACTGCATGTGGTCAGAGAGGCTCCACAGAGCTGACACTGGATGTGGCAAACTTCCTTCAAAGCCCCAGGGTCTGTGGGAAACATGCCTGAGCCTGGGAAGGAAGTCTAGGTCAGAGCAGAAGCTGTCAGAAGGGCTTCTGTTTCATGAGTCACTTTCAGTTCTTATTTTCTTCCCTCCCACTGGAGCAGGTGCCCTCTCTGTAGCCTTTACAAGTATCTCATTATTGGTTGTGTGTGCACACATGTGTGCAGGTGTCCACAGAGGCCATAGAGAGGGTCAGCTCCCTGGGCTGGAGTCACAGGTGGCTGCTGGTGCTTTAACCCAGGGCCCCTGGCAGAGCTTTCAGTGTTGTTGACAGTGAACCAAAGCTAGGACAGTTTCAGCACCAGTGAAAGCTGTAACACAGGGAGGCATGCCAAATGTTTCAATTCTGTGTCTTCATGGTCACTGTAGACAAGGTGTGATGGTGTATCCTCTCTGCAGCACTGGGGAGGTGGCAAAGTCAGACCCCTTGGGCTTGCTGGCAGGTCAGCCTTGTTTATTTGTGAAATTCCAGGCAAAGGAGAGACCCTGACTCAAAAACAACAGATGGATAAGTCAGTGAAACATCTGAGTGCACACCACACATCCTTCTACCTAGCTTGGCAGGGAGCTGTGATGGCTCTTCTTGGTTGTCAGCTTGACCATTTAGAATCAACTAGAATCCAAGCAGCCGAGCACATCTGTGAGAGATTTTTGTTAATGAAATCATCCGAAGTGGGAAGACCCACCTTTGATCCACATCTCTTGAGGTGGGAAGATCCACCTTAAATCTGGACCACACTTTGTGGTGCAGCCTGTGAAAAGGATGGGAAGGAAGCTGTCCTCTTTGTCTGCTTCCCTCACTCTGCTGGCAAGTCCAGTGCCTCACTGGCGTGAGAGCCCACTCCTTCAGGACTTCAGCACGTCTGAGGACCAGCTGAGAGATCAGCCTCGGACTGAACAGCTACTGTCAGAATAACATTCTGTTCTGTAAATTACCACATTTTCATTATGCATTCCTCTATTGAAGGACATGTAAGTTGTTTCCAGTTCCTGGGTATTCTGAATAGAGCAGCAACAAACATCTTTGAGCAAGTATCTCTGAAAAGATGAAGCTTCCTTTGGGTGTATGCCCAAGCGTGGTATATATGAATCTTGAGGTAGAGCAATTCCCATCTTACCGAGAGACCAACATCCTGATTTCCATAGTAACAACTATCAGGTAATTATATTCATAATGTCTAGTCCATTTGTATTTGGCAACCTTGGAGAAAGTATTCAACTAACTATCCTAACTTGATGAGTTTGGAGTTCTGTATTTAAATCATTTGCTATCACAGCTATAATTTTATCAATCTATAAATATCTCTTCATACCTTAAATCATTTTCTCAAATCCTGAAAACCATAGACTTAATTGTAAAGCTATAGCTATCTTGTCTTCAACTCCATTAATGATGCCAGAAGAATAAATATTGGCTGAGTAAACATGAAGTACAGAGCAAGCAGCTTCCAAAAGTGTAGAAATGACAGAGACAGGTTGACTGCCTAGAGAGTCATCCAAGGTTTCCGCGTGACAGTCGTGCATCATCTTCAGCCTTTGGCCCAGTATCTGACAGACATTTCTGTGAAGCAGTAATTATCACTGACTTGCTTACCTTGTCCTTATAAAGTCCAGCTGCTTCCATGTCCTTCTTGTCCACTGCTTAGACAGAATGCTGTCTGCAGTTGAAGCAAGGGCAGTGTCTTTCCTGGTGGCTAGCTTGCCACATAGAAGCAAACTCCATATGGAAGATTTTTGATGCTCGTTATCTTCTTTGAAGTAGAATGGGGATAGTGTCAGGAGTTGACAGAACTGTCAATAAAAGCCTTTTATTAATAAAACATCTTTAAATGTCATATTCTGTCAGTCTCTGAGTTTTTTGAACCATCTATCTATAGTATATCTAAATATGGAAACATAGATTGCTTCTACCTATTTACTATCTATTAAACCTAGGGAACATTTCTGAAAATATATTAGTATCTAATGTGACCATAAGTTTGATTGTTTTACTACTAACTTATATTTCTTAATTATCCTCAACAGTTTACAATAGTAGTATTCAAGGATTAGAACTTGTATTTTTAAATGAGATACATAGGTACAATACCTAAAAGGAAGAGTTGAAACATATATAATATAGTATGTTGCAACAAAAATATAATCTTAATTTTGTATTAATATTCAGAATTCATTCCAAATGTAAAATATTTGCCTTGTAAATCCTATCATTCCTATGTCCCTCTTTTTCCTTTTCTTTCATTTTCTCCCTTCTTCCTAACATTAGATAGAAGAGAAAGAAGGATAGAGGAAACAAAAAGAGAGAAATCCCTTAATCTACCCCCCTTTCCTTTGTATCCTCCCTAACCAAGCCCGTTAACAACTTATCTAACCCCACCCCCAAATGATGACAAAAATCATCCATCATACAACCAAAAACAACCCACCCCACCTCTTGGAAATGAGAATGTTCTCTTAAAATTCCTTCCTGCTGAATGTGAGCAACGTCTCTTTTGGGGGACCTAAGAACATTGGGATATTGTCCTGTCTTAAGAAATCTAGCTGGGGAAGCTGGCAGTGGTGGTGCGCGCCTTTAGTCCCAGCATTTGGGAGGCAGAGGCAGGCGAATTTCTGAGTTTGAGGCCAGCCTGGTCTACAGAGTGAGTTCCAGGACAGCCAGGGCTACATAGAGAAACCCTATCTCGAAAAACAAAAAGAAGAAAGCTGGCAGGAGGTGGTGTGGATAAATGCTGGGAAAAAGAAAAGGCCCACAGAGTACCAGACTACAAACTACAGTTATGTTTTTCTTTCATCACTAATTTTGTTAGTTTGGATCTTCTGTTTCGGACTTTTAGTTAATTTGGCTAAGAGTTTGTCAGTCTCACTGATTTTTCTCAAAGAACCAACCCTTTGTTTCATTGATTCTTTGTATTTTTTCCTTTTTTTTTTTTTATTTGTTTTTAGTTCGGAGTTTGATTTTTTTTTACGGTTTTTTTTTTTTTGGTTTTATTTTATTTTTTTTTTTTGGATTTTTTTTTTTTTTTTGCTCTTGTTAAATTGTTAGAGTAAGATCTCTCCATTTTTTAAAAAATGTAGCTACATAGTGCTATGGATTTGCCTTTTAGAACTGCCTTCTCTGGTCCATTTGCTTGGAATTGGAAGATCATCTTTCATGATTTTTACCCTGAGATGATGTCTGTCCTTGATGTTAGGGTATGTTTATTGGGTTCAGCAGAGTATAGGTCCTGTTTTCATATACATTCTGTTAGTTTGTACCTTTTTTCTATTTTGGTTTTAGTTTTTTGAGACAGGGTTTCTCTGTGTAGAATTTTCCTTGAACTCACTCTGTAAAACAGGCTGTCCATGAAATCAGAGCTCAGCCTGCCTCTGCCTCCCAAGTGCTGGGATGAAAGGTGTGTGCTACCATGTAAATGCTTCATTATGTTGTTTCAATTGGGGATTAAGACCATTGATCTTGAGATACAAGAATGCACAGATTTGTTGATTTGTTTTATTTTGTTATAGTAATGTTTGTGTCTCCTGTGTTGATTTGGTGGTCTGAGATTAGTGTGTGTGTACTTTCTTGGGTATGGCTAATCTCTTTAGTTGGAGTGTTCCTTCTAGTGCCTTCTTTAGGGATGGATATGTAGATACATACTACTTAAATTTGCTTTTATCATGGGATGTCTATGGTGATTAAAGTGTTTCTGAGAATAGTAGTCTGGGTTGGCATCTGTGGTTTCTCAGAGTCTGTAAAGTATTTGTTCATTCCCTTCTGAGTTTTCAAGATTCCAAGGAGAAGATATGTGTGCTTTTATTCTTGGGCTGTATCCCTTAGAGCTTTTCATATTCTTTCCTTCTCCTGTGTGTTTAGTGTTTTGATTATTATGTTCTGAGGGGACCTTCTTTTGTGGTCCAGTCTATTTGGTGTTCCACATGGTTTTTGTACCTTAAAAGGCATCTTATTTGTTAGAGTAGGGAATTTTTTTTTTTTTTTATGATTTTGTTGAAAATATTTCTTTTATCTTTGAACTGGGGTCTTCTTCTTTCTCTTCTTCTTTTTCTTCTTCTTCAATTTGTGCAGGAATTTTTTTTTTTCTTTTAGATTTACCATTTTATTTGCGAGAAGTATTTATTTCTTTTATTGTGTCTTCAATGTGTAGTCTTAGATTTTTTTGAAACCTATTTTAATTCTGGTTCTTTGAATGTTTTCCCTTCTAGCCCACCATCCACCAGAGGTAGGGAAAAAGAAAGGTTAATAGGAACCAGGGCTTGTGGACCTGTTTAGAAATAGTCTTTGGGACGATTCAAATCTTTGTTGTTAGCAGTCCAGTTCACTAGCAAAACACTTAACATGTATCAGTAGCAGCTACTCAATCTAGAAGAAGCCACAAGGTTCTGCCGATTGGCATGAGCCCACAGAAGCAGCAAGAAGCAACTGGAATACCACCAGAAGTCCTTTGGTGCATTTCTCTGTACAAAGTCTGACAAGCAAAGATCAGCAAAGAAAGCAAGGTGAATCAATGCAAGAGTGTCATCAGTGAAGACCAGCATCAGCAAAGACCAACAAAGACCAGTAAAGAGTTGCAAGGCGAACCAATGCAAAAGCATTGTCCACTGTCTGTTGAATTACACTTATATCCTTTTCAAACATACATCCTCTCAAGCGTCTGTCCAGGCAAAACATCACATGCCCTTTCACCAGAGAGCTTTCAGAAAACCACCATGTGTCTGTTCTCAGCAAAACATCCTCTCATAAGACAGCTTCCAGAAAAACATCAGATGATGCAGCTAAGTCTCCAGAAATTTCTACTTCATCAGTGTCTGAGTTTTTTTTTTCCATCTCTCATATTGTTGGTTAATATTGCCTCTGAGGGTCCTGTCTGAGTTTGTAAGCTTTTCATTTCCAGATATTTCTCAGTTTTAGCTTTATTTATTCTCTTTGTGCTTTTAGGTCATGAACTGTTTCATTCATTTCCTTCCATTGTTTGTGTTTTAATAGATTGCTTTAAGGGATATCTTCTTCTTTAATGGCTTGTATGGTATTTTAAAAGACTAAATATTTTTCTTGCATTCCAGCAATGTTGTAATACTCAGGGACTGCTGTGGTACAGTTGCTGAGCTCAGTTGCACACATATCCTCGCTTTTATGTTTTTATACTGACATTTAGGCATCTGCATTTGTGAAGTGCTTATATCTGATCTTGTCTTTGTTGCCCGGGTTTTTTTTTTACTTGGTTTCTGTTGCCTACTCTGATTCTTAGGACTGAGTGTGGTAGCTATGTATTACTTGGAAGAAAATTCTTGTGGAATCCTGATGGGTATAGACACTAAGAATTCCAGGTAAAATGTGTTCCTAGGTAATGGGAGCTGACACTTAGGAATGGAGATGGGCTAGGGAGGGGCATGTTCAGGGATTATGGTGGTCTGAATATGTTTGGCTCAGGGAGTGCCACTATTAGGAGGTGTGGTCTGTTGGAGGAAGTTTGACACTGTGGGGGGTGGGCAGTGAGACCCTCCTTCTAACCACGTGTGAGCCAGTCTTCTAGCAGCCTTCAGATGACGAGGTAGAACTCTCAGCTCTTTGTGCACCATTTCTGCCTGGGTGCTGCCATGCTTCCATCTTGATGATACTGGACTGAACCTCTGAACCTTTAAGACAGCCCCAATTAAATGTTGTCCTATTAGAGTTGCTTGGTTATGGTGTCTGTTAACAGCAGTAAAACCAGCTGGGCGGTGGTGGCGCTCGCCTTTAATCCCAGCACTTGGGAGGCAGAGGCAGGCGGATTTCTGAGTTTGAGGCCAGCCTGGTCTACAAAGTGAGTTCCAGGACAGCCAGGGCTACATAGAGACACCCTGTCTTGAAAAACAGAAAACAAAAACAAACAAGCATTAAAACCTAACTAAGACAGAAGTTGGTACCAGGGACTAGAGTATTGCTATGATAACCTGACCATGCTTTTGTTTGGAAAAATGTGGATTTTAGAACTTTGGACTGGGAAAGCAGTGGAATCCTTTAAATGGAGCTTAATAGGCTATCCTAGTAGGAATATGGAAGACGTTGCTGAGAATGATTTGAACTATGCAGACCTGGCCCAAAAGGTTTTAGTGGAGAAGAATTATGAAAGTTCACTCTTACAAAGAGTGTTTTAATGAAAAGGAGCAAGCTGAGAAAGGAAAAATACAAAATATTTGGTTCATGTATTAAAGGGGCACTAGGAAGTAGAATGGGAACTTTGGGGCAAGATCTCACCCAGCTAAATTTAGGTCAAGGCATAGTGATACACACCTTTAATCCTAGGAGACAAAGCCAAACAGATCTTTGCTTTCAAGGCCAGCCTGGGACAGAGTAAGTTCGAGGTAAAGAGAAGCTTAAATCCAGGTGTGATGGTACATACCTTTACTCCCAAGAGACAGAGCCATGCAGATCTCTTGAGTACAGGGCCAATCTACAGAGCAAGTTCCAGGACAGCCAAGCTTAGGCAGTGAGGGAGTTTCAAAACAGAAAACTGGTAATAGAATAAGGGGGCCATGTTCCACCTCTGGAAAGCAGCAGAACTCAGCAGCTTTAGCCTTGTGGCTCTGGCTTTAGAGTCCAGAATAGAAGGGACTACTGGGACAATTTATCTTGGTTAGCTGGAGCTAGGAAAATATCAGTGATTAAGAAGAGATCAATATCACCGAAGTGAAAATGGCTGGAAGTGTTTTCTGAGAGCATAAACAAGCTGTGTTCCAGAGATAACCAAGGTTGTATCTCATGCTGCAGCTGGACTTGGTAATGTATAAGAATCAGGGTTTGAAGGTATGAAGGGGTCATGGAGAGCAGCTGAGGCTTGGCACTGTGAGAGACTAGGGAAGGCTATTGGTGAAAGTGCAGCTTTAGTTGCAGTTGACACCCCAGGAGTGAAGGGGTCATGCAAAGAAGTTGAGACTTGACACCATGACGGGAGCCTATGAGAGGCTACTGGTGAACCCTCATTACAGTTGAAGACCCCAGTATATTAGAGATGCCAGTACCATGGCACTTAGAACAACAGCGGCAGTAGAGTGGTGTCAACCAGAGCCTAGAGTGCTATAGAGGAAAGAGGTATAGATGTGACCCAAGCCCTTTGGATGAGTCCAGAAGATCATGTGTAGATCCCAAACATTGTAACAATAAGCTGTAAAGTTGAAGCTGCCTTGGAGACAAGGTATTTGAGATGCCAAGGCTGTGGGCTATATGCTGAGGAAAGCTTCTAACAGGGAGTGGAACCAGCCCAGGAGAAAGAAGTTTGTTGCAGTCAACAAAAATGAAAAAGGAGTTGGAGTTCTGGAGACCACTTTGATATCAGACATGAAGATACAGAATTTGGAGTTTTCCCAGCTGGTTTCATGTCTTGCTTTGGGGATTATGGTTAAGTGATTGGATGAATCTCAGAAGAGATGTTGAACTTTGGACTTTTAACATTGTTGAGACTGCTACAGACTATGGGGACTTTGGACTAAATGTATTTTTTATTATGCTATGTCTGGGTATGCTCCCCATAGACTCAGGTGTCTGAATAAGCCTATAGGGGACAGGGAGTGGAATGTAGTGGTTTGAATATGCTTGGCCCAGGGAGTGCCACTATTAGGAGGTGTGGCCTTGTTGGAGGAAGTGTGTCACTGTGGTGGTTGGCAATGAGACCTTCATAACCGCGTGGGAGCCAGTCTTCTAGAGGCCTTCAGATGAAGATGTAGAACTCTCAGCTCCTCCTGCACCATGCCTGTCTGAAATTTGCTATGTTCCCACCTTGATGATCATGGACTGAACCTCTGAACCTGTAAGGCAGCTCCAATTAAATGTTATTCTGTAAGAGTTGCCTTGGTCATGGTGTCTGTTCACAGCAGTAAAACCCTAACTAAGACAGGGATCCATAAGAAGGATGAAAGCAGGTGTTCCACTAGGATCTACTCATTCTCCTGGGAAGGGGGGACTGGGGATTGGATTTGGAGGAATGGAGGGAGAGGTGAAGATTTGCAGTTAGGAGTCTACCTGTTTCATTGACCAG
>JANHMN010000003.1:30293954-30320741 GCA_030674055.1 Rhabdomys pumilio | reverse complement strand
CACACACACACACACACACACACACACACACACACACACACACACACGCATCTTTCAGATTGCTAACAAACATACCCGGCGGTGAGGGCAGAAACCAGGATTGGCCAGACACTAAGTTCTACTAAACAGTTCAGCCACTCCTGACCAGACTGAACAATACTGTGACCCTGAAAACCAAAGGGGAAATTGCAGTCCCTATTGCCTGGCTTACTGAGACAGACTTGAAATACACCTCTCCTATCTGTGACGAAGCTTGGATCTCTGATCATAGACTTGTCCAAAATCTGAGAAAAATAACAAAGAAGGTCAAGACTAGTCACCCTATACTGGAAAACTCAAACACTTGCATGAGTCTGATTCCCCAGAGAAATATGTGTACAGTCTTGAAGATGCATTCTTCAGCCTCCTGTGTTAGAGGTAAGTCAACCCATCTTTGCTTTGGAATGGACAGAGCAAGGTTACAGAGGGTAACTTATCTGGAACAGGATGCCCCAAGGATTTAAAAAAGTATCCAACCTTCTTTGATGAGACTGTAAGTGCTAACCTCTTGCCCTTTCATCAAAGGTTTAAGGGACCATACTCTCACAATATGTAGATAACCTCCTCTTAGCCTCTAAAACTACCATAGATTTTAAAGGCCCCTGAGGAACCACTGCAAGAGTTAAAGAACTTGGGCTACACAACATTGGTTCAGAAAGCTCTACTTTGTACATCAGAGGCTACCTGATGACGGGAGGCAAAAGGAGCCCATCTTAAAATAGGATTACTGCCACCTTGCATATCACAACACCAAAGACCAAGAGACATGTTTGAGAGTTCTCAGGTTCATCTATGAATTTCTGACTCCGGATACCAGAGTTTATGAAAATGGCACCAGTTTTATATACCAGAACAAATCATACACTGGTTACCTAATCTGGATAGAGACTAAACCAGAGGCGTTTGAGGCTTGAGAAACAGCTGACACCCAGCCCCTGCACTTCCAGACATCTCAAATCTTTTCATTTGTTCATGGAATACAATACAAAAGGGATTTTAGCCCAAATTTTGGTGCCATGAAAATGCCCTGTGACATACCTGTCTAAACAATTGAACTCTGTAGTCACAGGAGGACCCATTTGTCTAAGAGCTGTGCTGGGATATACTCGTCTAATTTAAAAAAAAAAAAAAAGCAAAAGATTTAACTCTGGGTCAGTATTTTATACTTGCAGCCCAACTGGTTGAGGCCTTTGAGGATCCCAGGATGCTGTCTAATGCCTGCCTGAGCAAGTACCAGCCCTACTCATGGACCATCCTTGTGTCCAGTCTGAGAAACCCAGTAGCATCAATCCTACTACCTTTTTGCCTATTGACGACCTACAAGTTTTCATCCACAAGTCTCTCAAGATGACATCCCCCTGAAAAATATGTAGTACTCTATGAGAGTGGGAGGAGCTTCATTAAAAATGAAACTGGTATATGGGACGTTGGATAGTTATTTTAGCTCAACTGAATAGGGCCTAAGTCTTAAGGTCAGGTACCTCAGCGTAGAGAGCAGAGGTAATTGATGACCCAGACACTCAGATGGGGAAAAGGAAAGTCCACCCCCATAGACAGTCGCTATACCCTTACTACCATGCATATACACGATATGTGTAGACAAAGAGGTTTTCTCATTCGTATTGGGAAAGGACATTAAAAGGAAACAAAATCTTAGGTCTCTTAGAAGCTATTTGCTTTACCCATCAAAGTGCTATGCTCCATTTCCAAGAACACCACAAAGAGTTCTTGCTATAGGAAACAGGGAAAACATGGGCACTCAAGCTCTATGCCACAAGCAGGGACCTTTAAAATAGATTCACTATCCAGAATAAACTGCCCCCTCTTCTTGGTCTCCAGACCTTTAGATCCTAACAAAGTTCTCTGAGCCATACAAAACCCTGGCAGACTATCTCCTCTAAGAAACTACTTCACGTAACACACCTGGATCCAGAGTCCTGTCTGTCACTTTCCAGGAAGCTTGAGGGATCCTCACCCCACTCTTCCACTCTGGGAAATATTCTTCCACCACTTAGTTAATTGCTTCCAGCCAGTAATCAGACAGGATTGCTTGTTATGCTTAGCCCTTGATTCCCATACAACATAGGTATAGGAGCTAATCAGACTGTCAGCCCATTGATGGAGAAACCTCATCATGGCTGGAGAGCCCAAATTAATATTAGAGGACTTATAAGGGGCTGAATCTTGTCTAATATCTAAAACCTTTAATCTAGGTGCTTCCTCCTATTCTGATGCCTGCTGTTCTGCCTTGTGGGTTAACTCATCTGGAAAACAGCAATGTTACGGAATCCCTGAGACTACTTTGTGGGCATGTTCTAATGGTTTGACTAAATGTGCCTCCTGTGATGCTTTTCAATCTCAAAGACCTTTTATGAATCATAGAGCACATTCTGCCTCGTTTATACCTATATAACGGAAAGAAAGTAAAGTACATTACAATATGGAACCTGGACCACAAACTAAAGCATGGTCCCCGAATTTGCCCTCACAAATTTGCTCTCAACATTGCTTGGTCATGTGGCCTTTCTCTTTGGAATCTCAAGCATTGAGATTCTACTGAGCAAGAAGCAAGCAAAAGCCAAACCAGTCATAGTTCTGTGAGCTAAAGACTTAGCTTGCTGTCCTGTCAACCTGTGACTGATACATTATTATCTACTCATACAGACACCCTCGGGCTCATGCTGTTACATCCAGATTTAATCTGATATCACAAGGCTCATTCACGACTGCTCCCTTTTGTGTACAATTTCTTGCTAGGCCGGAGAAGCCTGGTTCCCATTGGCTTTGTATCATAATTTCTGGACCAGTTTCCTGCAACAATGAAACAAAACAAACCAAAATCCAAACTTATCCTTTCCTGCCACACCCTAACTCCTGAGTTTCCTCTCTTTCCTCTACTTGGGTGTTACACTATTCTTTAGCCCACCCACATGAATGGTCCTGATATCCTTAATTTGGGTTCCCACAGGGTATCTGGTAGACATTCTCCTCCTCTGCTTAGACTCTGAATTCCACACCAACATGCCTATTGTGGTGACCCTGAACATGGTCCACTCTGTCATTTGGAATATCGGTCTACTGGCCTCTGGCCTCTTGTACTACATGATCCTTTGCATAAAAATCAGTCTTAAATAAGATCTAAATTCCTGAGGTCTATTCAGGCTAGCAAAAACTGACTTAAAGATCCATGACTTGCCACCTAGTCTCTGAGACTGTGTTTTTGGATTAATGTTTTTATTTTAATGCTAAGGGATCTTCAGTTCAAAAATGTAAAGCTCGAACTTAACAGGAATAAAACTGAAGGCCAAGGGCTGGAGAGATGGCTCAGCAAGAGCACTGACTGCTCTGCCAGAGGTCCTGAGTTCAAGTCCCAGCAACCACATGGTGGCTCACAACCATCTGTAATGGGATCTGATGCCCTCTTCTGGTGTGTCTGAAGATGTCTACAGTATACTAATACATAAATAAATAAATAAATCATCACACACACATATAATTTAAAAAAACTGAAGGCCAATAAAAATCATAGAAAACTGCTAGCCTGTTGTAAACTGTTAAAGATAATTAAGATATGCAAGGTTATGGTCAGTCGCCTTATAAGTGATTGAATTTTTTTTTTTTTGAGGCAGGGTTTCTCTGTGTAGCCCTGGCTGTCCTGGAACTCATTCTGTAGACCAGGCTGGCCTCAAACTCAGAAATCCGCCTGCCTCTGATTAAATTCTTTAATGTGCTCAGAACTATGCTGGCAGTCATGCTAAGTACTAATGAAATTCATTTAAAAGGACAAACTTTGAATTTTTATAAATACTGTCTATAAACAAGAAACTAAAAAATAACCTAGTTTAGGTACACTTAGTATATGGTTCCCTGATCAAATTATGCTTCAATCAAATAATGTGCTAGCAACATTACCAAAATAAAAAATTTCTTATCTTTTATAAATAAAACTTTGTTTTGAAATTTCTATTTTTGTACAACATAACAAAAATTTGAAAAATAACATAAATGGGCTTGAAGTGGATTTAAAATGGACAATAGGAATAAACTGGAATCAAGGAAATATTTTAAATATTTCTTCTGGATAATATTGTGGCCAAAAATTACAAGCATTATTGCATGTTTCTTAAATTTTCCTGGAGACCCAAAGGGGGATAAAATGCAATCAGTAAGGATTAGATTCTTTGGAAGTTTTCACTTAAAATTATTTTTGATACAGCCTAAAATTCTGTTACATCAAACTGCCTTCAAAATACAGTAAAAAGCAAATCTTTCAAAAAGCTCTTCCTCCATGAAACTATAATGCTTTGATATTGTTTATAATTTGTTTTATTTATACTATCAGTAGGGTATAAGTTTTCATACTTACATAAGAAAACACATTTTTACTTCAGAATTTTTTATGATTTATTTTTCAGGTACTTCTAAATATCCTGTTACCTTGCAGAAACATTTCTTCAGGTCATAATTAAAATTTTCCTGAATTTTAAAGACTTCAAATCTTAAGTTAAAAGCCTTAAATTTAAATCTTTAAACAATAATGACCATCGTTTATTGAATGGATTTTGTATGAAGTTTACGTTTATATTTGCCCTTGGCCTGACAAATGATGGGCCTCTGGCAGGGGAACTAGTCATAGAAGGCTCACAAGAGCTCTGTAGGCTTACATTTTTTGAAACCTACTTTAAATAGAGGTTCTTAAGTGCTTTAACCTCCCTTGTAGTCCACCACGCACTAGAGGTACTGGAAAGGAAAAGTTAATACAACAAAGGAGGATGGAGACTTGTTTAGAAATAGTTCTTTTGGCTGGGCGGTGGTGGTGCATGCCTTTAATCCCAGCACTTGGGAGGCAGAGGCAGGTGGATTTCTGAGTTCGAGGCCAGCCTGGTCTACAGAGTGAGTTCCAGGACAGCCAGGGCTATACAGAGAAACCTTGTCTCAAAAAACCAAAAAAAAAAAAAAAAAAGAAATAGTTCTTTGGAGTTAACCCAATCTGCATTGTCAGCATATCAGCAGCTCAGTTCACAGGAATCAGCAACAGCAGCTCGATCTACTTGCAAACACCATTCATGAGTCAGCAACAGCAGGTCAATCCAGAAGAAACCACAAGGCTCTGTCAATCTGACCGAATCCAGGGAAGTGGCAAGAAGCCTTGGGATCACCACCAGAAGTTTTTTGGTGCATTTCTCTCTGTGAAGTCACAATAAATGATGACCAGCAAAGAATGGCAAGGCAATGCCATCCAGAGTCGTCCACTGTCCACTGGGCTGTCTTTGCATCCTTTCTAAGCACATGTTCTCTCAAGCATCCACTCTAGCAAAGCATCAAATGTCCTTTTTCCTCCAGAAAACACCACATGTGTGTTTTTGCTAAAACATCCTCTCCTAAGACAGTTTCCAGAAAAACATCATGAGACACAATTGAGTCTCCAAAGAAACTAAAAATTTCCACAAGAGAGCCCATCCTGTATTATAGACAAACTTTACACAATGTGTGTGTCTCTCTACAATCCCCACCCAGGTAACTCACAATCCCTCTCCTTCTAACTCTTCCAATAATTGGCTCTACCACTTTTATTTAACAAGAAGTTTTAAATTAAGGAACAAGTTTTGTACAACTGTTGGCAAACTTGAGCACTTACTCATAGGCAACCAGGCCTTCAGGTGCAGAATTTAGCATTACAGTTCATAGCAACAGACCACACCTCAACAGTAATTTTTTTGTAATTAAATTCATTAAAATAATTTTGTGTGTGTGGGTATTTTGCCCACAGTTATGTCTGTGGGCCACCAGCATGCCTTGTGCCTACAGAAGCCAGAAGAGGTTTTGAGTCTCCTGGACATTAGTTAAAGCTGGTTGTGAGCAGTGCCCTGAGCATCACACTGTTCTGAGATAGGCATCGATCCTGTGCAAACCACTGACCCTGTTTCAGCCACTACCCTGTTTTAATCTCTTTGTCTCAGGGCATTTAGACTCTCTGGAGCACAGTGTCCATGGCCAGATGCATATGTATTTAGTATCTGATAAGTGACCAGTGTCAAATCTTTGAGTCTCACCCTCAGACTCAAGATGCTATTGCAAGAGAGGGCTGAGCTGTGGGGATGCCCTCAAGTGCACAAGCCTTTATGGTAAGGAGGCCTGTATTTATTCTAGGGGCTGTGACGTGATTTGAGTCAGAATGGGCAATAGTTTGACATTCCCTGACATTACCCAGAGCATAAACTCTAAGGAAGCTTCACAAAAGTCCTTGTCACTTTTAGTCCTGGCACACACAGAACTTTTACAGATAAATGAATGGCAAAGCTTATTAAAATCTGACTGAACCTTGGGGTTCATAGACATCTGGGACTTGTCTCCACATTTTTGCAACAGCATCTAGGTAAGGGCCAGCAGAAGCAAAGGACTTTAATATTTGTTAAGATATTCTGGGGCTCGGTGTGTGACTCATCAGGTAAAGAGTCTTGTTGGTATTCCTAACAACCTTAGTTCGATCCCCAGACTCACATGGTGGAAGAAAAGACGGGACTCCCACAATTGTCTTCCAATAGACAAAAGCTATGCAACCCCCACTTACACAGAAAAAAAACCCTAATCTAAAATTAAAAAGATATTCTGATCACCAGCCCTACAATTATTCCTAATTTGTTTGGACTCAGTCTTGGTTTCGTGAAGTAAGAATGTCTGAGAACATATCAAAGTATTCAGAGGCAAGGAATGCAGGGAAGGAATCAAGGAGACACAGCAGGTGTATTGCTAAGAGACACTGCCATGATTGAAGAACTTCCTGAATTATCAGAGCCAAGCACTACTGTGACATCCCCAGAGCATTCTGAGATGGCCTGTGGTCAGGACACTGTGCAGACGCTTATCTCAGAGTGTTTACCCATTTCTTTTCCAGACAATTTGTCTGTCTGTCTGCCTGCCTGCCTGTCTGTGTATCTATCTCCCTGTCTTCCACTCATTCCTCTTCCTCCTTCTCTCTCTCTCTCTCTCTCTCTCTCTCTCTTTCTCTCTTCCTCTCTGAGAAGACTCTGGAAATGCAGACTGTTTTCTAATGTATTCTGTAGCCGAGGATGCCTTTGAATTACTGATTCTATTGGATCACCTTCCCAAGCACTGGGGTTGCATACATGCTCCATCACAAGTCTGGATACCACTCAACTCACACTTGTTCTAGGAAGCAGGTCCTTGGGTCTCCCAGACTCACCACTGGAGGGAAGGAGGAGGCCTGGGTGAGAAATTTTGCTGTCTTCACTTTGTTTGTGGCTCAGTGATCACTGTGTTCTTTCTGCCCTCATTGACAAGGGCTGCAGGAAAAGCCTGCTGACAGCTTTCCCCCAGCATTCCAATTGTCCAAACTGACCGAGTTTGCAGAACCTGTCGCAGGATGCTGCCAGAAGTGCCTGGAAGAAAAATTGTCCTGTCCTCCCTACGTGGTTAGGGCACAGAACACTGACAGTTAAACTGTGAGAGGACCCCCATGAAGCACCTGACTCTGCCTTTGTTCCAGCTGCAGCAGCAACAAAGCCTGGAAGGCTCTAATGTCTGGGAGAAAAGTTTGGATGCCTACAATTCAGAGTTCTTTCCTTTAAGGACTGAAGCTAGGTGTGGTGGCTTTTGCCTGTAATTCCAGAATATGAGAGACTGAGGCAGGAGACTTGCCAGATATTTAAGGCAAACCTGGGTGACAGGTAATGAGTTCCAGGCTAGCTTGGGAAACAAAAGCTAATAAAAACACAAAAGATTCTGAAGGCTCAGGGATTCTGAGAGAAGAGGAGGCAGAAAGATTGTAAGAGCCAGAGGGGATGGGTGCCTCCAGGAAAACCCATCTTCCAGACACAACAGGACTGATGCACCCATGAACTCTCAGAATCCATGCAGCACACACAGGGGCTGCACAGGGTGAAGCCGGAGTGTCAACACTGAGGGGGGAGAGTAAACATGGGCTCCGACCCCTAACAAGAGAACTCTCTGTTATTGATTTGCACTGGCAATAGAAAAATCACTTTTCTCCAGAGCTGTCTCACTGGCCCCATGCCCAGGAGGAGGCCAACACAAAATGATCTTAATTGTATTCTTGTGACATTTTCATTTTATTTTGCATTGTTTGGAATATTTTTTTCTTATTGGTCTTTTGCTTTTGCACATCTGTATGCACACCACTCCCACACATACATGGAAAAATGCACACTACACACACATGAACAATGATAAAAGAGAAGGGATTGAGCAGAACTCAGTATATGTTGTAGTCACAGGCCATCCATGACTCCATGGGATTTAAAGAGAGTTTACCATTGATGGGAGGAAAGGCAGCTACCCCGGCTCACTAATTACAGTAGGCATACTTTATATTCAGTAGATTGAGGCCTAACATTTAAAATGTAAGATTCAGTCAGCTGTGGTAGCACACACATTTAATCCGAGCACCCAGAAGGCACAGGCAGCAGATCTCTGAGTTTGAGGCCAGCCTGGTCTACAGAGGAACAAAGAACAGCCAAGGCCACACAGAGAAATCTTGTCTAGAAAAGACTAAAACCCAAACCAAACAAAAACAAAACGAACAACAGTAACCAAAAGCCTAAATAATAACATGATGGAAGTATGGAAATCAATGTTCGGTGTGGAGAGGGGCGGCTCACTCACAGTATAGATCTAGAAGAGGGTGGGTGTGAAGTGAGGATCCATCAGGAAGGGGGAAGGGAATGGAGGGACTTCTCAACACATGGCTACTGTCACCCTTAGACGCAGGAGAGAAGAATATTTGAAAAGAAACACATGCATCTTTGTGTGAGGGGGATGAAGATATGTACACACAGAGCAGAAGACAAAGGCAGAAAGAGCTGAGAGCTGAGACTGGGGGTGTGGCCTGATGAACCTCAGCAGGAATTCAAGTTATTGTAGCTAAGGAAACACTTATGGTGGACATTAATCTCTCTAGTTACATACTCAGCTACCCCAATTTCAATACATCAGCTTTAGAGAAAAGGGGGCATAATTATCTAAGTTTTTTTGTTCCGTGAGGGATAAAGGCTAACACAACAAAAGAGCTGTGAGCACAGGAAAGATGGAGCAGACCAACCAAAGTCACACTGTGGAGAGAAAGGAGGACTGGAATACATTGGCGTGACAGAAAACTAAGTGTGTTTATAAGTGATCCAAAAGTCAGTGAAACAGAACAAAACAGAACAGAAAGCTTTGCAGAAGCAGTCACTTGAGTCTGGCAGGGGACTCCTTGCCTACAGTCTCTACCTTAGTAATCTGTCCATGGGATATCTTGAAATAGATGGAGTCTTTAATTCTTAAAAGTGTAATACAAAATATATGAAGTAATAGATTCGCACCCCAGGAAAAAAGGATTAAAAAAAGGAAGCTTTAAACAGAAACATCTCCAGGTCACGAGCATTTTATTTCTCCCACAGGAGTGTGTACTAGAACATTTTCCTTTGAAGGCCCCCTCCTGTCATTAAAGCTTTAGTGTCTCTATTTTTATTCTGACTTCCTTCATAGTTGAGATGCTGTCCAAATCAGCTATGCTCTGTTGCTTTTGGGGGTGTTGTTCAATCAGTTTTTGAGACTGAAAACATTTGAATGTGATAGTGGATTTTGCTGTCATTCCCTATTGCTCTAGCAGGACTTCCCCCTCTTCGTGTTTAAAGGTGTGCTATTAGAGTATACTCTGAGTTCGTTTATTTATTTAGTTAGTTGTTTGAGATATTAGGAGTATCCTCTGAATTTTAGTTTATTTAGTCTATTCGAGACAGTAGGAGTGTACTCCGAGTTTATCTTTGTTTGTTTAATTATTTTTTTTTCAGACACCTCCTCTGTCACTCTAGGGCGGCGATTAAAGGCATGTGCCACCACCATCTGAGTGTATTTTAGTTCTTAGACGGGGTTTCACTGTGTAGTCCTTGGTGGCCTCTTCTCTCAGATGTGCAGCTGGCTGTGCCTCCCCATTGCTGGGATAAAAGGCACATGCTACCACGCCCAGCCATGTTTATTGTTACTTAATTACTTGACCTCTTTATTATCACTGGCAATGTTCTTTGCCCCCAAATCTGCCTCCATTTTATAATCGACTTGAGTTTTCTTTTGATTATGCGAAGATGGTCACTTTGAATCTGCTAGAGTATTTACCTTTAACATATTTCCTGTAGTTAACACATAGCTTTTCAAGTCTAATGTGGTAAACCTATACTTTAGAGTTTAGACAATTTACAGAACGTTTAATGAGATTAGTTTTATTAGTTTTATTGTCTGGCTTGTCTAATGGACATGGTTCTGTTGATACATAGCAGTGTGGTCCTCAGTCACATTTTTTTTTATTGGATATTTTATTTACATTTCAGATGCCATCCCCTTTCCCCATTTCCCCTCCCTAGAAAACCCCTATCCCGTGCCCCCTTTTCCTTTTTGCTTTTATACAATTTTTAAAAATGTTAATCAAAGGTTTTATAAGTATGGTAATGCTCAATCAGAAGTGTAACCCAATACCCAACCAAGATATATAAACTATCTTTGACTGGTGGAGACACGTGAACATCTGCCTCCATGCCCCCTTTCTCTTTCTCTCTCTCATCACCTAGCTTCTCCTCTACTTCATCTTCTCCTCTCCTTACTCCATCTTTTCTTCTCCGTGCTCCTTCCCCCTTAGCTCCTCCTACATATCACCCTTCCTGTTAAAATAAAACTTTTCTCTCAAAATACAGTTAGAGCATAATTATTCCTATTTGTACCAATGAGGTACAAGATAGTCTTAATACCCAGTCCATCCTTTTGTTGACTAACCAGAACCTCTGTTGTCTCTCTTGACTAAAACACTTAGTTTTGAACCTGGCTTTTTTCTTGGCTTTAGAATGAATGTCAGCTGAAAACCATCCACTCAGATCTTTTCTCTCAAAGTAAATAGCCAGGATTGGCTATGAACTACAGGTCTTCAGTGCCATCAGAAATCCAGAATGCTCAGTCACATTTTCTATCTAGAGCAGGGAATTTAGACTCTGTTCTCTCTACAGGAGGGAAAATTTAGTTAGGTGCAGAACCGGAAGTACCTTTGATCAAAGGAGGGAGCCGCCCCTTTAAATGCACACCCCCCGTGGGAACTCCCACAAGCCACTGGGCGCAGCTTTAGGATGGGCTGGCCCAAGTTGCATGCCGGGATCTCGGGGAAGTGCGGGGCTTCTCCAGGGCTTTGCTTGTGACAACTGTATTTTCCAGGACCACCGCTCCGGAAGTAGCGCATAGGCTTTTGGTTTAGGTCTTCACAGAGTAAGGCCGGAGCCAGCGGGCTGGGAGTGGGCGTGTCCGGACGGTGGGGTGGGGTGTGTGTGTGTGTGTGTGTGTGTGAGAGAGAGACAGAGACAGAGACAGAGACAGAGACAGAGACAGAAAGAGACAGAGGATCCCTCCCGCGTGTGTCTCTGTGTCCACACCTTGAGCTCTCTGCATTATCTGGGTCTCTGTGCGTGTCGCTTTCTGCTCCTGCTTTCTCTCAGGGACACAGGGACTTGAGCAGAGGACCAAGCTTCAGTAAGGGGAGGTCATGTGTGCAGTCTGAAGTGAAGCTTTCCCTGAGGTTCAGACTTGACCTTGGGAGGAGCATCTGAGGCCAGGGTGTCGCCTAGGAGGGAGGGTACTTGCTGAGTTCCATGACTTTGTCAGAGAGCTCTAACCCTTGTGCGTGGTGAGGGAAGTGAAGTGCTCGCTGAGGATGCTCTCAGAAACAGTCTGGGATCTCATGCTTCCCCAGGTTTTAGTTTTAGAATATAGAATTGTAGTTGCCCGTGTAAATTGATACCTCCACCATTGTGTCCCTTACATTGTCCCTGCCCTTTTCTGCGTAGTATTCACATTATCATTTCAATGACCCTTGACATCTCTCTACACTCTCTTCCTTTTCCCACGAGGTTATACATAGGAACCTCCAGAGCTTAGCTTTTGGGCTTTCAAACTCCAATTTGCTAAATCGATTCATATTTTGATGGTGTCACACATCAGATGGCCTTTGATAGTTACAGGCCTGTCTTTCAAAGCAAGGGAAGAATGTAGGCTGCGGATGATCTGTTCACCAGGGAGGATTTCGGGAGTGGGAACGTGATAGCACTGAATTTGGCATCTTTGAGGGCCGGCTATTCGCTGTGTGTGTGTTTGAATGGGAAGCATTGGTCAGATCCAGGTGAGCAATGCTGTGGTTGAACATGAGGGTGTGTATCTGTGGTAACCTGGTTGGAGTCTTGGTTCTGTCCCCTTCTGGCTCTCAGGTCCTGTCCTGAACCTTAGGATGCCTGTGGTGAAGCCTGTTAGTGCAGTGCCGCCAGATACTAAGGACCTGGTGAGCTTTAGTTGTTGCTCTGTGAGGCCATTTTGGGTTCATTACAGATTTTTTTGCCTCTGAGACAGGGCCAGTGTGGATGGCTGCTATGGGTCTAAGGCTTGTTTCTATAATCATGTACATATTTTACATCCCTCTTTTAAGGAATGTCCTCCCCCTTAACGCTAATGACTCCATGATAATCAGATGACATGAGTTCAGGAGACTAAGGTGTGGTTAATGTCTCAGCAAAATGGTAGACGCTGGGACCTTTAGGACAGCCCTTAAAGCTGTGAGAAAGAACTCTAAAAACGTGGGTTCAAAAACAAATAATTTCTCAAAAAATAAAGATGCAATATGAATTATATGAGGGGCTTCATGAATTAAAAAGAACCAAGGCAGTTACACCTTGAGCCAACTCGATGGGAAAACTCTAAGGAAAGAAATACAGAGATTTAGGGAGTGGTAATTGCAGGAGATCCCACCCAACTAAGGTTTTTGTTTGTGCTTACAAAGACAGACAGATTCCTGAGTTCAAGATCAGCCTGGGACATGTGTAATTTAGGCCCTGGAATGGTAGAAATGATGATTTCAGGACCGGGTCCCACCCAGCTGATTTATTTTGTGTGCTTAACAGAGGCACCAGATCTCTGAATTCTTTTCTAATGTGAAATGGAAGCTGTCTCCCAAGAATTAAGGGGCTGGAGTCCTGGTATTCTTAGGATAGGCAAAAGGTAACCTGGAGTAAATGACTGCACTGATATGTAAAATAAAGACTGGGTTTATGATCTGCAAGAGATGAGCTATCCAGAGACATATTCTAGAATAGCAAGAGAGAAGTTCTTGGAGAGCTGTTTCAAGCAGAAGATATATAGAGAGAGCTCCAGTGCTGTCTGGAGATCTCCAGAGAGGAAGAAAGCAGAACAGTGTGCTGCTTTTGGGCAGAGCTTAGGCTGACAGCTGTGACCAGATCCACTAATTGACTTGGAGTCCTTTGTCTTTGCTGCTCCTCAGAACCCCTCTCCAACCCAAGGCTGGGCCTTGGCAGTACCAAGTTTCATGATGTATCTCTTGAACTTCTGTTGTGTGGCTAAAAATCTGTAGTCTTTTTCAAATGTCTCCCCAGCTCTCTCCCTTGTAGGTCTATATCTCCCATTCTCCAGCCCTGCTGCACATCCAGCCTCTGCCACTCACACCTCAGGAACCAGCATTTCATTGCTCCTAGGAGAAAACAGAGTCTACATGACTGAAAAAATGACATTTGTCTTTTATTTAAAGATTAATTAATTTTCTTCATAATTCTGTGTGCGGAGTTAGGTGTTTATGAGCACAGGTGCCCTCAGAGGCCTGAGGTATAGGATCCTCTGGAGCTGGAGTTACAGGCACTGTGAGCTGTCAGGAGACTGAACTCTGTCCTCTGGAAAAGCCATAGCAGCTCTTAGCCTCTGAGCCATCCCCCTGCCCCAGCGTTTGTCTTTCTGTCTTTAGCTTATTGCACGTGTTATTCTCCGTGTGCACCCATATTGTAGTAAATGGTTCACTGTGTGTGTGTGAGCCTCATTCTCCATGTGCTCTGTCCATTCGTCTGTGGGTGGGTCCGTATCACAGCTATGGGAATGATGCTGGAGTGAAAGCCAGAGTGTAAGCGTCTCTTGGAAGTGTATAACAAGTACAGTAGTGTAAATATCGGAGAATGCGGAAATGTGTGTGGTGGAGGTGCTCAGTGCATGCAAGCATGGCACTGTGCAGTGCCAGTTGCAGCAGTGCATGTCTGCAGTCCCAGCCCTGCTGTGGCAAGACTGGGGTGGAGTCAAGAGAATCCCTGGCAGGCTGGCTAGTCTGGTGTATGCAGAGGCAGGCAGGAAGGAAGGATAAAGAAAGAAGGAAAATCCATATGTAAACATTGTGTGCAGACAAAACTGTATAATTATGTAAGATTATCAGATGTGTACTTGAGAGGGAGAAGGAGGAAGGAGCATTAGGTGTTCAAGGCCAGCCTGGAATACAGGAGACTGTCTCAAATGGATGAACAGTCCCACAGTGTATTGAACCAAGGCTTATGCCTGTTGGCTAGGGCCCTGGATCCCCATTTGGTGATGGCTGCTCCCTGGTGCAGCATCTTAGGGAGGTCTGGGCTGTGTGTGCTGCTCAGAGCTTGTGAGTAGAGGGTCAGTGCTGCTGAGCGTAGCACAGAGCACAAGCGAGTCCTCACACAGCCCGAGACAGAACAATGTGTCAGCCATGCTGAGAAACCCAGTTCAGGATCAAAAGACCTAGGACACCCAGAACAAATCTATTGTTCAAATATTGTTCAAAACATCCCATAATATGGAAAGGTGGAAACACATACTCACTTCCTGTGACAGAATGTGTTATAGCTGCTTATCTTCATGAAGGATCATGGCTTAATTAATACAACATAAGTGTTATCACAGATAAGCGAAGGCTCTCAGGAAAGCGTTCCATGGTGCACAGTCCCATTTACTGAAAGTGGGGACAGAAGGCTGGACCCTGCCTGAGCACTGCAGCTGCAGCCCCTCCAGCCTTGCTGTGCTTCAGCCCTGAGTTTTCAAAGGAGGTGCCATTTGGATGCTGTAAGCCCCTGGCAGCCTTGATAGGTGGGGTTCCAGTAGGAAGGTCTGCTCACAGGAGGAGGAGCAGCCCAGGTGCAGGGCTAGCTGGATCTCAGGGTGGAAGATGGGTCCCTTCTGCTGGCATCTTCTGGAGGAAGTTCAAGGCAGACATGTCTGCTCTGCACTCCCACACTGACCCCTTTGCAATGGGTTGTCTGGGGTTAGGAGGGGTCGGCTTTGTGTAGACTCCTGTGTGCTTCTGATTTGTGTGTGGGAGGCTGTGAGCGGTGGGAGGGGAGAGAGTGAGTGGGGATGCTGGAGAAATAAATGGAGTTGTTGAAATCACAGTGATAAAGTCAGTCTGACAACATCACATCACAATCCAATGAAAGGCTTTCTTTTTGTCCCCAGGGGAGGAATCCTGAAGAGGAATGGCCAACTCCAATTCTCAACACATGGTCTGTGTAAGTTATGTCTATCCTTGACATAGGGGGACTTTCAGGTTAGATGACTCCTTGTCTTTCCTTCTTGAAGTTTCCCACGGATCCAGAATCCCCCATCCCAGTCTGCCCCTTTACAGTGAGGGTTGGCATGTCTGAGCACTTCCTGTCAGTGCCTCTTCCCAGCTGGTACTGGGGTTGTCTTTGAATGCATTTCTGCCCATGTGCTCTCTGCTTGGTCTGTGGTCAAGGAGGACTGCAGCTGAGGTGTCAGTCCCACAGGGAAACGGGCTTTGGGGCTTCTGAGCTTTGAGGTGATGGTCTCATTGACTGCACTGGGAAACCTGATTGACATCTGTGGTGCTGTCAGGCTGATGACCCAGGGTGTGAGTGTCCCCTGTGCATGTGTGTGAAGAGGTGACCTGCTTGAGGAGGCTTTAGGAGATAGTTCAGGTATCAGAGGGAAAGATCATCCAGGCTGCGATAGGGAGGTGATTGAAGTCTCCAGAGTCAGGGAAGACCTGAGACACATTGTCACCTGGAAAGTTTTGTTTTCATTTGTGGTGAAAGAAAATGGTTAAACCTCACATGCACAGAACATGTACTCATACATATTTTATACACCTAGTATATAAAAATCATTCTCATTACAAAAAAATCTTAATGATGCCACGTGATCTTATTGAGTGGGCAGAGTTAGCCAGAGCCAGGCTGACTTCTTGACAGGCTGCAAACTGGCAGTTCGGGAGATTATGCCTAAGGTTCTGTTCTCCAGAACTGAAAAGTCCAAAAGGAGCCCATTTCAGGGAAATTCACCCCCCGTGGATGGTGACCTAGCTTTAGCCTCGTATACTTAGTCAGCATAAGTTCCCCAAGTCCCCTAGAGCCTTAACCAATCACAAAGGCACCCATACCCTGGAGACAGAGCCAACCAATCAAGGGAAACAAAGGTAAAAGGTACTCACTCCTAAGAGGCTTTAAATTGACTCCACAAGGTTCCATCGTGAATTATGGTGGACCCCTGCATGCAGGTTCTCTGCAGAATAAACTCTTTGCTGTTGCTTACTATTTGAGTCTGGGGTATCATATCCAAATCACAGACCCTTACAGTAAAATAAACTCAAGTACCCACAGCATTCCTTGTGTAATTTCCCTGACCCAGGTGACATTTCTCCTTTGTGGGGATAACCTGAAGGATGTGGATGGAGTGGAGAGGCACAGTTATTGAATATGTAGGTGGATATGCACAGCCGTCGTTTATGGGGAGCTCATGCAGTCAGGTGCCTTGAGCATTTCCTTATGGCTCCCTTCCCATGCTTGAGTCCTTTTCCTTCTGTTTGTCCATCTTGAAAGCGTCCCCAGTTTCACTGTCTTTGTGTTTGCTCTCTCAGGGGTCAGTGACATTTAGGGATGTGGCTGTTGACTTCTCTCAGGAGGAGTGGGCCTGCCTGGATGCTACTCAGAAGATCTTATACAGGGACACGATGTTGGAGACCTTCAGCAACCTTGTCACCGTGGGTAAGGCCTGTGTGTCATGAGTGGGGGTGTGTCCTGTACACTGTGTGCTTTCCTCACTCGGAATTAAAGGACAGTACCATTTTCCAGTGGTGGCTGAAGCTGGGATGGTGACCAATTCCCGTTATTGCTTCACTGAGAATGCTGAGGCAGGAAGATTGTTCTGAGTGCAGCATCACGCTTAGATACATCTGAGTTCCAGGCCAGCCTAGTCTACAGGGTGAGGCCTTGTTTCAAAGAAAATAAGACACACACATAAATAAAGTAAATAAAGAGATAAATCCATAAATAGAGTCTTGACTAGAGAGATAGCTTGGTGGGTAAGAGAACCAGCTGCTCATGTAAAGGATCCAGGTTCAATTCCCAGCACCACAGAGGGCCCACAGCCAGGTGTAAGTCCAGGAATCTGATGCCCTCTATCAAAGAAAATCAAAACAAAATCAATAAGTAAATGAAACAAATAAGCAGATGGATCCACAAATAGAATCAAGTGCCAGAGAAATAGCTTGGTGGTTAAGAGAGCCAGCTCTCATGTAAAGGATCCAGGTTTAGTTCCCAGCACCACAAGGTGCCTTACAGCCATGTGTAACCCCAGTTTGAGGGGACGTGATGCCCTCTTCTAGTTTCCATGAGTAACACGCATCTTTGTGGTGCTCAGTCACACATGCAAACAGACCCTCACATACACATAAAATAAGATTTAATCAGTAGAAGTTTAAAAGAGGGAGCTGGTTTCCTCTTTGTTCCAAAAGGAAGACTGTAAAGTTCGTTGAATTGAAAATAGGACTTCATGAAGTGCCCGCTTGACCGTCCCGTTTTGCTCCTCTCGGTGAGCTCTAGGTTCAGTGAGAGACCATGTCTCAAAAACTAACGTCTAGACAAACCAACAAAGACATATCACAGCGGTCTCTGGCCTATAGACACATATATGCATGCGTGCAGACCTACACACACCCTCATGAACACATACATATGCTGTACATGCACAACTCAATGAATCAGTAGAGTTGACTCAAAACAGAAGTGGACACATTCTGTTTTCTTCAGTGAACCCTCCTTTACCTGCTTTGTAGTGGACATTGTATGGTGTGACGTTTGTCTTTCTGTTTGTTTATTTGTTTTCTTTTTTTGGACAGGGTTTCTCTGTGTAGTCCTGGCTGTCCTGGAACTCATTCTGTAGACCAGGCTGGCCTCGAACTCAGAAATCCGCCTGCCTCTGCCTCCCAAGTGCTGGGATTAAAGGCGTGTGCCACCACTGCCCAGCGACATTTGTCTTTTCAACGAGCAAATCTGTAAGAATGAGGTATAAATGTTAACAAAGACAACATGAAAAACAATATTGATAACAATTTACATGGCTGGGATAGAACATGTCCCCATGATGCTCAAGACCCTAGCATTACTAAACAAATACAGGAAAAGTTAAAAAAATAATGATTTTGTATTAGTGTAAGTCAGAATCGTCAAAGTATTTGAATATAGTATTTAACAACCCTATCACGTAGATAGTATGAACTCAATGTAAAGTTTTATCTTTTGTTATTACTAAAGCTTTTCTCTGGTGCCAGGTCTTCATAGCAAGTCCAAAGCTGCAGGCTGTCTTTGAACTTGCTATGAAACTAAATCCAGCCTAGTGCTCTCCTAGTGTGACTCTGTGTGTGCCTCCATTCCCAGTTATTAAATGTGAAAACTAAGCATAGAATCTTACAGGACTTGCCAAAATCAATGGCACTATTAGTGAGCTGGAAGATGTCTATACACTAGACAGTGTAGCCTGTGGGTTCATGTTCTCACTACTCAGTTAATTATGGTCTCCTCTTAAGTGACAAGCTCCTATCTGCATTTAAAGGAGATTAAAACTCTAGTTTTAAACAGCTGGTTTCTTGCCCCAGTTGTTTCTTCTCTTCTTCTCTGAAGTCTTTCCAAAGCATTATTTTGTCTTTTAGAATTTTTTTTTTTTTTTTTTTTTTGGACACAAGGGTCTTCCATTGCAGCCCAGAGGGCCTGGCTCATTCCCCCACCTATTGGGCTCACAGGCATGATCCACTGTGCCAACCTGTATAGACCTTATAATAAATGAGTCTGTATTTTTAAAGTCTACACAGGCAGGGCATGGTGGCACACACCTTCAGTCCCTGCATTTGGGAGGCAGAAAAGGCAGATCAAGTAAGCTCAAGGCCAGCCTGGTCTACTTATGTGTTCTAGGACATCCTGGGATTATTAGATTGAGTCTCAATAAACAAACAAATAAGTGTATATACACAATGAGCTACTTCTTTTTTTCTTTTTCTCTTTCTTTCTTTTAAGTGGGAAGTTGCATTTCCAAGCCAGGTCTGATCACCTTACTAGAGCAGGAGAAAGAGCCCTGGATGGCTGTGAAGGAAGAAACAGACAGGCTGAGCCCAGGTGAGTAAGAGTGAGGTGAGCCTGCAGCCCTGCCAGGCACTGCATGTGGTCAGAGAGGCTCCACAGAGCTGACACTGGATGTGGCAAACTTCCTCCAAAGCCCCAGGGTCTGTGGGAAACATGCCTGAGCCTGGGAAGGAAGTCTAGGTCAGAGCAGAAGCTGTCAGAGGGGCTTCTGTTTCATGAGTCACTTTCAGTTCTTATTTTCTTCCCTCCTCCTGGAGCAGGTGCCCCCTCTGTAACCTTTACAAGTATCTCATTATTGGTTGTGTGTGTGCACACATGTGTGCAGGTGTCCACAGAGGCCATAGAGAGGGTCAGCTCCCTGGGATGGAGTCACAGGTGTCTCAGCCAATTGAGTTTGTTGAGAATTCTCTGTTGAGATCTATATCCTATTTTCTAATGGAGTTTTTTTGTAGCTATGTAGATTTTTTTTAGTTCTGTGTATATCTTATATATTAGGTCTCTGTTGGATATGTAGTTGTTAAAATGTTTTTCCTTCTGTAGGCTGCCGCTTTGTCCAAATGACACTGTCTTATGCTGTGCAAGAGCTCTTCAGTTTCACAATGCCCCAATTATTAATTCTGCCTGTGTCTATGATGCCTTGGTCAGAGCATGTTTCCCTGTGTCGTTGAGTTCAAGTTTATTCCCCACTTTCTCTTCTATCAAGGTCAGTGTATCTGGTTTCACACTGAGATCTTTGATCATTTGGAGTAGTTTTGTACAGGGTGATGAGCATGGATTTGTTTGCATTCTTGTACATGCAGCCGTACTTTTTGACTGGCCCCATTTGTTGAAGACGCTGTCTTTTTTTTTCCAGTGTATATTTCTGGCTTCTTTATCAACTGTCAGGTGTCCATAGGTGTGTGGATTTATGTCTTCAATTCATTTCCCTTGATCAATTTGTTTGTTTCTGTGCCAATACCGTGTTGTTTTCATTACTGTAGCTCTGTAGTACCACAGAGTTTGGAGATGGTAATACCTCCTGTAGTTCTCTTATCATTCAGAATTATTTTTAGCTATCTTGGGATTTTTAGATTAAAGTTGGCTTTTCATTGCATGTGAAGAGTTGTGCCGGAGTTTTGATGGAGATAGCATTGAATCTGTAGCTTGCTCTTGGTAGGATTGCCAAGTTGACTATATTAATTCTCATGATCCATGAGCATGGGAGATATTTCTGTCTTCTGTTATCTTCAATTTTTTTTTCAATGTCTTAACATTTTTATCATACAAGTCTTTGACTTGCTTGGTTAGAATTACCCCATGACGTTGTATATTAGTTGAGGCTATAGTGAAAGGTGTTATTTCTGTGATTTCTTTCTCTGTGCATTTGTCATTTGTACCTAGGAAAGTTACTGATTGTTGTGAGTTCATTTGTATCCGGCTTCTTTGATGAATGTGTTTATCAGCTGTAGGAGTTCCCCATTGGAATCTTCAGGGTCACTTATGTATGCTGTCACATTGTCTGCAATGACCTTTCCAATTTGCATTCCTTTGATCTTCTTCAGTTGTTTATTGTTCTAGGTAAACTTGATGTACTTTCCTGAGTAGGTTTGGAGAGTTTGGACAGCCTTGTCTTTTTCTGGATTTTAGTGTAATTGCTTTGAGTTATCTCCATTTAAATTGATGCTGTCTTTGGGCTTGCTATATACTGCCTTTATTGTGTTGCAGTGTGTCTGTCCCTTGTATCCCTAATCTCTCCAGGACTCTTACCTTAAGGAGTGTTGAATGTTGTCAGAAATCTTTTCTGGATCTAATGACATGATCCTGTTACTTTAGTCTTTCATTTTGTTGATGTGGTGAATTACATTTATTGATTTATGTATGTGCAACCATCTCTGGAACTCTGGAATAAAGCCTACTTGATCATAATAATTTGAGGAGTATTGGCATGAACTGTTCTTTGAACATCTGGTTGAATTTCAAGCTAAAGCTATCTGGCCCTTGGCTTTTTTGTTTGTTTGTTTGATTGTTTGTTTGGGAGAGTTTTAATTACTGATTCTATTTCACTAGGGTTTATCTGATGGTCTAAGTTGCTTATGTAGACTTGTAACTTTGTCAAGTGGTATGTATTGGAAACATCACTCATTTCTTTTAGATTTTCCAATTTGGTGGAATTTAGGCTTTTATTGCATGTCCTAATGAATCAATGGATTTCCTATGTGTCTGTTGTTATGTGTAGTGACAACTTTTGAGAATTCAGAATTTCTTGTTTCCTTTAACAACCCAGAAATATTCTAAGAATGTGCTTTTATTTTAATCCCAGTTGTGGGGAAATGGGGCTGCTTTGCAGTCTCTGCAGCAGTTGACTATGATTTGCCCTGTGCTCAAGCAGAAGCATGGTTTTGTCAACTGCAGATACTTTCTTCAATTTGCATAAAGGTTGGAATTCTGAGGACTTTTTAGAGGGAACATCAGTGCTAGGGCCCTCAAGAGGCGTGGTTGGCCCTTTAGGAAGGTTGGGTTCTTGTTGCTATTATCCATGATCAAAGAAAAAACAAAGAGAATAAACTAGATTCAGGGATTTTTCTAAGTCCTCTCTCCCTATATCCTTTTTTCTCTCCTATCAAATGTTAGGGGGTGAAACAGTGCGGTGGGTAGGATGCTGGGGTGGGGGTGAAATAGTGCAGTGGGTAGGTTGCTGGAGTGAGGCTGATAAAGGGCAGGGTAAAGGAAGAACCCACAATGCAGCAGAGACCAGCTGCAGTTCTGTCCTCCTTTCATCTCTAATTTTGTTAATTTGAATCTCCCTTTTCTACCTTTAGATAATTTGTCTAAGAGTTTGTCAGTCTTTCTGATTCCTCAAAGAGCCAACTCTTTGTTTCATTGATACTTAGTATCTTTTTTTCCTTTGTTTCTCTTTTATTGATTTCAGCCCTGAGTTTAATTACTTCTTATGCTCTATTCCTTTTGGGTGTAATTTCATCCATTTGTTCTAGAGCTTTTTGTTCCGGTGTTGGTAATGTGAGATGAGATCTCTCCATTTTTTTTTTTTTAACTGAAGGTACATAGTGCTATAAACTTGCTTCTTAGACACGCCTTCATCATGTCCTGTAAGTTTAGAGGTGCTGTATCTTCATTTTCATTCATTCTAGGAAGTCCTTAGTTTCTCTCTTAATCTCTGTCTTGACTCAATATTCTTTTTTTGTTGTTGTTGTATTTTCAAAAAAACTTTTATTACATTTACTTATTCTTTCACTTTACATCCTAGTATCAGCCCCCTCTCCTCCCAGTACCCCCCTCACACAGATCCTCCCTTCTCCTTTGACAAGGGGGGGGCCCTCTAGGTATCACCCCATTCTCTCCCACTGAGGCTGGACAGGGTGGCTCAGTTAGGGGAACGGGATCCACAGGCAGGCAACAGATTCAAGAACATCCCCCACTCCTGTTGTTGGGGGACCCTCATTAAGACCAAGCTGCTCATCTGTTACATATGTGCAGGGGCCTAGGTCCAGCCCATACTCACTCTGTGGTTGGTGGTTCAGTCTCTGGGAATCCTCAAGGGTCCAGGTTAGTTGACTCTGTTGGTCTTCCGGTAGAATCTCTGTCCTCTTCGGGTCCCTAAGTGTCCCCCGCTCCATCCCTACTCTTACACAAGATTCCTCAAATTTTGTCTAATGTTTGGTTGTGAATCTCTGCATCTCTTTCCATCAGCTGCTGGGTGGAGCCTCTCAGAGGACAGCTATGCTAGGCTTCTGTTTGCAAGCATAACAGAGTATCATTAATAGTGTTGGGGGTTGGTTCTTGCCCATATAATGGGTTTCCATTTGGGGCAGTCTTTGTTTGGCCATTTCCTCCATCCCTGCTCTATCTTTGTCCCTGCACATCTTGTAGGTAAGGACACAAACCTTTGGGTCAAAGTTTTATGGATGGGTTGCTGTCCTTATCTCTTCACTGAGCGTCCTGCCTGACTACAGGAAGTGGCCACTTCGGTATCCATATCCTCCATTGCTAGGAGTCTTAGGGAAAATTGCTCCCATAGACTCCTGGGACCTCCTCCTATCCCAGGTCTCTGGCAGGTCCCTCCACTACCACCACAATTTCTATTCTCTCTCCCCTGCTCTCCCTACATCTGACTCCTCCCCTCCCCACCCTCTCTCCCACTCAGTTCCCTCCCTCCATCCGCCTCCAATATCTATTTTTTTTTTCTCCTTCTGAGAAAGATTCAGAAATCCTCCCTTGGGCCCTCTTTGTTATTTGGCTTCTTTGGGTTGATTATGGCATGGCTATCTTGTACTTTGTGGATAATATTCTCTTATAAGTGAGTTCGTACCACACATGTCCTTTTGGGTATGGATTATCCCACTCAGGATGATATTTTCTGGTTCCATCCATTTCCCTGCAAAATTTATGATGCCCTTGTTTTTAATAGCTGAGTAGTATTCCATTGTGTAAATGAACCACATTTTCTTTATTCATACTTCAGCTGAGGGACATCTAGGTTGTTTCCAGTTTCTGGCTGTTATGAATAAAGCTCCTATGAACATAGTTGGGCAAATGTCCTTGTGGTAATATGGTGCATCTTTTGGGTATATGCCCAGGAGTGGTATAGCTGGGTCTTGGGGCACAACTTTTTCCAGTTTTCCAAGAAATTGCCAAATTGATTCCCAGAGTGGTTGTACAAGTTTACACTCCCTCCAGCAGTGGAGCAGTGTTCCCCTTGCTCCACAACTTTGCCAGCATATGCTGTCCCATGTGTTTTTGATCTTAGCCATCCTGATGGGTGTAAAGTGGACTCTCAGAGTTGTTTTGATTTGCATTTCTCTGATGACTTAAGGATATTGAACATTTCTTTATGTGCTTCTCTGCTGTTTGAGAGTCCTCTGTTAGAAATCCTCTTGTTTAGCTCTGTATCCCATTTTTTAAATTGGGTTATTTGGTTTGTTGGTACCTAACTTCTTGAATTCTTTATATATTTTGGATATTAGTCCTCTGTCAGATGTAGTATTGGTGAAGATCTTTTCGTCTTTTCTTTTTTTTTCTGTTGATGGTGTCCTTTGACTTACAGAAGCTTTTCAGTTTCATGAGGTCCCATTTATTAATTTTTGATCTTTGGGCCTGAGTTATTGGTGTTCTCTTCAGGAAGTTGTCTCCTGTACCAACATTTTGAAGGCTGTTCCCCACTCTCTGTTCTATTAGATTTAGTGTATCTGGTTTTATGTTGAGTTCTTTGATCCATTTGGACTTGAGTTTTGTACAGGTGATAAATATGTGTCTATTTTCATTATTCTACATGCAGACATCCAGTCAGACCAATGCCATTTGCTGAAGATGCTCTCCTTTTTCCATTGTATGGTTTTGGCTTCTTTGTCAAAAATCAAGTGTCCATAAGTGTGTGAGTTTATTTCTGGGTCTTTAATTCGATTCCATTGATCAACCTGTCTGTTTCTATACCAATACCATGTAATTTTTATGACTATTGGTAATAGAAAGTTTTGCTGGGAATAGCATCTGTGGTCTCTCAGACTAGGTAAAGTGTCTGTCCATTACCTTCTGACTTTTCAAGCTTCCAAGGGAAGCCATACATTATTCCAATAGGTTGCCTTTATTCTTGGTCTGTGTCCTTTGCAGCTTTTCATATTCTTTTTTTGTCCTATATGTTTACTGTTTGGGTTATCATGTGCTGACGGGACCTTCGTTTGTTCAGTCTACTGGTGTCCCGCATGGTTCTTGTACCTTAATCGGCATGTTATTCTTTAGGGGAATTTTCTGATTTCTGATCTTGTTGAAAATATTTCTGTTGTCCTTTGAGTTTCTTCTCCTTCTTCTAGTCTTATTTCTAGAGTTTGTTTTCCCATTGTGTACCTGATCTCCTGGATGATTTGGGCAGGACTTTTTTTTTTTTTTTTTTTTGCATGAAGTCTTCATTTCTTCTATTGTGTCTATAATGTCCCAGATTCTCTTATTCTCTTCTCTCTCTCTCTCTCTCTCTCTCTCTCTCTCTCTCTCTCTCTCTCTCTTTGTTTCTTTGAGACAGGGTTTCTCTGTGTAGCTCTGGCTGTCCTGGAGCTCACTCTGTAGACCAGGCTGGCCTCGAACTCAGAAATCCGCCTGCCTCTGCCTTCCAAGTGCTGGGATTAAAGGCGTGTGCCACCACTGCTCAGCTCTTTTCTCTCTCTCTCTCTCTCTTTTTTTTTTTAAAGATTTACTTTATTTATATGAGTACACTGTAGCAGTCTTCAAACACACCAGAAGAGGGCATCAGATCCCATTACATATGGTTGTGAGCCACCATGTGGTTGCTGGGAATTGAACTCAGGACCTCTGGAAGAACTGTCAGTGCTCTTAAGCGCTGAGACATCTCTCTAGCACCTCTTGTATTGTGTTGGTGAGGCTTACCTCTGAGGTTCCTGTTTGAGTTCCTAATTTTTTCAATTAAAGATGTATGTCAGTTTTGTTTTTCTTTATTGATTTTAATTCTGCTTTTAGGTCTTGAACTGTTTCATTCATTTCCTTCCACTGTTTGTGTTTTCATAGATCCCATTATGGAATTTCTTCCTCTTTAATCTTCTATCATATGTGTGAAAGCTATTTTAATGTTTTTGCTTCAGCTATGTTGCAATACTCAGGGCCTGCAGAGGTAAGGTTGCTTGGCTCTAGTGTACACATTCTGCCCTAACTTGTACTGTGTTTTCACTTATGCATATGCTGTTGGGAAGACTGTGATTCTATGTACCGAAGTCTGGTCTTGTGTTTGTTGGGTATAGTGTTCTCTCCCTGCTCAGGATTTGGTTCAGAAACCTTTACCAAAGGATGTAGGTTAGGATAAAAGGGCAAGTTGTGGGTACCTTTGGCAGGCTTGTGCTAAGGTGTGTGGCTAAGAAATTATACCACCTGATCTAGTGTCAGAGCTTCATTGGTGGTTAGGGTTATAGTGTATGTCTTGCTAGTCAACTGGCCTTTTAAGAAATCTTAGCTGTTAGACTACTTGATTCTATGGCCTTCAGTATAGGGTATAAAGCAGAAGCTGAGAAAGGAGATTGAGCAGAGTGAGAGGAGAAGCCTGTTGGGACAGAAGATACTGTTAGGAGACAGTTGAGTCAGGAAAAGCTGAGCTGCGCAGATAGGCCAGAACACTTGTTACAGTTGGGAGCTGCTAGCAATGGGAAAACTGGGAGAGGGACTGTTTAAGCACACTGATGGGGAACTGAGGGAGGAATGGTTGGAAGAAACTTTTGAAGGCTGGAAAGTGGGAGGAATAGGTGGGAAAGGAATTAGATTCAGGGGCCTCTCTCTTTCTTTCTTTCTTTCTTTCTTTCTTTCTTTCTTTCTTTCTTTCTGTTTCTCTCTTCCTCTCTCTTCCTCCTTCCCCCCTCCTTCTTTCTCTCTCTATCCTACTTTCTCTCCTATCTAGTGTTAGGGGGTGAAACTGGGGGATAAAAAGTGGGAAAAAGAAGAACCCACAGAGTAGCAGAGACTAGCTGCATGGGTGCAATTGAAAGGCTGTCTCCAGTGGGGACGAGAGAGAGAGAGAGAGAGAGAGAGAGAGAGAGAGAGAGAGAGAGAG
>JANHMN010000003.1:30270965-30293944 GCA_030674055.1 Rhabdomys pumilio | reverse complement strand
AGAGAGAGAGAGAGAGAGAGAGAGAGAGAGAGAGAGAGAGAGAGAGAAAGACAGGAAAAGAGATGAACAAGACAGATTGAGAGAAAGACAGAATGGGAGAGCAAGCTGGGGTGGCTGGGGCCTTTTATGAACCACACCTGACACACCTGGTAGCTGTTCATGATGACATAAGTTGCTGCTGCTAGGTCCCCAAGGACAGGTTGGTGGAAATGTCTCATTGCTAACTGTGTATTTCAAATAGTATGCAAATAAACACGTTTTATTTCAGTACAGTTATAATGTGGTTAAGCAGACCTGTAGACAGACTTTTGGCTACTGTATGGGTTTCTTTTTCTACCTTTTTCACCATTATCCCATGCTTTCAATTGCCAAACACTAGGAGAGAAGGAAGGCTAGAGGGAAAAGGAGTGTTGATATCCTTAGACATCAGATAGACTGCTGAGTATGGGCTTCGAGTATCTTGGGGCAAGTTTGATCTTGGCTGCCAGGATATCCAGGATATTTTTCCCTCTTTGTGTACAACCACTTGACAGACCACAAGATCAGCAGGAGCAACACCTTCCTCAGCACCTCTGGGTGCTCAAGCATTCATATTCCCTCTCAAGATTCCCGTAGACTTGCAAAAAACTATCTATAGCTGGCAAAATCAAGCTCCTGCCATAGCACGAGGCACATCATAGCCTGTTGCTGTGGACAATCTGAAGTAGCCCCATATCCTACGCCTGGGATTAAAAACATATGCTGGGGGTAGTGGCATATATGTTTAATCCTAGCAGTTGGGAGACAGAGCCAGATGAATCTCTTGTGAGTTCGAGGTCAGCCTGATCTACAAAACAACTCCCCAACAACCAGGGCTGTTACAAAGGAAGCAAACAAACAAAAACATATTCCCATAACATTTCTGTGTTTTTAAAGAAATCAGAATTCTCACTACAGACATGTCTTCCCATGTCCAACGTATTCTACTATAAATTGTATTGTCTTACATAAACTTTGCTTACTGCTGTTCTCCTTGCTCTTGTTCAGCTTCTCAGATATTACTTCAGAGCCTGGCCATTCATGTAATGGATTTAGTTAGGAAAATGTGTGTATGTGTGTTACCAGAAAATAAAGGATTCTTGCTTTCTCCTTTTCTTTCAGATTTGGAGGCAGATTATGATGCTGGAAATATATCCCCAGAAAGTCCTATTAATAATAGAGAATTTCCCAAACAGAGCATAAAACAATTAAGTAGAACTTTTGACCTCAAGGGCTCCAGGTTTAGTAATGGCCCCAACTATAGTACATTCCATGGATTTCAGGATTGTCAAGGAAATGCTGGTCAACAGATTACTGACAAGGCAGAAATGCCTCCTCATAGCTGCCAGACTCTTGCTCACAACACAGAAAAACCGTATGAATGTAAAGAGTGTGGGAAGTGCTTTGGTTGTAGGTCAACTCTTACTCAGCATCAGAGTGTTCATACTGGAGAGAAGCCCTATGAATGCCACGAATGTGGAAAGGCCTTCAGACTCCCCCAACAGCTTACAAGACATCAGAAGTCTCACAGTGGTGAGAAACCTTTCAATCATAATGAACAGCATCCCAACCTACTCAAGTACCATAAAACCATTCATACAGGTGAAAAACCATTTGAATGCAGGGAATGTGGGAAGACCTTCAACCGTGTCTCCAGCCTTGTTGAACATAGGATTATTCATGCAGATGTAAAACCATATGAATGTAGTGAGTGTGGGAAAGCCTTTAAACGACATAGAAGTTTTGTGCGCCATCAGAAAATTCATTCTGGTGAGAGACCTTTTCAGTGTAAGGATTGTGGGAAAGGCTTTATTGTTCTGGCTCACCTCACTAGGCACCAGAGCAGTCATAGTGAAGAGAAGCCATTTGAATGTGAGGAATGTGGCAAGAAATTCAGAACTGCCAGACACCTTGTTAAACACCAGCGCATTCATACTGGCGAGAAACCCTTTGAATGTAATGTGTGTGGGAGTGCTTTCCGGCTTCAACTATACCTTTCTGAGCATCAGAAAACACACATGGAAGAGAAATACTTGGAATGCAATGTATGTGGCAAGGCTTTTCGGCTTCAGGTATACCTTTCTGAGCATCAGAAAACTCACACTGAAGAGAATCCTTTCAAGTGTAAGCTCTGTGGGTCAGCCTTCCCAAATAAGTACCAACTTAGTAAACATCTCACAATTCATACTGATGGGAAACCCTATCAGTGCAAGGAATGTGGGAAATGCTTTCGTCAAAGGTCAAAACTAACTGAACATGAGAGTATTCACACTGGGAAGAAACCCTTCCAGTGTGAAGAATGTGGGAAGTTCTTTAGACTTAATACACTTCTCATTCATCATCAGAAATCTCACAGTAGTGAGAGACCTTTTGAATGTAAAGAATGTGGAAAGGCTTTCCTTCTTCCCAGTCAACTTAATAGCCATAAAATTGTTCATACAAGTAAGAGACCTTTTGAATGCAAGGTATGTGGGAAGTCCTTCAAGCGTGAATCCAATCTAATTCAACATGGCGCTGTTCATGCTGGTGTGAAATCATACGAATGCAATGAATGTGGGAAAGCTTTTATTCACCGCTCAAGCCTGTTCCACCATCGGAAAATTCATTCTGATGAGAAACCTTTTAAGTGTCAGGAATGTGGAAAGGCCTTTGTTGTTCTGGCGTACCTCATTCAACATCAAAACATTCATTCTGGAGAGAAACCATTTGAATGTGGGCTGTGTGGGTCAGCCTTCAGATGTAAGTCCCAACTCAACAAACATCAGAGAAGTCATACTGATGTGAAACTCTTTCAGTGCATGGAAGATTGAACAGACATTATTTGTGGAACAAAGCTTAGAATTCATCAGGCAATCCATACTGGTGAGAAGCCCATTCAGTGTAATGAATATGGGGAAGCTTTTTAATATCTTTACAAAATTCTTAGACATATTAGAATTCATACTGGCAAGAATTGTCATGAATGTAAAGAGTGTGGGAAGTACTTTATGTGTGGTAGAGACCTTAAAGTACATCAAAGAATTCACACTCACAAGAAACATTACCACTGTGGAAAGACTTTTAGTTGAATGTGAAATTTGTTTTGACATTCTAAATATAATATTAATAAGAAGTCTTATAAGGAACATGGAAAGGCCTACAGTAATTCTAAGCCAACTGTATATCAGAGATATCCTACTAGTGAGAGAGCCTATGACTATAAGGTGGGAAAATGTTTAGACTTAGTTCAGCTTTCATGCACAGTGGCAAATTCAACTGGTAGGAAACCCTATCAGTGTAAAGAAGTGGAAAGACCTTCAAGTGTCACTGGGCCTTCTTCAACATAAAAAATGCTTGTGTCAAACACTATGAGTGCAAGGAATGTGGGAACATTTACAGAATTTGCTCAGCTCTTGAAGCTCATCAGAGGGTCCATCTGAGTCTGAGACCCTGTGAATGTGAAGACTCGGTAAAAGCTTTTATTGTAAATGGTGAGCTTACACAACATCAGAAACTCCACAATCATCACGAGTCATGTGCATGCAGAGGACAAGCCACTGTGTGAAAGTGTTACTGAATGTCAGAGAACTCACTGGGGAGACTGACTTAAAAGACTGTGGGAACTTTAATCTGCCCTGGGATTTGACGAACATCAGAATACTGTTTATGCCAAGAAACCCTTTGGAATGAGAATTTGGGAAGTCAGTTGTTCAGAGAAGATACTCTGTTGAGAATGTCTCTTATCCTTAGAAATCTAGGGAGAAAAGTCTCCTGACAACCTTTTCCCAGCATTCTAACAGTCAAATTGACTGAGTTTGTAGAGCCTGTCCCAGGATGTCCCGGAAGTTATTGGAAGAAAAGTTGTCCTGTCCTCCCTGTGTGGTTAGGGCACAGAACACTGATAGTTAAACTGTGAGGGGCTCCACATGAAGGACCTGACTCGCCTTTGTTCCAGCAGCAGCAGCAGTAACAAAGCCTGGAAGGCTCTAATGTCTGGGAGAAAAGTTTGGATGCCTACAGTTCAAAGAGTTCTTTCCTTTAAGGATTGAAACTAGGTGTGGTGACTTTTGCCTCTAATTCCAGAATATGAGAGGCTGAGGATAGGAGAACTACCAGACATTTAAGGCAAGCCCAGGTTACATGTAATGAATTCCAGGGTATCCTGGAGAAGAAAAGCAAAATAAACAAAAACACAAGCCTAAAGGCTCAGGGATTTACAGACAAGGGAAGGCAGAAGGATTGGAAGAGCTAGAGGGGATGGGTGTCTTCAAGGAAATGGTGACTTCCAGACACTACAGATACACATATGAACTCTCAGAGACTGCAGTATGTACAGATTCAAGAGAGACAGTCTCAACAATGAGGGGTGGGGGACCATGGGCTCCCATCCCTAACCAGTTGAACTATCTGTAATTGATACCTGCTATCGAATAAAAATCTGTTTTCTCCAATGCTCTCTCACTGGGTGTATCAACCATACCTCAGGGCCCAGGAATAGCTGGCTAACACAAAATAAACTTAGTGGTATTTTTGTGAACTTTCTGTTTTATTTTGCGTTGCTTTGACACTTGATTTTGTCTTACTTGTCTCTTGCTTGTGCATCTCTGTATGCACACCACTTCCCACACAAACAGCAACACTACACACATGAAAAATGAAAAAAAAAAAAAAAAGACAAGGGAATGAACAGCATTCAATCAGTAAGTGGTATCATCACAGGCCATCCAGAACCTCATGAGATTTAAAGAGAGCTCAGCATTGATGGGAATGAAAGACAGAAACCCAAGCTATTTAATTACTATAGGCATATATAATATTCATTACATTGAGGTCTGTCTTACTTAAGGTTTTATGTTGCTGTGAAAAGAGACAATGACCCCAGCAACTCTTAAGTGGGGCTTGCTTACAATTGTGAGGTTTAGCCCATTGTGTTGGGAAGCATAGCAGCATTCAGGCACACATGGTTCTAGAGAGTAGCTAAGAATTCTACATCTTGACCCAAGGCAGCAGGGAGACAGAGACACTAAGCCTTGCTTGGGCTTCAAAAACCTACAAGCCCACCCCATGTAACACACTTCTTCCCACAAAGCCATACATACTCCATTCAGGCCACATCCCCAATAATGCCATTCTCTGAGTCTATGGGGGTGATTTTTATTCAAAGCACCACAAGGTGTGACATTATTTAAGACATAAGATCCAGCCAGGTTGTGGGGAGCCGACAGAAGGCAGCTATCATCCTTGCAGCCATCTTGAGCCATATACTTGGACAAGAGATTTGGTTACAATAGCCTACAACAGCTGAACACACTCTGAGAACATCTTGTATTAGATACCCAGGATTTTCCCTTGGGTGTGTGAGACTTAAAGGTGTGATTTAGAGCAGAGACTTAAGGGTGTGACTTATGACTTAAGGTGTGATTTAGAGATAAGACCTAAGGACATGACTTAAGGGTCGTGACTTAAGGTCATGACTTAGAAGTGAGACATATAAAAGGCAAGAGGCAGACAGAAGAGTTCAGTACAACTTGGAATAAGAATTAGGCATTAGAGAAAGAGTACAACTTGGAACAGAGAATTAGACACTTGGAGGAAGAACTTGGAATTAGACAGTACAACTTGGAGTTAGTTATTAGGCACTTGGAAGATCATTAGACATTAGGCACTTAGCACTTGGAAGAAGTAACTTGGAACTTGGAGGCACTAGGGACTAGAAACTAGGAACTCAAGACTTGGGACTTGGACTAGGAGGAGAGACTGAAGAATAAACAGGATTGAATCACACTCTGTCTGGTCTCCATTCCTCCTGTCCATTCTCAGTCTCTCTCTTGCAGAACCCCAATCCGTGGACCAGAGCAGCTTGGGGTAGTGCAGGCTCTAACAACTCCCCCAAGGCTTTTGGCAGTGCGGGTCCAACATTGACAGAGCAGTCTGAGACATTTTGGACCCGAAACGTGGGGTAGAGCAGCGCAGCTTGCAACATTTTTGGCGCCCAACGTGGGGCAGCTCGGTCCGAAATGTTTTGATCCCTAAACGTGGGCTATTGCGGTTCTCAACACCAGGTGGTGGTGCACACCTTGATTCTAGCACTCAGGAGGCCAGCCCGGTCTACAGAGAAAGTTCCAGGACATCCCAAGGTCACACAGAGAAAACCTTGTTTCAAACAAAACAAAGCCACGCAACAATAATTAAACCCTGCATAAGAACATGACAACTATGGAAATCAATGTGGAGAATGGCGGCTCACAGTGTAGATCTAGAAGAGAGTAGGTGTGAAGTGAGTATCAGGAAGGTGGAAGGGAATGGAGAGATTTCTTAACACATGGCTGTCACCTTCAGAAGCAGGACTGAAGAGTATTTGAAAAGATATGCATCTTTGAGTGAGGAGGATGAAGCTATGCACAACAGGAGACAAAGACAGAGCTGAGACTGCAAATGGGCAGAACCGCAGCAGGAATTCGAGTTATTTGTAGCTAATGAAACATTTATGATGGGCATTGATCTCTTTAGTTATGTATTCAGCTACCCCAAATTCCACACAGCAGCTATACAGAAAAGGGGAACCCAATTATCTAATTTTTTCCCATGAGGAATATGGGATAGCACCAAGAACTGTAACACAAAGATGAAGCAGACCAACCAAAATTACACAGAAGAGAAAGGAAGATTGGTATACATTGGCATGACAGACAGCATGCTCATAAATGACCCAAAATCCAGTCAAACAAAATGAAAGCTTTGCAGAAAGTCACCTGAGTCTGGCTGGGGACCCCTTGCCTACAGTGTCTACATTAGTAATCAGCCTGTTGAATATCTCAAAATAGATGCAATCTTTAATTTTTAAAAGTACTGGTACTTACTTACTTATTTATTTATTTATTTATTTATTTATTTAAAAAGCATTAAAAAGGGAAGCTTTAAACAAATGCCTCCAGATAATGAGCATTTCTGTCACAGATGTATATACAGGAACACCCTCCCTTCCAGTCACCCTTCCCGATTCCAGTAAAGTTCAGCTGTCTCCATGTTTGTTCTCTTGTGTTCAGGGTTGATGATGCTGCCCAATCAGCTATGCTCTGTCGATTTTCTGGATTTCTTCTATCCGTTATTGAGACTGAAACATTTGAATGTGATGCTGGATTTGGCTGTCATTCCTTACTGCTCTCGCAGGGTTTTCCCCTCTTGATGTTATGAAGCCATGTTATTAGGAGTATACTCTGAGTTTATTTTAGTTTGTTTATTTGTTTTGGTTTTGGTTTTTGGTTTTTCGAGACAGGGTTTCTCTGTGTAGTACTGGCTGTCCTGTAACTCACTCAGTAGACCAGGCTGGCCTCAGACATTCTCCTGGCTCTGCCTCCCTAGGCCTTGGATTAAAGGCGTGCGCCACCATAATCTGAGTGTATTTTAGTTCATAGACAGGGTTTCCCTGTGTAGTCCTCCATGGCCTCTTCAGACATCTACCTGGCTGTGCCTCCCCATTGCTGGGATAGAAGACTTGAGCTACCACGCTCAGCGATGTTTGTTGTCACTTGATGACTTGACCTCTTTATTATCACTGGCAATGTTCTTTGCCCCCAAATCTGCCTGGACTTTAAGCTCTCTAGTCTTTAGTATTTAGCCTTCTTTTGACTATGTGAGGATGGATGGTCACTTTGAATCTGCTAATTATTTTTAACATTTTTTCTTAGTAAACATATGGCTGGGTCTGACTTAGTTTTCAATCTAATGTGACAGACCTATACTTTAGCGTTTAGATAATTTACATTTCAATGTGATTACTTTCATTACTAGGACTGTCTGTTGTTTGCTATCACGTTCTGGAAAATTTGTGTAAACACAAAAAACAGCAAAAGTGGTTTTGAAAGTTCAAAGTGTCATGTTACAATAAATAGAGTTTTCTACAAACACGTGTACATTTTTGTTTAGGATACCTTTACGTGCCAGTCCATCCATTCATCGTCCAACACGAGGCTAATGACTGTGTAATCTCTGTTGACACATACCAATGTGTTCCTCGGTGTTCTCCTGTCTAGCTAACCAATGTTATGCTCTGACCCCCAGCCCCAGCACAGCTGTAGCCGTTTTGCTCCATGCCTGCCAGCTATTTCGTTGTTGCTGTAATATGCCTGCCAGTCACTGACACAGAGAAGTCACTTGGCTCAAGCACCTGTTGACCACATGCCCTGTTTTGTTTTATATGTTCTGTAAGAGGCTTGCTAATCTTAAGAAACTCAACAAAGGGTAAATATGAACTCTTATATCTAAAATATAGAGTCAGAGCTGATCACCTGTGAGCCCACTGTGGTTTTTGTGGCTGACACAAAGTCAAAAAGTTATTATACTCATGCTCTGTTATCTCAATGTTCTGAAATTCAATGTTCCGTTCACCACCCATCCATCACCCCCCTTACCTTACTCAGGACCAATCAGCTTAAAGGTTAGCGGATAATATACTTCTCCTAGTGAGCCAACTGCTCCCCTCCTTGCCCTTTAAACTTTTGAACCTGGTTTCTCACATAAAAATCCTACCCTGGGAACAGACTAGTAAGCAATTAAGCTCCCGATTCCTTTTTGCAGTCCTGGACGTCCAGTATTATGGTGTATGTTCAATAAACTAGTGTTGCTTAACTGAGATTGGTGTATATAAGGTTTGAGTGGCGACTTCCTGAACACAGGGACACTGAACCCTGGGAGGGTCCAGAACATCTGGCTCTCTGAAATCGCTAATTTAAACTACCCATGTTTAAACAATTCTTTAGTCTTTTCAAATTTACCACATTCCCTACCAGAGCACAGTGAGGTGAATACCACTCCGTGGGACTCAGGCAAAGCAGTTACTGCCCGTATTTCCTATTCCGAACTTTAAAACTTCAGTTTGTCTGTCAGCTCCACAGGAGAGAAAATCTGTTACTAGCTGAACCCGGAACTATTTTGATCACAGGAGGAAGCCTCCCCTTTAAGCACCGGGAGTTGCCCCCTCCCCGTGGGAACTCTCAGGAGCCACAGGCCGCGCTGCTCTCAGATGGGCTGAGCCAAGTTGCATGCTGGGATCTCTCCGGAGCCGCGGGCTTCTCGGGTCTCCGGTAACGGGGACTGTATTTTTCAGGGCCACCACCGCGGCGGAAGTAGTGGATAGGCTTTGGGTTTTCTGGTACCCCTAATGCGAAAAGTCCGATCTTTCTGGTCGGAGGAAGAAATCTCTAGTTGGCTTCAGTCTCCACGTAAGGCGGGAACTAGCCGGCTGGGTACGGACGTGGACTGCGGTGTGGGGTGGCAGTATGTTGATGTGCGTGCGTCTGTCTGTCTGTCTGTCTGTCTGTCTGTCTGTCTGTCTGTCTTGTTGATATGTGTGTGTGTGTGTGTGTATGTGTGTGTGTTGCTGCTGGTGGAGTATGTGTGTGTGTGTGTGTATGCGCGCGCGCGCGCGTGTGCACGTGCGTGCGGCTGTCTGTCTGTCTGTCTGTCTCTCTGTCTGTCTGTCTATGCACACCCTGAGCTGTCTGCATTATCTGTGTCACCGTGCTTGTCGCTCTCTGCTCCTACTTTCTTCCCCGGCCGCAGGGTCTGAAGCAGAGGACTAAGTTTCAGAAAGGAGAGTGCAGAGTCTGAAGGGTAGCTTTTCCTGAGGTTCAGAGTTCAGCATGGGAGGAGCATTTCAGGCCGGAAGTGCCTCTAGGGTTACTTAAGAGAATGGCTACTTGTTGAGCTCCCCGACTTTCTCAGAGCCCTAGCCACGTGAGTGTGGAGGGACGTGAAGTGCTCACTGAGGATGCTCTCGGATACACTCTGGGATCTCCTGCTTCCCCAGGCTCCCTGTCAGCCATTATTCCAAAGATGGGCTGAAGTAGAACGAGAACTTAATTGTTGGACATCCAAGACTCAAGAATGAGTTTGTGCTTTCTCTCTGTTTGGGAAATGAGGTTTTTATTTTTAGAATATAGAATTGTCAGCAACTGAAGGAGGAACATGCCAATTGATATCTCCACCATTGTGTCCCTTACATTGTCCCTTCCCTTTCCAGCTAGTATTCACAGTATCGGTTCAATGACCCTTGACATCTCCCAACAGTCACTTCTTTTCACGAACATGTTATAGATAGAAATCTCCAGATATTAGCGTTAGGGCTTTCAAACTCCGATTTGCTAAATCGATTCCTATTTCAACGGCATCACACCTCAGATGGCCTTTGATCTTTACAGGCCTGACTTTCAGAACAGCAGAAGAGTGGAGGTGGTAGGAGATTTCTGTTTACGATTTCAGGTGGGAAAGTAATAGAAGATTCTCACTATTCTACCCGTCTATGGCTGCCTACCACCCAGCCACATGCCCTGCTACTTGCCACCTTGGTCCCGCCCTGGTCAGTGTTCTCATGGCGACTCCCCTGGCGACTTGATCATAAACGCCCTCTTCACCCTCTGTTTCTCTGTCCCTCTGCATGGGACCCCCTGCCTGGGTTCAGAAGCTCTGCCTCTCCTCTCCTGACCACCTATTGGCTAATCAGCTCTTTATTAACCCTGGGTTTTCAACGGAGGTGCCATTTGGATGCTGTAAGCCCCTGGCAGCCTTGATAGGTGGGGTTCCAGTAGGAAGGTCTGCTCACAGGAGGAGGAGCAGCCCAGGTGCAGGGCTAGCTGGATCTCAGGGTGGAAGATGGGTCCCTTCTGCTGGCATCTCCTGGAGGAAGTTCAAGGCAGACATGTCTGCTCTGCACTCCCACACTGACCCCTTTGCAATGGGTTGTCTGGGGTTAGGAGGGGGTCGGCTTTGTGTGGACTGCTGTGTGCTTCTGATTTGTGTGTGGGAGGCTGTGAGCGGTGGGAGGGGAGAGAGTGAGTGGGGATGCTGGAGAAATAAATGGAGTTGTTGAAATCACAGTGACAAGGTCAGTCTGGGACCATCAAGTCACAGTCCAATGAAAGGCTTTCTTTTTGTCCCCAGAGGAGGAAGCCTGAAGAGGAATGGCTAGCTCTAATTCTCAACACATGGTCTGTGTAAGTTGTATGTCTCTCCTTGACATAGGGGAACTTTCAGGTCAGGTGATTCCTTCCTTGTCTTTCCTTCTTGAAGTTTCCCGAGGATTCAAAATTCCCCCATCCCAGTCTGCCCCTTTACAGTGAGGGTTGGCAGGTCTGAGCACTTTCTGTCTGAGCCTCTTCCCAGCTGGTACTGTGGTTGTCTTTGAATGCATTCCTGCTCATGTGCTCTCTGCTTGTGGTCAGGGAGGACTGCAGCTGAGGCGTAAGTCCCACAGGAAAACAGGGGCTTTGGGGCTTCTGAGCTTTGAGGTGATGGTCTCATTGACTGCTCTGGGAAACCTGATTGACATCTGTGGTGCTGTCAGGCTGATGACCCAGGGACTTAGGAAAGACCTGAAGAGACATGCTGACCACCTGAAAGGTTTTTCGTTCTTCGTTTGTTTTGTTTTTACCAAAAATTAAACCTAATCTGTCAATAATATGGACTGGTACATAGTTTATAGAAGTCATTCTCATGACTGCAAATCTTTATATCATCTGATATCATAATAAACTCAGGGACTCACAGGATTCCTTGTGTAACTTCCCTGACCCAGGTGACATTTCTCCTTTGTGGGGATAACCTGAAGGATGTGGATGGAGTGGAGAGGCACAGTTATTGGATATGTAGGTGGATATGCACAGCCGTCATTTATGGGGAGCTCGTGCAGTCAGGTGCCTTGAGCATTTCCTTATGGCTCCCTTCCCACGCTTGAGTCCTTTCCCTTCTGTTTGTCCATCTTGAAAGCATCCCCAGTTTCACTGTCCTTGTGTTTGCTCTCTCAGGGGTCAGTGACATTTAGGGATGTGGCTGTTGACTTCTCTCAGGAGGAGTGGGCCTGCCTGGATGCTACTCAGAAGATCTTATACAGGGACACGATGTTGGAGACCTTCAGCAACCTCGTCACCGTGGGTAAGGCCTGTGTGTCATGAGTGGGGGTGTGTCCTGTACACTGTGTGCTTTCCTCACTCGGAATCAAAGGACAGTAGCATCTTCCATAACTCAGAGGCTAGACAATTAGGTCGGTGGTTTAGAGAGCCAGCTGCTCTTGTGGAGGATCCAGGTTTAATTCTTAATTAATTAAGGAGGCTCACAACCATTCGTAACTCCAGGTTCAGGAGGCTCACAACCATGTGTAACTCCAGGTCCAGGAGGCTGTCTGACGCCCTCTTCTGGCTTCCATGGCCTCCGTACTCACATACGGTACTCAGACATACATGCAGATATGTCCTCACATACACAGAAAATAAAATAAATTTTAATCAATAGAATTTTAAAAGAGATAGCTGAGCTCCTCCTCCTTCCTAAAGGAATAATGTGAGATTTGTTGGGTTGAAACTAGGAGCTTGGTGAAGACCCTTCTCATTGAGCTCTAAACTCAGTGAGAGACCTTGTCTCATGAAATTAAACAGAGATCACTCAAAGAAGACACCTACCCTGTGCATAGGTTAGTCTGGTCTGTACACACATGCATATAAGCATACCCACACACACTTGTGCACACTCCCTGATGAACAAAATTACAACATATGCAACTAAATAAATGAGCTGTTGGTGACTCACTTAGTAATGCACTGATTTAAGCGTCATAGTAGAAGTTTCATGATGAGTTTTCCTTTTCATTGAACAAATGTAAGAATGAGCTGTAAATGTGAAGTGAGGCAGTACAGGATCTTAGTGACAGGGATTTTCATCAGTAGGGATCCAGCTCAGTGGCAGAGCCCTTCCCAGCATGCTCCAGGCCTGCATGTCACGCCCAGCATTACTAAATGAATACATGACTTTCTGTTTCTGTAGGTTAGCCAGTATTCAAAATATTTAAGTACAGTATTTCATCTTAATATGAACTCTATCTAATAGTTAGCAACACAATCTAAATAATAAGTTGTTGTTATCATTATTACTTAATTTATTATTATTTGAATGTTTTCTTTGTTGTTGTGGTTGTGGTGGTTGATTTTGTTGTTGTTTTGGGGTTGTTTCTTTGTTTTTTTGTTGTTGTGGGCAATTTTGTTTTTGTTTGTAGTGGTGGTGTTTTGTTTGTTTGTGTGTTTGGGAGGCCCAGGTCTCAGGGAGCCCCAGCTAGCTTTGAACTTGCTATGTAACTAAAGCCGACCTTGAACTTCTCATCTGCCTGCTCACACTCCTCAACTTGTGATTTCAAGTGCAGTGATTTCAAGTGTGTGCCACCATGCCCAGTGTTTAGGTGGTAAGTTGAACAGAGAATCTTATGGTACTCACCTAAATAAATGACATTATTAGTGAGTTGCAAAGATGGGGTTTACACTAGACAGTATAGCCAAAGGGTTCATGTTCTCACTACTCAGCTATGTTTTTCTCTTAAGTGACATGCCCCTATCTGCATTTAAATAATATTAAAAACTCTTTTTGGAAACAGCTGGTTTCATACCCAGGTTGTTTTTTCCTCTTTCTCTGAAGTCTTTTCACAGTATTATTTTGGCTTTTAGAATTTTTTATAATCTGTTTTTTTCTGAAACAAAGGTGTTGCTCTGTAGCCTAGATAGCCTGGCTCTTTCCCCCGCCCCACCCCCACCCCCACCCCCATGCTGGGCTCACAGGCATGATTCATGGTGCCAAGATAGACCTTTATAATAAATAAGTCTGTATTTTTAAAATCTACACAGGCAGAGCATGGTGGCACACACCTTCAGTCCCTGCATTTGGGAGGCAGAGGCAGGCAGATCAGGTAAATTCAAAGCCAGCTGGGTCTACTTATTGTGTTTTAGGACATCCTGGGATTATTAGATTGAGTCTCAATAAACAAACAAACAAACAAACAAGTGTATACACAATGAGCCATCTCTTTCTTTCTTTTAAGTGGGAAGTTGCATTTCCAAGCCAGGTTTGATCAACTTACTAGAGCAGGAGAAAGAGCCCTGGATGGCTGTGAAGGAAGAAACAGACAGGCTGAGCCCAGGTGAGTAAGAGTGAGGTGAGCCTGCAGCCCTGCCAGGCACTGCATGTGGTCAGAGAGGTTCCATAGAACTGACACTGGATGTGGCAAACTTCCTTCAAAACCCCAGGGCCTGTGGGAAACATGCCTGAGCCTGGGAAGGAAGTCAAGGTCAGAGCAGAAGCTGTCAGAGGGGCTTCTGTTTCATGAGTCACTTTCAGTTCTTATTTTCTTCCCTCCCACTGGACCAGGTACCCTCTCTGTAACCTTTACAAGTATCTCATTATTGGTTGTGTGTGCACACATGTGTGCAGGTGTCCACAGAGGCCATAGAGAGGGTCAGCTCCCTGGGCTGGAGTCACAGGTGGCTGCTGGTACTCTAACCCAGGGCCCCTGGCAGAGCTTTCAGTGTTGTTGACACTGAACCAAAGCTAGGACAGTTTCAGCACCAGTGAAAGCTGTAACACAGGGAGGCATGCCAAATGTTTCAATTCTGTGTCTTCATGGTCACTGTAGACATGGTGTGATGGTGTGTCCTCTCTGCAGCACTGGGGAGGTGGCAAAGGCAGATCCCTTGGGCATGCTGGCAAGTCAGCCTAGTTTACTACTGCAGCTCCAAGCAAATGAGAGACCCTGACTCAAAAAGAACAGATGGACAAGCCAGTGAAACATCTGAGTGCACACCACATATCCTTCTACTTAGCTTGGCAGGGAGCTGTGATGGCTCTTCTTGGTTGTCACCTTGACCACATTTGGAATCAACTAGAACCCAAGCAGCTGAGCACATCTGTGAGAGATTTTCTCAATTAAATCGTTCGATTTTGGAAGACCCACTTTTTGTGTCTTCATTTTACATCCTGACCAGTTTCCCCTTCCTCCTCTCTCTCCATCCAGTCCTTCTTTCTGCCTCCTCACCCCTCATCCACCCCACTTCCATTTGTCTTCAGAAAAGAGCTGGCCTCAATTGATATCAGTCAGCCATGGCATATGATGTTGCAGTAAGACTAGGTACCTTCTCTCCAAGGCAAGACAAGGCAACCCAGTAAGGGGAATGGGTCCCAAAAGCAGGCAACAGAGTCAGAGACAACCCCTGTCCCACTTGTAGGAGTCCAGCAAGAAGATTAAGCCATACAACTGTAACGTATGTGCAGAGGGCCTAGGTTAGTCCCATGCAGGCTTCCTTGTTAGTGGTTTAGTCTCTGTGAGCCCCTGTGAGCTTAGGTTGGTTGATTCTGTATGTTTTCTTATGCTGTCCTTGTCCACTCTGGCTCCCACAGTCTTCACAATTTTTCCTCCTCCTCTTCCTCAGGATTCTCCAAGCTCCAGCCAATGTTTGGCTGTGGGTCTCTGCATCTTTTCCTATTAATTGCTGAGTGAAGCCTCTTTGATGTAGCAGAATATCATTAGGAACCATTTCATTCATTCTTCCTTTGATGTGTTCTTGGATTCGGCTTGCGAGAATTTTATTGATTATTTTTGCAACACGATTCATAAGAGAGATTGGTCTGAAGTTCTCTTTTTTGTTGTGTCTTTGCATGGTTTAGGTATGAGTGTAATTGTGGCTTCATAGAATGAATTGAGTAGTGTTCTTCGGTGGGTGCGGAATAGTTTGAAGAGTATTGGTATTAGGTCTTCCTTGAAGGTCTGATAGAATTCTGCACTAAAACCATCTGGTCCTGGACTTTTTTTGGTGGTGAGACTTTTAATGACTGCTGCTATTTCTGTAAGGGTTATGGGACTGTTTAGATGGTTTATCCTGATTTAACTTTGGTACCTGGTATCTATCTAGAAAATTGTCCATTTCATCCAGATTTTCCAGTTTTATTGAGTATAGGCTTCTGTAGTAGGATCTGATCATTTTTTGAGTTTCCTCAGTTTCTGTTATTATGTCTCCATTTTCAGTTCTGATTTTATTGATTTGGATACTGTCTCTGTGTCCTCTAGTTAGTCTGACTAAGGGTTTATCTCTCTTGTTGATTTTCTCAAAGAACCAGCTCCTGTTTTTGTTGATACTTTCTGTAGTTCTTTCTGTTTCTACTTGGTTGTTTTTAGCCCTGAGTTTGATTATTTCCTGCTGTCTACTCCTCTTGGGTATATTTGCTTCTTTTTTTTTCTAGAGCATTAAGGTGTGTTGTCAAACTGCTAGCGTATGCTCTCTCCGTTTTCTTTTTGGAGGCACTTAGAGCTATGAATTTTCCTCTTAGCACTGCTTTCACTGTGCCCCATAAGTTTTGGTATGATGTGCCTTCATTTTCATTAAATTCTAAAAAGTCTTTAATTTCTTTCTTTATTTCTTCCTTGACCAAGTTATCATTTAGTGAAACATTGTTCAGTTTCCACGTGTATGTGGGCTTTGCATTGTTTTGTTATTATTGAAGACCAGCCTTGGTCCGTGGAGATCTGATAGGATGCAAGGGATTATTTCAATCTTTTTGTATCTGTTGAGGCCTGTTTTGTGACCAATTATATGGTCTATTTTGGAGAAGGTACCATGAGGTGCTGAGAAAAGGGCATATTCTTTTGTTTTAGGATGAAATGTTCTATAGATATCTGTTAAATCCATTTGGTTCATAACTTCTGTTAGTTTCACTGTGTCTCTGTTTAGTTTCTGTTTCCATGATCTGTCCATTTCTGAGAGTGAGGTGTTGAAGTCCCCACTATTATTGTGTGAGGTGTAATGTGTGCTTTGAGTTTTAAGGTTTCTTTTATGTATGTGGGTGCCCTTGCATTTGGAGCATAGATGTTCAGAATGGAGAGTTCATCTTGGTAAAATTTTCCTTTGACAAGTATGAAGTGTCCTTTCTTATCTTTTTTGTTAATTTTTGATTGAAAGTTGACTTTATTTGTCATTAGAATGGCTACTCCAGCTTGTTTCTTGGTATTATTTGCTTGCAAAATTGTTTTCCAGCTTTTTACTCTGAGGTAGTAGTGTCTGTCTTTGTCACTGAGGTGTGTTTCCTGTATGCAGCAAAATGCTGGGTCCTGTTTACATATCCAGTCTGTTAGTCTATGTCTTTTTATTGGGGAATTGAGTCCATTGATGTTGAGATATTAAGGAAAAGTGATTGTTGCTTCCTGCTTTTGTTGTTGTTGTTGTTGTTATTAGAGGTGGAATTATGTTTGTGTGGCTATCTTCTTTTGTGTTTGTTGGAAGCAGATTACTTTCTTGCCTTTTCTAGGTTGTAGTTTTCCTCCTTGTGTTGGAGTTTTCCATCTATTATCCTTTGTAGGGCTGGATTAGTGGAAAGATAGTGTGTAAATTTGGTTTTGTCATGGGATCATCTTGGTTTTCATCTTGGTTTCTCCATCTATAGTAACTGAGTGTTTTGCTGGGTATAGTAGTCTGGGCTGGCATTTGTGTTCTCTTAGGGTCTGTATGATATCAGTCCATGATCTTCTGGCTTTTCTAGTCTCTGATGAGAAGTCTGGTGTAATTCTTATAGGTCTGCCTTTCTATGTTACTTTGCCTTTTCCCCTAACTGCTTTTAATATTCTTTCTTTGTTTTGTGCATTTGATGTTTTGATTATTATGTGACAGGAGGAATTTCTTTTCTGGTCTAGTCTATTTGGAGTTCTGAAGGCTTCTTTGTTTGTTCATGGGCATCTCTTTCTTTAGGTTAGGGAATTGTTCTTTTATAATTTTGTTGAAGATATTTTCTGGCCCTTTAAGTTGGGACTCTTCACTTTCATCTATACCTATTATCCTTAGGTTTGGTCTTCTCATTGTGTCTTGGATTTCCTGGATATTTTGGGTTAGGAGCTTTTTGCATTTTGCATTTTCTTTGACAGTTGTGTCAATGTTTTCCATGGTGTCTTCTGCATATGAGATTCTCTCTTCTATCTCTTATATTCTGTTGGTGATGCTTGCCTCTATGACTCCTGTTCTCTTTCCTAGGTTTTCTATCTCCAGAGTAGTCTCCCTTTGTGATTTCTTTATTATTTCTACTTCCATTTTTTTAAGATCCTGGATGGTTTTGTTTAATTCCTTCACCTGTTTGGTTGTGTTTTCTTGTAATTCTTTAAGGGATTTTTGTGTTTCCTCTTTAAGGACTTCTATCTATTTACCTATGTTCTTCTGTATTTCTTTAAGGGAGTTATTTATGTCCTTCTTAAATTCCTCTAACATCAACATGAGAAGTGATTTTAATTCTGAATCCTGCTTTTCTGGTGTGATGGTATATCCAGGACTTGCTATGGTGGGAGAACTGGGTTCTGATGATGCCAGGTAACCTTGATTTCTGTTGCTTATGTTCTTGGGCTTGCCTTTTGCCATCTTGTTATCTCTAGTGCTTCCTGCACTCACTGTCTCTGACTGGAGCCTGTCTCTCCTGTTATCTTGATTGTGTCAGAACTCCTCTGAGTCCAGCTGTCTCTGTGATCGTATGATCCTGAGATCCTGGGTAAAAGACCTCCCGGGTCTCAGGCTGCCTCTGGGATCCTGAAATCCTATGATCCTGAGCGTGTTAGAGCCACTGGGAGTCCAGCTTCCTCAACTGCTCTGAGTGCAGCGGATCCTCCGCTGCAGTGAGCACAGTGGTTCCTCTAAGATGGGTCAGAATATGGTGTCTTCGCAGGAGACAGACCAGATAGGAGTCTGCCCCAGCAAAAAGGACCGAGTGAGGGGTGGAAGGGGAGTGGTATTCGAGAGGGAGGGATTTTGGTGGATGATGTGTCCTGAGTGCCCCAGACACCCAGCTGCAGCTCTGGGGCTTTGGGTTGTCAGAGGGGGTTCTTACCTGCTGCTCTGAGTGCAGTGGTTCCTCTAGGATGGGTCAGGATATGGTGACTTCACAGGAGCAGACCAGCTAGGAGTCTGCTGCAGCAAAAAGTAGTTTTCCACGTTCTATTCTTTAGATTTAGTATATCCCATTTATGTTGAGGTATTTGATCTACTTGGACTTGAGTTTTGTGCAAGGTGATAGATATGGATCTATTTGCATTCTTCTACATGCTGATATCCAGTTACAGCAGCACCATTTGTTAAAGGTGCTTTCATTTTTCCATTGTACATTTCTGGCTTCTTTATCAAAAATCTTGTGTCCATATGTGTGTGGATTTAATTCTAGGTGTTTGACTCACTTCTGTTGATCAACCTGTCTAGATTTTATGCCAATGCCTCGTGGTTTTTATTATCATTGCTCTGTAGTACAGTTTGAGATCAGGGATGGTGACACCACCACAGTTCTTTTATTGTACAGGATTGTTTTAGCTATCCTGGGTGTTTAGTTTTTCTGTATGAATTTGAGTCTTGTTTTTTCAAAGTCTGTAAAAAAAATTGTGCTGGAGTTTTGATGGGAATTTCATTGAATCATAGTTTGCTTTTGGTAGGATGGCCATTTTTAATATTTTAATCCTACCAGTCTATGAGCATGGGAGACCTTTCTTCTGAGATGTTCTTCAATTTCTTTCTTCAAAGACTTGAAGTTCTTTTTTTTTTTTTTTTTTTGGTTTTTCAAGACAGGGTTTCTCTGTGTAGCCTTGGCTGTCCTGGAACTCACTTGGTAGACCAGGCTGGCCTTGAACTCAGAAATCCACCTGCCTCTGCCTCCCAAGTGCTGGGATTAAAGGCATGCACCACCACCGTCCGGCCTAAGACTTGAAGTTCTTGTCATAAAGGTCTTTCAACTTGCTTGGTTAGATATATTATTTGTGGCTATTGTAAAGGGTGTTGTTTCTTTGATTTCTTTCTTAGCCCATTTATCATTTATATATTGGAGGGCTACTGATTTACTTTAGTTAATTTTATATCCAGTCGCTTCGCTGAAGGTATTTATCAGCTGAAGGAGTTCCCAGGTAGAATATTTAGGTTCACTTAGGTATACTATCATATCATCTGCAAATAGCAATACTTTGACTTCTTCCTTTCCTATTTTAATCCCCTTGATCTTCTTTAGTTGTCTTATTATTCTAGCTAAAACTTCAAGTACTACACTGAATGGATATGGAGAAAATGGACAGCTGTATTTTGTCCCTGATTTTAGTGGAATTGCTTTAAGTTTCTCTCCATGTAACTTAATGTTGGCTATTGGCTTGCTGAATATTGCCTTTATTGTGTTTAGGTATGTGCCTTGTATCCCTAATCTCTCCATGACTTTAAACATGAAGAAGGGTTATTAGATTTTGTCAAAGGCCTTTTCAGCATCTAGTGACATGATCATGTGTGGTTTTTTCTTTCAGTTTGTTTATATGGTGGATTACATTAATGAATTTTCATATGTTGAGCCATTCCAGCATCCCTCGAATAAAGTCTACTTAATCATGGTGCATGATCTTTTTGATATGTTTTTTGGATTTTGTTTTTGAATTTTATTGAGTATTTTTACATCAGTGTTCATTGGTCTGAAATTCCCTTTCTTTGTTGAGTCTTTGTATGGTCTGGGTATCAGGGGAGCTATGGCCTCATAAAAGGAATTTGGCAGTGTTCCTTCTGTTTCTATTCTAGAGAATAATGTCAGGAGTATTGGTATTAGCTCTTCTTTGAAAGTCTGGTAGATTTCTACACTAAAACCATCTGGCACTGGGCTTTTTTTTCTGGTTGGAGAATTTTAATGACTTTTTCTATTTTCTTAAGGGATATTGGTTCACATAGATTGTTTATCTGATCTTGTTTTAACTTTGGTAGGTTGATTTTAATGGAAAAAAATTGTCCATTTCTTTTAGATTTTCCAGTTTTGTGGATACAGACTTTTGAAGTAAGACCTAATGATTCTTTGACTTTCCTTGGTATCTGTTGTTATGTCTCCCTGTTCATTTCAAAATCTGTCAATTTGGATATTCTTTCTGCCTTTTATTTAGTTTAGAGAAGAATTTGTCATTCTTGTTGATTTTTCTCAAAGAACCAATTCTTTGTATTGTTCTTTGTTTCTATTTTATTTATTTCAGCCTTGGTTTGGATTATTTCCTGCCATCTACTCCTCTTGGGTGTGTTTGTTTCTTTTTCTTCTAGAGCTTTCAGGCATACTGTTAAGTCACTAGTAAAAGATCTCTCCAGTTTCTTTATGAAGGCACTTAGTGCTATGAACTTTCCTCTTAGCACTGTCTTCATTGTATCCCATAAGTTTGGGTATGTTGTGTCTTCATCTTCATTTAATTCTAGAAAGTCTTTAATTTCTTTCTTTATTTCCTACTTTACCCAGTGGTTGTTCAGAGTTGTTTAGTTTCTATGAGTTTGTAGACTTTCTGTTGTTTCCATTATTATTGAAGTCCAGCTTTAACCCATGGTGGTAAGATACAGGAGGTTATTTCATTTTCCTTGTATCTGTTGAGACCTGCTTTGTGACCAGGTATATGATCAATTTTGAAGGTTTCATGAGGTGCTGAGAAGAAGGTATATTCTTTTGTGTTTGAGTGAAATGTTCTATAGATATCTGTTAGGTCAATTTGATTCATAATGTGCGTTAACTCCATTATTTCTCTGTTTAGTTTCTGTCTAGATGACCTGTCCATTGGTGAGATGGGGTGTTGAAGTTTCCCATTATTAATGTGTGGGATGTGATGTGTGATTTAAAATTTTAACTATTTATTGGATTTTTTGTGAATATCACATCATACACCCCAGTCCCACTCATCTCCCCCTCCCCTTGTGCCTCCTCTCCACCCTTGCAACTCCCCCAACAACAGAGAAAAAAATTTTATTGTGAAAGCTGTATTGTGTCACAGAATGTCCTATTGTACACCCTTTTGTCCACACCTCTTTGCTTGCAAATGTTCATTGCAATGACTTGTTGGTCTGGTTTGAGGCCTCTGGCTTCTGCTACTCTATCAATGCTGGATCCTCACTGGGGCTCCTCTCAGATTTGTTGTTGCCCTGTGTCGTGGACATCCTGAAGCTTTGGATCTGAAGGATCATGCACTCCAGCAGTTCATCAGTGGTGGGGTGGGCTGATTCAAAGCCCTGGCTCTGGGCCTGAGGGGTATGGGTGCTTCTGCTGTCACACCCTTGGGGCTCGCTCACAAGCAACCCCTGCAAACAGGTAGAGCTCTACTGGTGAGGGGCGGGGCCAGCTCTCCCACTCTGTTTTCTCAGAGTAGGGCCAGGTCTCCTGTCTGCTATTGGTGGCGAGGGATGGGTGGGAACATCTTTCCCCTCCCACGTCACTACATGGCAGAAAAGTGGTGGGGCCAGCTCTCCCGCACTCACACCCCTGCCCTGCCTCCAGGGTCACCTCTACTGTGCTGACCACATGAAGTTCAGGGCCTGCACTCTCAAGTGCTGCAGGTAGTGAGGGGCAGGGACAGCTTTTTTTGGTTTCTAACAATATCAAGTTAGCTCCAGCATTTCTCTATTTCGTTTTTGTCTGAATGATCTGTCTATGGGTGAGAGTTGGATATTGCAGCCTCCCATTATCAGTGTGTGAGTCTCACTATGTGATTAATAGTATTGTTTGTTTTATGAACTTGGGTATCCTGTGTTTTGTGCATAGAAGTTGGTGGATTGTTTTCTTTGATGAGCATGTAGAGTTCCTCTCTATCTTTTCTGTTTAGTTTTGGTTTGAAGTCTATTTTGTCAGATATTAAAATGGCTGCTCCAGCTTGTTTCTTGGGTCTGTTTGCCTGGAAAATCTTTTACCAGCCTTCAACTCTGAGGTAATATCTATCTTTGTTGCTAAGGTGTGTTTCTTCTACGCAGCAGAAGGATGGATCCTGTCTGGGTCTTTTTATTGGGGAATTGAGACTGTTAATATTGAGAGATATCAAATGAGCAATGTTTTGATTCTTTTTCTTTTGTTATGGTGGTGGTATGTGCTTCTCTTCTTTTGATTTGCTGCTCTGCATTTATTTATTCCTTGTATTTTCTTAGATATAGTTAACTTATTTAGGTTAGAGTTTTCCTCCTAGTGCCTTTTATAGGTCTGGATTTGTAGATAGATATTTCTTAAATTTTGTTTTATTGTAAAGTGTCTTATTTTCTTTATATATGGTGATTAAAATTTTTGCTGAGTTCTTTGTCCTGTACATTTAGTGTTTTTTTAGTGTTTTTTTTTTGTTTTGTTTTTGTTTTTTTTGGGGGGGGGGGGAGTTTCAAGACAGGGTTTCTCTGTGTAGCCCTGGC
>JANHMN010000003.1:30239724-30270865 GCA_030674055.1 Rhabdomys pumilio | reverse complement strand
TTTTTGTTTTTTTTTGGGGGGGGGGAGTTTCAAGACAGGGTTTCTCTGTGTAGCCCTGGCTGTCCTGGAACTCACTCTGTAGACCAGGCTGACCTCTAACTCAGAAATCCGCCTGCCTCTGCCTCCCAAGTGCTGAGATTAAAGGCGTGCACCACCGGCTACATTTAGTGTTTTGATCATTACATGCTAAGAAGACTTTCTTTTCTGATACAGGCTGTCATTCTAGATGTGGCCTGTACCTTGATAGGCATGTCATTCTTTAGATTAGGGAAATTTTCTTCTATGATTTTGTTAAAGATATTTTCTGTGCCTTGACCTGGGTTTTTTTTTTTTTTTTCTCTTTCCTCTATTCTTATTCCTAGGTTTGCTCTTTTCTTGGTGCCTCAGGTTTCTTGCATGTTTTTTAAAAGAATTATTTATGTATTTGTTGTATGTATGAGAGTACACTGTAGCTGTCTTCAGACACATCAGAAGAAGGCATCAGATTCCATTACAGATGGTTGTGAGCCACCATGTGTGTGCTGGGAATTGAACTCAGGACCTCTGGAAGAACAATCAGTGCTCTTAACCACTGAGCTATCTCTCCAACCCTTCTTGCATTTTGTGTAGGAATTTTGTTAGTTTTACCATTGTCTTCACAGGGATATCCACTTCTTCTATTTCGTGTTAAATGCCTGGGGTTCTGTCTTTCATCTTGAGCATTCTGTTTGTGTGACTTGCCTCTGAGGTTCCTGTTCAAGTTTCTAAACTTTTCATTTCTAGATTTCCCTCAGTTGTGGTTTTCTGTATTGATTCTATTTCTACTTTCAGGTCTAGAACTGTTTATATTTCTTTCTTTCCATTGTTTGCTTGTGTTCTCATAGATTTCTCTATGATATGTCTTCATTTCTTCTTTAATGACCTCTATCATATTTATAAAGGCTATTGTGATGTCTTTTATTGTGCTTCAGCTATGTTGCAGTATCAAGGCTGCTGTGGTAGGGTTGCTGTGCTCTAGTTAAACACACTGATTTTATGGTTTTGTGTTGGCTTCTTGGCATCTGGCTTTGGGAAAGTTGTAATTCTGGGTGCTGGTATTTGTTCTTGTCTTTTTTGGATGTGTGTTTTGTTCCTTGGTTTCTGTGGCTCTCTCCGTTAGGAGAGTGTGGTCATTAGGTGTTGCCTGATAGGAAATTCTTGTGAGACCCTGATAGGTGTGGCCACTGGGAGTTCCAGGTAAAATGTGCTTCGGGATATTGGCAGCTGACATTTAGCAATGGGGATGGGCTAGGAATGGAGTGCTGACAGCGTCCACAGTAGGGAGGAAAGCAAGTGCTTAACTAGGACCTGCATAGCCCCGGGGAATGGGTCAGAGAGTAAGGAGGCACCACAGCAGATGGTCTGCTGCAGAGCTGGAGGTGAGGCTAGGGATTAGATTTGTAGAAGTGGGGGAAGAGGTGAAAATCTGCAGTTAGTGCACCTGTTTGACTGACCAGACTGACTAGCCTTTGGGTTACCAAAGGATGCCTGTTGGAGTTGGAGGCTGGGATAAAGCAGCGAATGGGGAGAAGCAAGTTTGGAGGTGTGGATCTGTGTGATCTGCTGGACATAGGGCCACACTAGGTGATCTGCTGCAGAGCTTGGGGTGAGACTGGGGAATTGGATTTGGAGGAGAGGAGGGATAGGTAAAGATCTGTAAAGATCTCTGGCTGCATAGCCTTAGTCTTCTTTAAAATTTTAATGAATTGTCTCCCTCTTCCTTTCTGTTTTCTTTTTAGCTTGTCTTTGTTTTTCTCAGACACAGTGTCACTATCTAGTCCAAGGTATCCTAGAACTCAGGACCCTGTACCTCTGCTCTTTGTTGATTTTACCCTGTTTGGTTTTGGTTTTCAGAATTCCAAATCCAGACCAGTTTTCTTAAGGGGTGATAAATGTTACATATTGGTTTGGTATAGACTTTTATTCATGATTTGGTTTAAATTCCTTTACCAAAGGGTGTGTATTTCCTGTAGAATGCAAAGAAGCATTTAAGATTATTTCAGTATAGTTAGATGTAATCTCATTAAGCAGACATGTCTTCCATTTCCAACCTGTTGTACTATAAAGAGTATTTCTCTACATCACTTTTTACTGTGGTTGCTCTCCTTGCTCCTGTTTAGCTTCTCAGAAAATACTTTGCAGTCTGGCCATTCATTTAGTGGACTTTATGTTATAGGAAAATTGTGTGTGGGGGTGCGCATCTAACAAGGAAATAAAGTATTCTTGTTTTCTCCTTTTCTTTCAGATTTGGAGTCATGTTATGAAACTGAAAATAAGTCTCCAGAAAATCAAACTTATGATATAAATTTATTCAAACAGAAAATAAAGCAATTCAGTAAAACTTTTGACCTCAAGGGTTGCAGTTTTACTAATGGCCCCAACTATTATACATTCAAGGGACTACAGAGTTCTCAAGAAGATGCTGATCAAAAGTTTACTGACAGGGAAGAAATGCCTCCTTATACCAGCCAGACTCTTGCTCACAACATAGAAAAACCGTATGAATGTGAAGAGTGTGGGAAGTGCTTTGGTTGTAGGTCAACTCTTACTCAGCATCAGAGTGTTCATACTGGAGAGAAGCCCTATGAATGCCATGAATGTGGGAAGGCCTTCAGACTCCCCCAACAGCTTACAAGACATCAGAAGTCTCACAGTGGTGAGAAACCTTTCAAGTGTAATGAATGTGGAAAGGCTTTTCATCTTCCTGACCTGCTTAAATATCATAAAATCATACATACAGGTGAAAAACCTTTTGAATGTGACGAATGTGGGAAATCCTTCAAGCGTTTCTCCCACCTTGTTGAACATAGGACAATTCATGCTGGTGTGAAACCCTATGAATGTAATGAGTGTGGGAAAGCCTTTAAACGTCGCTCATACCTCATGCAGCATCAGAAAATTCATTCTGGTGAGAGACCCTTTCAGTGTAAGGACTGTGGAAAGACCTTCATTGTTCTGGCGCAGCTCACTCGGCACCAGAACATTCATACTGAAGACAAACCATTTGAATGTAAGCATTGTGGGAAGATATTCAGTTGTGGCTCATTCCTCTTGCGGCACGAGAGTATTCATAGCAGTGAGAAACCCTTTGAATGCAATGTATGTGGCAAGGCTTTTCGGCTTCAGATATACCTTTCTGAGCACCAGAAAACTCACACTGATGAGAAACCTTTCAAGTGTAAGCTCTGTGGGTCAGCCTTCAGACGTAAGGACCAACTTAATGAACATCAGAAAATTCATACTGATGTGAAACCCTATCAGTGCAAGGAATGTGGAAAATTATTTCGCCGAAAATCAAGTTTTACTGAACATCAGAGTATTCACAGTGAAAAGAAGCCCTTCAAGTGTAAGGATTGTGGGAAGGTCTTTAGACTTAATATACATCTCATTCGTCATCAGAAATCTCACAGTGGTAAGAGACCTTTTGAGTGCAAAGAATGTGGAAAGGCTTTTCATCTTCCCAGCCAGCTTAATTACCATAAAACTGTTCATACAAATCAAAAACCATTCGCTTGTGAACAGTGTGGGAAGTCCTTCAAGCATGTCTCCAGCCTTGTTGAACATAGGATTATCCATGCTGCTGTGAAACCGTATGAATGCAATGAGTGTGGAAAAGCTTTTAATCATCGCTCAAACCTCAAGCAACATCAGAAAATTCATTCTGGTGAGAGACCTTTTCAGTGTAAGGACTGTGGGAAGGCCTTCACTGTTTTGGCACAGCTCACCCGGCACCAGAGCATCCATACTGGAGAGAAGTCATTTGAATGTGAGCAGTGTGGGTCCACTTTCCGACTTAAGTCCCAACTCAACCAACATCAGAGAATTCATACTGATGTGAAACCCTATCAGTGCAAGGAATGTGGAAAGGGCTTTGTTCGTGGTACAGCCCTTAGGATCCATCAGAGAATCCACACTGGTGAGAAACCGTTTCAATGTAACAGATGTGGAGAAACTTTTCGATATCATTACCAGTTTCTTGGACATTTTAGAACTCACACTGGCAAGAATCTTTCTGAATGTAAAGAATTGTGGCGGAGACCTTAAAGCACATCAAAGAATTCACACTGGTGAGAAACCTTACAAATGGTAAGTCTTGTGAAGGCAAAAAATCAAGCTTGGTTTGACATTCTAAAATTCATAGTAGTAAGGATCCTTATGATGTAAGATGTGGAAAGGCCCTTAGCAATATTGCTAAGCTGGCTGTCTATCAGGGGATTGGTACTGGTGAGAAACTGTGAATGTAAGAAGTGTAAGAAAATGTTTAGATTTAGTTCAGCCTTCAGTTCACATTGGAGAGTTCCGAAGTAGAAATTTCTGGTTTCTTTGGAGACTCAGTTGTGATAATTGTTCTGAAAACTGTCTTATGAGGGGATGTTTTGTTGAGACAGACTCATGGTGTTTTTCTGGAAGCTGCCTGGTGAAAGGACATGTGATGTTTTGCTGGAGAGGATATGTGATGTTTGGAAAGAGTATAAGTATAACCCAAGAGAGAGTGGATAACACTCTGGCATTGGTTCTCCTTGCCACTCTTTGCTGGTGGTCGTTGGGCTTTGCTGATGCTGGTCTTCACTGATGATGCTGTGACATTGGTTCACCTTGCCTTCTTCAATGATCATTGCTTGTTGTGACTTCGTAGAGAGAAATGCACCAAAGAACTCATGATATTCCAGTGGCTTCTTACCACTTCTGAGGACTTAGGCTGATTGGCAGAGCCTTGTGTTTTCTTCTGGATAGAAACTGCCGATGCTGATTCCTGAATAGTGTTTCCAAGTGGATTGAGCTACTGTTGCTGATTCCTGTGAACTGAACTGCTGATATCCTGACAATGAAAACTGTAATCACCCCAAAGAACTATTTCTAAACAGGTCCACATCTGTCTTTGCCCTATTAACCTTTCCTATTCACGACCTCTGGTGGCTGGGGGACTAGAAGGGAGGTTAAAGTGTTAAAAACAAAAAAAAAAAAACCTTATTAAAATAGGTTTTGAAAACTCTTAAGTCCACAGAATTCATATTGGTATAAAACCTTATCAGTGTAAAGAAAATGGAGAGACCTTTGACTGGAGCCCAGGCTTTCTTCAACATAAAGGAATTTATGCTAGTGTGAAACCCTATGAATGCAATGAATGTGTGAACACTTTTAGAATTAGCCAAGCTCTTATGCCTTTTCAGAGAGCCCACATAGATCTGAAAGTCTGTGAATGTGGAGACCGAGAGAAACCCTTTATTGTAAATGGTGAGGTTACATAATACCTGAAAATCCACGCTCATCGGGAGTCCTCTACATGTAAGGAAGCTAGATAAGTGTTTGTCTGGAAATAATACTTTTGAATATACAATTGAAAAGAAAATGGAAAGAACCTTAATCTGCCCTAGGATTTGGTCAGCAAGGGTATTCCTATACTCTTGATGTCAAGAAACCCGTAGAGAATGAGACTGTGGGAAGTTTGTTGTTCTGAGGAGTCACCCTGTTGAAAATGTCTTCAAATGTGAGTATAATAGGGTGGCCATCATGTTCTTGATAGACTCTCATCTTGTTAATTCTATAAACATAACTCACCAAACACTACTTCGACACGACAGTCAACTTAAAGCAGTTATTATAATTAGTTTTCCCTGTAGTGCCTTCCTTGTCTCCCAGTTGACAGCCCACGGCTCCTGTTTGTTTCCTTTCTTTTTGAATAATTTGTTAATAGCCAGCACAATACCAACCAAAGGTGTGGAACAGAGTTATCTTAGATAATAAAATCTTTCAGAGAGTATTTGGTTGCTGCCTGTGTTCTTTAATGTCGCCTCCTGATCCGACCAGCAGACAGAAGACAACAGACACGGGATCTTCTTCTCAACACAGTTTATTCAGGAACCCTTCCACCTAACTGCTTATCTTGATTTCAGTTAAGCTGCCTGGGGCATAAGTTCCCCCTGCAGCTACTGGGCAAGATAAAAGGATGTAATATTTTATTTTAATAGCCCCTTGCTCTAAACATGTGTGCTACTCTTAGGTCCTGAATACCTGAGTGTAGTCCCAGCCAACTGGAATAAAGATTTTATGTTGATTATAAACTGTGTCTGAGTGATATTCTCTGCTAGGCTGCCTGTAACACATCAAAAATAGCCAAATTGAAATCACTTATAAAAATATGTGAAACTTTATGCTTATAAAAATGTTGGAATAGTCAACAACCTACTTCTGTATCCTCACCTAGACTCAAACTGGTAACAATTCATGTCGATCCTATTTTTCTGTATGTGAGTATTAGGGCTGTACCATTAAGAATACATTTTAATGTTGTATATAGTAGTACATGCCTAAATCACAGGAATTTGGGAAGGTGAGGCAGGAAGATCAAGAATTGAAGGCAAGCCTAGCTACATAGTATTGTCAAGTTCAATTTTGACTGTAGAGAAACAAAAAAATGTAGAAAAACAAAAGGTTTTACCAAAAATAAGTTGTAGACATAACATTTTATTCTTTACTACATCAGCCAAGATGGAATGTCATCTATACCACAGAACCACAATTATTCTTAGGGAAATAATCCAGGATTTTACGATGTTCACGAATTTGTCATTGTCCTCCAAACTGCCCTTTTTACAAATGTATATATCCTGAGGAGAACCCAATATAGATATAAAATTGGCCTTGCTCTGTTCTGTATTGAATTTTCAGCGTTAATTGAACCCAGGGCCTTGTACATAGTAGCAATGTGCTACATTTCCAACCCTTTGACATTGTATCTTTTATCCCAAGGAAATTAGGCTCAGACAAGACATTTTGTAAGAACACATGTATATTATGTCACGTTGTACTGTGTCCAGAAGCATTTATGTGTCAGCTGTCACATTATTGTTGAAATTTGTCATTTGGATAGGTGGTAGGTGCCAGCACTCCACTAAAAGGTCAAGTTTGTTGTGGATAAGTAATCTATGAACAGAGATTACTTCCAAATGTTTATACATATGGATACTTTAATCTTGGGTCAAATATATATAATTCAAATTAATTTATGGATGAATAGCAAAATAATATTAACATAGTTCAAGTTGTGTGTTGTAACAGATGCTGTACTCAGTACAAAATTAGTACCATTCAGTGTAAGCAGAGAGCCAAGACTGTTTTGACGGGAACCTTGTTTTTGTTGGCACTTGAGCTCCAAGTAAATATGCTATAGCTAAGCCCGTGAGCAATTGACAACGTTGAAAAAAGTTAAGCATTCAAGTGAAGAAGCTGCACAGGCTGGCCTTGAACTCAGAGACCCTCCTGCCTCAGCCTCCCAAGCGTTGAGATTAAAGCCATCCATCACAATTCCCAGCTTAAATACAATCCCTGAAATCATGAGACAATGAGAAATCAAGTAGAAGCCAACTTTCTAGTATTGATTTAGATTTTTAGAAGGCATTTTAAAACAGTAACTAACCCAGAGATAGCTCAAATGGAGTATAAGAATTAGGATGATTTACAATTCTGGCCTAGGAATGCAGCTCCGTTGACAGAGTCCTTGCCTAGCATGCACAAAGCCCTGGGTTAGGTTCCTAGCTCTGTAAACCAGATGTGGGAGTGCACACTTGTTATACTAGCAGGCAGGAGGATCATAATTTCTAGGCCAGCCTTGACTACATAGCAAATTGGAGGTCAACCTGGGATTTATGAAACCATGTCTTTAAAAATAAATAAAATAAAAAGATTATTTTAATTTCTACCTAAAAATAAAAAATAAAAAGCTACACAAGACACATAACAAACCCTGACCAAATATAAAGACACCGTCAGAAGTAAATGAAGAGTAATAGAAAATAGTTTCATGTTTTAAGACTCTTTAAAAAATGTATATAAGTGCACTTTGTGTGTGTAGTGCCTGAGGGGGCCAGAAGAGGGAGTCAGATCCTCCTGAAACAGGAGTTAAGATCGTGTGTAAGCCGGTCTGGATGATAGCGCCTGCCTGCCTGGAGTCCTCTGAGACAGCACAAGTGCCCGTAACTGCTGAGGAACCTCACCAGCCCTGATGATAATAACTTTAATGGGAAAAGAGGAAACTATTTTTTTCAAGATCATAAATTTACAGGATTTTTTCTCCATTTATCTTATTACAATCGTTTGAATTTGGTATTTTGCTAGATTTTAAAGTATATTGTTATGGCATCATCTGCAAAATGCAGCTCCTATATAATAGTGCCTATTTGGAATGATACGTTTATGTGAATGACACCTTTGGGAGAGTCTGCTATGATCCTAGTTTGCCGTGGTGACGGTATTTGTATAGCAGAAAATTCACTAATAGGTGTTTTCACAAAAAAAAAAAAAAAAAAAAAAAAAAAAAAGGGCAGGTCTAGTAAGTATCACCTTAAAAGATACTCTATGATCTTGCTTTTGTTACACAGAAATATAGAATGGTGTGTATATATTACAGGGTGCCGTGTGGTCACGAGTGTGCAATGTGGAAATAAATGGATGTGTGTGTGTGTGTGTGTGTGTGTGTGTGTGTGTGTGGTTCCACAAGGTCAGAGGTTATAGAATAAGCATAAAGTTTCTATCATTATTCCTCAGGTACTTCTAAATATCCTGTTACATAGTGAGAAAGTCTTAAGATCAATTAAACTTTCCTGAATTGTAAAGATTCCAAATCTTAAGTTAAAAGACCCAGACTTAAATCTGTAGAAGTTAATGACTGCTCTTTGTTGAACGGTGTTTGCATGGTGTTTACTTTTATACTTGCCCGTGGTCTGATGATTACGAACTCTGGCAAGGGACTGTTGGAGGGTGCTCACCAGAGCCCATCCTCTACTATAAACAAACAACACTATCAATATAAAGGCATTGTTTCATACGATATAAAGAAATTTATAGAGTATTCCAAGCTTCTAATACATAATTAGCAATGAATGGACATCAGTGTGACATCTGAAACTACGGTTGTCTGTGTCTTGGGTATTCTCTGCTCTCAGGTATGTAAAGATCTGAAATTACTAGAGGCATGCACACCACTTCTCCCTAAGCAGTCAGCTACAGAGCAGGTGTGCATGGGCCCTGGTGATTTCAGGGAAATACCATTGTGTGATATCTGGAACTTAACTTTGTCAAATAGCTCTTTATATATTTTATTTCTAGAACTCTCGATACAACTAAATACAAATAAGGGGTTTTGTTTAATTATTGTATATATTGATGCTGGGAGTCAAGACTTCCTTCTTCCTGAGAACAAATGTCAGTTAAGTAGGTAGCCTGAGTTAAGGAATATTTTATTGCCCTCTTCCTAAGAGCAAATATCAGTTAAGTAGGTAGGCTGAGTTAAGGAAGACCTTATCTGCCTTCCTGCCTGGGAGAGAAAATTAGCAACTTGTGCCTAACAAATGCTTTATTGCCCTCTTGCTCGTGAGAAAGTGGTTTGGGCTAAGGAATGCTTGCAAAGAACGTAATTACCAGATGGCCCTGGACCCTGACCCTCCTCCCTGCTTGCCTTTATAACAGCAACCAGAAAAGTTCAAGCACTTGATCAGACATTCAGACCTGTGCTTCATCTTTGTGTCTCTGGTCCTATCTTTCGCTCCCCTTCCCTAGGGTCTCGTCGAATCCCCACAGACAGGGGCATATTGATATATATATATTTAAGGTTTTAAAATTGTTTTATATTGATATTTAATGTTTTTTTGTTTAATTATTGTATATTGATAGAAATTTAAGGTTGTTTTGTTAGACTATTGTTTGATTATATTGTGCATAAGCCATTTATTGAAAATGTGATGGTTCTTTTAATTATTTCAATTGTGTATAAATGGTTATTGTTAGAGGAAAGGAAAATTCTTAAACAAGAGGAGGGATATGAAGTGGAAACTTAAGGGTGTTAGCATTCTGTCTAAAATCCATCTTCACAGTTACCTGGCAACAGAGGTAGGCCTGGCCTACTATAAAAGGGGCTGCTTACCCCCTCCTCTCTCTCTTGCTCTCTTGCTCTCTTGCTTCTAGCTTCTCTCTGTCCCCTCGCCCCTCCCTTCTTCCCTTCCTCTTCTCCATATGGTCATGGCTGGCCTCTACTTCTCCTCTCCTCTTCTCTCTCTCTCTCTCTCTCTCTCTCTCTCTCTCTCTCTCTCTCGCTCTCGCTCTCTGCCTCTATTACCCTCCTGGCTCCCCTCCCCATGCCCTGAATAAACTCTATTCTATGCTATACCGATGTGTGACTGGTCTCTCAGGAGGAAGAGATGCCTCTGCATGGGCTCACTGAGACATTCCCTTCCCTCATACCTCACCACACACCCACAGAACATACTCTCTTTATCTCTTTATCTTTTTATAAATACATCAAAGAGTTCTTTGAAAAGTCATTTGTGTCAGATGGTGTTTTGCTGGGGCAAACACATGAAGGAGTGGTTTTCTGGAGTGGACACAGGTGAAAGAATGTTTTGCTGAAGTGGACACAGGTGTAGGAATGTTTTGCTGAAGCAAGCACATGAAAGGAGTGATAAACGATTCTTTGCTAACAACACACATGCTAACATGTAAGGGTTTGCCTTACATGCATTGTTGAGCTCCATTTGTCATGACTCCATAGAGAGAAATGCACCAAAAACCTTCTTGAGAAGTTTTTGTGGCTTCTTGCTGCTTCCTCAGACTCAGGCCAATTGGCAGAGTGATGTCAGCTGACGCAGACTCACATGGAGTTTTGCTAAAACAGACTCATGTGCTGAGGCAAGACACATGCTGAAGCAAGACCCATGGAGGACAAGTGATGTTTGGAGGGAATATAAATAGGACCCAACGAACAGTGATGGAGGCTTGCTTGCATAGCCTTCGCTAGCTTGGCAACACTTTTTGGTGTCATGTCATCGCTGATCTTCACTTTGTTGGGAGAGGCAGACAAAGTACCTCTCCTCATGTCCCCGGTGGTCCTGGTCTCTCCTGCTCACTCCTGCCAGTTTGGCATAGGCCTGGCTGTCTCTGCTAGATTATGCCACCACTGTTGATTCGTGTTTGCTATCTTGACACCGGACTGGATTACTGGAATATTTGTGAAGTGTTGTGAGTGGCTCGAGCTGCCACTGCTGACCTGTGAACTGAACTAGTGATTTCCTGACAAGTCAGATGGGATTTGCTCCAAAGAAAAATTTCTAAACAGGTCCACTTCCTCTGGATCCTAATAACCTTTCTTTTCCATTGCCTCTGGTGGGTGGTGGGCTAGAAGGGAGGTTAAAGTGTTTAAGAACCATTATTAAAAGTAGGGTTGAGAAAAATTTAAGCCTATAGAAAGACATTCCAGAATCCCAGGTACTTGCTGGACAAGTTCCCATCAGGAAAGAGGGAGTTGAACTTGTAGGTCTGCCAAGGATTACTCAACCTTCTCCAGATAGAGGGTTGGGGGAGTTGGGTTCCCCAGACAAGGTCGGAGGAGGAGCTCTGTTGGTAAAGGGAGTCCTCCATTTTGTGCCAAGCCCAGAGGAACTGTCCAGTCACGGTAGACTGCAACCTTAATTTGCATGGTTTCTCCACCAAAGTAGGCAGGATTTCTGGCTTAGACGCCTGCCTCATGCTACTGTCAGCCTGTTAACTGACGAAACTCACCATGACTAGGGGAAACCCAAATCAACATTAGAGGACTCACAAGGGACTGAAACTTGTCTAATATCCAAAACCTTTAATCTAGGCACTTTCTCTTATATTGACGCTTCTTATTTTGCCCTGTGGGTTAATTCATTTGTACAACAGCAGTATTTCTGGGTCCCTGAAACTACCTGGTGGGCGTTTACTAATGGTTTGACTAAATATGCCTCTTCCGATGTTTTTCAAACTAAGTTGACAGATTGATCAGGACCTAGGGGTGTGAAAAGTTTCAGTTTCTGAATTAAAACAATAGTTAGAGCCCTTTACAGAAGACATCCAGAGGCCTGCCTGCCTGCAGTGGGAGCCACTATGATGTGCAAGTATGTGGTGGAGAGATGGAGAGAAAGAATTGAAAAGGTTTGAGCAATATGAAGAGAGGTCGAGCTGGAGATGTGAGGGTGGAGAGGAGTGGTTTGATGTGAGTAGCCTGTTCTGCCACCTGAAGCCATGGTGGTATCCCGGCCATGCTGCTGCTGAGTGCCACTTGTGGGTTTGTAGCCAGGAAGCAGCAGGAGTTATGTCAATGTCCCTGGCTCATGTGAACAACAAATGTCATGCAGACATCCCAGGTCCGGCCTGCTGCCTGGGACCATGGTGATGTCCAAGGGTGTATAGGACCATCCGTAACCCACACTGACTGTAGCACTCCGGAGAGCTAGCCTCGGGGTTGTAGCTTTTATTTCTTTTTCTTTTCACTACTTTGTGTGGGTTCTTCTCTTAACAGTCTCTTAACAATGTCTTCTCTGGCTCAGCTCAGCTTCTCCTGGCTCAGTGGTCTCTTATTTTCACTCTGCTCAATCTCCTCTCTAGCCCTACTCTCTGCTCTTCTCTCTCCAATCCTACTCAATCTCTCTCAGTCTCTATTTGACTTTTTATATCCTCCCCTGTTCCTGAAAGTCAGAGAGGCACTGGAAAGAAAGGTCAAGCAGTTCTAACAGCTAAGCATTCCCACAGACTCAGCTGACTAACCATTGGAAATCCATTAAAGGTCCAGGCACACAGAATAAGTCATACTACATTCCCCCGCCATTTTGTTTTTATAACAAACACAGGGGACTGCATGGGCTGGCAGAGTGGGTCTTCTATATGTTGAACCTACAGCTACTCTTGCACCAGTACAAGTGCCTGCAATTTTTTTTTTTGCTAAGGGACATTGATCTACCCACACATGCTTGTTAGTCAACCATTTTAAGGGTAGGGGCATTGGTATAATTTCAGCAGTAACCACCCCTATAAATTTGGAAACTCAGTCCCTATTATGTCCTGGTTTTGGACAAGCAGCGCAGTTGTGGATGTTCTGGATGACATTTTTCAATGCCTTCCACAGATGCGTCTTCTATTTCACTCCTTATTTTAGGGATTGTCTCTGGTAATGAAGGAATATTAATTAATCTTAGTTCTCCGCTGCTATAATAAACCAGCCTTATGTGGCTGAAATGATGATAAATTCGTGGTAATGAGATTTATTACGGCAGTGAAGAGCATTTCTGAACACTAACAAGAGAGGAACATCAGCAGCTGAAAGACACTGGGTTATAGAAAAACCTGTGTTTAATTAAATCGGCCTATATACTATAAGGATGTGTCAACATCAGAATAAAAGTCAGTGAATGTTTTGCTTTGGGGAGGTGGATTTGTTTATATATCCACAGGAAATTAAAAGCTGTGGTTACCATCAAAACTGACAAAGCTCAGAGTTGAGCACTGGAAGTTTCTGAGAACCTTGGCCACTGACCCAAAAAGAGCAAAGAGAGCCTGACCAGCCACTGCCTTCGCTGACAGCCAGAAAAGCCTGGACAAGAAATGTTTAGCACCTAACCACTGGCAGGCCTATGAGCAGGTTTGGTCTTCTGCGGTACAGAGCCCTCCACAGAGCAGAGCAACAACAGGCCCATGAGCAGGACTTTAAGACAGACTATGCTGAATACCACATCCTGCAAGTCCAAGTCAGGGCTGCAAGCCAAAGGTTCAGAGAGCTGGGAGCAGAGATTGAGAGACTTCAGGGAGAAATTCCAGAACACAAGATGCTGGAAAATAAGATAGTCCAGGAATATAAAAGATTCAGGAAGCAGCTCCCAAGTTACAGGGAAGAAAAACATCACTGTTAGGTTATTATCTCAGTTATGGATATGCTCCTGAGAGATCAACAAAAAGATCACATCGGAGACCTGGGACCCTGGAAAAGACATCAGAAGGAATGGAGAAGCAGCTCCAAAACTGCGTAATTAGTAGCTGAGACATATGGGGGAGAGTGTGTTCTGATTCATCTTCTGTCTCTAGCCCTGTAAAGGATCCCGAATGGCTAGTCAGCTGACTCTGTGGGAATGTTTAGCCATTAGAACTGCTTGACCCTATGATCTTTAGTGTCTGTTGCCCCTTGGACTTCTAGGAACAGGAGAGGATATAAAAAGCCAGCAGAGGCTGGCAGAGGAGTAGTCAGGTGGCAGAAAAGGTGTAGGATTGGAGAGAGAAGAGAGTAGGGTCGGGGAGTGGGATTAGAGACTACAGTTGATGCAGGAAGAAAGAAGATTACGTAGGGCTAGAAAAGAGATTGAACAAATTGAAAATTAGAGACCATTGAGCTAGGAGAAGCTGAGCTGAGCCAGAGAAGATATTGTTAGGAGACAGAAGAACCCACAAAGAGACTACACAGTTGTGAAGCAAAAATAAAACGAAGCTACACCTGACCTCACTTCTACTTTCAGATCAGACACAACTTTATGTATCTATAAAAAGTCTAGGAATAACATGAGAGAAAACATAATATTTATCTTTATGAGGCTGGTTTAATTCACTTCATATGATAACCTCTAGTGGTATCCATTTCCCTACAAATGACATAGACTTCATTCTTTTTCATGGCTGAAAGGAGTTCCATTGTATATATGTGTGCCCTTCCCCCAGGCCTGAGCAGGCCTGCAAGTCATTGACCACAAGACCAAACAACAATAGGACCTAGAAGGAGGCATTGCCTTGCCAGTCTTGGCGCCCTGAGGTCTGCTACAGAGCTAAGAAGAATGGACTGACTGCTGAGCTAGCCTTGACACCTTCCAGACTGCTATCTCCTTACCCAGCCCCTGGGCTGAACCGAGAAGAGACTCTGGGACTGAGGTTTCCCCTTTATATGTGAAAGCAAATTATTAAACTTTGGGCCTTGATCAGAATACTTTGTCTTGGCCCCACGTTTCTCTCGCCCTCCTTCCCCTTAATTCCTAGGCTTCGTCTCAGGAGAACCCGGTGATCGTGGCTGCAGGCAGCTACATATATGGACCACTTCATCTATCCTCTGTTAACTTGACAAGTTGACTGTTTGCATAACTTAGCTAGCTCTTGTGAATATTATAATAAACTTTGAAATGCAAGTATCTCTGTGTTATATTGGGATCTTTGATATAGCTGGGACATATGGAAGACCTACGCACAGATTTTTGAGAGGCTTGCATGTTTCAGTCAATCTCCAACCCCAATGAGCCTGTGCAAATAACGCACAACTCAGTTACAGTATGTATAAGCAGCACGCCTAGACTGGGCAGAGAGAACACTACGCTACTCTGTTTCCCAGCTATGAGTTCCCTTGCTACCTGCAGCTTCCCCAGGCCACGTGGTTCTGCTCCATCTTCCTTCCACTTCCTCTTCCTCTGTCTTCCTCTCTCTCCTCTGTCTCCTTGTTCCCTTTCCCCCTTCCTCTCTCTCCCTCTCTAAAACTTCCAGTCCCACCTTTTCCTTCCACTGCCCAATCTCAGTGTCTAGCCTTTATTCGACCAGTTAAAATGGGGAGAAGGGTCACCTGCAATCACCTGAGTAGTGATCCTCTTCTACTTGGGGCAGCCCCTCTTGAGGAAGCAGAATTAGCATCAAAATACAAACAGCACCAGGATAACCCACAGCATTTCCATACTTGTTTCCACAGTAGTTGATATTATAGTTTATATTCTTAGTAGTGTGTTGCAGGATATTTGATCATGCTGTGAACCCCAAGATTGTGCTGTATACTGAAAAAAACAAACCTAGTTGTGGAGTGGCTCAGCCTTAGCACACACCTTTAATCCCTCTGGCTGGATTATAAACATACCCTTAGTATACACATTTAACCCCAAACAATGGAGTAAAGTTAGTTTGTAGAAGCAAGTACCCATGTTTGGAAGTGTCTAATTAAGTGGCAGACAAAGTGAATTATCAGAGAAAGATTTGACAGTACAGGATATGCCCAACTCTCACAAGAAGAGAGGAGAAAGAGAAACAATTTAAGAGGAAGCAATGCAAAGAAAAGAAGGCGGTGGTTTTTACCAGGACAGACAGAAAAAGAACAAGCTAGACACAGGTGAAGAAAGAATGAAAAGGAGCCAGAATATATTTGAACATATTGCCAAAGTCAGTATGATGCCAAGCAGAGCAATTCAGGAGAGAGAGAAGTCAGATTGGATCGGTCAGCATAGAGAGAGTTTTTAGCCAGAACAGCTGAATTGATCAGTCACCCAGAGGTCAGAAAGAGCTAGAAAGGGTGAGTTTATTCAGCAGTCACAGAGGTGGAAAACATTCTGTGCCTAGATAAGATTGTACAGAGGCTAGAAGCTTCCATGACTAGGCCTAGGTTAGTAGACTGAGACAATAAGCCTCGGGGATGACAATTACATTGGGCAAATAAAAAGTACTTCTACAGTAGTGTATAAGGGTTTGTGTAGAGAAAATTGTACATGTCTGGCTGGTACAGAGTCAAACAGGAGAACTGAGGATGATTATAGGAAAGATGGAAAGGAAGCCTCAGAGACAAAGGTTAGAAATCAGGAGGGTTGTCCAGTTAGTACTGCAGCAGCTTAATTCTCTTAAGCTTCATTTAGTTCTCTTCAGCATCATGGGAAATAAAGTCATAAGCTGACAGAGATAATGGCTGACATACAGTTTCCAGAGGGGAGACCTGGAAAGGGGATAACATTTAAAATGTAAATATAGAAAATATCCAATAAAGGAAAAAAAGAAAAATAATGAAATTTGCAGGAAAAAAGGATACATGTGGTGATAGTTTCAATAGCATTTTTTATGACATAGTGTGAGATAGCACATACCATTAAGACTCTGGTGAGGAACGTAAAGCTGAGAAATAACTTACAATTAAAAGAATATTAAAGTTTAGAATATAATTTTTTCAATAATTTTATGGTCCACTATAAGATGTAAATGTGATATCTTTTGTTCAAAGTTCAATACATTTTGATGGATCAGACTCACAAAACTTTAAGCTGTATAGTCTGTCTAATGCTAGAGTCATTGTGAGTATGTTGGTCGCGTTCCTATGAACACATTGTACACACTTGTAGCTTAAGATTCTCGCTGCTTTATTGAAGCATATTCATTAATGTAACAAATCATGCAAAATGGTACCCAGACTACCTAGAACAATTCTAATTTTTACTTTTAGAATTTTAAAGAAATTGAGCAGTTAAAATGGGTATATTGAGCTTTGTTTAACAATCTATAACATCAGTAATAATACGAGGGGCTAAGGTTTCTAAAATTCCACATGATGAGGTGCTGGAATGGGGCAAAAGCCGGAAGGTGAGCAGACACTGTCTTACTTCTGGTCATTTAGTAGGAGGAAGTTAGCTCTGGAAACTCTGTTATTAACACCATATTGAGCTCTTGAATTCATTGATGATCATTTTGGGACCAGGAACTGTCTACTATTCCATGTTAAATGCATATTGACCCTTGGTTTAAATTCTACCAGTCATTACTGACATACCTTTGTTATTATATTGTGCGGACTTATACATGCTTGTCCACCACCCCTTCTCTGTCTCTTATCCTTGTATTTGCCTCTAACTCTCTCTCTTTTTTTAACCTCCAATAAAAATGAATGTTATTGCAAAAAACAAAAAATTGAAACTGGAGAAAGCTTCTATGTCAGAAACGTACCAAATTAATAGGGTATGTATTTTACTCCATGAAACAAGATTTTTTTTCTAGGTCTCTAAGATCACATTTCTGTAAAAGTCCTTCTGTATAGTTTCTGGCTACTTCCGATCTTCCTGAGAGGTCTGTGCTATGTCCCTGAATGTCAGGGCACCTGAAAGGGAAATTCTGTGTTCTGATAATAATTTTTTTTAATACACTTTCATGATGAAAATTCCTTTGCAAGAATTTGGTAACGTAGCAAACAGGAAAGATGAAGACCAGCCTAAAACATGTATGGAAAAACAAGATCACAGTTTCTGTTTTCCTAAAGGATATTTGTGTTCCTAAAGGATAGGCATATGCACATATCTGACTTTATAACACTTATTGTTACAAAGTGTGGTGTGTGCGCATGTGCACATTCATGTACATTCACATATCATGGTGCACCTGTGGAGCTCAAAGGACAGCTTTGAGAACTCTGATTTTTTTTTCTTCCACCATGTGGATTTCAAAGTTTGAACTCAGGGTCTCAGACTTGTCAGTAAGTCCCTCTCTTCCTGCTGGCTGCCTATGTGAATTTAAGAAATACTACTGATATAAACAAAATAATATATGACATGAGATAATGTGACAGTCCAATGAGTTAATGTAATAATGCAATGCCAGGGAATGAAGAAACAACCGAACACTCTCTGTCCAATGAAGCATCATAACTCTATATACTGTGTGTATCACATACCGGTAATTTATGTTTTGATATGTGTCATTTTCATCATTCTTTCATTTTAAAAGGAATTTAATTCCTACAGGAACTAATTTTTTTTATTTAGGTTTGTTTTTCTTTCTTTCTTTCTTTCTTTCTTTTTTTTAAATTTATTTTTTATTGGATATTTTATTTACATTTCAGATGCCATCTCCTTTCCCCATTTCCCCTCCCTAGAAAACCCCTATCCCATGCCCCCTTTTCCTTTTTGCTTTTATACAATTTTTTAAAAATGTTAATCAAAGGCTTTGTAAGTTTGGTAATGCTCAATCAGAAGTGTAACCCAATACCCAACCTACATATATCAACTATCTTGGACTGGTGGAGACACGTTAACATCTGCCTCATGTCCCCCCCCCTTCTCTCTCTTTCTCTCATCACCTAGCTTCTCCTCTCCTTCTTCTCCTCCTCTCCTTACTCCTTCTCTTCCTCTCCATACTCCTCCCACCTTAGCTCCTCCTACATATCACCCTTCCTGTTAAAATAAAACTTTTCTCTCAAAATATGCCCGGAATCAGCTTGAAGAAGTTAATGAAGAGTCAGCACCCATATTCCCTGGACTTGGGGACTAAGGTGGTTAATTAATATTGGACTGTCTTTCTAGGGAAAAGTAGTGGTTTTGTTGGAACAGGGAGGATTAGCTAGGATTTATTTCATAGCCATAACCTATTGGTAGAAATTTGTATAATTGTTATCAAGATGAAGTTATAATTTCTTAAATGGTACAAAAATTACTTTGATTTCAAATTTAAGGTTTTCATTGGTACGAGCTTCTTATTGATATAAAAGTGAGATGAATATTGTTACTCTCATGGGCACTGTGCCCTGTATAACACATCTAGGAATACAAGGCTTAGACCCAGTCCTTCTTTAACTTTTTAAACTGATTTGAGATGGTTAGCCTGTGAGTTAAGGGCCTATAGCAAATTCATGGCTTTGAGTTTATTGTTAGGGTGTTTTCTATATTTTATTTAGAAATAGCTGAGAGGAGTTAACAGACAACAGTCCAGATTGCCTTACATGGATAGTTGGTTTTCAAAACGTCAGAAGTCCACAGAATTGACGTTACAAACATTTCTGTATTAATGTTCATTTTGATTAGAGACCTGTCTGCTCCTGACAGCTTCCTGTCTTGGATTCTAAGAAGAAATTGAGCATCTTTGGAATTATTCCAGTTGTGGTGAGACAGCCACTAGGCAAGAATTGCCTCTTTCCATCTACAGACAAATTATTGTCCAGAAAAGGACACACTTACAGAATAGTCGACTGATTATATCTGCCAAGACAGAGTAATCAGCCCTTAATAATTCTGCATCACTAAGGTCTGTCAGATGATCCTGGGCCAGAAGGCTGAAGATCAGATGCTCCAATGTTTTGTAGTATAGGGACTGTCCAGGTGTTCAGCGGTCTCTATTATTTGGCTAAGTTTTAGAAGCTATGCTTAGTGCTTCCCATAACTCCAGTTAACTCAGTCATTCTGGATTTCTAACAGGGTTGAAAACTTATAGTCTCATAGCCAATCCTGGCTATTTACTTTGAGAGAGAAGATTTGAGTGGATGGTTTTCAGCTGACATTCATTCTAAAGCCAAGAAAAAAGCCAGGTTCAGAACTAAGTGTTTTAGTTAGGAGAGATGACAGAGGTTCTGGTTAGTCAACAAAATGATGGACTGGGTATTAGGACTATCTAATTTTTTTTTTTTTTTTTTTACAAAAGTACTTGAAAATCACTGTTATGGAGTTTGTGACCCTGGGAAAAGACCATAGATTTAATCCAATTAAAAGATTTATTTGATTAGTTTCTAGCAGGACAACAGCCTTAAAGCCTGATCTCAGGCATGTTATGAAGTCGGGGTATAGGGAAGGGGTTCTAAAGGGAAAGACACAAGTAGGCCTTCAATATCTATGAAAGCAAGGAAACCTGGTTCGTTCTGCCAAGTTAAGTACTTGAAGGTGACTTAACACAATATTTGGGTGTTTGTGTAAGCAAGTTACAGAAGACAAAAAAGTACAGTGGCATTATAACAAGTAGATAGTAGTCACAGCTGCACATTTTTAGGTAGGGGTTATTGAGTTACTGGGAACTTATCTTCCAGGGACTGGAGTCAGAGACAAATGGCTAGTGGGTACCAAGACGGATACCTAGTATAAAATAGAGTTTCTCTAGCCATCACAATGCAACCTCAGAACACAGGAGTGTATTAACATTACATGAATAATAAATATTCAAATTATTTTATACAAGATATTGTCATAAGCAAATCCTGTGATAGATATATTCACCAACCAGCTAGTCACACTATCTAGTTCTGTTTATTGACTCTACAGCTGTAGTGACAATTTTGGAGTTTTGGTTTGAAAACTACAGAAATATTATCAGAATGTTTTTGTTTTAATCCCAGGTGTGGGATATGGGGCTGCATCAGACTGTCCACAGCAGCTGACTGTGATTTGCTTCATGCTGCAGATAGTTTCTGTAATTATGTAACACTTAGAAATCTGGGGATTTTCAGAGGTTATATAAATGTTAGGGCCTTAAGAGATGGAGTGGGTTGTTGTTTGTTGGTCTCGGTTTATTATGCAGTTGTGGACAAAGAAGAGACAAGAAGAAAAAGAGGAGAAGGAGGAGGAAGGGGAAGGGGGAGGGGGAGGAGGAGGAGGAAGAGAAGAAGAAGGAGAAGAAGGAGAAGGAGAAGAAGAAGAAGAAGAAGAAGAAGAAGAAGAAGAAGAAGAAGAAGAAGAAGAAGAAGAAGACTAAATATCCTGACAGTAAAGATCAAACTCGCTGAGGAACTTGATGTCCCTAATCAGCAGGAAGTAGTCTCACGATAAAGTTGCCCTCATTCTGATTGTGATTCCGTTTCCTTTATACAGGAATCCCTTTCCTTTTCTCTCTATCCGCTTTTCTCTCTTATCTAGTGTTAGGGGGTTGAAAGGGTGGAAGAAATGAGAACAGACGCAGTAGCAAAAGACAGCTACATACAGCCTCGCCTGCTGACACTTAATCCCTTTGTGAGGTACTGGATGAGTGGAGCTGAATACAGTGTTATGTGCCCATTGTCCTAGCTACTCAAGAAGCCCAGGAATAAGGATCACTGGGAGTTTGAAGTCAATCTTGGCAACAGTAGGACTCCATGTCTTTGAGGGAAAAAAAAAGAGTAGCCAATAAAAGAAAACGTAGATATCTGACTGTGGTGTTCAGAGGTAGTGCCTTGGAGATATAATTGGGACTGGTTAAGATTATTATGGTGAGACTTTATATTTGAATACTGGTGAATGTATAAGAAGAAGAGACCAGAAGATATGACATATCTTCTGGGGATACACTCTGTTAGTCGCCTTGTGGTTCTCAGACCTATCTTGGGATTCTGACAATACAAAGGTATTTATGAGATGTGGCCCTTATACCTTCACTCTGTAGAACTGTGAGTCAAACCTCATTTCTTTATAAAGTATCTTCAGTATGATGGCATGTGCATTTATTTCCAGCTACTTGGAAGGCTGACACAGGAGGATTACAAGTTCAAGGTCAGCCTCAGCTATGGAGCAAGACCCTTTCACAAAGCAACAAAGGCTCAGGTGTAAAAAACCCCGGGCTGTAAACTGTAAAAGCCCTGAGCTAACTGTAAAGGACCACTCTTGCCCACGTTTGGGGGCCAAACTATAGTGGCCCGCTCTGTTCCGAAGGTCCGGGTTTAGCAAGAGAGAGAGTGGGGGGAAGAAGGGGAAGAGTCGCAAAGAATAGAGACAAGCCAGAGGATCTGTAGTAAAGTCTTCTTTACTGTCTCCACCACACACACACCACTACACCTACTACTACTACACCACCCACTTCCCACACATACATACATACACATACACATACATACATACTACAAGGAAATCCTGGGTATTTATAGGCTTTTGCCATGTGCCTTGTAGGCACGTGGACACCACGTGCCTTTGCAGGTGTGGATATGACGTAAGCCTTACAGGCGTGGACAGCACGTGCGCCTTACAGGCATATATGGTGTAGATAGCACGTGGACAACACGTGCACCGCATGCCTTGTATGGCGTGGATACCACGTGCTCCTTGCAGCTGGGGGCACTTAACAGCAAAACAAGCTATATGGGATATCAGAGTGTGCTTCAGCTGTTGTAGGCTGTTGAAAACCAAGTCTCATGTCAGGGTATATGGCTCAAGATGGCTGTAAAGCTGATAGCTGCTTTCTAGCCGCTTTTTGCTTAAAGTCGGCTCCCAACACTCAGATATTTCATTGTAGTAACAGGAAAACCAGTATAACTGTCTTCTGAATGTAGGACCTCATCCTTCTTTTACAGGTAACAAAATGTTGAGTCTTTCCCAATCACGTGACTGTATTTCTGTCCATCATTGAGAATATGGGGAAATTTTCTGTTTGCAATTCCTCCACTTTTCACCAAAACCAGCTTTATTCCAGAGCCGTATGGCCATCAACATAGAGAGGTCTGCAATGAGAGATATCACTGAAAACCAGCTTAGCCTCCTCACCCACAGAAATGACCTTTTCCCTATTATTCTTCCCTCAGGGATCTTTTGTTCAGATTTCTAAGACCTCCAAAGACAGACTTCAACCACACTGCAATACAGAACTACAAGTCTCTCAATGAATGGTGAGATCTTACCTCTTCCTGAGGCTGATGTGGAAGACAGTGTTTGAGCCACATGGGAGAGAAACTATTCAACACTAAATTCCACCCCATCAGCCTGCAGTGTCTGATAGAGCCATCTCTGCTTCCCAGTATCATGCCTATAATAACGGAAGATCAAATTTTCCCTTGAGGGACTTCATCTGTTGCTTACATACTCCTGAGAGACAATGTGGCCCATGAATGAGTGACAAACAGTTGAGACCAAGTGGTATAACAGAGGAGCAAAAGGAGTCGTGCATCTGGTCAGCATCATCCTTCATCATGATGAGTATAACTGGGGAGCAGGGATGGCACAGGGTTGTCTTAGGAAGGAAGCCACAGATAGAAAGCATGATCATGATGGCTGGAGTTGTAGTTCAGTGATTGTCTTCTCCTTGGCCCCATCTCCCGAGTCTTTGTGCCAAAGGGTTAGTGGTGTGGTTCAGGAGTTACCCTACAAACCACATGAACACCCATCTCAGTCAGACACAGATGGTTTATTGAACGTACACCCAAAGACTGATTGCCTAGGACCAGAGTGCAGAGTTAAGATCCTACAGGGTTTGTAAGCCAAAATCCACAAATATCTGTGACAAGTTATTTTAAAATCAGGGTTTAGGGGTAGTGGATTTCCGTAGGAACATGTCTTTGCTGTACACTTATCCTGCTCCCATTGGTTGAGGTATTCAACTGGGGCAGGGGACTTGTCTTGTATAACATTCATGTCTCAACTTGTCAACCAGGATGAAACTTGTGCAATACTCGTGTCTTTACTTGCCAACCAGGATGTCGGTTACCCACATACATGTCTCTTTCTGCCAAGTAGGATGTCAGTTACCCACATACATGTCTCTTTCTGCCAACCAGGATGTCAGTTCCCAGCGAGGTCTTGGGACCTTAAACTTTACTTGACCCCTACTCAGAATGAAAGTGTTATTCTAAGTAGGTGCAGGTGTCTCTCTTACGTTGGGGTCCATTCCGGGGCAGCTTATAGATGTAAACATCATACAAGCTTTTACACAGGCACAGGCAGTGCTGCTGAGTGGTTGGTTCAGGTCCAAGCTTATTGTGGGCAACTATACAAAGAAGTTCTACTGTCTCCTATCGTGATAGATTTCCAAGGGCACAGAACATAACAGAAGATGTAATCAACTTGGGCATGAGCAAGTTTCCTTATAATGTTTGTAACAGAGCAAAATGGCAGGCTAGACAGCTAAGAGTTACCTAGGCCTTCACATTTTATCTAGGTCTTAATATTTTACCTAGGTCTTAACAGCATGAAGGGGCCAGTCCTACAGACCCAAAACTACAGACTCTCCATGACACAGGGCAACAACAAGACATCTGGGAGGAGTCCCTGCGCGGTTCTGGTATTGACAGAGTAGCAGAAACCAGAGACTTCATACCAGACCAATGAGTCATTGCAAGCAAATATGGACAAATCGACACACTGTAGCTTACACAATGAGACTTTTTTTTCTTTGTTGTGTTGGGGGTAGTTTGCAAGGGTGGGTATTAGGAGAGGGAGAGACCAGTGGGATTGGATGCATGATGTGAAATACACAAAGAACCAATAAAATTAGAGTGATTTTGTGCATTGTGTAAAGGCTGTCTTTGTATTATTCAAATGATGATTTATGTATCATCAGAGATCTGATCACAGGGTAGACTTTGGTATTTTAGAAAAGGCAGTTAACAGGTTCTGTAAGACAGCAGGAGTAGACTCATCTCTTTGAGACCTAGTAAAAGCTATAGTTTGGGGTTAAAGGGCATGGAACATTTTTTTTCTTCTGTTCAGCAGGCTAGATATACAGACTGAACAGAAATGTTTTTAGCATGCCGAGAAGTGCCTTTAAGTCTACATTTAGAAGAAAACCAAAGGGAATTTAAAGCCCTGAGCTTGTGATTGAACTGCAAGCATCCAGTGTTCCATTTGCTTACCAGAATTCCATTGATCAATATTACAATTTTGAACTTTTGAAATCTTAGTATAATAATAGCACAGATGGGGAAGAAACCTGAAACATTTTCCATTTCTTTCAGATGCCTTAACACACCACGTTCTTATACCTCTACAAGTTGCATTTATACAGCATAAATAATTTTCAGACCCTCAGAACTTACCTAAACTTTTACAGCCTCAGACCTTTATACACCTTAGAACACTCAGAACGTACATAGACTTCAAACATTTTCTTCCCATCTGATTTATAGAGACACTAGTTACTACTGAGAACTGTCACTGCAAAGCAAGCTTAAATTAAAAAAAAAATAGTAAAAAGGCTGCATCTGAAACCTGTTTACGTTTTCATTTGAAGTCTGTTAGCAAGGCAAACCTGTCTGCCTTTTTTCGACAAGAGACCTAGTAGATCTAGAAAAAAATCATGTTCAGTGTTTACATATGAAATGGACTAATAAGGTGGCTGCGACCCTGGGTGAAGGAGCTGGTGGCCTGCTGCTTCCAAGCTGACAAACCTACAGTTAACCTAGCTGTCGAGACCATCAGAGATCTGAGAAGGATAAATTATAGCAGGAAGTGCAATCCAAATGGTCTATGTACCAATTAAAATGACAGATTTACCTGCTACTTAGCTTCCCACCCCATTAGGTTCCTGTGATGCCAATGGCTTCATTGGGAACACAGGTCCCAAGGCAAGATCAGTCTTCAGCTGCCAGGCCTGGCTATCTAAGAGGCCTTCCTGAGGAGGAGGGACTTGAGAGATGACTTCATCTTGTCAATCAATTCTCCAGGTGTTTTCAATTCTCCACATATTTTCTGTTTGTTCACAGTTCAAAATAGTTGTTCCCTCAACCAACCCCATCTCCTGGCAGTGGGCAAGGCATTGAGGCAGTTATGCCCAGTGGTTAGCATATCACAACCCAGTGGTATCTGTTGCCTTTGTGCCCTTTTCATTCATCTACATACAGGTTCAAAGGTTTGTGTAGGCCCAAGAGAACCAGGGCTGCTACCTCTGACAAGGCTTTTCTCAAAGGTCTTACAAGCCATGTCCATCTCAGAGGTCCATTCTATCTTATCTTCTTGGCCCCTGGTGGCCTCATATAATGGTTTGGGTATCTCTGTGAACCCTGGCCTGGCTCTGGCTAACTCAGTCCTCTCATGTCACTCCAGAATTCATGCCAAATATAATGGCTCTGCCAAAATTCTGCTACAGGTACCAATTATCTGAATTATGTCTTTGTTTTGTAAAGGTTTGTGTTTGTATGTTTTGTTTTTGTTTGCTTTACCATTGTGTGCTGCCTGATCATATGTCAACTTGACAAACTAGAGTTATTTGAAAGAAGGGTTCTTAATTAAGAAAAAAAAACCTCCGAAAGATCCAGCTGCAAGGCATTTTCTTAATTACTTACTAATGGGTAGAGCACAGCCCCTTGTGATTGGTTCCATCCTACATAAAACATTAATGCCTAGGTGGAATGTTAAGGCCTAGGTAACTGTTACCTGACTAGCCTTCCATCTTGTGCTGTTAACTTTTTCCTAATAGATAGTGCCACCTGGATGGAAAAGTCAATTTTTTAAGCAGCAGTCTTTGATTCTTCTAATGAAGTCTTAGAATTCCTTGGTCAGTGCTGGACAAAGGGAAAGTCCATTCTATCCTGGCTGCATTCCATCAGCGTTCCCCACAACAAAACCCCCACCCAGCTCAGCCTGGAAGCAGTTTCTCTATTCTTCACAGAATTATGAGTTTTGAGTTTTCTGATTACACAGGTCACTTGACAAAAAGATGACATAAATCAAGAAAGGAGTTAGAAATAAAATGTCATGTCAAGAACTGAGTGCACCATTAGTTACACCATACAACTTAAACTATGGTATGCAAGTTACACCACACAACATTATTATGCTATCAGTTTAAAGTTGATTTCAAGTTTTATTTATATTTAACCAAGATTAAACTATAAATATCTGTTTGGAACTAAGTTTCCTCATAGAGACTACTAGACCTTTTAATAGAGCTCTGGCACCCACCATTTTAACCAAATGTCTGACCATAATTTCATCAGTAATATTATAGCTGATGCATAAATGTTCCTAGACATGTTGGAACAGGACATACAACCTACAAGGTTTTACTCAAAATATTTCATCTGAATCTAATTGTCCCTGGATAGAAGATACAATAACTAATGACTGGTAATATAGCTGCATAATTGAACACCTACAGTGCACAATGCCCTGGATTAAATTAACACTGAAAACTTAATATAAAACAGAGCAAGGCCAAATCTCTATCTATACAAGATTCTCCTTAGGATATATACATTTGAAAAAAAAGAAGTTTGGAGGCCAATAGCAAACTTCTAAATGTCATAAAAATTCTGAATCATTTCCTTAAGAACATTTATGGTTCTGTAGTGTAGAAGACATTCCATCTTGGGTGATGTAGTAAGAGATAAAGTGTCACGTCTACAACTTTTACTTATTTACTTGATTAGGGGTCTCAATACTGCCACAGTTGGACTTAAAGCCAATATACAGCTAGACTTGCATCCAACTCTTGATCCTCCTGGCTCAGCTTTACACTCACTTAGGATCTGAGTATGCATTTCCAGCCCTAACCCTAAAACATAGTCTTAATGGTATAACCTCTTCAAATATCTATATATACAGAAAAACAGGATCTACCTTGTAAATTGACAATTTTCAATCACACATATCATGTGTGTTGTTGGCTATTCCAAGTTTTTCATATGAATAAAAATTTCCACACATTTATTTTTATAAGTGGTTTCAATTTGGTTATTTTTGTTAATGTGTTACAGGGAGCCCACCAGAAAAGACCATTCAAACAGTTTATTTCACAATGAAAGTCTTTATTCCAGCCATCTCTAAGTACACTCATGTATTTAGAACCCAAGTATAGCCCCAGCATTGAGAGGAAACCCTACATCCTATTATCTGGTTCAGGGGCTACAGTGGAGCTTTTGGACAAGCAGGTAGTTTAAAATTAGCCCACAAAAAGCAGATAGCTGAAGGGAGAGGTTTAAACACACAGGGCACTTAACAGAAGTTAGGCTAAATTAGCAGAGGCAATTTGAACTCCACTTTCTAAGTAGAGTTGGACAATTTTCTACAATATTCTCCATCAGGGAAATTCTAGTCAAATTCTAGTCAAACCTGAAGTGGCCTTAGCAAGAATAAGAAATGGATGAGCCTATGAACTTTCTTGTCCTATCAAAAATATATACTTTATCTTCACATGTAAACAGAAGGCATGAATTATAAGGTTTTACATTTTGAAATTTTTATGAGTTTCATCCCTTTAGAAAGTACTTATTCATAAATGTGTTTTTTAAAATGTCCACACAATACTTAAGGGATGGGGAACAACTCAAATCCTTTCATGTTCATCCATTAGATGTATCCAGAATGAAGTTACTTAAAATGTAGCCATGAGTAAAAGCAAAAGATTTTCCTAAACTATCAAAAGTACAATTAACCTTTCATGTCAGTTATACTGATGTTGAGAAGAGAAAAATTTTAAAGCTCTTTTACAGACCATGGGAACTTGTGACAAGATTTTCTCTGTCCAATCTATTTAAATATCAGTGCAGCAGGAGGTCTGTGATTAGACAGGGAAAAGGGGGGCAGATCGAAGAGCTGCAGAGAGAGGCACACAGGGAGAGAGGAAAAGAATCAAGATGGAAGACGGACAGAGAGAAGATCCTGAACCAGTGTGGCTTTAATAGCCATAAGTAGTTATGATTTCTTATAGGAATAGAATGATTCGGGTAACCTGTCTATTCTAGGTGGGCAGCTTGTACCATTTTCAATTAGCCTTGAAATTATTGTGTTGGTATCTTGTGCACTGAGAATTTACTGACATAAATCTGACTGGTTAACTATAAGCTTCAAGAGTTTTGTTTCTACCAGGTAAATGGGTGTTGTGGCGGCTGACCTAGAGTGTGTGTGTGTGGGGGGGGGGGGAAACTGTCGCTGCGGGGGACGAGTATGGCAGTGAAGGGAACACAGGAGCTCCAGCCCTGCTGGAGAGGCCATGCCTGGACAGAAAGATGGTGGCAGTAGCACAGGAAGCCTGTCGTACTATTTTCAATATTTCCAGGAACTAACCAAATACTCTCAAGGATTTTATTATCTATTTATAACTCTGTTGCCATAACTTAGGCTGGTCCTGTGCTGGCCATTAACAAATTATGCAAAAAAGAAAGTAAATATCCAGTCTAATGTCAGGACCCATGGAATGTGAATGGTGACAAGGACAACGTCTCAGTTCCAATAACTGTTCTCCTAAATTGATTATCTTGGATGACTATTGATTGATAAATAAAAGTTATACAACTAACAAGAGGAGAGGAAATCAAGAACATGATCACTACCTTGGATTTCTGACATAAAATTCTCAACAAAGTATCTTCTCTGAACAACCATGTTCTCGTCCCAAAGAGTTTCTTGACATTAACAGTATATGAAGACACTAATGTCCACCATATCCTGGGTAGATTAAAGTTCCCACATTATTTTAAGTCATAGTATTCCCAATATGAGCGCCCTGATGTTCAGTAACATTTTCGTGCACTGGCTTGTCCACCTTCCTTACACGCAGAAGACTCCTGGCTATCACAGATTTTCTGATGTTGTGAAACTCACTACTTACAATAAACACTTTTCCCCGAGTCTTCTCATTCACATGGCTTCAAACCTTAATGGACTTTCTGAAGAGCTTGAATTCTATAAATGTTCCTACATTCCTTGCATTCATAGTGTTTGAAACCAGCATGGGTTCCTTTATGTTAAAGAAGGCCTGAGCTCAAATTGAAGTACTTTCCACATTCTTTACAGTGATAGGGTTTCCTAAAGTATGAATTCTAATATGTCCAAGAAAATTGGTTATGATGTTGAAAGGACTCCCCATATTCATTACATTGAAAGGGATTCTCACTACTATGGATTCCCTGATGAATGCTAAGGTCTAGTCCATGAACAAAGTCTGTTCCACCTTCCATGCACTGAAAGAGTTTCACATCAGTATGAATTCTCTGATGCTTGTTGAGTTGGGACTTAAATCTGAAGCTTGACCCACACTGCTGACATTCAAATGATTTCTCTCCAGTATGGATGCTCCGATGCCTAGTGAGGTAGGCCAGAACAACGAAGGCCTTTCCACATTCCTGACACTTAAAAGGTTTCTCATCAGAATGAATTTTCCGATGGTGTAATAGGCTTGAGCGGTGAATAAAAGCTTTCCCACATTCTTTACATTCATATGATTTCACACCAGCATGAATGGCCAGATGTTGAATGAGGGTGGATTCACGCTTGAAGGACTTCCCACATACCTTGCATTCAAAAGGTCTCTTACTTGTATGAACAATTTGATGGTTATTAAGCTCACTGGGAAGATGAAAAGCCTTTCCACATTCTTTACACTCATAAGGTCTCTCACCACTGTGAGATTTCTGATGACGAATGAGAAGTGTATTAAGTCTGTAAAACTTCCCACAATCTTTACATTGGAAGGGTTTCTTCCCAGTGTGAATACTCTGGTGATCAGTAAAATTGGACCTTTGACGAAAGCATTTCCCACATTCCTTGCACTGATAGGGTTTTTCATCAGTATGAATTGTGTGATGTTTACTAAGTTGGTGCTTACTTCTGAAGGCTGACCCACAGAGCTTACACTTGAAAGGTTTCTCTTCAGTGTGAGTCTTCTGATGCTCAGAAAGGTATACCTGAAGCCGGAAGACCTTCCCACATATATTGCATTCAAAGTGTTTCTCTTCCATGTGCGTTTTCTGGTGCTCAGAAAGGTATACTTGAAGCCGAAAAGCCTTCCCACATGCATTACATTTAAAGGGTTTCTCACCTGTATGAATACTCTGGTGCTGAACAAGGTGTGTGGCAGTTCTGAATTTCTTGCCACATTCTTTGCATTCAAATGACTTCTCTCCAGTATGAATGCTCTGGTGCCTAGTGAGATGAGTCAGAACAATGAAGGCCTTTCCACATTCCTTGCACTGAAAGGGTCTCTCACCAGAATGAATTTTCTGATGTTGCATGAGGCTTTTGTGTCGTTTAAAGGCTTTCCCACACTCATTACATTCATATGGTTTCACATCAGCATGAATAAGCCTATGTTCAACAAGGTTGGAGACACGGTTGAAGGATTTCCCACATTCCCTGCATTCAAATGGTTTTGTGCCTGTATGAATGGTTTTATGGTATTTGAGTAGATCAGGAAGATGAAA
>JANHMN010000003.1:30211061-30223555 GCA_030674055.1 Rhabdomys pumilio | reverse complement strand
AAAAAAATCATCGGAAAACTGAAAACTTCTGCTCTACATTAATGCCTTCATTTTGTTCGCTCTTGTTTGAGAGAGGTTCTCATTGTGTAGCCCAGCCCTCCTGGAACTTGCTATGTGGATCAAACTGCTCCTTAATTTACAGTGATCTCCTGCGTCTGCCTCCCAAATTAAAATGAGATTAAAATGTACACTATACAGCCTGGCTCTTATGAGTCACTTTCTCAAATACACAACCAGTAACTGCGTTATTTCTAACACTCCCTTGTCATGCACAACACCGAGAAGAATGAACCCAAAGTGACTGCTGTCTATAATGTGGAAATAAGAAGTGACTTTAGGGAGAAGATGTCAAGGGTCATGGAAATGATAATGTGAACATCAGGAAAAGGCAAGGACATGAGAGGGACACAATGGTGGAGGTATAAATTTGCATCTTCCTCCATTTACTGGCAATTCCATATTATAAAATGGAATTCTTATTTCTCAAACAGAAAAGAAGGGAAAACTCATTCTTGACTCTTAGATGGGTAGAAATAATGGTCCCATCCTTCTCAAGCCCTCCTTGAATAATGGCCTACGCGGGGAGCCTGAGAAAGCATGAGATCCCAGACTGTATCCGAGAGCATCCTCGGTGAGCACTTTCCTTCACGTCCCTCCGCACTCACATGGCTAGGGCTCTGGGAAAGTCGTGGAATTCAACCAGTAGCTGCCCTCCTAGGCGACCCTCGGAGGCACTTCCAGCCTCAAATGCTCCTCCCAAGCTCAAGTCTGAACCTCAGGGAAGCTTCACTTCAGACTCCGCACCTGACCTCTCCTGACTGAAGCTTGGTCCTCTGCTTCAGTCCCTGTGTCCCTGACAGAAAGCAGGAGCAGAAAGCGACACCCACAGAGACCCAGATAATGCAGAGAGCTCAAGGTGTGGATACACTGACAGACTGACAGACAGGCAGACAGACAGACAGACAGACAGACAGACAGACAGACAGACAGAGACACACTCACACATCAACACACAGCCACCCTACCCCACCGTCTGCACACGCCCACTCCCAGTCCGCTGGCTCTGACCTTACTCTGTGGAGACCGAAGCCAACCTGAAATTTCTTCCTCCGACCAGAAAGGTCGGACCTTCTGTATTAGCCGCCCCAGGACACCAAGAGCCTATGCGGTAGTTTCGGCGCGATGGCCCTGGGAAATACAGTTGTCCCAAGGAAAGCCCGGGAGAAGGCCCGCGGGTGAGGGAGATCCGCGATCCGCGAACTGCGCCCAGTGGCTTGTGGGAGTTCCCACGGGGGTGTGCATTTAAAGGGGCGGCTCCCTCCTTTGATCAAAGGTACTTCCGGTTCTGCGCCTAACTGATTTTTCCCTCCTGTAGAGAGACTCTAGATAGAAAATGTGACTGAGGACCACATTGCTATGAATCAACAGAACTGTGTCCGTTAGACAGGCTAGACAATAAAACTAATAAAACTAATCGCATTAAACGTTCTATAAATTGTCTAAACGCTAAAGAATAGGTTTGTCACATTACACTTGAAAAGAAGTCCGACCCAGCCATGTGATAACTACAGAAAATGTTAAATACTGTAGCAGATTCAAAGTGACCATCTTCGCATAATCAAAAGAAAACTCAAGTCGATTATAAAATGGAGGCAGATTAATAAGGAGGACATCAAGTGAAAAACACGCTGGGCGTGGTAGCATGTGCCTTTTATCCCATCAATAGGGAGGCAGAGCAAACTGCATGCCTGTGAGAAGAGGCCACTGAGGACTACACAGTGAAACCCTGGCTAAAAACTAAAATACACTCAGAATATGGTGGCACCTGCCTTTAATCACCACCCTAGAATGACAGAGGAGTCTTGAAAAACCAAAATAATTAAACAAAAATAAACTCACAGTACACTCCTACTGTCTCAAAAAAAATTAATAAACAAAATAAAATTCAGAGTATACCCCTAATGTCTCAAAATACTAAATAAAAAATAAACTAAACTCCTTTAAATAGGCACATCTTTAAAGATGAGAAGAACCTGATAGAGCAATAAGGAATGACAGCCAAATCCACCATAACACACAAATGTTTTTAATCTCAGGAACTTATAAAACAAACCCAGAAAAGCAACAGACCACAGTTGATTTGGACAGCATCTCAACTATGAACGCAGTCAGAATAAAAACTGAGACAGTTAAACTTTAGTGAAATAGGGGGGGGGGGGTCAAAGGGAAGGCATCTTATACACACACCTATGGCTGAAATGTTCATTACCTTGAGATATTTCTGTTTAAAGCTTCCTTTTGTATGATTTTTTTAAAGTAATACTTTATATATTTTCTACTGCACTTTTTTGAGTTGCTATTTTGTCTTTATTATCATTACAGCATTGTAAAAGTTATTGATGAGTGTGTGTGTATACTTTTTTTTTATAACTTTCCATGAATTTTTTTTATTTTATTTTTTTACAATCCAGTCACTGCCCACCTCCTGGTCCACACCCCCACAACAGTTCCTCATCCCATTCCTCCTCTCCCCTGTCTCCAAGAGGATGTCCCCACCCTCCCATCCCAACCCCTGTCTCCAAGAGGATGTCTCCATCCTCCCATCCCACCCCACCCCACCCCACCCCACCCTGCCATGCAAGACTCCTGTATGTAAGCACACCATAGCATCAATAATAGAGTCAGACCTTGGAGTCTTGAGATAGATCCCAATTTGGGTTGGTCACTGGACCTCCTTTCCCTCAATCTCTTCTCCATTTTTGTCCCTGCAGTTCTTTTAGACAGGAACAATTCTGGGTCAGAGTTTTTGACTGTGGGATGACAACCCCATTCCTCCACTTGATGCCGTCTTTCTACTGGAGGTGGACTCTACAAGTTCCCTCTCCCCAGTGTTGGGCATTTCCTCTAAGGTCCCTCCCTTTGAAAGTCCTGAGAGTCTCTCACCCCCCAGGTCTCTGGTACTTTCTAGAGGGTCCCCTCACCTCCTATGCCCGGTAGTTGCATATTTCCATTCATTCTGTTGGCCCTCAGGGCTTCTCTCCTGTCTTCCCCTCTCCATATCTGATCATGTTCCCCTTTTCCCCTCCGACTCCCCTTTCCCACCCAGGCCCTCCCTCTGCCTCCTGTGATTGCTTTCTTCTCCCTCCCACTGGGATTGAGAATCCTCACTTGGGCCTTTCTGCTTGCTAACCTTACGAGTTCTGTGGATTGTATCCTAGGTATTTTGTACTTTTTTGGCTAATATACACTTATTAGTGGTTACATACCATGCATGTCCTTTTGGGTCTGAGTTACCTCACTCAGGATGATATATTCTAGATCCATCCATTTGCCTGCAAAACTCATGATGTACTCATTCTTAATAGCCGAATACTATTCCATTGTGTAAATGAACCACATTTTCTGTATCCATTCTTCCGTTTGTGGGACATCTGGGTTGTTTTTAGCTTCTGTCTATCACAAACAAGGCCACTATGAACACAGTAGAACATATGGCCCTGTGGCATGGTGGGGCATCTTTTGGGTATATGCCAAGAGTGGTATAATAGCTAGATCTTCAAGTAGAACTATTTCCAAATTTTTGAGGAAACTCCAGATTGGTTTCCAGAGTGGTCTACTAGTTTACAATCCCCACCAGCAATGGAGGAGTGTCCAATGGCTCAGGCTCTAAGATCAAGAATTCACAAATGGGACCTCATGAAACTGAAAAGCTTCTGTAAGGCAAACAACACAGTCAATAGGACAAATCAGCAGCCCACAGATTAGAAAAAAAACCCTTCACTAACCTCACATCCAATAGAGGGATAATATCCAAAATATATAAAGAACTCAAGAAGCTAAGCTCAAAAAAAACCCCAACAACCCAAACAATAAATGAGGCATAAAGCTAAACAAAGAACGGATCTCAAGATCGTTCACAAGAGCGGATCTCAAATGGCTGAGGAGCACTTAAATGCTCAAAGTCCTTAGTGATCAGGGAAATGCAAATCAAAATGACCCTGAGATTACACCTTACACCAATCAGAATGGCTAAGGAAAAAAAAAAACTCAGGTGACAGTACATGTTTCTACGGCACCTTTAAAACTTAAAGACAGCATCCCTGGCTGGTTCTGGTTGCTCCTGCTGACTCGTCAATTTGGCAGAGGACTGGCAGTTCCTGATGGATCTTGCCACTGTTGCTGATTCATGTTTGGTATCCTGACACTATCTTGTTCGGCTGAGCACACCAGCAGATTTGCTTGGACTTACACAGGCACTTTTGGCCTTCCCAGTCTGTGCAGCATATGACTGCTAATAATGGTGCTCCTGCCTATAATGAATGACCTGACCTGGCATCCAATAGGGCTAAAGCATTTTAAAGAGGCTATGGTGTTATATGGCTTGCAATCTCTATTTCATCTTTGGTGACGCTGCTCCCAATTACACAGGTCACATGATAAAAAGAAGATATAAACCAAAAAAGGTGAGGTTTTTTACTAAGCATAGCACCAATTACACTACACAATTTGAATTATGGTATTCAACTTACACAATAACATTATTATGCTATCACTTAAAGTTGATTTCAATTTTTATCTATATTTAACCAAGATTAAACTATACATACACATCTTTGTTTGGAAGGAAGTTTCTCCACATAGATTACTTACCCACAATAAAATAGGCCTTATAATAGACCTACGGCATCCACCATCTTATAAAAATGACCAATCTTAATTTCATCAATAGTGTTATAACTGACACATAAATGTTTCTGGATATGTTGCAACACAATATAAAACCTATAATGTGTTATTGCCCACAATGTTACAACTGAATCTAATCTCCCTTAAATAAAAGACACAAAATCTAAGTGCTATTGATGCAGCTGAGTGATTGAGCACACTCCTACTGTGCACAAGACCCTGTGTTAAGTCATCACTGAAAATTTAATGAGAATACTGGATTCTCCTCAGGATATATTCATTTGAAAAAGGGAGTTTGGAGGCCAGCTACATAACTTCTGAATGTTGTAAAATTCTGGATAAATTCCTTGAGAGCATTTATGGTTCTGTGGTATACATGACATTCCATCTGGGCCAATGTAGTAAGGGATAAAATGTCATGCCTACAACTTTATTTTTTCATAAATATATATGAGACTGTATACTGCCACAGTTGGACTTAAAAGTCAATATATAGCTACGCTTGCCTTCAACTCTTGATCTTCCTGACGCAGCTTTATAATAACTTAAGGATTCAGGTATGTATTACCACTCCCAACTCTAAAACTTATTCTTAATGGTATAGCCCCAAATATCTATATATACAGAAAAATAGAATCGACCTTGTAAATTCACAATTTTCAACCTAGGTGAGGATGCAGAAGTGTGTTGACCATTCCATGTTTTCCACATGGATGAAAATTTTCACACATGTATTTAAATTAGGCTATTTCTTTGTTAATGTGTTGCAGGAAACACACTAGAGACCACTCGGATATACTTTAGACAAAAATAAAAGTCTTTATTTCAGCAGGCTCTGAGTACGTTAAGGAATTGGAGCCCAATTATAGCCTCAACCATTTAACACAAAACTCACATCCTATTATCTTGCTCAGCAGCTGCAGGGGGAACTTCTATGCAAACAAGCATTTTAAAAGAAGCCAAAATAAGCAGAGAGCTGAAGGAGGTGGTTTAAATGAAAGCCAGGATAACCTATCAGAGCCTATTTGATCGCCAGTTCCTACAACAGATTTGGGTAATATTCCATGAGATTTGCCATCAAAGAAATTAAAGTCTAGTCAAGGCTAAAATGTTTTCAGCAAGAATAAGGTATGGAGGATCCTGTGGACTTTTTTTTTTATCTTATTACAAATGTATGATTTATCTAGATGTGTGGGCAGAGGACATAAGTAATAAGGTTTTAATTTTTGAAATTTTATGGCTTTCAATACTTCAGAAAGTCACTATTCTTCAGTGGCTGTGTTTTTTTAAAATTGCCACACAATTACTTTAGAAATGGACACATGAAATCCTTTCATGTTCTTTTTCATCCATCAGATGTATCCAAAATGGAGTTATTTTAAATGTAATAGTAGGTAAAAGCATGAGGCTTTCCTAAACTATCTAAAGTACCATTAGGCTTTCATGTCAGTTATACTTATACAAATAAAACGAGAAAAATGTAGAAGTTATTTTATATAACACGGGCAATAACCTTGTTGCCTCAACTTTGACTGGTACTCTGCTGGACATTAACAGATTATACAAAAAGAAAGTATACATTCAGTCTAATATCCAGGAGCTATGAGATATTAATGGTGACAACGAAGACATCTCAGATAAAACTAGTTCCAATAACTGCTCTCCATAAGTTGACTGTCCTGGGTGACTATTGATGAATTAAGTTTACACAACTAACAAGATGAGAGCAAATGAAGAACATGATTACTACACTGTATTTCTGACATTAAAAGACATTCTCAACAGATTATCTTTGCTGAGCAACTGTCTTCCCATATTTCCATTCCAAGGGACTTATTGTTACCAACAGTATATGAATAATCTGATGTTAATAAAATCCTAGGATATATTAAAGTTCCCATATTCTTTTAAGTCACAGTCTCCCCAGTGTGAGTTATCTGATGTCCAGTAGCATTTTTATACAATGGCTTGTCTTCCTTACTTACATTCAGAGGGCTCCTGGCAGTTGTGGAGTTTCTGATGTTGTGTAAGCTCACCATTTACAATAAAAGTTTTTCCTGAGTCTTCACATTCACAGAATTTCAGACTCTGATGAGCTTTAAGAGCTGAGCTAACTCTGGAAATGTTCACACAATGCTCTCATTCATAGTGTTTGACACCAGCATGCATTCTTTTACAATGAAGTCCTAAGCTTCAACTGCAGGTATTTCCACTTCTTTACCCTGATAGAGTTTCCTTCCAGTATGAATCTGTCACTGTGCAGTGAAGGCTGAACTAAGTCTAAACATTTTTCCACCTTACTTATACTCATAGACTTTTTCACCAGTAGGACTTCTCTTATATACACGTAGCTTAGAACTACTGAAGGCCTTTCCACATTCCTTACATCAAAAGACTTGTTATAAATATTAAATTTAGCATGTTAGGTCAAGTTTCCTATACAACTAAGGTCTCTCACATTCCTAACTGGTTACATTTCTCACTAGTGTGAATTCTTTGATGTATTTTAAGGTCTCACATTCTTTACATTCATAAGGATTCTTGCCACTATGAAATTTAAAATGTCTAAGAAAATCAGGAATGGTATTTTAAAACTTCCCCATATTTATTATGTTGAAAAGGCTTCTCACTAATATAGATTCCCTGATGAATGCTAAGGTTTATTCCAGGAACAAAGTCCACTCTACTTTTCTTGCACTGAAAGAATTTATCAGTGCAAAAATAATATCTGATGTTTATTAAGTTGAGATTTAAATCTGAAGGCTGACCCACACTGCTGACATTCAAATGATTTCTCTCCAGAATGGATCCTCTGGTGCCGAGTGAGGTACACCAGAACAATGAAAGCCTTTCCACATTCTTGACAGTTAAAAGGTTTCTCACGAGAATGAATTTTCTGATGTTGGAACAGGCTTGCCCGGTGAATAAAAGCTTTCCCACACTCATTGCATTCATATGATTTCACACCAGCATGAACAGCGCCATGTTGAATGAGGGTGGATTCATGCTTGAAGGACTTCCCACATACCTCACATTCAAAAGGTCATGTACTTGTATGAACAATTTGATGGTTATTAAGCTGGCTTAGAAGAAGGAAAGCCTTTCCACATTCTTTACATTCAAAAGGTCTCTCACCACTGTGAGATTTCTGATGACGAATAAGGTTTATTTTAAGTCTAAAGAACTTCCCACATTGTTCACACTGGAAGAGTTTCTTTCCAGTGTGAATACTCTGATGTTCAGTAAAACTTGACTTTTGACGAAAGCATTTCCCACATTCCTCACACTGATAGGGTTTCTCATCAGTATGAATTTTGTGATGGTCATTAAGTCGGGTCTTCCGTCTGAAGGCTGACCCACACAACTTACACTTAAAAGGTTTCTCTTCCATGTGAGTTTTCTGGTGCTCAGAAAGGTATACCTGAAGACGAAAAGCCTTCCCACATACATTACACTCAAAGGGTTTCTCACCTGTATGAATAGTCTGGTGCAAAACAAGGTGTGTGGCAGTTCTGAATTTCTTGCCACATTCCTTGCATTCAAATGACTTCTCTCCAGTATGGATGCTCTGGTGCCTAGTGAGCTGAGCCAGAACAATGAAGCCCTTTCCACAGTCCTTGCACTGAAAGGGTCTCTCACCAGAATGAATTTTCTGATGTTGCATGAGGCTTTTGAGTTGTTTAAAGACTTTTCCACACTCATAACATTCATATGGTTTCACATCTGCATGAATAATCCTATGTTTAACAAGGTTGGAGACACGGTAAAAGGCCTTACCACATTCTTTGCATTTAGATAGTTTTTCGCTTGTATGAGTGGTTTTATGGTACTTCAGCAGGTCTGGAAGATGAAAAGCCTTTCCACATTCATTACACTTGAAAGGTTTCTCACCACTGTGAGACTTCTGATGTCTTGTAAGCTGTTGGGGGAGTCTGAAGGCCTTCCCACATTCATGGCATTCATAGGGCTTCTCTCCAGTATGAACACTCTGATGCTGAGTAAGAGTTGACCTACAACCAAAGCACTTCCCACACTCTTTACATTCATATGGTTTTTCTATGTTGTAAGCAAGAGTCTGGCTGGTATAAGGAGGCATTTCTTCCTTGTCAGTAAACTTTTGACCAGCACCTCCTTCTTGATAACCTTGTAGTCCATTGAATGTACTATAGATGGGGCCATTACTAAAACTGGAGCCCTTGAAGTCAAAAGTTCTATTTAATTGCTTTATGTTCTGTTCAGAAAATTTTCTATTATTAATATGATTTTCTGGAGATATGTTTCCAGCATTATAATCTGTCTCCAAATCTGAAAAAAAAAGAGAAAGCAGGAATACGTTATTTCCCGGTACATACATACACACATTTCTCTGTAACATAAAAGCCATGAAATGAATGGCCAAACTAAGTATTCTCTGAGAAGCTGAATGGGAACAAGGGCAACAATAAGAAAAGTTTAAGACAACATTCTTTACAGTAGAAGAGGTTGGAAACTGGAAGACATGCCCTGAGTGAGAATTCTGGTTTCTTTAAAAAGACAGAAATGCTATGAGAATAGGGTTTTGTTTTTTGTTTGTTTTCCTTAGTAATAGCCCCAGTCATCCTGGACTTATTTTGAAGATTAGGCTGGCCTGGAACTCAGAGAGATCCATCTAACTCTTCTTCTCTGCTGCTGGGACTAAAGGTGTATGTTACTACCTCTAGTATATGTGTTTAATGTGAGGGTTGGGACATGGGGCTACTTCAGACTGTCCACAGTAAAAGACTGTGATTTGCCTCATGTTCTGGCAGGGCCTTGGTTTAGCCAGCTCCAGATAGTTTCTACAAGTGTTTACATTTGGAATTCTGAGTTCAAGGTCAGCCTGGTCTACAAAGTGAGTACCAGGACAACTCTATACAAAGACACCCTGTTTCAAAAAACCAAAACAAAAAGAAAAAAAAATGACACAAACTAACAGAAGCTAACATACTAACTATATATGAAAACAAGATCCATTCTTCTGCTGCACCCAATAGAAACACCATAACACCAAGGACAGACATCATCTTGGGGTAAAAGCATTGCAAATAATTTTCCAATTCCAAGCAAACAGACCTAAAAAGCAAGCTGGTGTGGCCATTTTAATATCTGACAAAATAGACTTCAAACTATAACTAACCAGAGCAAATAGGACAGGTCATTACATGTTTATCAAAGGAAATATCCATCAATATCTGTGCAAACATAGAACACTCAATTTAGTAAAATAAAAAAAAATTGCAGCTTAAATCATATATTGCCTCTCACTCACTCACTGAGAGAGAGAGACTGTAATATTCAACTCACGCCAATACATAGGTCATCCAGAAAAAACAGAGAAGTGTTGGAGCTAACTGACATTATGAACCCAATTGGCCTAACAGATACCTACAAGACATTCAATCCAAACACAAAACCTATACCTTCTTTTCATCACCTCATCAAATGTTCTCCAGATTCACAAGCACAGGAAAAGACTTTCTTAGGAGAGAGCCAACCCTTGATACTATTAATGATACTCTGCTACATTTGCAGACAGGAGCCTAGCATAAGTGTCTTCTGAGAGGCTTCATCCAGCAGCTGATGGAAACACATGCAGAGACCCACAGCCAGGTGGAGTTCGGAGAGTTCAGAGAAGAAAGGGAGGAGTAGAACTTAGGGAGCTGGAGGGGGTCAAGGACACTATAAGAAGACCTACAGTCAAAGAACCTGGGCCCATGTGGGTTCAGAGAGGATGAACTACCATCTAGAGAGCATGCAGGGGCTAGACCTAGAACCACAACACATCTGTAGCAGACGTCCAGTTTTGTCTTCATGTGGGGTCCCTAACAATTGGAGCAGGGGCCGTCTTTGACTCTGTTGCCTGCCCTTGCCTAGGGCTTGCTAGCTGCCTTGTCTGGCCTCAGTGGAAGAGGATGCTCCTAGCCCTGCTGGGACTTGATGTGCCAGGGCAAGTTGATAACCATGGAGGGCTTTCCCTGCTCTGAGGAAAAGCGGAGGGCGTAACAGGGAAAAGGGGTTGTGAGGATGGGACTAGGAGGAGGAGAGGGTATGACTGGAATGTGAAGTGTATAAATAAACTAATGAAAAAAAGTTGGTTATCAATAATAGAAAAACAGAAAGCTTACAAACTCATGGAAATTGAATAAGTGAAAACTCAGTTAAAATTGGCTCAAGACAGATTCAGAGATTGAGAGTGAAATTAAGGACTTCTTAGAATTGAATGAAAATAAAGACACAATACATCCAAACTTAGGGCACATGATAAAGGCAGGTCTAGGAAGCAAGTTCATAATACTATGTACCTAAATAATAAGAAACTGAAAGATCTCACTCTAACAACTTAACACCAGAACAAAAGCTATTAAAAAAAAAAAAAGACAAACACATTGCACACAAAAAATAGACCATAAGTAATGAAACTCAGGGCTGAAATCAATAAAAGAAAAACAAAGAAAAAAAATGTGAAGAATCAAGGAAACAGAGTTGGTTCTTTGAGAAAATTATTAAGACTGACAATCACTTAATCAAATTAACTGAAAGGCAGAAAGAGAAGATGCAAATTCACAATATTAGAGATAAAAGGACAGAGCTGTAGCTGATCTTTGCTGCTTTGTGGGATCTTCCTTTACCTCACCCTTTACCCTCCCTGTCTCCCCATTTCACCCCCTAACACTAAATATGAGAGAATGGATACCAGACGTAGAGGAATTAAGAAAATCCCTGAATCTAATTTCTTTCCATTTGTTTCTTCTTTGGTCACAGATAATAAGAAACTGCAACCAATCTCCCTAAATGACCAACAACCACCCAGCATTCCTCTCAGGGCCCTAGCATTTTTGTACCCTCTGAATAGAGCCCAGAATTTCAACTGTCACACACTCGCAGAAATTATCAACAGCAGGCAAAAACACGTTTCTGCTAGAGCACGAGGCAAATCATGGTCAGATGTTGTGGACAGTCCAAAGCAGCACCACTTTCCTACAACTGGGATTAAAACGAACTACATTCTTATACTATTTCTGTGTTTTTAAGGAAAGTTCAGAATTCTCTCACTACACAAACAACAGACCACTGGAAATCCAGACATTCATTAGGACATGCAATAAAACCTAAAAGAAACTCCACCAAATTGAAAAATCTAAAAGAAATGGGTGTTTTTCCCAATACATACCTTTACCAAAGTCCAATGAAGATCAGATAAAAAATTTAAATAGACCTACAACACCTAATGAAATAGAATCAGTAATTTAAAGTCTGCCAAACAAAAGAAATCTAGGGCCAGATAGCTTTAGCTCAAAATTCAATCAGACATTCACAGACTTCATGCCATCAAATTATTGCTCAAAACAGAAACACAAGGAACACTGCTAAATTATTTTTAAGAGGTCACAAGCACCCTGATACCCAAACAATATAAAGACTAAACAAACAGAACTACAGACCAATTTCTCTGATGAACATAGATGCAAAAATTCTCAATAAGATACTTGAAAACTGATTCCAAGACCATTCAAATAGATCATCAATCACAATCAAATAAGCTTCAACCAGAGATCCAGGGACAGTTTGACATACATAAGTCAATGGATGAAATCCACCATGTCAACAAAAGGAGAGACTAAAGCAACAGAATCATCTGATTAGATGCAGAAAGCTCCTCTGACAACATACAATAGTGATTCAAGTAAGAGTCCTGGAGAGATTAGCGATACAAAGGACAGACACACTGCAACACAATAAAAGCAGGATACAGCACGCCCAAAGACAGCATCTCCTTAAATGGAGAAAAA